>CM050216.1:19791242-19921242 GCA_027475355.1 Coilia nasus | reverse complement strand
TTTGCAGTCAGCCCCCCCAATGGACATGTGAGGTATTGCAACATTAGAACGTTCAGGTTCGGCTTCACTGTTTACCCTGGAGCGTTGCCGCCTGGTGTTTTCTGGGTTTATTATGGTGGTGGTGGCCCAGGAGGAGGGGAAGCAGGCCGGAGCACACGAGGAGGCTACTACAGGCTGCAGCGGGAAGCAGCCAGAGAGGGCTGTGTCAGCAGGCAGCTCTCACCACTCTGCTCCAGGAGACTGACGGAGCAGGGGGTGGGTGGAGGGGTGTGGTGGGGGGCTGTGTGTACCAGTGTGTGTAGGGGGATGTAAGCTAGCCACGGAGAACTGCAACAGGGTGTCTACACACACAGCTGTGGTGCTGCCTGTGGTGAGCGGGCCGTGGAGAGGCCTCTGTCATTTGCCTACAGTGGCTGATAAGGAACCTCAGACTCTGAGCAGCACGTGATTTATGGCCAATAACCACATCTTGATTTCTTCTCTCTCTGTCCCTCTCTGTCCCTCTCGCGCTCTCTCTGTCCCTTTCTCTCTCTGTCCCTTTCTCTCTCTCTCTTTCTCTCTCTCTCTTTCTCTCTCTCTGTCCCTTTCTCTCTCTCTCTCTTTCTCTCTCTCTGTCCCTTTCTTTCTCTCGGTCTCTCTTCTCTGTCTTTCTCTCTGTCTTTCTCTGTCTCTGTCTCTTTCTCTCTTGATCCCTCTCTCTCCCTCTTTCTCTCTTGCTCTCCATCCCTCCCTTTCTCTCTCTCTCTCTTTCTCTCTCGCTCTCTTTCTCTCTCTCTCTCTCTCGCTCTCTCTCTCTCTCTCTCTCTCTCTTTCTCTCTCGCTCTCTTTCTCTCTCTCTCTTTCTCTCTCTCTCTCTCTCTCTCTCTCTCTCTCTCTCTCTCTCTCTGTCTCTCTGTCTCTCTGTCTCTGTGGCACAGCTCCAGTTACTCGTCTGCGGCGCTGGAGTTTGAGCAGGAGCACCGTATCGCCCCGGTGTACGACTCGCCCAAGATGTCCCGCCGCAGCCTGCGCCTGCACGCCGGTGCCGCCGGTCTCTATGGCAACGAAGGCCTGGCCGAGCAGTCGCTCAGCGCCAACCACAGCGCCAGCTACACCACCACCAGCTCCAGCAGCAGCAGTGGCAGTGGTACAGCATCAACCAGGCGGTGAGACACACACACACACACACACACACACACGTGAGCACACACACACATGTGGGTACACACACATACACACGTGGGCATGCACACACACACACACACACACACACACACACACACACACACACACACAAATGCACACACGTGTGCACCCAAGTAAATGTCATTAGTTGAAACAGGACAAACACACAAATAAGAATAGCAGTTGTTTGACCAAGGACACAGTTTACGCTCTTCCCAGCCCCCCATCCAACACTTACACTTACCATCCAACACACACACACACACACACACGCATACATGCATACATACACACACACGTGCATGTTCCCTCACACACACACACACACTGTGGAGTTAGTTTGTGCCTGTGTGTACGTGCAAATGAATGAATGTGCGTGTGTGTGTGTACCTTATCTCTCTCAGGACCGTGAGGAGCAGGAGGAAGCAGGAGGCCTCGTCAGAGCTGCAGACGGCCTCGCAGACGCAGACGGTGACGCAGCGGCAGATGCAGACGCAGACGCCCATCCGCAGGACCCTGCGCAGCCACAGCAGCTACGTGCTCGGCCTCGGCCACACGGACACGGACGCCTCGCTCACCGCCAGCCTGCTGGAGGACTCCAGCCTCAAGGCCCACGCCACCTCCACGCCCAGAGCCTGGGGTAGGTGCACACACACACACACACACACGTCCGTACACACACACACACAGTCCAGCCTTACAGCCCACGCCACCTCCACACCCAGAGCCTGGGGTAGGTACACACACACACACACACACACACACACACACACGTCCGTACACACACACACAGAGTCTAGCCCTAAAGCCCACGCCACCTCCACACCCAGAGCCTGGGGTAGGTACACACACACACACACACACACACATACACACACACACAGAGTACACACACACAGAGTACACACACATGCACACATACACAGAGTCTAGTCTCAAAGCCCATGCCACCTCCACGCCCAGAGCCTGGGATAGGTGTACACACACACACACACACACACACACACAGAGTCTAGCCTCAAAGCCCCCGCCACCTCCATGCCCAGAGCCTAGGATAGATACACACACACAAACACACATGTACGTACACACACACACGTACATACACACACACACAGAGTCTAGCCTCAAAGCCCCCGCCACCTCCATGCCCAGAGCCTAGGATAGATACACACACACAAACACACACGTACGTACACACACACACACACGTACATACACACACAGAGAGTCTAGCCGCAAAGCCAACGCCACCTCCATGCCCTCCGTGCATGAGATAGGTATACACACACACACACACACGCACACACAAACAATGAGTACAGTGTCGAAGCACCCACCACCTTTACTCTAAAGGTCTGGGGAAAGTACACCTGCAAACTCACACACATGCATATAAGCACATGTTTGTACACTGCCACTGGTGGTGAAATGAAACAGTAGAAGTTCTCATTTACTAACCTAGCCAGCAGTATTTGCTTTGGTTGTCCATTAAGCCTCCAGCAATCATAACAAAATTAAGTCATTTATTTTCAGCAAATGAAGCAACTTCTGCTGATGACCTCTGCGATATCTTGGCACATTTTTCTCAGGACATTGACTTGCATTTAGCCTTCATGCTGGAGCACGTCACAGTGTTTTCCCCCTCAGTCAGAGATGCAGTAGACAGTAGCCCCATAGACCCTCATTAGGGGAGGGGGAGACAGCACGTCACATTTCAATATACAGTATTACATCATCTGCTGCTGGTCATGCATTGTCAATACTTTTGATGGCAATTATAGAATGTTTTACTAAAATTATGCAGGCTGTCTTGATGGAAAAATCTCATGCAGTGCAAAGACTATGCGCTTTGTTAAAATTAAAAAAAAATTAAAAAATTCAGGTTTTTCTTTTTGCGGGGTAAGTTTTTCTCCTTCAGATGCACAGCTATTGGGATGGTTCGTAGATGCCTTTGTTACAGTGTTTCATGTTATCACATGACCGTTGTGTCCTGATACTATTAGTCATTTTGGGAAGCATATTGTGATCATATCTTATCGCGAGTTACGTTGAAGTACGCCCACCTACGCCCCATGACACATGAGCATCTCACAGTGGTCTGCCACAAACTGTACTGCCCTACAAAGCCAAAAGGCAGTTATATATTTTATCAGAACTGGGTTTAGACTGGAAATTGACTTTATAACACCTCCTTTGTCTTGGACTAAATTTCTTGCTTCTTCTTACTAATCAAGTGCATATAAGCATGACCACTATTGTACCTGCAGCATGTTTGACTGGGCAGTATGACAACTTGAAAGAGGTTTTTTTTCCCTCAGTTTCAATGTTGAGTGCACCTTGCCTTTGTAGGGCAGACTGTAGATCTGTAGTGGCTCCAATCCCCACGGACTGGATGGTGTAGTAGAGAGCGCCAAGGGTATGGAGCACTTTAGTGGCCCGCATGTTCAGAGAGAGATGGTGCACGTTGGCTATAGGATGGATAGAGACAGCTGAGAAGCAGAGGCCTCTTCAATGTCTCTGACCTGTAGGGTCGTGGTGGGATTGTCTGTGGGATTAAGCCCGATGCAGTGGGCTGGAGTGAGCCTGTAATCTGGGTATTTAATCCCAGTGATGGGGCTGAGTGCTCCTGAGATTAGGATCACAGAAATGTTCATAGTCTGATCCCTTCTATGGGCTATTAGGTCATAACTTATGACTTTTTATCCTTCTCTCCCCCCCTCTTTCTCTCCCTTTCACTTTGTCTCTCTATCCCACTATCTCTCTTTTTCTCTCACCTCTCTTTCGCTCTGTATCTCTATCTCTCTTTTTTGTCTGACTAGGTACGGAGCATGATGTCGACCTAAAAGGTGGGTGGTGAAGAGATTTTTGTTCTGTTTGTTTATTACCTAATATTTCAGCTGTTGTGTATTTGGAAGAGTCTTCAATAGAAAACACATTTCAGATATTTAAATTCACATATGTAGGTTGCTTAGGATAGAAACAGCTGCTTACTACCAGCACCATACATCATTTGAAATGTTATACATCACTGCGGCGAGCACTACACTGAACTACTTTCTGTGTTTCCACCTGTGCGTGTGTGTGTCTGTGGGTGTGTGTGTGCGTGTGTGTGTGTGTGTGTGTGTGTGTGTGTGTGTGTGTGTGTGTGTGTGTGTGTGTGTGTTCACAGGAGGACACAGCGTGCAAACAGAGCAGCACAGCTCATCGCGGGTCAACGGCGACACCAGCATCACGCAAACACACACGACCGTCGTTAACGGCTACATCTGCCGCGACTGCTCCATCCACAGCGAGAGGAAGGACGCCTTGACGGCCTACTCCCTGTCCGGCTGCTCCTCCTCCTCCGCTGCTGGGGCAGCCGCCGCGACCGCTATCGCTGCCACTGCTTCTGCTGCAGCAGGAAGTGGTCACGGCGACGCTGGCCTCCACCTGTCATCCGGGTCCAGCTCCTCCTCCTTCACCGCCACCTCCATATACAGGCGCGGCCAGCAACACAGGGCAGGTCAGTGACCCTTACCTCCTCCACTTCACTCCACTCCCAGGGTGCATCACTCAGCCCAGATCCAGGGCAAACACTAAATGTCCAGTCATTCACTGTGGCGTAGTGGTTAGAGTTGGTCTTGGGATCGGAGGGTCGCAGGTTCAAATCCCGTTCCAGTAGGAAGAATGGGGGTGGGGGGGTGGGGGCGGTCAACAACTAGTGGTCTCCTGCACCCTCATCCACGGCTGAAGAGCCTTTGAGCAAGGCATATAACCCCACATTGCTCAAGGGGACTGTAACTGAAACCCTGTACCTAAATAACTGTAAGTCGCTCTGGATAAGAGCGTCAGCTAAATGCATTGATCTATTGTATCCAGGACAAACACTACAGTAAATGTCCAGTCATTCCCTGTATTATGCACTATGCTGTGAATCAGGCAACTGTGCAACTGACTCACTTCATAGCACACTACAGAGTAAACTAGTGAGTGTTTTAGACAGAGCCCCAGTCACAGCGTTCAACCCTTTTTTGTGTGATCAGCAACATTACTAAGAGATGTTGTCAATCATTCAGTTAAAACATTACAAACTGTAGTGTTGCTGCATGGCAGCATTGCTCAGATAGTGGCCCCGTGTGTGAAGAAAAACCTCTTGTCTGCACTGAGATATGGCGTAAAGGAATCAATGAATTGGCTAAAACAACAACAAGTATCTTCGCTGATACTGACACATATTTGCAAACATGGAACCTCTTTCGTTCCTTATCCTCAGGTTTGCACTTACAGTAAGTATCTGTAGCCGGGGGTGTAAGTGTGCTTCTGGCACCATGAGGAGGGTTGTGTGTGTGTCAGAGCGCTGGTGTGACGGGGCATGTGCCGGTGTGTGTGTGTCCTGCGCAGGTGTGCTGACGAGCGTGTCGAGCGCGTGTCTCCGGCAGAGCAGACGGGCCGTGACCTCCGTGTTCACCTTCATCACCCTCCTCTTCCACAGGCTGCTGGGCAACTCCAGCGCCCACCAGCAGGGCGGCGGCAAAGGTCAGAGGCCGACACGCCCACCAACCGGCGCCAACTGCAATCTCTATGGATGTTGTCTCTGTCATTCTCTCATCCCTAATGCTCATTGGCCTATCAGCAGGCTGTTTGGGCGGGACATCTGGTCTTTTCTTCTCATACCTTCTTAATGACTACCATCTCTTGTGTGCTGTCTCTGTCATTCTTACGTCTGTCAACCTCACCGACCTATCAGCAGGCTGGATGGGCGGGACATCTTGTCTTCTCTGTTCATACTTTCTTCACAAGTGTCATGTCTTTGGATGTTACCTCTGTCATTCTAACGTCTGTAAACCTCACTGACCTATTAGCAGGCTGGATGGGCGGGACATCTTGTCTTCTCTGTTCATACTTTCTTCACAAGTGTCATCTCTTTGGATGTTACCTCTGTCATTCTTACTCTGTCAACCTCACCGACCTATCAGCAGGCTGGATGGGCGGGACATCTTGTCTTCTCTGTTCATACTTTCTTCACAAGTGTCATCTCTTTGGATGTTACCTCTGTCATTCTTATGTCTGTCAACCTCACCGACCTATCAGCAAGCTGTTGGGAGGCAGCACATCTTCTGTTCTCCTCTGGCACCACACACATTCACTTCTCACGTAGTGTTTTTGTCATCTTTTCACCAACAGGAACTTATTTCACTCTTTTCTACTCTTGTAGCTTACTCACCTCTGTCTGTTCATTTCAGGTGCATAACGTTTGTCGTGTTTACTCAAAACCATCGGGCATAGTGTGGAAGTGTGTTTGTGTATGAGTAGATATTTGTTCATGACTCATTACTCATCTCAGATATACCTTCAGTGATTGTGACTAGGAATCGGATACTCTGGTGGTCGAGCTGACTGTGTGTGTGTGTGTGTGTGTGTGTGTCTGTCTGTGTGTGTGTGTGTGTGTGTGTGTGTGTGTGTTGTGGCCTCAGGTGTGCTGGTGTCCGTGTCAGACAGGTTGAGGGGTGTGGGCGCTGTGTTCTCTGACAGACTGCTGCTGCTGAAGAAGTCCCTGCAGGAGAGGCTCTTTTTCAGGGAACACCCAGCCAAAGGTACCGCCCACCGCGGAGGACGCACCCCGGACCCGCCATTCACTCCTCCTCAACGCCTTTCACTCCTTCACTCTCCTCCTTCCTGCCCTCGTTCCCTCCATCATTCTTGTCTCCATGTCATCTCGTCTAACAGCCCTGGTCTCTTTGCTAGGTGCCATTTGTCTTTGGGCATTGTGCCGTTCTACTGTTTCTTTACAGTCACTTGCATACAGTACTGCACATTTTAGCTGTCTGTTTACTGAGCTCCATTACTTTTTGCTCTTCCTCTCTTGGTCTTTTCTCTCTCTCTCTCTCTGTCTCTCTCTCTCTCTCTCTGTCTTTCTATCCATTCATCCATCCATCATCTTGGTTTCTGTTTCAGTAGACCTATTTCTACAGGCTGGCCATGAAGCCTTTCTTACACAATCGCACTCCCTCTCTTTGCAGTCAGACCTGCCATCAAGCCATTACCTCTCTCTCTCTCTCTCTCTCTCTCTCTCTCCGTCTGTCTGACTGTCTCTCTCTCTCTCTCTCTTTCTCTCCCTCTCGCTTTCTCTCTCTCTGCCTCTCCCACTCACAGTGTCTGTTTGTTTTCCATCTGCATATCTTTCACGCAGGTCATGCGAGTATTTCCACTTGCATGCAAAGGGGCTTTTCAGCACTGGCTTGGCACCAAGGTGACAGGCAAATTACCTGTGTACCTGTTCCTCCTTTCCTCTCTTCCTCTCTTCCTCTCCTCCGCTCCTCCGCTCTCTCTCTCTTTCTAGTTGTGTCATTCTGGCTGTCCTCTGCGTATGGAGGTGTAGATGACAGAAGGGGATGTTTGATGCAATAGCAGGTGTATGACGTGTGTGTGTGTGTGTGTGTGGTGTGTGTGTTGCAGCTCATTCCAGTTACTGCAGCAGTATGAACGTGAAGGGCCTGGTGGCAGGCGACGGACATCTCAACTTAAATGGATCTCTGTGTGAGTGTCTTTGTCTCACACATTCTCTGTCTTTTTCTTACTCTCACACACACACAGGATCATACACACACACACACACTCTTTCCAGCTTGTTACATTTTGACCCCTACACTTCCACTTTCTCACTCAATGAGGAAAACCTGGTTGGTGCCTGGTTCCTGCTTTGGGGAGGCTTGAGGTCTGTGTGTGTGTGTGTGTGTGTGTGTGTTTGCCCTCTGATGCTGCTGGGTCAGTGCACCGGGGCTCGCGGGGCTTAGGGGCCGCGCCAGGCCACTCGGACGGCGGCGTGAGAAAAAGCTGCACCTCAATAGCAGGAGTCAGGCCTGGCAGGCCTCAGGGTCCCACGGCACCCAGGGCTGTTGACGAGGGGTTAAGCCCTCCACACTACACACACACACACACACACACACACACACACACACACACACACACACACACACACACACTCACACAGACTCACTCTGTCACAGAGAATAGGTCACAGGCTGATAAGTTGACGGGGATGACAAGGACAAATGACCCAGCCACCGAAGGAGAAGGACAGGCGGCAGACAGACAGCCAGGGACAATGAGCTCTTGTGTCACAAAGAGAGAGAGAGAGAGAGAGAGAGAGAAAGACAGAGAAAGAGAGAGAAAGAGAGAGAAAGAGAGAGAAAAAGAGAGAGAGGGGCGTGGTCTAGCAGTGAGAGCATAGCGGGGGAAGGGGCGAGTTCATACATACACACACACTCTCATACACACACATTCTCACACACAGGCAGATGGGCAAACAAAGGCTGTGTTATTTTTCTCAGAGTTTGCATGTCCAGTCACGTCACTTTTCATTTCAATTCAACTTTATTTGCATTTTTGGCCTCTTGCCAGTCTCTTGTGTTCTTGTTTTGCCGTGTTGTACTGAATTCATGTTTTGGTTTGACTCATGTCACTCTTGAATTATTATTTTTGTTGTTGTTGTTGTTGTTGTTGTTGTTGTTATTGTTATTATTATTATTATTATTATTATTATTATTATTATTATTATTTAATGTCTTGTCTGTGTTGTCCATCTGTGGCGCTGTCTGTAGGTGATGACTGTAAGGGGAACCAACACCTGGAGTCACACACACTCATCACACACGCCTCACAGCGCAGGGGTCTGCTGGGGGTGCTCCTGGCCCTGCTGACTTACACAGGTCTCACACATACACACTCACACACACACACACACACACATTCATCACACACTTCTCACAGCGCAGGGGTCCTGCTGACTTACGCAGGTCTCACACACACACACACACACACACAGTAACTGATCACACACTCCTTACAGCGCAGGGGCCAGCTTTGGGTGCTCTTGGCCCTGCTGACTTAGACAGAAGAATCAGAATGAGGTCTCACACACACACTCACACACGCACACACACACACACACACACACACACACTCTCTTTGCAGACACATCTCTTTGGTCTTGCAGTCCTTTTACAGCCTAACAATGCCCAGAGTGGGTCAGCATATTTATCTGTAGTCTAGCACTCTTTCCAGTACTTCAGCAACTTGAAAATAATAACAAACACTTCTCTCTTGCTATACTCTAACATTTTCCCCCTTTCTTTCTCTTCCATTTTAACACTTCTTTCTTCAAAGTCTTAATGTGTATGTTTTTGTATTTCTTTAATCACCCTTACTTTACTTTCTTTTCTCTGTGGAACTGCGTCCAGGTCTTTGTCTAGACTAACACCTTTGTTGTAATCCAGATCTTTCCTGTGATCTAACGCTTTTCATTCTTTTAACTTGTAGCGCAACAAATCTAATTCTGTGCAAGACAATCGTATTTGTTACACTCAAGTAAACATAAAAGAAACACACTGAGATGTATGGGAGATGTTGTTGCTTAATGTTGTTATGCTATGCCTTTGGCCTCATTGAAAGTCATTGAAACTTGATGACATTAGGTTTTAACCACAATAAGTGTGATTAAACGTTTTGCTAAACATCATGTATAATTAAATGATAACCATCAGAGCTATATAATGCAAGTGAGTGTTAATGCGTGGCGAGTTGCTATCTGTTTGCTGATTGGCTGATAATCCCTGTGGGTGTGGTCCAGGCGCAGGCGTGCTGGGGGTGTGTCGGGCAGTGACGTCAGCAGGCGTATCCGTGGCCAGGAAGCTGCTGTCACTGCTGTGGCTAGTCCTCTTAGCACCAGGTCAGTACTCCACACTCATGAAGAACCAGACACACTGTCAGTCTGTCTGTCTATCTATTGATCTATCTGTCTATTTATCTGCTAATCTGTCTGTCTGTCTCTCTGTCTACTGATCTATCTATCTAGCAAATCTGTTCATCAGTCTATGTCTGTCTGCAAGGGAATTAAAACAGATACAGAGATAGATTTATCAGTAGATTCACAGAAAGATGGATAGATCTCCCCCCCCCCCCTCTCTCTCGCTCTCTCTGTCTCTCTGTTCTCTCTCTCTCTCTCTCTCTCTCTCTCTCTCTCTCTCTCTCTGCATCTGTATCTTTCTCTCTCTTTTCTCTGTCTGTCTTTCTGCACTCTATCTGTCTCTCTCTCACCTCTCACTCTCTTTCTCACAGAAAGATAGATAGGTGGATAGATCTCTCCCCCTCATGCTCCTCTCTCTCTCTCTCTCTCTCTCTCTCTCTCTCTCTCTCTCTCTCTCTCTCTCTCTCTCTCTCTCTCTCTCTCTCTCTCTCTCTCTCTCTCTCTCTCTCTCTCTCTCTCTCTCTCTCTCCCCCCCCTCCATGCCTCCTGTAGTGTGAGTGAATATGCTCTCTCAGCCCTAGCCAAGTGTTTGCACTGTAATGATCCTGCCTTGGTGAACTCACACAGCCCTTCACAGTGCTTGTGTGCTGCTGTCAGCAGAAACCCCAAGCTGCACGTACGCACATCTGTGTAGTTTACGAGAGGATCATATTTTCTCTGCATGTACGCACATCTGTGTAGTTTACGAGAGGATCATATTTTCTCTGCACGGTGACAAGCGCTAATAGGCTAAGCTCATCCATGTGCAGGATTGTTGAGATTGTACTGCCAGTACTCTTTGGGAATCATCTGTGTTAGATTTGTTTGTCAATAACTCTTTTTTTTTTTTTTTTTTTTTTGTTTCTTCCCTGTCTTGCACCTGTCCATGTGTGTGTGCGCTTGTGTGTGTATGTCTAAATGTGTGTGTGTGTGTGTGTGTGTGTGTGTGTGTGTCCCTGTGTGTGTTTGTGTGTGCATGCATGCCTTTGTGCTTGCTTGTGTGTGTATGCGCGTTTGTACAGGGAGAGCTGCGAAGGGACTGTTCTGGTGGCTGGGGACAGGATGGTACCAGCTGGTGACACTCATGTCTCTGCTCAACGTCTTCATCCTGACCAGGTCATATATCACTCTATATACCACACACACAGTCATAGATCAATCTATACACCCCACTTACCCCACACACAGTCATACATCACTTCGTATACCACACACACAGTCATAGATCACTCTATACACCCCACTTACCCCGCACACAGTCATAGATCACTCTATACACCCCACTTACCCCGCACACAGTCATAGATCACTCTATACACCCCACTTACCCCGCACACAGTCATAGATCACTCTATACACCCCACTTACCCCCCACACAGTCATATATCACTCTGTATACCCCACACATTCATATATCACTCTATATACCACACACACAGTCATATATCACTCTATATACCACACACACAGTCATATATCCCTCTATATACCCCACTTAATCCACACACACACATACCCTACACACAGTCATAGATCACTCGATATATACCCCACAGTCATATATCACTCTATATATCACACTTATTCCAAACACAGTCATAGATTACTCTATATTCCCCACACACAGTCATATATCACTCTATATACCACACTTATCCCACACGCAGTCATAGATCACTCTATATACCCCACACACAGTCATAGATCACTCTATATACCACACACACAGTCTTCACCGTCTGTGGATGTTCCCACAAACATGTCCCCAAGCCTCTGTGCACCTCACTTAAGCTGCAGGAGCCCTGCCTCCTGTGCCCTGACCTAGCGCTAACGTCAGGCCTCACAGCTAGTCTTGTGATGTGACCTGCTCTGACTTCTGATTTAGGGTGTGTGTGTGCGTGTGTGTGTGTGTTTGAGGGAGAGAGAGATTCTGATCTCACAGTCGTGCACACAGAAATTGAATTTGCAATCCATTATGAAGTCACTGACCTTCTGTACTGGAGAGGAAGTGAGAGAGGAAAGGCAGGGGTCTTGTGATGACTGCACAGGAGGGATGTTGAGACGGTGTGTGGGGGGATGGATGTGGGCCACTGGAGTACCTGGCCTCTGCCTGTGGAGGTCTACTGGATGATTAGATTAGAGCTGGTTTGCCCTGTCTCGTACGTGACTGTGGCTTGCTGTGTGTGTGTGTGTGTGTGTGTGTGTGTGTGTGTGCGTGCGCTCCTCTCAGGTGTCTGCCCAGGCTATGGAAGCTCCTGCTGCTTCTGCTGCCCTTCCTACTGCTGCTGGGTAAGTGTGTGATCATCTGTCCTGACCCAGTTGCTGTGTATGTTCACACACATACACATACACACACCACACACACGCGCACACACACACACACACACACCACATACACACCACATACACAGACACCACAAATGCACACGCGCATGAATACACACACACACACACACACATACACACACACACACAAGGGCAAAGCTTCTAACCAGCACATGTCTCCTGAGTGGATCTTTTCTGCTGAGATAGACCTCTGATTGGGGTCATTCTGTCAGACCGCACACACACACACAGATACACACACACACACACAGACACACACACACACACACACACGTTTTGCTTACTTACTGCCACACACTCACTCGCACGCAATCACACTGAATTGAACTGCTTCTCACTCTCTCACACACACACACACACACACACACACACACACACACACACACACACACAGTCACTCTGATTCGCTTACTCACTACCACACACTCACTACCACACTCTCTCTCAAATTGCCTGTCTCCATGTCTTTGTCACACACACACCAAACACACACACACTAACACCCACTGACACGCAGAGAGGGCTGGATGAGTGACACATTGACTGCTCTTATTGGAGATGTGCTGGCTTTAAGTGTCTGCTGAGTGACACTATCGGCACACACAGTACTTTACCTCTCCCTCTCTCCCTCTCTCTCTCTCTCTCTCTCTCTCTCACACTCTCTCACACACACACATTCACACTGCATGTCTACAGCATGGCAGCCACTTACAGACACTTCACACATGTCTGCATGACTTGTCCTGTGCTCTCGGCCAGAGTGTCAGTGTCAGCTCTTGTTTTAGCCCTTAACCTCATGTCAACCCCACCCCATCCCAGCTCACACACATGCACACACACACACACATGCACACACACACACACACACACACACACGCGTGCACACACACACGCACACAAATACATACATACACACATTTTCTTGTTCTGTCTCTCTTTCACTCACTGAACTCCACAGTCACATACACTTTCTGTTCGTCTCTGTATGTCTGTCTTTCTCTCTCTCTCTCTCACACTCACACTCACACACACACACACACACACACACAATTCTCCATTCCCATTACAATAAAAAACATACTGAATTTCAGTGGATATCAAGTGAGTGCAGTGCCTGAACAAAACATGCCTGTGCCTGCAGGCCCTCTGCAATCCAATATGGTGCTCAGTGCCCACAGACACAAAGAGTCCACAGGCGCTGAAGCCGATCGGATTATAAATAAATGTTCTTGCGAACTTTATCAGATTGTTTTTTATTTTGTTTATTTATTCATTTTTTCACTTTTATTGCTTTTCTTTTGAGTGCTTTAATGTCCTCCTTCCCCCACATATCTCCTCAGTATCTCTTCTGTAATCATGCCTGTGTTGTGGTTGCTCTCTTTGTCTCTCTCCTTTCTCTCTCTCTCTCTCTCTCTCTCTCTCTCTCTCTCTCTCTCTCTCTCTCTTTCTCTCACTTCTCTCTTTCCTCCTTTCTTTCCTCCCACTTCTCTACCTTCTCCTCTCTCTCTCTGTCTCTCTCACTCTCTCTCTCTTACTCACACTCTCTCTCCTCTCTCTCTCTCTCTTCATCTGTCTTTCTTTCTCTCTCTTTCTCTATCTCTGTCTGCAGCTCTGTGGTATCTGGGTCCGTCCAGCCTGTTGGCTCTGCTGCCCGTGGTGAACGTGACTGAGTGGTCGGAGTGGAGCTCGGCGTCTCTGTACTCCCTGCTGCCCTCCTCCCCCTCGCTCGCCCTCTTCAGCTCAGACTCCCCCGCGGAGCAGGCACCTCCTCTGCCCCCCCTCACCACCCCACCTCCCGCCTCTTTCCCACAGGTCAGAGCCCAGCCTTGCCTGTACACACACACACACACACACACACACACACACACACACACACACACACACAACACCATCTTTCACACGGTACATGCACACATGCACAAACACACACACACACATACACACACACACCGTCTTTCACACAGTACATGCACACACGCACAAACGCACACACACACAGACTGTCTTTCACATAGTACATGCGCAGACACACACACACACACACACACACACACACACACAAACACTGTCTTTCACACAGTACATGCACACACGCACAAACTCACACACACACCAACTTTCACATAGTACATGCACACACACACACACACACACACACCATCTTTTACACAGTACACACGCACAAACACACACACTCTGACATTCAACACAGACACACACACACACTCTGACATTCAACACAGACACACACACACTGTCTTTCACACAGTATATGCACACACTCTCTCTCTCTGTATTTGTCTGTCTCTATGACAGACATTCAACACACACACACACACACACAAACATATTCTCTCTCAGTCTTCCACACACATACACACACCTGTGCACGTCTTTTGTTTTATGAACAAATCTGCTGAAGCTTTCCTAGTCGTTTTGTTACAAAGTCAAGGAGGTCAAATAGTATGACAACACTCCCTACAAAGGCCAAAAGCAGTAATTACACTGAAACTAAGAAAAATTCCTTCAAAGTTGTCAGGTGTAATAGTGGCGATGCTTTTATGTAATTTCTTAATAGGAAGAAGCAAGATATTTGGTCACAAGACAGAAGAGGTGTTATAAAGTCAATTTCCAGTCTAAACTTCATTTTGACAAAATATGCAGTTACTGCCTGTTAGCTTTGTAGGGTACACTACTGTCTACGTAGCCTAATAAACCAGTCCCTCGTACTTCATTTCATTTTGTCAACAGCAGTAAGGCCTTACCCTCTGTACATTCATGTATTCAGACCAAGCGAATCCGAGCCAATCAGCGAACAGAGGGTGTGTTCGTGAGCGATGATGTTGACTTTGTGTGCTACATCTGAATTGTAGTGCATAGGTAGGCTAATTGCATACGTGACAACCAGACGTTAGCAATTGGGTAAAGGCAGAGCCACTTGTTTCAAACTTCAGCAGAATCCACACCTCCAGGAAGAAAGCGTTTCTCAGTGCAACAAGGCCAGACCCTCTGTACAAAATGAAACGAAATACGAGAGGCTGGTTTTCCAGGCTACAATCTACTCCCTTGCTGAGTCCAGCTAATCACCCTCCTCTTCTGCCCTTCCTCCCTGTCCCCGACAGAGCGCTGAGGCTGAGGCGCGCCTGTTGGCCGCCCTGGCGGCGGATGCCGAGCGGCTGTCGCAGCTGGAGGGGCGCGTGGCCGCGCTGTGGCAGAGCGTCCAGCAGGGGGAGCGGCGGCAGGAGGAGCAGCACGGCGAGACACTGGGACTCTACCGCACCCTCCAGGAGCAGCTGCACACGCACACCGACAGGCACACGCTCGGCCTCTGGGTCTCGGGCATCCTGGAGGACAGACTGAGCATGCTCCGTGCCGACCTGGAGCAGCAGGCCAATCAGAAGGCAGAGGTGAGGGGCAGAGGCGCAGGGGGAGGTTGTTGATTGGTGGAGATGGAAGAGGTGTTTAGAGGTGGAGTGTTTTGATCTTGTGTGTGGTGTGATGTTGTTGTTTATAATATAGATATGGTAAAAGGCTTCATCTGTGAAAGAGTGGAGAGTTGTTTCCTTCATAGATACAAGTAATTAAAGTTAATACTATGAATCTTTCTCACTCTCTCTCTCTTTCTCTCTCTCCCTCTCTCTCTCCCGACAGTCACAGGAGCAGTATGTGGCGGAGCAGAAAGCTCATGAGGTTCGCCTCGCTGAACTGGAGCTCTTGCTGCAGACCCTGGCTGCCAAGACTCAGGTGTGTGTGTGTGTGTGTGTATGGAAACATGACTGTGTTTATGTACACGTGTGTGTGTGTGTGTGTGTTTTGGTTTGCTGGCTGAGTTTATTCATGTGTTGTGTTGTGTTGTGTTGTGTTGTGTTGTGTTGTGCAGGAGGTCCAGCAGAAGCAGAAGGACCAGGACGCAATCGTCCCTCCTCCTCCTGTGAGGTAGGACCCATGGCATCAGTCAACCAATCAGCTTCCACTCTCTCCTTACCTTGTCCCACCCCTTTCTCTTCAGTTAATACAGACTAGTAGCCATGTCCTGTACTTAGTCATGACTATCTCTGTCCCTCGCCTTCTGTCTTTCCTCTGTCTTAGTGTGGGCGTGGGCCAGGAGGACCATGATGCTTTGCTGCAGCAGGTGGGGCAGTTGGAGGCGGAGCTGGGCCGCATCAGAGACGACCTGCAGGGGGTTATGGGATGCCGTGGCCGCTGTGAGCAGCTGGACACTCTGCAGGAGACTGTAAGAAGCACACTCTCACATACTTCTTACACACACATAGACACACACATTTACACATTAACAGACGTGCAGAAATACACAGAAATGCACAAGAAAGGTTCATGCACACACGTCACAAATGCACACACATGCACACATTCCTGTTAACACATGTTTAGATCCTAAGGGAGAAGAAGCTTACACACCCCTTTACGCACAGACTCACACACACACTCACACTCACACATTCACAGACACACACAGAAATACACAGAAATGCACAATAAAGGTTCATGCACACATGCACAGACACACATGCACACATTCCTGTTAACACAGGTTTAGATCCTAAGGAAGAAAGAGCTTACACACACCTTTATGTACAGACTGACACACACATTCACACATTCACAGGCACACGCAGAAATGCACAAGAAAGATGCATAGACACCTGTACACATACCTGTTAACACACGTGTAGATCTTAAGGAAGATGATTTCAGGAGGAATACAGATTGGCTTATGAATGCCAGGATGTTGCAACTTTGCACGAATATTGATCAGACAGATTAACCCTATTATGAGTTTGATTCTTGTGACTATTGGTAGACACAACATCGGTTTCCTCAGATCAGCATACTCATCTGGTCCTCTATAAATTGAGCAGTGCTTTGCATGTTTTTTTCCCATTCGACTTGCTTAACCCTCTTAGCTGAATCTCATGTAAAACGATTCATGTACATGCACATCGCCCCAGACACACAAGCTATTAGTTGGCAGTAGAAATCAGCGCCTGAGATACCGATAATACCAGCTGGTGTCTCCAGCTGGCAACTTGGAGGGGAAATATGTGTCCCCATGCAAATTAGAGGAGCATCTTATTTCAGGAACAGCCACTGTTAAACCAGCATTCTCTGACGGCTATGTCTTTAGGATATACCACAGTGTTATTGCTTTATTTCCATCAGTAACCTTCTCAATCGGTACAGCAGTGTTCAAACAATTTTTGGGGTGTGGACAGAGATAGTCAGGTGACCAGTTTACACATTTACAGGCAGACCGGTTTCTTACAGTGAAATTACACGGCAATTACACTGCAATTACACATGCTGAGACATACGCATGCCCCAGGGGTAAGAATGAAGAATATTGCTGTTTATGCTGATGTTCCTGCCTGTCCACTGCTTTGTTTTAAAAGTAAATGAGAAATTAATTCTCATGAACTTCTAATCTAATCTCCCTCAAGAAATAACGTTAGCTGATTGGTTTTTTTCCCCATTGTTTTCTGTGTGTGCGCACGCTTGTGTGTGCTTGTATATGCTTGTGTGTGTGTGTGCGCGCGCCGCTTGTGTGTGCTTGTATATGCTTGTGTGTGTGTGTATATACTTGTGTGTGTGTGTGTGTGTGTGTGCGCATGCTTGTATATGCTTGTGTGTGTGTGCGCGTGCTTGTATATGCTTGTGTGTGTGTGTGTGTGTGCTGTAGGTGTCTGCCCAGGTGAGCGCTGAGGTGCGGCGTCAGCTGCAGGGTGTGTTCTACGGCAGCGGAGGGGAGGAGGGGGCTACGGAGGCCCAGCTGCCAGAGTCTCTGCTGCAGTGGCTGTCGGCACGCTTCGTCCGCGGGGACGACCTGCACGCCTCACTCGCCACCCTGGAGAGGAGCATTCTGGGAAACGTCTCCCTGCAGCTGGAGCAGAACAAGCAGCCGGCCTGCGCAGAGACAGTCACCCAGAGCGTCACACAGACTGCCCTAGCTGCAGGGATGACCGAGCAGGTGTGTGTGTGTGTGTGTGTATGCGTGTGTGTGTATGCATAAGTTTGTTTTGATAGATTTTTAGATGTTATAATTATTGTACAATATGTGAAAAGGGCTTGTCCTTAAAGGAGAACTTCGGTGTAAAATGAAAATTGGCATGTTAAAATATCATACCGAGTTGGTATGTGTACTGGGGAGCAAAATTTATTTAGCCTGTTGCATTCAGAGTTTAACTATTTTTTATCGTTTGTCCCAGAAGGCTAACAATGGAAGTGGTAGGTGCCCTTAGACGAAGCATGACGACTACACTATTTTTAAACCATTAAAACAGCTCGAAGAAACTCCACACATTCCATCGGTAGTACAACAAAGGCCCTTCGTCTAAGGGCACCTACCACTTCCATTGTTAGCCTTCTGGATCAAACTATAAAAAATAGTTAAACTCTGAATGCAACAGGCTAAATCAGTTTTGCTCTTCAGTACACATACCAACTCGGTATGATGTTTTAACATGCCAATTTTCATTTTACACCGAAGTTCTCCTTTAAAGATTTGCCCTCGTACAAGTTATTAAAAAAAAAAAGAACAATGGAGATTTTGGCGCCAACCCACTAACCATGCTTTTTCCATAGTTTTTATTGTGCTGGTCATGTCTCAGTCTGCTTGTAAAATGTGTTTTGACCAGGGCTCTGGCTAGGAAAACTCAGGAACAAAGTTAAAGAACAACATTTCTCAAGGTTTCCTTTCACATTCCAGCTCCTCAGTAAAATGGCAGGAACATTTTAGGAGTCCAAGCTGAGGGTCTAAGCAGCTTGAGGTTGCTACTGAGCAATTTGTCCATCTTTGTTTCCCTCATAGAGAGATCTCTGCTATGTCTGTGCTCTATTTAAGATATGTTGCTTTAAATTTAATAAATTATGTTTAAAAATGATGAGCCTGGATGCCTGAGAGACTGAGCCTGTTTTTATGTGATGGAAAAAAGTCAGTCATGTGACCTCTATGTCTCTACTGGTTGCTCTGCAGGAAGTCCATCTCATTGTGCAGAACGCTCTGAGGCTGTATGGTCAAGACCGCACCGGAAAGGTGGACTACGCCCTGGAGTCCGGAGGTGAACACACACACACACACACACACACACACACACACCCTCGCAGGCACAGATTTGGCTTTCCTCTTTGTTACCTGGCAGCAAAGAGTTTCTGTTCAAAGCCAGCCAAATCATGAATTACACACACATCCACATCTCCAAGGTCACATGTATTTTTGTCTGTACACCCTATCATACTCTCACACGAGTCTTATTGCATAAGCCATGCAGTCCTACCACATTTGTGCTTACTCTCAGTACAGTTGTACAAGTGCAGCCCAGCGTGTTGTGTAGATGGGCCTCAGTGGGAGAGTCTGTCTGGATCAGGCCTGGGTGCCAGTGCCAGGAAGCCCAGGGCAGCAGGAGTGTGAGCAGGGCTGCATGGTCGCCCTGCTGGAACCTAAAGGCCCATCCACACTGCCAACAACAACTGCTGTGACCACTGTGAAAACTATATTAATGGTATTTTACTAGGCCTTGGCTTATGGTTAGTCATTGTGGACACTCATATTGTTACAGATGCAGTTGTTGTTAGTTATAACTCATATTATTGTCCACCAACAATCATCGTCGTCAGTTATCAGTCAGTGTGAATGCTCATATAACTGCACTGCCCTACAAAGGCAAAAGACCTTAACTCGCCAGAGAGTGAAACTGAGGACAAAATGACATTAAAAATCTTCTGCTTGCATGTTTTCAGCATTACAGCAACGTTTTTTTTTTTCTAAATAAAAAACAACAAAATTGACTCCTTATACTGTTAGCATATTTGGCCACAGGATAACATAACAAAAAATCACTAGCTAAAAGCTAAATACATGAATAGCTAAACTGAAGTTGCTGCCTTTTGCTTTTACACGAAAATTATACAAAAACACAAAACACAAAAATACATAGAAGTGTGCGAAGGTTCTCTTGAGGCAGTAGCAGTTACATGGCAATCGGCAGCAAAGTCAGCAGGGCTGTGGATAAGAAACAGTATTGACCACTCTTGAGAGATATCAGCTTAAAGGCCTCCGCACAAAGTCTCGAATCCGACAATGTGCGCAGCGAACATCTTAGTATGTCATCTACAGCCGTTATGATCAACAACGGATTTCAATAAGCGGCGCCAACAAAAATAGACACGAATTGTATTCGACACGCCGTCAGCAGCAGTTGGACGCTGGTGTGTGGGGTTTGTATTTAAACGGATGTAATCTAAACTAACAGAATGTTGAAAGCCCTGTACACCATACTTTGTCAAAGCCGGTGTGCAGAGGCCTTAGAGCAACGCTAAGTAGTGTTCATCTTCGGTCGCCCTAGAGGTTGGAAGCGAAATTGTCTCTCATAGAGAACTACAGAGAGATGGCGCGCTCCTCCAGACTTACTTAGTGCAGTTATAGCCCATGGAAGACGGCAAGGCAAATTCAGAAGTTTCTTTCACCCTGTTACAAGTTAATGAACCACTAGAACAATTTTGAGGTTTTTATTTTTTTAATTTTTTTTTTAAGGTTGAAAGAACTAGTTATTGTTACTTTACTAGGTTTAAAAACTAGTAAATGATCTTTCCCTTGCCTGTCGTATAGGATGAGCCTCATTCACTACATGCACATGGTAGGATCGGATTGAATTGGGATTGGATTGGGTGTTGCAAACATGGAGTTTGTGTAATCGGATAATGGTCAGAGATCTGGCCATTTCCGCTACGCTAGGTGGTGATGTATTCCTTTCAACAAGTGGTGTTAGAACTACTTCTGGTTGACTGCTGCTAAAAAGAAAATAAACAAACTATCTGGCGGCATACAAACAAAGATGGCGTTCGAGGAGGTTGACAAAGCAGCATTTGCATACATGTTGTGCATTCTCCTTTGTTTGGAAGTCCGTATGAACGAACAACAGCGTTTTTGGTTTCCTTGATACGACACAAACTGTGCCCTCAGCGTTTGATATTACAGTACAGTGCAGTGCATTGCATGCGCAGTACGTGAATCCGATCTGATGCCGTGCACAAGGCGGCACCAAGCGGATTAACATAGGCTTAAGCCAGGGGTTGCAATCGGATTTGCGAAACCAATCC
The DNA here is from genome assembly GCA_027475355.1 of Coilia nasus. Lineage (NCBI taxonomy): Eukaryota > Metazoa > Chordata > Actinopteri > Clupeiformes > Engraulidae > Coilia > Coilia nasus. The sequence goes on along the minus strand of CM050216.1, from coordinate 19,899,851 downwards.
CTATACGATCTTTAGCCTGTGCACATGAATTCGATACGATCCCAATCCCTTTCCAATCGGATTCAACTCGTCCATGTGCACGCAGTGATTGGTGTGGGTGTGTGCTTGCAGGAGGCAGCATCTTGAGCACGCGCTGCTCAGAGACCTACGAGACCAAGACCGCCCTCATGAGCCTGTTCGGAGTGCCCCTCTGGTACTTCTCGCAGTCGCCCCGCGTCGTCATACAGGTGAGCTTTAACACACACACACACACACACACACACACACACACACACACACACACACACACACACACACACACACACACCCACCCACACACAGTACCCCTCTGGTACTTCTCACAGTCGCCCCGCGTCGTCATTCAGGTGAGCTTCAACACACACACACACACACACACACACACACAGTGCCACTCTGGTACTTCTCGCAGTTGCCCGCGTCGTCATTCAGGTGAGCTCCAATACACACACACACACAAACACACACACACCCCCACACACAGTGCCCCTCTGGTACTTCTCGCAGTCGCCCCGCGTCGTCATTCAGGTGAGTTTCAACACACACACACACACACACACACACACACACACACACACACACACACACACACACACACACACACACAGTGCCCCTCTGGTACTTCTCGCAGTCGCCCCGTGTCGTCATTCAGGTGAGCTTCAACACACACACACACCTGATCTGTTGGTATCACTTAAAACATGCTTGTAGTAATGTATTTGTAGATGCATGCAACATGAAACATACAACTTGTTGGTAGTAATTCAGTAAAATGACAATCGTTTGTGTCTGTCTCTGTGTCTCTGCCTCTCTCTGTCTGTCTGTCTCTCTCCCCCTCTCTGGCCCTCTAGCCGGATGTGTACCCAGGAAACTGCTGGGCGTTTAAGGGTTCTCATGGCTACCTGGTGATCCGCCTGTCCCTGAGCGTGCTGCCCACGGCCTTCTGCTTGGAGCACATCCCCAAAGCCCTCAGCCCCACCGGCAACATCAGCAGCGCTCCCAAACACTTCACTGTCTATGTAAGACACACACACACACACACAAACACACACACACACACACACACACACATCCCCAAAGCCCTCAACCCCACTGGCAACATCAGCAGCACCCCGAAACACTTCACTGTCTATGTAAGACACACACACACACACAAACACACACACACACACACACACACACATCCCCAAAGCCCTCAGCCCCACTGGCAACATCAGCAGCACACCCAAACACTTCACTGTCTATGTAAGACACACACACACACACACAAACACACACACAATAACACACATCCCCAAAAAACCCCAGCCCCACCAGCAACATCAGCATCACTTCAAACACCTTGTCTTTTTGTCTTTCTTTCTGTCGGTCGTTATATTGGCTATATGATGATGGGTGTGTGTGGCGTGTGTGTGTGTAGGGATTGGAGGATGAGTACCAGGAGGAAGGGAAGCTGCTGGGAGATTACGTCTATGAGGAGGACGGGGAGTCTCTGCAGACGTTTCCAGTCACGGTAACACACACACACACGCCTCATTACAACATTTCATCACACAAATACACACACTGTGCTGAGAAATACTAATGCACACATGCACACACAACACTCACACTTAATCTGTCACATACACACAAAATGCCTGAACTGAAATTGCTAGGATTAGCATTGGGCTCTATCAGTAAGCTGTGTCTTGTCTTCATGTTGAAATACACAGGAGGTGCATGTAAATTCTTGCATGTAGTGGCTTAGTAGCAGCAAATATACTCACTCCAGGTATCTTCCAAATTGGTTTTCTCGTATCACCAAGTCCCAGATTGGCCATTAACCTATTATATCTTGGTGAAATCGTCAGGCACGTGAATTGTGAAAATACGTAAACCCAGATTGTGTGTGGGCCTGTCTGCGTGCCTGTCTGTTTGCCTAACCCATTATGCATTTGTGCCACATTTGTTTTGACAGATGGAGAATGACAAGGCCTTCCAGATCATTGAGATGAGGGTGCTGTCCAACTGGGGTCACCCGGAGTACACCTGCCTGTACCGCTTCAGGGTTCACGGAGAGCCCCGGCCCAAATAGGGGCCGGCCCCACGCAACGCGTGTGTCTGCCCATGCGTACACACCATACACATGTACAGTGGCAATAGAAAGTGTGTTAACCTGTGGACCTAGTATACCTAGTTTTGTGAGGTTTTAATTGCTCGTAAAAAAAATGTTTTAATCTTCATCTAAGTCACAATTGTAGACAAACACAGTGTGCTGTGGCTAAAAACATCAAAATAAGAAATTATTGTCCTTCAAGTCTTAATTGAAAACAGGAATGAGAGGTATGTAAACCTTGTGGTGGTGATTAGTTGGTTAAGCTTATGTCAGCCACAGGGCCTTCAACCAGCAATCCTGGTACCTGTGAAAGCAGAGCAGCTTTTTATCATGATACTTTCCACCCCAATCTACTTTATCACTTACAAGTTGCTTTTATGGTGCCTTTGATGCAGTGTACAGTTCTGTACATTTTTTAGAAACAAACTCTGGGTGTTCTCACGCCGGGGAAGTCCATTAGTTTACTTGCAAAATACAATGTTTATTTTTTTGTTTGGTATGGTTCACTTTCACGAGTAAGTAACTGTAACTTGTAAATGAAATCACGTGTGGTAAGGTCATTCAATCATTTGCCAGAAATATGTGGGGCGGGAGAGGCAAACAGGCCAAAGTGAATGTAAACAATCTCGAAGATCGAGGTGGAGCTCTTGCTGCACTCCATTTTGTATTTAAGCATTAAATCGTCTGATTTGACAGCTAAAATAATTTCTAGCTAGTTTTGATAGTTACGTCTTACACCCGTACTTTTAAAATGCTTTTCTTGTAATATTACAAGGATAACTACACCGCTGTAAGAGGGAATGTAAATGTGTCCATCTGCTGAGCAGGAGACGGATCAGGTGGTAGTTTAGACCAGGGGTTAATGTTCTCACCAGAGGGACTGCACCAGAGTCTGGCATTTGGTGCTGATCAAGACCAGCTTGTCTTTGAGGTCTCGTATCGCTTAATTTGGTGCAGACCCGAGTATAATTGTTGCATTCAGACCAAAGCAAATGAACCGAATTAAGGGATAAAAAGCACCAAACTTCTGTTTAGTGCGCACTAATTGCCGTTGGTGTGAAAACGCCCTCCATGTGCGGTTCATTAGTCCACAAACCATACTCTGAAAGTTTCCAGGAGTTTCCAGGAGCTCTTTTGCAAATGTGGCTAAACAGTAATGCGTTCCTGAGAGTGGTGCATCCCCTGTGCTTACCTGCTTGTAGACACCTTTCTCGTTCAGTACTTTCTCCCAGGGTGAACAGAGACAGTAAAGGTGCTATATGTAAGGAATGTACTGCAAGTACTCATGAAATGATCCCACCAGACATTAAGGAAACCCGATTTCAGTGATTTCAGTGAAATGTGAAACGTGAAAACTGATTTCACTGACAACAACAGTGCAGCCAGAATGTACACATTATGTTGAGTTACTGTGTTTTGATTTTGTGCTTTGCCTCTTGGGCAGCAATACTTCACAGTATTTTCCATTTTGATTGCAGTACCAGTTTTGGCTGCAATCCCACATATACCACCATGAAACCACTTTTCTCATGCCTGTGAGATGATAAATAATCAAACTGAGATTGCATTGTAGTCATTTCCAGTTTTACATAATCTGTCAGCAGTTCTTAATTATAGGTCTTTTTCTCTGAAGGCTTGCTGATTAAACTCAATATTTATTTTTTATAATTCTCAAATTGGCATTTGTTGAAGGCGTTCAATTTGGGGGTCACTTGTTCTATGCCAGCACAGGGAAGGAGAGAAAAATGCTATAATTTCCATGTTATCAGTAAAAAAGATTGTGTTTGTTCATTATTGAGATTGAGATGAAGATCTGGGAGTATTTTACACTCTACCTTAATGTAGGTAATTCTGAAGGGTTCACTCACTTTCTCTTGCCACTGTACATAGAATGAGAACAAGAATGCAGGCTGGGAACAGTGGGTCGGAGATATGAGGACTACGTACGTCAAAAGATGGCTGTCATGAATGTGTCACGAGACTAAATAGATGGACAGCCATTTCACGGAGAGGAAAAACAAAAAGAATGGAGAAAAAAATCCTGAAAGGATTAACAGGAGGAAATGAAATGAGATGACTGACTGAATGAATCATGAAAACAGGTGTTTGAGCAAGAGACGGAGGAGCTATTCCCTTGCCCAGTCCAGCTCACTAAAGTCAAAACCAGCTCTTGCACTGAACCGGATCTTTCCGGAAGGGACTCTAGGAGGCACCACCTCACCCCCACCCTCCATCACCACTCACCCCACCGACATCCATGTCGATGTCCATGAGAATTAACGACAACCTTTGTATTATTTGATTTTTGCTCCTGGACCTCATCCTTCACTGAACATCTTGATTTAAGCTCTTTTTTGTTCTTGTTGTTGACTGTTTTACCATGTGCTTCAAGAGGATCTGTACAGACTAGCCTGCAACTCAACTCTCCAGTTGTTGTTACATATATATATATATATATATATATATATATATATATATATATATATATATATATATATATATATATATATATATACACACACCCACATGCACACACTCAACATACGTATAGACTTCACTGATCATTTGTGGAAGATGTATAAATGCTAATTCTTGGTTTTAAACTACTTTTGTTCATACTGCTATACTGTGCAGGACCAGCATGATGAAAGTGTTTTTTGATTTGTTTTTGTTTTGAATCGGGTGTGTAGTATCTTCCTTTGTGTTTTTTGCTTATTTTTTTAACGCATCTACAGCCATAAACCATGATGCTTCGGAAAAATCTTAAAAAAAAAAAAAGGACAGATGAATGTGCTTTGGAAGAATGTGTTCAAGTGTGTGTGTGTGTGTGTGTATGTCTGCGAGTGTATGTATGTGCGTGTGTGTGTGTCTGCGCGAGTGTGTGTGTGAGTTTCCATCTTACCTGTCTACTGTCCTCTCTCTTTTCCTCGTCTCTCAAACTCAAGCACACAACTGGAGTAGCGTAGAGCTGTAGTAGCCTAGCCTGTACACACGGAAAGCCATCAGTCTGTTTATTTATATATATTTTTGCTACATGTAGAGTCCATTTCAGTCTGTTCACTTATAGTTTGAGGGCAGAGCTAGTTAGTGATATGCTCTGTTGACTATGCCATTCAGCAGGAATGTATTGTACATGTCACTGTTTATAGTAAGCCCTTTTTGATATCTGCCTATATCAGTGTTGCTTTACAAAAAAGGGTACCCTCTGTCATCATTTTAATTATTATTGTGATATTATTACCAATTTTAATTATGTTGTGTAACATGTTGATAGAGAATGCTGAAGAATGCACTGTTGTGACTTGTTAAAGACATGTATATTGCAGAAAAGTCCTAAACAATTTGCCAGATTTTTTCAGAAGAAAGAAAAAAAAATGTGGTTGTTAAGGTAGGACCTGGTAAAACTCTTTCTTCCTTGACGTCTGAATTGTGGACCTAAAAGAGTCTCCAAATGTACAAAATGGATTTGTCCAGTACTATTTATTAAGGTTGTTGAATTAGGACTGTGCAGTGTATTTTTGTAAACTGCTTCTCAGTGCATTGTTTGGAACCATCTATAGACAGTAAGGTTTTGTTCAAAAAAAATGATTAGATTTTATTTTTGTTGCTGCTGTCAGAAGATGGGAGAACTGCTACGAATAACGTTCCAAATAAAACTTTTAATTTTGAGCGCTTTTAAAACGTGTAGCTGTGTCTGATTAACTGTGCTGTGTTTGCGGCTGTGGCATGAGGTGTTTTTGAATGATGCTCATGTCTTTTCAATGTAGCTGTAGATAATGCAAACTACATTTATAACATTGAAAGCTCATAAGGTTAAGTTTAAAAAGCATACATTATGTTTGTGAGTTAAAGTAAATGAAAGTAATATATATATTTTTTTATTTCTTCGCTGTATTTTTACAGTGAAGGCACTCTCATTTTCTAAACCTTAAAAGTCTTTATTGATGTTGCTTGAACATGTTTAACCTTTAAAAAAAAATCCTACATGTTTCACCTTAAGCTTTCATCAGGGAGTCAAACAGTTTTGTTATCTGTTGTATGATTTGATTTGCTTAATTAATCTCAGGCTGTGGAATGGCAGCCAATAGGACCGTCTGTTTTGTTGGCTCATGAAGATTTAAAGCAACACTGAGTAGTTTTTTTAACCTTAAAATACTGTTTCCAAAATTACTTTAGTGGTTCATCAACTCCTAACATTGTGTAAGGTACTTCTGAATTCGCTTTGCCGCCCTCTATGGGCTACAACCGCTAAGTAAGTTTGGAGGAGCAGACTCTTTCTGTAGTTCTCTGAGAGATAATTCCGGTTCTAACCTGTAGGGCGACCGAAGACGAAAACTACTTAGTACTAATTTAATGTGTTCACAGAGTTCTAGATGTGTGACAAAACAATCAATCCACTTTGTAAAATATGGAAACAACACATAGTGTGCTTATCACTTTGTAAAGTTTTATTGTTCATTGTCCTCCCGCAAACATTTAATGAACCAGGCGCATAGCCAGAAATGATAAAATTGGTGGGCCCAGACAATATCAGGTGGGCCTAGCCGAAAACACATAGGTCACTATTATTACTTAAACAGTAAATCAAACAAAAAGAGCCTTCTGACTGGGTGGGCCTGATTGTCAAGTGGGTGGGCACAGGCCCACCCCTGCCCACCCGTGGCTACGCCTATGGCAAGCCATTTTAACATTTAAAAGCTAAGTTTGACTATCCGAAATTAACATTGTAGATATCAACAACATCTTTCTGACTAGTCGTAATTACATTTTGGATAGTGGAAATTGTCATTCAAGATATCTGTAACGTAATTGTCACTAGTCGAAACGATAGATAGAGATATCTGTAATTCAGTTTTGACTAGGCAAAACTGAATTACAGATATCTGCAATTACATCATTGAAAACGACATTCAACTCGTCACACGTCTTAAATGGCAATTGCGGATATCTGTAATTCAGTTTTGACTAGGCAGAATGAAAGTTAAAGATATCTCAAACGTCATTATGACTAGTGCAAATTATTGTGCATGACGTTGCTCTATGTGTCCATCCCCGCCAAAATCAAAGAGGAAGTCCTGCAATGTGCTATCATTTCTCTCTGGCAGCTCCTGTCTTGCATGGGCAGCAGCGTTAAAAAGTCACACAACTTCTCCCTCTGGCCACTCCGAAACGTTCCTTAGGTACCATAATCATTCAACAGTTAAGGTGGATGAAGGCGCTCTGCTCCCGCCTAAACTGGGTATGGGGGTTAATTTGCATACAGATATCTGCAACGTCATTTCGCCTAGTCAAAACTCTAATTCAAGATATCTGTAATTACATTTTGGCTAGGCAAAATGAATGTTACAGATATCTCCAATTTCAGATATCTCTAATCAAAATTCATTTGAAGATATCTATAACTTGACAATAGATATCTACAATTACATTATGACTATCCCTAACTCCAGTTTGAGATATCTACAATGGCCGGGTTTCCCAAATGCAGTTAAGAAGTTCTTAGCGCTAAGAACTTCTTAAGACCCTTCTTAAGGCTCCCGTAAGAAGCAACCGCGTTTCCCAAAATGCTTCTTAGCCTAAGAAGACCTGCCGTTAAGAAGGATCTCTAAGAAGTTTCTGAACCCCTCTTAACACCCTTCTTAGCGACAAAACAGTGAAAACAGCACCCCTCTCAGGCAGGTAAAGCAATGTGACAGTAAGCAAGGAGATATTAATGCAGTACGTCCAGTTTTCCTGATCGTGTTTTCCCCCTTTTCCCTATCGTTCATGACAAGGGAACGCCAATTTCTCGGTTTTCACACATATTCTCCTCATGTAGCAGATTTCTATCAGAAAGATAAGAATATAGCCTACACATTAAATGAAATGACATACTGATTTCATTTTGTGTTTCCATTTTTATTTCCCTGGTCTTTGTTTCGGTATTATGTGTCACCTTGTTTTTGTGCCGTGACGACAAATGTCATACTTTTAGCCGGTATTTTATTGATGAGTTCAGTCAGAGTGTTATACCACTTCAGTTTGGAGCATTTTACCATAGAGTCTAGAGTAGCGCTCTAAAATCTTTTAATTTACTATGGTAACTATGCGCTCCAATCGGCCATTCTGAGATCGATTGCTCATTGCGCTTCAGTTAAGAAGGCAGATCAGACGGTTCTTAAGACGTTGGTAAGAAGGGCGTTAAGAAGGCGTTTGGGAAACACTCTTATCTTAACGCTTCCTCTTAGCCGACCTCTTCTTAAGTGCCTTCTTAACTCGTTAAGAAGGTTCTTTATTGGGAAACCCGGCCAATGTCATTTTGACTAGTCATAATTCCAGTTACAGATATCTACAACTGCATTTCACCTAGTCAAAACTGAATTTAAGACATCTGGAAAGGAACATAAAGATATCTTGAACTGAGGTGAATTAAAGATATCTTAAACTAGAGTTATGACTAGGCAAAATCAAAGTGTAGATATTTCAAATTGGAATTACAGATATCTATAATTCAGTTGCGGATATCCGTAATTCACGTAGTGGATATCTGGAACTGAATTGTAGATATCCTTGATGAACCCCATAGAAATGAGTGGCAAAAGTGACGTCATTTGTCCTAGGAAGAATTTTTTTGTGGATATCTGAAATGACAATTACGGATAGGAAGAATGTAGTTGCGGATATTTGAAATGTTCTTTTTGACTAGGCAAAACTGAATTACAGATATCTGCAACACATATCCAGTTTAGCTTTTAAATGTTAAGATGGCTTGCCATACTACGCCTATGCTAATGACTAAGTCAAAGTTTAAGAGAGTACCCCAGGAAAAAATGGATTTTAACTAATGGCACTATCCACTTTTAAGTCTCAGCTTTCATTACCCAGAGCATGGATAGAAATTCCGTAACCTCTATCAGACTGTCCTGAATGGTTTTGGACAAAAAAAGGTCTTAAAAGCTGTTTGGTCATGCTTGTAAAGTTATTACATTGGGGGAAAATCTAAGTCTTGACAAGAAAAGCAAGAAACAAGTAAGTAAAAGCAGTAAGTACTGAAGCCTTGATTTAAAGTGAAGAGTTTATCCAGTGAAACACTGTTTAGCAAGGGTGAAGAGGTACAGTCGTAAATGTTTTACACTATTTAGCAAGAGTGAAGAGGTACAGTCGTAAATGTTTTACACTATTTAGCAAGGGTGAGGAAGTACAGTGGTAGGCCTTAATGTTTAACTTCAGTCTACGAGTCTCTCAGACAATGAAAGTAGATAAAAGTGCAACGCTGCTAACGTTTCTGTCCCCAGAACTCATTGGAGTTAACCTGGTAAACCCGCCCCTCGTACTTCATTTCATTTTGTGCAGAGGGTCTGGACCCATAGACATACTATACATAGTATGTCTATGGTCTGGACCGGAGTCTCCTGAGAAGCATTTGGCAAGTCGCAGAACGTACGGTCCAATCAGCGAACAGAGGGTGTGTTCGTTAGCTGTGACATTGACCTTGTGTGCTACATTTGAATTGTAGTGCGTAGGTAGGCTAATTGAATACGTGACGACCAGGCGTTAGCGATTGGGTAAAGGCAGAGGCACTTTTTTTAAACTTCAGCAGAGTCCACACCTCCAGCAAATCGTTTCTGACAGTCTCTGTTCCAGACCCTCTGCACGAAATGAAATGAAGTACGAGGGGCTGGTTTACCAGGCTACATTGGAGTTACTTTGCTTTGTCAAAGAAAGAACTTATAGATTTATAGGGATTCCCAACAAGAAACACCCAATTCACTTTAAATTTAAGTTGACATGGGTTGTGGCAATTGACGGGACAGCATATAAAACACATAGGCCTACTGAATGAATATCACACATATCAAACATGAGTACAGGGTCGCATTATTATCTTAGAAATACATCAATCATTTACATGGTTAAGTACAAACAGACAAATATGTTTAAATTCATTTAAATGAACTGCATATGTGTCCAGTCAGAATACAGGAATATGTCCTGCTGTAATTGGTGAAACATGCTGTCCTGGCTTCACATAAGAGGACATTTCTTCATTTAACCACTCTTCATTACTAACCAGTCTTTGCAAAGTGTCAATACAAAAAGCTTCATGTTGTAGTATGATAAAGTCCTACAAGATTTCTTCACCTAGAATTTGGATTTGTGACCTTGAGTATAGGCTACCGCTGTAAAGTTAGTTTGAAATTCGACATTCGCCTGACATTCAAACTGTTCACCTTCTTGAAAATGGACTGGCAACTTTTATTCAATTGTGAAATACTTGCATTTAGATGTGAAATCATAAATACTGTTCAAATAGGAAATCAATAAAAATCCGCAATTTCTCCATAGACTGTAAACAAGGGAGTTCTCCGAGTTGAAGTAGGTGTTTCAAAATAAAAGTGGGGTATAGCGCTGATGACCAAGAAAAGATTGAGGACATGAATACAATCAACCGTGAGAGTTGTCATATTTGTGAAAACAGAAACAACTTTAAAAAAGTTAATTAAGTGTAAGGTCCTCAGGCCTAGTCCTAGTGATCAGACAAATGATTGGCACCTTTCATTGTAGCTCCTATGTCAAAATCACATTGGTAATGACAAAATCAAGTGATGGTGGCAGGTGTGAAAGCCGTCAGGAAAAAAAAAAACATTCATTTCAGGTCATGTGTCAAAAGAACACTGGGGTTAAAGAAACCAAGTCATAATACTGGCTGTGAAAGCTGTCAGACATTTGTGAAAACAGAAATTAGTTTAATAAGGCGACTGATGGGTTTTACCTGTATACAGGGTCTTTTGGCCTAGTCCTAGTGACCAGCCAAAATATGTGAAACATTCATTTCAAGTCATATGTCAAGACAACACTGGGATTAACAAAAACTATTCATAATGACAGCTGTGAAAGCTGTCAGAAATTTGTGAAAACATAAATTAGTTTAATAAGGTGAATTTCAAGCTAACTTTACCGCTGTACCGTGAGTTGGTCATTTTACCTGTTCAGTACCACATACTTGCAAGTTACTGATACTTTTGAGACAGTACAACAGACTGAAGTTAAGGAAAGTCTGTTATGTAACTGGTAACCTACAACGCTTTGCTTTTTGACCTCTGAACTTGTTTTCTTCATCTGCTCAGCTGAACTACTAATGTTAAGACGTTTGGCAAGTTCTAAAGATTTAGTTAAAAAAATGTGCAAGGAACCAAATAACACTGTTCCGGCATACTATTACTCACGGTAAAAATATATAGCCTAGAAAAGACTAAATACTAACCCACTCACATGGGAAATAAAGAAAACGAAATGAAATATTATTGTGAGAAACATAATGCTCACTTAAATATTTCTGTACAGCTGTACAAATAATAACTAGAATACTAACAAAAAACGGAAGTGTTTAATCTTATATCAAAGCCCATTCTACCATCTCTGAACATAAGCAGTACAACTGTGAGGTTACTTTTAGGTTCCTCTGTTGGTTTGTAGCACCATCATGCCTTACATATCAGCACGGCCTCTTGTTTTCACAGATGCTTGTCTCCTGGTTCTCCTCAGTACAAAAAAGAATAGAAAAACAGTTGGTCACATATGGCAACATGCACTTGCTTCTTAATGATCGCACCAGACCAGATCACATGCCTGTTTTTGATAGTCTTGTTTTTTGTTTGTATAGGCTATTAGTAATTTAATACTGACAATATTGTCTATATATGTAATTAGCCTATATCATTTGTATGTGTAATATTTTTCCTTTATTGCTGTGGAGTCTATTGACACACTATGCATATAGCGACTTTACACTAAAGTAAATGGATTACATCATTTATTGACTGCTTGGTTGATTGAATGACTGATTTACTCATTGATTGATTGCGCGAGGCCTATAATAGCCTACACTAAGGTGGTGTCCATCAACTTTGTAGGTTAAGTTACCATGGTGATGGGCAGGTTAAAAGAAACACCTTCATGACATTTAACACCCTGCTTTCGGCGTATAGCATACCGCACCACCCACTTTAATTGTTGTGCAGCACACTTGTCAGGTCAGTCTGCCGAAGGTTCAGCCTACTACTGGAACGCAACAGGTGAGCTCTTCGATTCATGCAGCTACGTCAAATATCGAATGCGTTCTAAAATCTACACCGACCTAGATCAGTTTAGGAGTCATAGACAGTTTTGAGAATTTCAAATAAATTTTCATACTAGCAACGAAACTATCCCTTGCGATTGCTTTGCTCGGAGCTTTGCATTCAGTGTAAGCATATTTAATATTTTTAGACTCATTTAGGACTAGTTTACTTTCAATGGCTTAGTTGTTCTTGATGCGTAGCAGATTAGAGATGCAAGATATTAGGGATGCAAATTTCTTCTATATCATCGTGTGCACACTGACTACGGTGTAGTTTAGTACGAGGTAATAGCCAGTTGTGTGTTTATTGCGCCGTGCACTATACATCAATAGCAATTGCAGGCACGGAGGGCCGATTACGAACAATTCCTTTCGAACCTATCCCATACATTTCTCAAACTAAACTGCACGTCCATGTCTGTGTAGGACTTTTCAGACCTGTGAGTAAAACACACTATTTTCATCGCTGCTTCAGGTGGCTATGGCTTTACTAGAGGGAGTAATTCAGGTCCCCAGCGCATTTCCACTTCTGGTTGCTGTGCTGTTGTTGCTGTTTGTCTATTTTCACTCCGTGGGCTTAAGCAATGCGCAGAAAGGAAAGGCGCCTCCAGGGCCCAGACCACTGCCAGTTCTTGGTAACCTGTTGCTGCTCAACCTGAAGAAGCCATACGATTCACTTTTTGAGGTTAGTAGCAATGTTACTGATGTGTGATCAAAGAGCTTCTATATACATTATGTTATTATAAGTTCTTTGTGTGTGATAGTAACACACAATGGACGACCTGGCTTGAGAAGCTACACTACACATTTACTAAATCAGCTGATTCTAATTAGCACAGCTTTACTGCCAGGAGGAGGAGTCTGATAGTGAAATCATCTGTACTAGGCCTAAGGTAGTAACAGCTGATTTGAAATATTGATACTGAATTAAAGTTCCATGTTGCCTATCACTTAACCCCCAGGGGTAACACCCAGGGGTTAAATTGGGCCGGGCAAATAGCCCCGTCACATTTGCTCACGCTGCATTATGACACATCAGAAGCATAACCTTTTTTCATGGTTTTCAGTTCTGAATAATTAAAGCATATATTTTTAACAATTAGCAAAAGAATGAGTTTTGCATTGTGCAGCCTAACAGACCGCACAGTTTTCTTGATAGCAAGACGACCTATCAAAACGTATTAGAACAGTTGCGATATGAGATTCTACAAGACTTACCTCTCCTCAGTATGCTACTTTCTCCTCAGCGAGTACTAGGCTACACTAACACATTGAGCATTTGCCCTCTGCATGTGTTTTTACATGCTGATTTTTCACTTTAACTTTTACAGTATGGGTATTTGTGACAAGATTAAAAAATGTTTTGACAGCCATAATATTCCAATAGCAATTTCATTTGGTATTATAATGGTTGTATCTTGTGTGGTAATGGTATGACAGGTATGTTAACATGTGGCATAATATATAACATGTGCATATGCCAGTACCAATTCTGACTCCAATCTGAACTTAAAATTTCGCAGTATAGTAGGCTACCTGAGTGTGTCAGCAATGCAAAAAAATATATAGCGTAGTAAAGTGTGTATGTATTTTGTGCCGTCAAAAAAAAAAGATTGTTCACTCCGACCCCAGAGCCTCCCTACATAGCAAATCCCAATTTAACCCCTGGTAACACCTGCCTCATTGTGGTTAATGCCCTGTATGGTAACTTACTGCAGGCTACAACAGTATACGATAAATTGTTTAAACTGATTGTTGTTGCTTTGTTGCCCCACAGCTCTCCAAGAAGTATGGCTCTATCTTTAGTATTTACTTCGGTCCAAAGAAAGCGGTGGTCTTAGTGGGATACAAGACGGTCAGGCAAGCACTTGTAAACCACGCGGAGGAGTTTGGGGACAGGGAGTTAAGCCCTTTGTTCAACAGTCTTAATGACAATCATGGTAAGACAGACACAATTTCTCTAGTCACACGTAGCCAAGTAGGGTTGCCACCAATGTCTGACAAAAAAATTGGGACATTTCGGCAACCCAATCAACCTTTTTGCTTATAAGCAGCGACTACTACTTCATTTCATTTTGTACGAATTGGGAGGGGGTTTACCAGGCTAGGTGTCAGTGTCCTGAGCAAATATTTGTTTTCCCTGGGACAGAGCATTAAAAACCGGGACAATCAGGTAAAACCGGGACAGGTGGCAACACTGTAGCCAAGGCGTACTGCATGTGTATTGAGTTGATCATTTTCTATGACAACACGAGAAGCCAGAATTTGTTAAATAAATGAATGTGACTGTCTCTGACTTGTTTTTTATTGTGTTTCTGTTTGTAATTCTGCTTGTCCATCTAACTGCTTGATACAGGCATCATATTTTCCAATGGGGAGAACTGGAAAGAGATGAGACGTTTTGCCCTCACAAACCTGAGAAACTTTGGAATGGGCAAAAGAAGGGGCGAGGAAAAGATCATAGAGGAGGCTCAACACCTCACACAAGTGTTTGAGAAATTTAAAGGTAAGATTAACATCTGTTTTTAATGTTTTTAATAGAATCCTTCTTGTCTAACCAGTCAGATCTTACTTAAATTAGTTTGATGCATAATTGCTTGACATTATCATGTCATGGCAGGCAGTCGGCAGCTTTCCTGCAATCCCCTTGAGCTGGCATAATTTGCCTATGACTAAAGAAGTGCACGAAAGCTCACTTTTCTAATAATGACCACTTATCGCTGAATGCTTAAGCAATACTCATGGTTTAAATCTTTGACTTCCTATTCATATAACAATAATAGCAAGGTGGGGAAGGATCCATTGTGCTTAACATAACTGCAAGCAGAACAGATTGAAACAGAGAAGTAAAGAGAAAAGATTGAACAGAGAAGTAAAAAATACAATGAGAACTAAAGTGAAATATGAATATATTCATATATAGTCTTATTATCACGCCCTCGGCACCAGCAGACAGCTTTGCATACGGTGACTTTGCATACAGTGCAATTACTATGTTTTAAATTCTCCCTTTCTAGCAACTTAGTTGAAAAAGATATTGTAATATTAACAGACAACTCAACAACAAGCTAATTGTTCAATAAATACCATTTTGTGTTCATTTAGTTTTATGTTTTATTATTATTATTATTATTATTACTATTATATGTATTTTTTGCATTTGCATTGTGCAAGTAATAGTGTACTCTAAACGTACAAAAATATGTTTTAAACAAATTTTAACAACAACTTTTTGGTTCTGACATTTGTTTTTTCACCACAAAGGTGTGCCATTTGATACAACACAGCCAGTTAACTACGCCGTCTCCAATATCATCTGTGCTATTGTGTACGGCAGCAGATTTGAGTACGACGACCCCAGGTTCAAGGTCATGGTCAAAAGAGCCAATGAAAACATTCGGCTTGCTGGCTCTGCATCTGTGCAGGTATGCATGCCCAATTACAACGTTTTTCTCCTGCATACTCTCACAGTCTCTTGAACATTCTTAGACATATTACTGTCTCCTTTAGACTCTGAAAGGCCATTCAATTGAATTTGTTCTTGATGAAAATTTTGCTTAATCCTTCATCTTGGCTCTTCATCTGTTTTCAAAGTGGCAACTTGGTATATATGGTTTAGTATAACTGTTTTGTACTATCTTATCTTATCTGTTCAGTATTATCTATTCAATTGAATTCTTTCTGAATGAAAGTCTCAATTATTTCCTTGACTCGCCATCAGCTTTACTTCAGAACATCATAATGACAACTTCTTTTCTTTAAGACTTTATGGTGGCAACTTTGCTAAAATGGTTCAGTGTAACTGTGTTTGGTGTTTTCTCTTCAGCTCTACAACATGTTCCCATGGTTGAAGCCACTGCTGAGGAATGTTTCGTATGTCCTGAAGAATGTTGCAGACAACCTTAAAGACATTCAGAGTTACATCAACAACCTGCAGGAGACGCTGAACCCACAGGACAGCCGTGGCTACATAGATTCTTTCCTCATCCACCAGCAGAGTAAAGAGGTAGAGTACCATCCATTTTATTACAACTGTAAAATATTCATACTGAATATTTGGAGTGGGTTATTTCATGTGTGGAGTTTCTGTTTTCATTTCATTTTCTAGCTGATTATTTCCTGTTTTCACCTAATATGGAGATACTGTATATCTAACGTAAACCTCTCCTAAATACTTAAATTAAGTAAAAAAAACTAAATGTCCACCCACTACCAAATGGCCTTCATCCCAAACATTTTGGTCATTACAGTCCCCTTAATGTTACATTGCGTCATTCCATGTTTTCTGATGAATTTCACATTAGCAAACAAACTGTGGTTTCCACTTTACTGGGTCTTTAGTTCTGTGATGCTGTGTGCAGCCAGTGTAGCCTGTCAAAAGGAAAAAGTAGGATTCTAAAACGTGACACGGCACACAGTTACGCAATGCTGTGTGCAAATGCCATGTTTCAACATATCAACTACATTTGTTCTTTCGGGTAATGTTTTAATGGCAACATACATCCAGCCTCATATTCTTGTTTTTTTAAGTGCACAGCGTAATGTGCATACAAGTCACTAGTGGCCTCATATACTAAAGTTGCATAGGTACAAGAACCTTGCGTACACGTATTTTACGGTCATGGTCGGATGTACTAAAATAAACTGTGAAAAATGAACTGAACGTGAGAATGTACGTTCCCCCAAGGAAGCTTCTCCCCTGACGTACATACAATACGTTTCTAAAGTGTTTTTGTCAGTTGGCAACACTTAGAGGTGATGCTTTTGACTTAGAAGCTCTGCATGCCCAGTCATGTTTTTGTTTCTGACTGAATCTCCTAGAAGCTGGAGCAGAACGCCAGTCTGTTCAATGAGAAGAACCTGCTATTCTGTGTAGCCAACCTGTTTGCAGCGGGCACAGACACCACTGGGACCACAGTGCGCTGGGGACTGCTGCTCATGGCCAAGTACCCACACATACAGGGTAAGAGCACCATACTGCAGCCAGTGCCATCATGTTTTTATTCTGTCTCTCTGTCCAAAACTGACAAAACAAGTTATGTGATTGGTCTTTGAGCTCTGATATCAACAGCCATTTGCTGGAATCAAGAACTTTATTCTTCTGTCTTCTGTCACTTTGGTTTGAGCACTTTGTTCTGTTCGTTGTCCATAAAATGAAGATCGAGTCCAGGAGGAGATTGACAGGGTGGTCGGAGGCCGTCAGCCAGTGGTGGAGGACAGGAAGAGCCTGCCGTACACTGACGCAGTGATCCACGAGATACAGAGAGTAGCCAACATCGTGCCCCTAAACCTTCCCCACACCACCAGCTGTGACGTCCATTTCCAGGGTTTCTTCATAGAAAAGGTACAACTGTGAAGTGTTGATATCAAGTCACGTCAAATTAATTATTATTAATTATTAAGATGCAGCCAGGTATTTTAAAGGCCAAAACCAACAACCAATAGGGGTACACAATTCAGAAAATGACTTGATTCGATTCAATATCGATTTGTAGGCTCAAGATTCGAGGCCGGCGTATTGATAAGCTCTGATGTTAATGGTATTGCTTTTGTTACTGGAGAAATAAATTAACCAGACTTTTTTGTTTCTATGTAAAAGTAAACTGTTCCTGTTGTTTCACTAGTTCTGTTACTAAGATATTAATATATTAATCTAGATTGTTCTCTGTTGATGCAGGGGCATTTCTGTCATGCACATCCACACAGGCACACAGACTTGTTTATGTGGAGAGTTCTGATCTGTTCATTGATCAGGGCTTCAGACTACGACTGAATGGTCGTGTTTTGCAACCAGAAATTTAGACTGTACAAGTACCATTCACAACTCACACATGTGCGACTTGTATGTCACGCAGTCCTTTTGATACAAAGTGAGCTGCCACTACCCGACACCAGAATAGAATAGAATAGAATAGAATAGAATAGAATGCCTTTATTGTCATTATACAAGTATAATGAGATTGCAAGCTTCCCCATAATGTGCACACATAAATAAACAAGGAGAGATATGTACAATAAAAACTACTATAAAATCTACTAAGTACAAGAATTAAGTACAGGAATTAACATAGACTGTACAATAACTAATATGATCTACTGTCTGTAAAAAGTTGCATAGACTGTGCATAGACTTGTGCAAAGCCTGGAGATAAACAGGCACATATCAGCAGCAGGTATGGCAATAAAGTGACTGGTGTGACTGACAGCATAAATAGATGGAGGTATCAAGGCATTTTCACCCACCTATTCCAATATGTGCAGTAGGCAGCTAAAGAAACAGATGGACTGTCTTGATATTATAGTGCAATTGATAATTAACAGATAACAATAAAACAGATAGAGTGCAGATAGCAGTAACATAATGGTGCAAATGATTACAGTGATAATATAAATAAATAAATGATAATTACAGTACGCAGAGTTGTGCCTGTCAGGTTGGCTGTCTTAGAACGTAGTGCAGTGTTACAGTGTTATGTTCAAGCAAGTCAGTTCCTCAGTGTAGGTTGGAGTGATCTCATCAGTGATCTCATCAGTCTTGAGCTACTTCTAACTCTTGCAAAATGACTTGGTCGGTGCAAGTTGTTTGTACTGACAGTTTATTCAAATGGAAGTTTATGTATCAGGTTTTAGCTGCTGTAATTGTGATGCAACACACACACACACACACACATACACAAACATGCTTAATAATTCCTTAATGGATCTTTATAAATCAATTTTGAAATTTTTTTTTGCACACTTTTAACAATCATTTAGAGCAACGAACTTGCTTACCATAGCAGTACACCAGTCATTGTACTGGTGTGTGCAGCTGTGGCGTAGTGGCTAGGGACTTGGTCTTGCGATCAGAAGGTTGCTGGTTCAAATCCCCCCCTACCCATGGTTGAGATGCCCTTGAGCAAGTGATCATCTAACCCCACACTGCTCCAGGGACTGTAACTGAAACCCTGTAAATATCTGTAAGTTGCTCTGGATAAGAAGTGGAAAAGTGTAATGAAATGTACTGTCATCGTGTTAAGCCTGCCTAGCGACTCTCTACAAGGATAGGCCGATGTGATTGGTCCGGCCAGATTTGGGCAAAAAGTTAAGCTACTGAGCTTTAATGTGTCGTGACTAGACTGTACCCAGGATACAAATATCAATTGCTAAGCTAGTCTCCCAGTCCCACTCTTGATGCATCTTTACTACCTTCCTCTCTCCCATCATCAGGGCACGACTGTGATTCCTCTGCTCACATCAGTGTTGAGGGATGAGTCTGAATGGGCCAAACCCTACATGTTCCATCCAGAACACTTCCTGGATGACCAGGGGCGCTTCATCAAGAGAGACGCTTTCATGCCCTTCTCTGCAGGTACGCATTTTTAGGCACTCACAAACTAGCCAACAGATGTCTGTTTCTTATTATATACAGTACTATATATCTATGTGATACTAGACACCAGATACTAATATCTGTGTAAATATTGTTTGCATTGTTACTGTTCTTGTGTCAGACTGGGACTCTTCGTACGGACAGAGACCACAAGTGTGTTCATATCCCTACTGAGATAAATGTATAAAAACATTTCTCTATCTTCACAAGTTATGGTGGAGTTCGCACCCCATGTTTTGAAAATAAGTTCAAAATTATTTGTTTCTGCAACATTTTGTATTTGACAAGTGACCTCATCAATGGCCAAATAACTTAAACATATTTGGAATTGTTTGTGGTTTGTTTGTGCACGTTTGTGCAAGCAAAACAAACAGTTGCCACACAGGTGTTATGGTGTTGCATAAATTCTGGTTAAATTATTAAATTAAATTTAATTCTGGTTAAAAGCATTGAATTGAAAAAAGAGGATCCAAGGCACTCTTCTAATTCAAAAGGTATAAAAAGCCTCTATTTATACATGGCTATCTTGAAGTTAAAAACATGAACAGGGCAGACACCCACGCGTAGCGGCACAGAGCCTTCTTCAGGGTATGCAGCACAAGCAAACAATGACCTATTATGAGGTTACTCAGTGACATACACCTGGATAGCACAGCTAATGACTTCACATAGATGAAGAAGAAGGCTCTGCGCCGCTACGCGTGGGTGTCTGCCCTGTTCATGTTTTTAACTTCAAGATAGCCATGTGTAAATAAAGGCTTTTTATACCTTTTGGATTAGAAGAGTGCCTTGAACCCTCTTTTTTCGTGTAGACTTTGTTATTCCCCCACCCCAAAGAGCACCTTCAAGATTTTTCCACT
Source organism: Coilia nasus (assembly GCA_027475355.1). Lineage (NCBI taxonomy): Eukaryota > Metazoa > Chordata > Actinopteri > Clupeiformes > Engraulidae > Coilia > Coilia nasus. The sequence goes on along the minus strand of CM050216.1, from coordinate 19,879,404 downwards.
ATTCCTGAGCACTTTCGAACTTCTCTTCACTTGAAGCATTGAATTGAATTTAGTTGAGGTGTGCAGCTCTTTATATTTCTTTGTCCTTAGGGCGCAGGGCGTGTCTGGGGGAGAGCCTGGCCCGTGTGGAACTCTTCCTCTTCTTCACCTCTCTCCTTCAACGCTTCCGTTTCACTGCTCCCCCTGGTGTCCTGGAGGATGAGCTGGACCTCACACCTGTACTGGGAATCACACTTAACCCCACTCCCCATAAACTGTGTGCATTGAGCCGCTCCTAAACGTCTCATGGTTCTTTAAAGCGAACTGTGTATGTGTGCGGAAAAAGCGATGGCGAGTGCAAGTGTACATATGTTTATATGTATTCCCATGAAATATGTGATCAGCACAGTGACGCGGATAGCTTGTGTGCATGTGTATCAGTGCAGAGTTGTATTCACACAGTAAATGCATGCAGTGTTTTTATATTGGGATTATTCCAACAGGTTGGGACATTTCCATGTACATTAGTTTCAAAGATTGTTTGGCTTAATACAGCACCTTAATGAGAACACCTTGCCTTGTGCAAGGCAGAGTATTTGTTGGGCTTCGATAAAGAGCCATCCTCAGGAGAAAGAGGCTGAGGTACCTTCAGGTCGGTCTGTAAAGAAAGGACAAATTTCACAAAAAAATATTATTATTACTGTTGTTTTTAGTGGCTGTTGGTACATGCTTATTTCAAGATCAAAACTACTCCCAGCCTGAATGCAAGAGTGGAGGATTAAGGATATTTATTTGTGCCTTCATTCTCCTTTGCTTAATGCTTTGCTTTGCTTTGCTTAATATGGGCAGCTGTGGCCTAGTGGTTAGGGAGTTGGTCTTGCAATCGGAAGGTTGCCGGTTCAAATCCTGCCCATAGTTGATATGCCCTTGAGCAAGGCATCTAACCCCACACTGCTCCAGGGACTGTAATCTGTAAGTCGCTCTTATCCAGCTGTGATGTAATGTAATGTAATATGTACGTACGTCTCTGTACAAAAACATAGAATTAACAAAGGCATGTTAGTAGAAACATGCATTCTATGGTACATTACCACAGTAAATACATTTTAACATGGCTTCAGGTTTAAAATTTGTATCAACATTTTGATTGAAATAAACAATGTTAATTAAGACATTTACCTTGAGATTGGCCCCTTTTTGGATGCTTGCCAGGTCGTGGAGTGTTCAGGGTCTTTGTGTCCTGCATGTCATATGTGTGCAGCAGTTTTTTTGGCCGAGGTCACAATCAGGAGTTGGTCGAAGAAAAAATCCTGTGTGTCAGCAGCTTTAAGAGCAGCTGCAGTGCCAAACTCTTTTGTTAGGTAATATATAAAGACTATATAGAACCTCTGAAATTTTGCATTCTTTGGATTAGTAGATGAATTTGGAAATCCTGAAACATTAATAAACTCTAAGAGGACCCTCTCAATTTGCTCTCTGGTGCCTTCCATTATATCTGCAGAAACAAAAAGGCCATTTTGCTCATCAGCAAATGTTGAAGGTGTAATCTGAAAGACTATCTGTTGGCGTTATTTTGGAAATCTGTGACATTCATGTTAGACCGGCTGTCATGTTCATGAAAACACAGCCAAAGTCAACCACTAGGTGGTAATCTAACCCTTTTGAAAACAAGTATGCATTAACTATGCCAGTGTCCACATTTCATAGAGCCATGTCCATGGTGTAGGCCTAAACCAACAGCCTTACCAGCAGTCATGTGGTTGATATATGCCCAAACATCACTATCAGGAGGCTAAATCTGATGTGGGATTAATGAATCATTCAGTTTTATAGAAAAGCAACAGTCCTTTAATGTAGTTGGATGTTGATAATACTTTGATTATTACACCTCCTTTTTCAACGCAAATTTTAAAACAATTATACGGCCTGAGTAATACAATTATAACAAGTGCAATCAGAGATGGCAACCTGGTCCCCCATATGGGCGGACAGACACACACACACACACACTGACAGACAGGGTCATTGCAATACCTTGTCAATCCCTCCGGGGACCAGGTAATAACACTATTTACAGTAAGCATAAGCTGTTAGAGGTGCACTGCGGTTATGAACAGAGATTTAACTAAGCATTTGCTGTGCTTGTATCACACTGGGGTCAACAGTGGTCACAATCTTTCTTTGTTCTGTGTTCCTCTCTGTTCCTGGAAACGGCTACATTCTGACATTCACACTATCATTATTGTGAACCCTCCTACTATCTATGTGCTTAAATCTTGTATCATCGTGCAGACACAGGGTCACACTGCTGTACACTTACAAGCTGTGTCAACTACTGAACTGAAGTGAGCAGGTGAGAAGTATGTTAATCTTTTGACATATATTTGGGTGGTTTAGTTTATTACTAACTTATAACTGGACCTTGGTGCATTTAATGGACTGTGCACAGTACATCAGTAGTGAAGACAGGAGCACATTGACTATCATGCGCACACTTCTCAAACCAAACTGCACGCCCATGTCTGTGTAGAGCTTCTAAAAGTTTTGAGTGAAACATTATCTTTCCTTGCAGCATTCAGGTGGCTATGGCTTTACTAGAGGGACTTATTCAGCTTTCCAGTGCATTTCCACTGCTCGTTGCTGTGCTCTTGTTGTTGCTGGTCTATCTTCACTCCACGGGTGTGAGCAACACGGAGAAAGGAAAAGCACCCCCAGGGCCCACTCCTCTGCCTATTCTTGGTAACCTGATCAACCTGCAGAAGCCATACGATTCACTTTGTGAGGTTAGGACTAATGGTGCTGTTGTGTGATAGTACCATTACATCACCTGGATGATAACAGCTACCTCATTGTGTGGATAATGTCCTGTACCTTACTCTAGGTTACAATAGCAAATGCTAACGTTAATGTAACTGATTTTTCTTGTTTTGATGCCCCACAGCTCTCCAAGAAGTATGGTTCTGTCTTTACTATTTACTCTGGTCCCAAGAAAGTGGTGGTCTTAGCAGGATACAAGACCGTAAAGCAAGCACTTGTGAACCATGCAGAGGAGTTTGGGAACAGAGAAATAACCCCTTTGTTCTGCAATGCTTTCAAAGGTCATGGTAAGACAGACACCACTCATCACTCCAGTCCTGTGTAACCTACTGCATCTGGGGTTGAGTTGATCATTTTCTATGATCACACAAGAACCTAGAAAAAAGTATAAATTAGTATGACCAATCAGTTTTTGACCTGTAGTTTTTATGTTGTTTTGCTTTTCCATGTGATTGCTTGAGATAGGCATCATATTTTACAATGGGGAGAGCTGGAGAGAGATGAGGCGTTTTGCCCTCACAAACCTGAGAAACTTTGGAATGGGCAAAAGAAGGGGTGAGGAAAAGATCATAGAGGAGGCTCAACACCTCATACAAGTGTTTGAGAAATTAAAAGGTAAGTACGAACTTACCTTTGATGTTTCTCACTTAAAATTGTTTGCTACTTAGATGACTAAGCGTAGCAGTACATGGTATGAATGCAGTACTGTGCTGTGAAGTTCAGCACGATGGGAATTATATTGGCCCTTATGGAAGTAATATTGTACTGTAGTTATCACCCAAAATGTAAGTTTTTGAAATTACAGCACCCTCAATGGAACAACTTTTGTGAAAAATATTGTGCTTATGGAGGTTGGATTAGCAATCCTACATGGCAAATTGGATGTGATAATGACTTTCTCTGCCCGAGATACTAAAAATACAAAATTGCAATTCAAATTTACAAATTTTACTAGGTGTCGCTATACTGCAAATGACCATTTATAGACTAAGTTGCTACTCCTTGTTGGGATGCATGTATCAACCATTGTTTTTGGGTGCAACAACTGGCGAGTTAACAAAAACTGGTTTTAGCTTCAAATGTTGTTAGTGAAAATGAACAAAATTGTACAAAATTCTGAGTGGTCTTGTAGAATGTTGTGCACGTTGATTATGTGAGGTTTCATGAAATTTGGACAATTATAATGCAAGACATGGATTATAGTGAAATTACAAGCTTTGGTTGAAATACTGTTTGCCATGTAATTTCAAAGCGTCTTAACATTTCTAAAAGTTTTGATAACTTTTTCAAGGCAAAAAAAAAAGTCTTCGAGGATGTACAAAATATTGCATACAATGTGGCTGACAGCCTTTTTTTTCTACACCATAAAGGTACGGCATTTGATACAAACGAGCCAGTTAACTACGCTGTCTCCAATATCATCTGTGCTATTGTGTACGGCAGCAGATTTGAGTACGACGACCCCAGGTTGAAGGTCATGGTCAAAAGAACCAATGAAAACATTCGGCTTGCTGGCTCTCCATCTGTGCGGGTATGCATGCCACATTACAGTGTTCTTCTCCTGCATGCTCTCACAATCTCTTGAACATTCTTAGACATATTACTGTCTCCTTTAGACTCTGAAAGGCCATTCAATTGAATTTGTTCTAAATGAAAATCTTGCTTAATCCTTCATGTTGGCTCCTCATCTGTTTTCAAAGTCGCAAATTGGTTAATATGGTTTAGTATAACTGTTTTGTACTATCTTATCTGTTTAGTATTATCTATTCAATTGAATTCTTTCTGAATGAAAATCTCAATTATTTCCTCGACTCACCATCAGCTTTACTTCAGAACATCATAATGGCAACTTCTTTTTTTTTTAACTTTATGGTGGCAACTTTGTTGAAATGGTTCAGTGTAACTGTGTTGATGTTATGTCTTTAGCTCTACAACATGTTGCCATGGTTGAAGCCACTGCTGAGGAATGTTTCGTATGTCCTGAAGAATATTGCAGACAACCTTAAAGAGATTCAGAGTTACATCAACAACCTGCAGGAGACGCTGAACCCACAGGACAGCCGAGGCTTCATAGATTCTTTCCTCATCCGCCGGCAGAGTGAAGAGGTGGAGTACCATCCATTTTATTACAACTGTAAAACATTTATATTTTATTTTAAATTGATTGGGTTATTTTGTGTGTGGACTTTCTGTTTCTATTTCATTTTCTAGCTGAGCTTTGAGTGTATGGAATATTTTCGTAAGAAATCAAGGATTACAAGGATATTTATTCATCACATGCATAGACATACTGAGTAGTTGGACATGCAGTGAAACTGTTGATTGTGAGTCTAGAGTGTGCATAGGGGTTGGGAGTAAAGTGCGTAGAATGCAGTTGTGGGGGATGACGACTATATGAAGGGCAGAGGTAGAAAATGTGATGGGGGGGGGGGATAAAGTGCATAAAGTGCAGTTATGGTTGGAATGGAGGATTGGCTGTGGTGGCAGATGATGGGCTGTGTGTGGGGGTGGGGGGTGGCACTGCGTGGATGAACGTGTGTGGAGAGGACTGAGGGCAGGAGGGAGCAAAGATATGTGCTGTGTGCGTGTGGGAGGGGGGCTTGAGCCGTGGGGGGGGGGTGGCATGAGGTGGGGAGCAAGGCTGTATGCTGTGTGTGGAGGGGGGGCAGTGAGAGTGCCGTGTGTGGTGGGTGGGGGCTTGAGCCGTGAGAGCTGTGTCCTGTGTGTGTGTGTTTGGGGTGGATGAAGCGAGGATCAAGGCTATATGCTGCGTGCTGTGTGTGTGGTAACTGTTAGTTCATGAGGCCCCAGTTGGCTTCATCAAGCTCTAAATGCCCAGTCATGTTTTCGTTTCTGACTGAATCTCCTAGAAACTGGAGCAAAACGCCAATTTGTTCAATGAGAAGAACCTGCTATGCTGTGTAGCCAACCTGTTTGCAGCGGGCACAAACACCACTGGGGCAACAGTGTGCTGGGGACTGCTGCTCATGGCCAAGTACCCCCACATACAGGGTAAGAGCACCATACTGCAGCAAGCACCATCATGTTTTTATTCTGACAAAAGACAGTGTCTCTGTCCAAAACTGACAAAATATCACCTCTTAAGAAGGAGTAATCTGATTGGTCTTTGAGCTCAGATATCAGCAACCATTTGCTGGAATCAGGAACTGGATTCTTCTGTCTTTCTCCTTGGTTTGAACACTTTGTTGTCCATAAAATGAAGAGCGAGTCCAGGAGGAGATTGACAGGGTGGTCGGAGGCTGTCAGCCAGTGGTGGAGGACAGGAAGAGCCTGCCGTACACTGACGCAGTGATCCACGAGACCCAGAGAGTAGCCAACATCGTGCCCCTAAATCTTCCCCACGCCACCAGCTGTGATGTCCATTTCCAGGGCTTCTTCATAGAAAAGGTACAACTATAACATAAATGCTAAATAACAGGAGACAAATACCACACCAGGTAGACAAAGACCAGGACATAATACAATGTGTCCTGAAAAATGTGACAATATTTAAAAGGTGAATAAGTAATTACAAGTCCTAGGCAAACAAAAATCAATAGGTTTCATGTTGAATAATCCAATATTTATTTATCAAAATTCAAACAAGATAGCCAGAGGGATGTAGGATTTCTAAAATGATTTAACAAAGCTTCACAAATGTTGAATACGTACACCACCTGTGACATGACACACATCAAGTCAGTTGCTACCAGATCTAGAGTTGTAAGCTGGTCACCAGTTGAAAGGGAGTAAATACGTAGTAATTCTACATTCTGTCTTGATACATCTTTAGTTTACAACCTTCCTCTCTCCCATCATCAGGGCACGATTGTGATTCCACTGCTCACATCAGTGTTGAGGGATGAGTCTGAATGGGCCAAACCCTACATGTTTCATCCAGAACACTTCCTGGATGACCAGGGGCGCTTCATCAAGAGAGATGCCTTCATGCCCTTCTCTGCAGGTACTCATTCTTAGGCACTCACAAAATAGCTAACAGATGTCTGTTTCTTATTATATACAGTACTATACTGTATATGTTTTCAGTGTTTGTTCATTGTTGCTGTTCTTGTGTTATACTGGGACTTCTCTTACGGACAGAGAGTAAAAGTGTTTGACATGTTCATGTCCTTACTCAGATAAATCTATAAAAATATTCCTCTATTTTAACATGGTGACCTCCATGAAATTTGCACCCCATGTTTTGAAACTAAGTTTCTTTTTTATAGACAAGAAAACTACAGAAATACAAAATACAAAATACAAAGGACACATTATCTACCCGCCAGGGCTTACATAATAATAAAAAGAAAATCCTGCAAATGCACATATTGCAACACTATTTTATATTTAAAACACAGTTTAACAGTTCTGAGCTTTTTTGTTATGTGAGGCAGAAATTGTTTTATTAAAACTATGCTACATTTGTTTTATTTGGCGTGTGATGTCACCAGCACCGAATCAATGCAAATAACTTGAAAATAGTTGAAATTGTTTGTGCTTCATTGGTGCGGGCAAAACAAACCATTGCCAACTTCACACATGTGTTATGGTGTTATATAAATTCTGTTTTAAAAAGTATTTAATTTAATTCAGTTGAGGTGTGCAGCTCTTTATATTACATCTATGCCCTCAGGTCGCAGGGCGTGTCTAGGGGAGAGCCTGGCCCGTATGGAACTCTTCCTCTTCTTCACCTCTCTCCTTCAACGCTTCCGTTTCACTGCTCCCCCTGGTGTCCTGGAGGATGAGCTGGACCTCACGCCCACACTGGGAGGCACACTCCACCCCTCTCCCCATAAACTGTGTGCATTGAGCCGCTCCTAAGTTTCTCATGGTTCTTTAAAGAATACTAAGTAGTTTTAGTCTTCAGTCGCCCTACAGGTTGAAAGGGGAATTGTGTCTCATAAAGAACTAGCTGATTATGAATGCTCAAAGCAAAATCATTGCTAAGTCCATCCAAGCCTGAATGCAAGACAGGTATATTAAGAAAACGTACTTCCTTCTTGATTCTCGTCTACAGGGTCCACTTTTGGTTTGCCTAATATACATCTATAGAGGAACACAGAATTAACAATGAAATGTTAGTGGAAACATGTATGGTATGGTATGGTATCATCAACAGTAAAGAAATCATAAGGTATCTTAAAGTTTACAGTTTGTATAAAAATTGCATTTGATTAAAATAAACCATGTTAATTAAGACAATTGCCTTGAGATTGACCGATTTTGGATGCTTGCCAGTTTGTGGAGTGTTCAGGGTCTTTGGATCCTCTATGCCATATGTGTGCAGTAGTTTTTTTTTTGCCAAGGTCACATTCAGGAGTCGGTCATAGGAGAGTTCCTGTGCGTCAACTTTAAGGGCAGCTGCAGTGCCAAACTCCTTTGTTAGGTAATTATGAAGACTTCTGTAGAACCTCTGAACTTTAGCATTCTTTGGATGAGTTGATGAATTTGGAAGTCCTGAAACACTAAACTCTAGAGGCCCCTTTCAGTTTTGCTTTCTGGTGCCTTCCATTAGATCTGCAGAAACAACTTGTTGATCTGACACACACACACACAGATGGACAGGGTCATTGCAATACCTGGTCAGTCCCTCCGGGGACCAGGTAATCAAATGACTGAAATTAACATGGATTTCAGTCAGTAAAGTGTACAGAAGGACATGAGCCTCGATTTCAAATGTGAAATTGCAAAGCAAACATTTTTGCTGGTATTAAGCAGCTCAGTGTTTGAGTGAACACCACAACTCTGTCAAAGAGTGAGTGATCACATAGGCTACTAGCCTGGCTATCGCGACTTGTCAATGACTTGCTCGCGAAATGTAAATGCAGCGTCACAGGCAGTATGGGCACACCCAGGCTAATAGGCTACCTTCATTGCTAATATTACTAAGGGTTGGGCAAATTCTGTTTAAAATAATCATGTACATTAAATTGGTAAATATTCTCATTCTCATTCATCCAGGTCAAAAGAGCTAAGTTGTATGTGGGCCCTGGAGGTGCTTTGCCTTTCTCCACATTCTTTACAGCTGTGGAGTGAAGGTAGACCAGCAACAACAAGAGCACAGCAACCAGCAGTGGAAATGCACCAGGAACCTGAATAAGTCAGCCTCTCCTCACTACTGATGTGCAGGGCACAGCCCAATAAATGCACCAAGTTTAAAGGCCTTGTAAAGGTTAATACTAAACTAAAGTCTCAAACATAAACCACCCAAGTATATGTCAAAAGACCAACACACTTCTGCCAGTTAATGTCTAACCTGCTCACTTCAGTTAGGTAGTTAGCATAGCTAAGGTAGTAAAGCAGTGTGACCTTCTGCACTATGATACAAGATTTCAGTAGGGGTAGGAGAGTGCACAATAATGACTCTGTGAATGTCAGAATAGGCATTTCCAGGAACTGGGAGGAACACAGAACAAAGAAAGACTGTGTCTGTTGTTGAAGCATTATCAACATCCAATTATATTAAAGGACTGCTTTAATAAAGAACTGCTTCTATAGTCTGAGTCATTCATCCCTCCTCAGATTTAGCCTGCTGATAGTGATCTAAGAATATATAACATCACCCATATGACTGCTGCTAAGGCCATTGGTTTAGGCCTACACCATGAACGTGGCTCCACGAAATGTGGACACTGACTGTGTATATGCATGCTTGTTTTCAAGATTACCATCTAGTTCAGAGGACTCCAAATAGAAGCTATATGTCCTATAAGCTATATGATCACGCAGACTGGGTTGTTGCACTGTGTGGCATATTGGAGCTCTAACAGGCTAACCTCCCACTTCTGGAACCTCTGCAGCAATGCTGGCCGCAGTCATGCATTTATTTTTTGAGGTCAACTTCCGCATTTGACAGAGTGTGTGGACCCTACGTCTTTGATTGATCCTGTCAATGCTTGTTCCAAGTGGAACCTGTTTTGGAAAAGCACTTAATGACTCAATGGCCACAATGATCTAACTTAGTTTCATGGTGTTGCTGATCTTTTATAGCATAGGCCATCATTGTGTAAAGCAACAGTTCAATTTCTGAAATCCTCACAGTTTTTTTGCCATGAGAAGTCATGTTATCTCCAATGTCATCTCTGCTATTGTGTACGGCAGCACATTTGAGTATGCTGACCCCAAGTTTAAGGCCATGGTCAAATGAGCCAACGAAAACATTTAGCTTACAGGCTGTCCTTTGGTGCAGGTATTTCTTTTTTTTTCCAGGGCAAAATAATCCTAGTTTTCCACTTTGCTTCTGTTGCGTTTAATTTCTGTTACATTCCAGGTAAATGTGATTTCAGATGCAGACCATGGTGAAACATTCTCTTATACCTTAATTATACATTCAACTCTACACACACAGATTTGATCAAGCTACTAGTCTCTCAGTTTGAAAAGCATGTAGAAAAGCAGTACAAAATGGTCTTCACTTGTGCCAGTCAGTGATGCACAGATGGCTAATGATTAATGTTACATTCCTCACGGGAACACTCTATTCTTCCGTTGGGCTCACGCATACGTAAATAAAGTTAGTGCTAGTTTTGACAAAGTCTGGAAAACAGTTAAAAGTAACAATAAAACAATAAAAACAAGGTTTTTATTTGCCTATCAAAGCTTCATGACTTGACTTCATGTCCCTCTCAGGACATGGTCTTCAAAACCTGTAATGATGTGAATTGTGTGTTTACCTGTAAGTCTTACAAAAGTAAGAAGGCACTGCACATTTTGGCTCCAAATATCTATTAAAGGTGTACTTCCACGAGAAACCGTTTAGTACTTGCTCTTTTGAAATATGATAGGTCACCCCGAGTTGCATATGCATGCTGCATATCAAAATGTTTTTCTATCCCCGTTTTCTATATCAGTCAAAAGAAGACAATAGGCGGAAAAACGACCCAATGCGAAAAGGGCCTTCGGCGTGACGTAGACGTGGAAATACATATAAGAGAAACTGACCGAATGGGCTTTAAATGATGTTAGCCTGTGACTGACTCGCATAAGATTAGCAGGCTAACCATTACCATAGGTTACCATTCTGAAACGTTCATTGACAAACGGTCAGGAAGCGACTGTGCTTGTGCCATCTCTCCTTCCTCTTCGGATTCAGGATCAAACACATAAGGCTATATTTCCGTAGACATTCTGTGTGCAGTTTTAGCGCTGTCAAGTTGACTTTTCCCCTTTACCTTACTCTGCTATCAAGTTGACTGTGGGGCAAAGGAAGCTGCAGGGAGCGTGTCACGCCTCTGGTGAAATCGTGTCGTTCTCCCGGCCCCACCCCCTCCACCAAACTAAAACAGCCTGAAACAGAAGCACTAGAACATTTTTTTCATTAAAACCAGCGCACAGGGCAATTATTAATACTAGAGAACATCGCAAAATTAATGAAAACACGATGGAAGTACACCTTTAAGTAATTTATTCATTTTGCCTGTAGCTCTACAACATGTTTCCCTGGCTAAGGCCCTGGGGGAAGGACCTGCAAATAAAGTTAAAGAACGGTAAGGTGCAGGTGGAGGACATGAAGAGGATCCAGGAGACGCTGAACCCTCAGGACCTGCAAGGCTCTGTGGACTCATTCCTCATCCGCAAGCAGAATGCAGAGGTGAGGCCTCCTCCAGTACAACACATCCCACCTACTGCATCATACCCTTTATAACGCACAATATCCCTCACAGTTCAACACATCCCACGTAGTTCTGCACATCACACCCACTGCAACAAGTCTTAAGTAGTTTAAGACATTCTACTCAGTGTAACACATTGTACACATTGATCACAGCTATGACTATAATGTAGTATTTGACAAATACATAAAAGAACTTGTGAGCCGAAGGGCTCCCTGTTCCATGAGAGAAACCTGACCTGCTGTGTGAGCAACCTGTTTGCAACGGGCACAGACACCACTGGGACCACAGTGCGCTGGGGACTGCTGCTCATGGCCAAGTACCCCCACATACAGGGTAAGAGGACGACTAACCACTGCCACTGGTTTCACAAGAGCTGGTGAAAATGGTACAACCTGTGTACAACCCACATTGCAGCCCTCTGGGTGGCACTAGAGAGCTTTTCAGGCTCACTCCTCCTATACACAGGCAGGGGTTTTCACTAGTGTCATCATACACTTGTATATCTCTATGTATAAGTCTATTGACTGCACTGCACTTTAAGCACCCCACTCTATTTTATTAATTAATCGAATAAACTCCACACTCCATCAGTAGCACAACAAAGGCCACAACATTCAAAACGAGGCACTGAGAACTTTGTAAGTGTACACAACATTTATTAATAAAACACTTTTGACAGGCAGTACCTTGCTGTAGTTTCTCGTCGCCGCCATGATAAAAGTCCGCACGAGTCGACGAACATGAACCAGCAGGAAGAATAGGAGGAGAGGTAGTACAATCGACTTGTTTGGACTTTCATCATGGCAGCGACGAGAAACAACTGTAAACTACTGCATGTAAGAACAGTTTTTTAAATAAACGTTGTGTACATTTACAGAGTTCTCAGTGCCTTGTTTTGAATGCCAGGGCCTTTGTTGTACTACCGATGGAGTGTGGAGTTTCTTCGAGGTGTTTTAATGGTTTAATAATAGCTTAATCTTAATGCTTCGTCTAAGGGCACCTACCACTTCCATTGTTAGCCTTCTGGGACAAATGGTAAAAAATAGTTAAGTTCTGAATGCAACTGGCTAACTCAATTTTGCTCCTCAGCAAACATACCAATTCGGTATGATGTTTTAACATGCCAATTTTCATTTTACACCGAAGTTCTCCTTTAAGATACAGCTCTATTTCGGTTGTTGCAAATGCCATTTATGTACATAATTTTATTATTTTTGCACTTCTGGTTAAATGCTAACTGCATTTGATTGCCTTTGTATCCACACTCTGCATGATGACAAAGTTCAGTCTAATCTACCGGCTAAGTTGTGGTACTGAGAACCAGGCAGAGAGTAGATGGAACAGATACATTTCAGGACTTTCTGCATATTGTATTAACAAATATCTACATGTACAACACAGCAAAAACTTTATACAAACATTAAGAAAAGTTAAAGTGATTTCCATCATGATCACACAGCACACTAGCCTGGTAAACCCGCCCCTCGTACTTCATTTCATTTGGTGCAGAGGGTCTGGAACAGAGGCCGTCAGAAACGATTTGCTGGAGGTGTGGACTCTGCTGAAGTTTTAAAAAAGTGCCTCTGCCTGTACCCAATCGCTAACGCCTGGTCGTCACATATGCAATTAGCCTACCTACGCACTACAATTCAAATGTAGCACACAAGGTCAACGTCACAGCTAACGAACACACCCTCTGTTCGCTGATTGGATCGTACTTTCTGCGACTTGCCAAATGCTCCTCAAGAGATTCCGGTCCAGACCCTCTGCACGAAATGAAATGAAGTACGAGGGGCGGGTTTACCAGGCTAACAGCACACTACCTCTGCATTTAATTCATCACATGTGTTGAGCATGGGGTAGCCATGATAACACGTCTATTACCTTACCTAGGGGGTTCAAACCTCTAACTGTCTGGTTATGACTCCATATTGTGAGGAATGGCCCACATGGACTGCTACACTCTGAACTGATTGGTGTAAATATTGACATTTACAGCAAGGACCGCAGTGTACAAGAGGCCAGAAATCACTGATCTCTCAATTGTTCTAAAGTACAGAACAGTAATACTGATAGGTGAGGAACAAGAGAGTGCAGGAGTTGCAGCCAGTAATGCAGATGCCTGCCATAGAGAGGGAGAGTCACCTCATGAGTGAAGCACATAAAGAATCGCAAACACAGATACACATTGTCATGTGCAGATACCCACATGCACACCCTGCATGCACATGCATCCCATCCCCTCATGCATACACATGCATGCACATGCACGCACACATACACACACACTACATGTGCACGCAGGCACAGTGTTGTATGATTAATTGTGTAATCGTGTTCTGTTGTGTACACACCACTTGTACTTTGTACAACTAGAAATGCTTTGGCAATACAATGTGTATTTTTGTCATGGCAATAAAGGTCAAAGAGAGTATACTTGATAATCAAACACTGAATAGTTTGTGTCTCATTTGTTGTCAGTGATCAGGGTCCCAGTTAACTGTAAGTATCTTTTGTTGGGTTGTTGTTAAGTAGTCCATAATGCCTGACATACCGGGATGCTGTCAGAAGTGTTGTTAGAACGTGGAGATATTTAGGGAGCTCCACTTAGGCTTGGTCCATAGACGTAGCCCCGGGTGGGATAGGGTGGGCCTGTGCCCATGCACTTGTCAGTCAGGCACACCCAATCACAAGGCTCTTAAGTTTGATTGACTGTTTTAGTAATAAAGATTACCTATGTGTTTTGGGCTAGGCCCACCTGATTTTTTTTCTGGGCCCACCCATTTTATCATTTCTGGTTACAACCCTGGCTTGGTCACAGCTGTTGTTAGAGCTGATATACTGCAGTTGCAACGCAAGACGCACCCATGAACCACTGACAGAATATGCTATTTTAGGGCTATAATTCTTATGTTTGTTGAGTTAAAAAAAGGTTTTAGATCCTGGGATACATTCGGGGCTTTTATGACAACTTCTAGGGCTGTAGCCCTAAATGACCTTTTAGTCCGTGTGCCAGAGGGGTTGGTCGTTACCGAAAAAGTGGCAAAGGCTACCATGCCTTCTCTGAAAGCCTGGAATCTCAGCTTTTAAATGATGTATGATGGCCATCTCACAAGAGTAGCTGTTTTGAGTTATCACACATAATAATAAGGTACATACTAAGGTAGAGATAATAATGCGTATAAAGCAGAACACTGACATAGCTGAAGATCTATATTGGACATTTTGGAATATTTCATTTTGTTATGTTTGGTATCATTTTAGACAGGAGACTGGGCTTTCATTTAAAGCCTTTTGTGAACATTTTGGATAAGTACAGCCAAACCTGGAGCTCTGGAGCAAACTTTTAATCACACATTTTCCTGCCATTTCCGCCTAAGTCATCTTTTGTCTTTTAATACTGTGGCACCAGGGAGCATCAGAGAAACAAAATCCAAACACTGAAATACTGGCATGACCCTAAGGATTCAGAAAATGTATCATTTACCCATATTATCTGATTTGGAGGGGGTGATCTTTGGTCTTACTGTATATCAGACATGGCGTTTGAGAAAATAATGCGTATAAATTAAGCAGAACATTGACATAGCTGAAAATCTAACCACGGTATAACAAATAACAAATGAGACATGGATTCCTATGTTTTAAGGTGTGGTAACCCCAATTATGACATTGCCATTGCTGTAAAAGGTCAGGATCATGACCTTTAAGCATGGTCAATGATATTCTTTCTTGTGAGTGTATGTTTGGGTGTGGGTGTGTCTGTGTGTGGGAGGGGGGTTACAGATAGACATGTTATGTGTGTGGGCTTGTGTGTTTGTGTGTGTGTGTTTGGGTGGGGTTGTGTGTGCGCATGTGTGTTGTGTGGGGCAGGGAGTGGGGGTTTACAGACAGACATGTAATGTATCTGTTTTATATATTGTAGTTTTACTTTTTTGTGTATAACTTTGTTTTAATTACCAGGTACCATGCTTCTTTTGGCAGGGGGACTACCAATGGAAATAAGTCTTTTGGCTATAATTGGGTGCATTTACATTTTATTTGTAAAATGTCCATTAATGTACAATGTCCCTCTATGACAAATATAGGAAATAATAACAATAATACGAATTTTGTGACATTTTCGGACACATTGCATCATTCAAGGCCACGACACTCAAACTCCTCGTCGGAATCCTCATCAGAGGAATAGGATTGTTCTTCATCAGCAAAGTCATCCTTCTGGTTTTTGCATGGCATAAGTCAGTGCAGGGCAAGTTGTTGGCAACACACTGACATGATGGAGTGACACAGTCCCTCTTGCATGAGCAGGACAGAAACTCAAGTTCTGCTTGTGGACCAATGGAGACATTGAACCAGTCTATGGAGAGCTGCAAGTCACCATCTTGGTCCACCCTAGACCACCCATGCTCAACTGGGGAAGGAACTTCAGGGGTGTTTTCAAGGCATCTTCTCCAGATAGCACCTTGATAGTTAGCTCTGAGACAATGCTTACTGAGAGAATCTGAGCATGGAGGTAACTGCCAGGATTCTATGCCTTTCTTTGCACAAAAAAGTGCATACCTCATTTCATTGATGTTGGTGATTCTGGACTTGGAGCTGTACATTTGACATGTGAACTCCTGTAAGGCTGCATACAACTCAGGTGTCATTGTTCAATCTGCCCCAACCTTCTGAAAGGTCTCACAGAACTTTTCATTCTTCTGAAGAAGTTTTAGGGCTGAGACTTTACCACGACCTGCAAATGCACTCACAGTGTCACAGCCTGTGTATGCGTGTAAACCAGGCAAAGCCTGACACAACTGTGAACCCAGACAACGAGCGAGTTGTGAGATGTTTATGTAACTGGTGCGATTCTTTGTCCCCGTCTTCAGGAACAGGTCACATGTGAGTGCGTCACTGGTAGCCAGGCTTATCACCAAGACATCAGTGTAATCAGACACAAGGATGACAGATTTGTGACTGTTCTTTACCCCACTCTTTGAGCAAGAAGGTAGCAAGATTTGTTTTGTTGTTGTTGCTTTGTAAGAATTTCTTCCATTGCTGAACTCTGTGCCCTGCAGTGATCTGTTTGACCTCTGTGCCTGAGTCTGCACCTCTGGCCACTCTCTCCATGTGTTTAATAGAAGCCTGATTATCTACATCAAAAACAGTGTCAACACGGGTGCTGTGACTTGCTTCAGCTAGCACAGTGGACAAGGCATAGTCTGCAATATCAGCAAATGTCTTGCCATCACTGTTTAGCTTCTGAACAAGTGCCATGCCATCTATTACGCAGGTAGAATTTAATGGCAATGATTCAGCAACACATAGGAACTTGAGCAGTTGCTTGGCAAGTGAGGATTTGCAAGTCTTCCTTACATTGCCATGTGGTGAAGCAAGAGCCCACGGAAGTGGTCCAAGGAGATTATATAACACCTCCTTCAGGTTGAGCTGTGTACTTTTTTCAATCAGTACCATCTGGGCAAATATTCGATTATCAGCTTTGAGGATAACTTTTTCATTCCCAGTTTTGCATGTCTTTGCCTTTCCCTGCATTGAGGAGAATGTTTTCAGTTTCATCTAGGAGAGAGGTGCATGGAACTGCTTTGCAGGAGGATTACTCTCAACACGCTCAGCAGAGAAGGTTCTGTAGGCATTGATGCCAATGCTGTGTTTGTTTCACTCAGCTCTGCCGAAAAGCCACCTTCACAGAGAAACATGTACAGATCTGGTTTCTCATGTTCAATGTGGTTCATCTCTGAGTAGTAAGCAGTGAGTGACCTTGCATAATTCAGATGATCATAGGCAAAGGTCCAGGGGATGATTGATCGAATGCTAGCCATGTGCAATGCCCAGTTTCCTTCATGTGATGCCCTCCCAAGGTTTAGTACAACCTCCACCATGTCAATATATGACATCCAGAAACTGGCCAGTGGACCTTGCTGAGACCTGAGATGCTGCAGGAATTCATAGAAGTACTGATGGACCTTTCTGAAGACTGTACAGTCAAGTGATTCTTCTACAGTGGTTGATGATATACCCTCAGAAAAGACACTCAAGTCTAGGGGCAGGATATCTAAGAGATTGTGGACATCAGGATGGTTCTCTGTGAGCCACTGGGGAAACTGATTCCAGACCAGCCTCAGGAGGGCTTCATACATGATTTTGTGGAATCTCAGAGATCTATTGTACTTATGGCCATCCAAAACACCACTGACAGATCCCTCGACCACAGCTGCAGATTCAATGCGTATGTCCCTTAGGCCTGCAGCCTGGAAGCACTTCCCAATCACACCTAAGAACATACAGATGGTGTGAAAGACTCCAAGTCTTGGCACAATGTTGGGAAACCTGCCTCTATGTGCTCACAGAATTTCTGTACTTTTACAGTAGAGAGCCTGATGAAAGGTAACTGACATGTTGCTGATGTGTAAGGAAGTCATGATTTTTTTTTACTTTGAAGGAGAATCTCATGAACAGTTGCCATCTGGGTGGCTGGGGCATTGATGGTTGGCAGATAGCTGACAACATTAGGAATAACATCCACAGAATTTAATGCTAAAATGTTGTAACCTGTCCAGCTAGGGACCAGCAGCAGAAATATTGTACGAGCAGCAGATTCAAACTGAGAGGGCCAGTGAGAGTGAGCTCAGGCACAGAAGAACCGTCTTTATATTCGACAGGCAGAGAGGACACTGTTGGTGGAATTTTTGTGTTTTGTGTGTTTGTGTGTGTGTTAGAGGAGGACCCCGGCCAAGGACCCTTTAAACTTTTATCTAAAAATGCTGAAAATGCTGAATAACAACTTTTTCTAAAAAATATTTATGTGAGACTTTCAACCAATTGGCCTGTTAGCTGTGAGCACATTAGCAACTCGACATATCAATAAATTAGCCTATAGTACACTACTGTTTCTGTCTGTGAAAAAACGCCATGTCTGATATAAGACCAAAAATCACCCCCTCCAAATCAGATAATATGGGTAAATGATACATTTTCTGAATCCTTAGGGCCATGCCAGTATTTCAGTGTTTGGATTTTGTTTCTCTGATGCTCCCTGTTGCCCTGTTGGCGGAAATGGCAGGAAAATGTGTGTGATTAAAAGTTTGAAGAGCTCCAGGTTTGGCTGTACTAATCCAAAATGTTCACAAAAGCCTTTAAATGAAAGCCCAGAGTCTTTAAAATGATACCAAACATAACAAAATAAAATATTCCAATATGTCCAATGTAGATCTTCAGCTATGTCAGTGTTCTGCTTGATTTATACACATTATTTTCTCTACCTTAGTTTACATTATGTGTGATAACTCAAAACAGCTACTCTTGTCAGATGACCATCATACATAATTGAAAAGCTGAGATTCCAGGCTTTCAGGAAAGGTATGGTAGCCTTTGCCACTTTTTTGGTAACGGTTTTCATATTTTGAGGCCCTGGCTCACGGTCTATTTGGGCATTCCAGAAAGCAGGTTTCACTTATCCTGAGAATGTAGTCTCACAGAGCTCTGCTATTAGGAGGTTTACCATACTATGATTTAACTTATCTGGATCAGTCAGGAAAACATGTACTTGGAACCCCCACCCCAACCCCCGAATACTATATTGGATATAGTCTATGTCTATAAATGTGCAGTTTTTAGTTAGTTTCCAGTTTTCGGTTAGTAGCTGTGGATTATGCTTTGCTAGGAGCTTCCAGAAAGCAAGGACAGCAGGTGAGCATATGCCTAACGGTGCCTGTCCACTATCGCGGCGCGTCAAGCCGCGCTGCACGCATTCAATTCATTTCCAATGGAGTCCGTCAAGTCAGTATGGCCGTCCTCGCAAAGCCTATCGGGATTCCGGCGCGGCAGCTCGGACAGTTGCGGCGCGTCAAGAAGTTGGGCTCTGCTCAACTTTATGCAAATTATTCCGGCGGACGCGCCCGCGTTATCCAATGAAAGTAGATCACAAGCGAGGTATTGTCATGACGAAATCAGTTCTCGTGAATATGCACCTTTCTCGAGAAAAGAAAACTGTTGTTTTATTATTATTACAGTTTCTATTGGTGATATGAGTGAAATTGTATGCTGTAGAAAATCTAAGTACACCGACAGTGTAGTTTCTCTGGAGGTAAAGAAGTCGACCAGCAAATGGAGGGATAGTGGTTTGATTCCAGCAGATTTGGGGGCGATGTTAACTGCAAGAACGTGCTATGTAGACACAGCCCATTTTCACATTACATTACATTAGACTTTTTACATGTTTTTAATCAACGCGACTTACAATAGAGGACACAAGCCACACACAGACATGCTAATGTTGAGCTGTGGTCTTTCAACAGCACTTTCGGTACACGCCTACCTGTAGTAGCGATCCGGCAACACAAGGGGAGGCGGTGCGGCAAGCTATCTCAACGCGCCGCGATAGTGGACAGGCACCGTAAGGGTTCGCGACGCGCATTGCTGAAGCTGAGGACAGGACACAGAACTGACTCAGGAAGGGCGAGGAATTAGGAAGGGGTGAATGTGTGTCCCTAAAATGATATTGCAAATGAGGCTTACTACCACGACGAAAAGCCCTGATGACATTGTTGTGATCTACTTTTATAGGCTGCTTTTAAACTCCACCTACAGACTTTTACCCATAACAACAGTTTAGTCAGCCATCATCTTTTCCTCTTACCTGCAAAGACGAATCGAACGACTTCGGAGTTAACCTGCATCGGTGAAGTGCAGATAAGGACAGGAGCCTACTTTCACGTGAAGTATTACAGCAAACATTTTTGATTGATTGCAACCAATGTAATGTTTGAGTGAACGCGACACCCCCGTGAAAGAGTGCGTGTGCAGAAAAAACGGCTAACCTGCCCTGCTGATATTGTGTCTGAGAATTGGACATGTTCTGGTAAACATAGCTATTCACTTTATGGGCTACTTTTTGATGGTAGTATTTCGACGTGTAACTGCTGACACTGGATCCTCGTCTAACCAGTGTCCGTAAAAGAAATAGCAGCATATGGACCTGGAAATTAGTTGTCTAAAGGTAGCGGGGTTTTGTTTGTAAGGAGACAATCACTACTAAAAGCGAAGTCCACAGATACAGTAGGCTATGTTGTCCTCCAAGAAATCTGTTTGGTAGGTTTGTCAGGTACTCAAAAGTACCGAATGGGTTTGCGCGATACTCGATGGAAAGTAGCCTGTACTGTGGTTAAGAATTATGGAGCGGCTGTCACTCGATATACAGCTGCATTAATTTAGTTAGCCTACATTGTAACTAACAGCAAAGGCGCTGTCATTTAAAGTGGCTGATATTGCGTTTTTTCTTTCGTAGACCCTTACAGCTAATTGTATACTTTTTGAGCAAGCAAGGGCCGTGTGAACACTTCAGTCTTCATGCATCATATGCCATTTTCTGATAAGCAGTTTCCCATGTCTTAGTAAAAGTAACATCTCGTCATTCAGCAGAAAACAAATAAACACACAAATAAATAAATACATAAATGCAATTATCCAAATTTGTGGAATAAAGCTCCAAATTAATGTTCAACAGTCAATTATTCTGCAGATCAGTCTTGATACTGAGTATGAATTAATGGAGAAGTTCTGCCAGCTGTTTATGTGACTGAAGCCTGATTTAACTTTGTGTGACTTAAGTCTGATTTAACACGTTTTATAGAGACATCCAGATGGCTTTGCTGGAAGGACTTCTGCAAGTCTTTGGCACATACCCTCTACTGGCTGCTGTGCTGTTACTGTTTGTCTATCTTCACTGCTTCGGTATCAGCAGTTCAGATCCGGAGGGGAAAGAACCTCCAGGCCCCAAAGGGCTTCCTGTTCTGGGGAATCTACTGCAGCTTGATCTGAAGCGACCCTATAACACACTTTGCGAGGTGAGGTCCTGAGCCTGTGCTGCAGCCTGTGATCATACTGCCCAATCAAACACCTTGTAGGTATAATAGTGGTGATGCTTTCATGTAGTTTCATAATAGGAAGAAGCAAGGCATTTAGTCACAAGACAGAAGAGGTGTTACAAAGTTAATATCCAGCGTAACTCAGTTTTGGCAAAATATGTAGTTACTGCTTTTTGGCTTTGTAGGGCAGTGTGAGTCTGTCTGATTGCCTGGTGGCCTGCCCTGCTGTGATGTGAAAGCCACTGTAGCAATTAAAGGAGTTACTGCCTCACATAAGGCATATGGCACACGCATTTCTGGCAACGCACACACTCCCAAGGACTGTCAGGGACACAATCTTCATAATTTGTTCATTGTTTTATTACTTGTTATGTTTATATCATAATTTATATATAATAAATACATTTGCATAATAGCTATGTTAATATTGAAACATCATCACGTTTTCAATATTTAAAGTATTAAGTACATGGTTCAAAAATACCATAGGGATATTAACCTTGTGAATAATGTGCTAGCTTTCTCTGTTTTAGCCTCTCTGTCGTAGGATCCTACGCCACTAAAAGTAGACTATGTTGTTGTTGTACTTGCTAAGCTAATAGAGAAATGCATGTTTAATAGATCAACTTTATATTAGGTTAGCCTTTTGATAGAAATTATATTTCTGCTGTAGGTCTAATATTGTTGTTAAGGTTCTGTCATTTGCAGAGCAATCCGAGTGACTGTTGGCTATTGTGTGTTGTGTCTATGTCTGCAGCTCTCCAAGAAGTATGGGTCTGTCTTCACCATCTACTTTGGTCCCAAGAAAGTGGTTGTTTTAGCAGGATACAAGACCGTCAAGCAAGCACTTGTGAACCACGCAGATGAGTTTGGGGAAAGGGACATAACCCCTTTATTTCATGATCTCAACCAAGGGCATGGTGAGACAGACCACCAATTGCTCATTTGTACGAATGTTACTGACCAGAAGTCTGTCAGACTGCACTACTCTGTTTTTATGTGTGATCTGGGTCTGATGTAAATTTGTACAGCAACAAGCTATATATCATGATGCAGAGGTACACCTCTCTACTGTAATCCTAAAGTGTATAATTGATTAGTCTGAATTCTTACAGTACATTATACCTGGCTATCTGAATACTACAGAAAGCATTTTTGAGGGAAACATCTGTGTCCCTCACTTATGGGTCAGAAATAGCAGTACAAAATGTCAGCAACATGACTTTTCCCCATTTTCTTTAAAAAAGAGACTCTGTTTTAACATATTTTCAAGGGATCCTGTTTGCCAACGGAGAGAATTGGAGAGAGATGAGGCGTTTTGCCCTTTCAAACCTGCGAGACTTTGGCATGGGCAAGAAAGGGAGTGAAGATAAGATCATAGAAGAGACCCGCTGCCTAATGGATGTGTTTGAAAGCTTCAAAGGTTAAAAAGCAGAAAAACAACACCATTATGTATGTACAATTAAACGTGACATTAAGTTCTCAAAACACTTATTTTTTTTGTCTCACATTCTTCAGGTGAACCATTTGACACGACACAGCCAGTTAACTATGCCGTATCCAATGTCATCTCTGCTATTGTGTACGGCAGCAGATTTGATTACGACGACCCCAAGTTCAAGGCCATGGTCAAAAGAGCCAACGAAAGCATTCAGCTCACAGGTTCTCCCTCGGTGCAGGTATTTCTTTTCAAGAAATTCAAGAGGTTTACTTTGTTCGTTTTTTTTTTTTTCATTGCACTCTATTTTACTTCTAAAAGGGTTTATCGAGGAAAGCTTTGCTGTGACAGTAGGTAATTTGATACCACAGATGATTCTAGAGACTTGGTTAGGATGTTCAATCAGGAGACAGGCTTTATTCTTTCAATGATGTGCACCGAGGGAGAGATACAAGTTTTGCGATTAAGATTCACCCGTATCTCTGAGTTAGTCAGAGAAATGGTCAAACACTAAATACTCTTAGGTCAACAGGGGATGTGATCCTTAGACCTCTTATTCATTTACTATGCCTGTTGTAGCTGTACAACATGTTCCCCCGGTTGAAGCCGTGGGTGAAGAGCCTGCAGCGGATCCTGAGGAACAATGAGGTGCAGAAGGAGGAGATGAAGAGGATCATCAGTGCTCTCCAGGAGACGCTGAACCCTCAGGACCTGCGAGGCTTCGTGGACTCATTCCTCGTCCGCAAGCAGAATGCAGAGGTGAGGCATCCTCCAGTACAACGCATCCCACCTACTGCAACATATCCCATGAAGTTTTAGCACATCCCACCCACTGCATCATAGCCTACACATGCAGTGCACAAAATTCAGTCAGTTCAACACATCACACACACCCACTGCAATACATCAGACACAGTGTTAAACATCCATCCAGTGTAAAAGCAGGGCTGAAAGATCTCAGGCATGGTGCCTGAAATCAGGCGTGGGACAGCAGGCTACATTTAACATTTGCTAGTACATAGTCATAACAACTTTGAAACGTTTTGATAATTTCAGGTGTTTAATTATTTCTTGCTTTATGCCCTGTAAAAGGCTGTTCTCGCTTCAGCACATATGTAAGTGCAACACATCTGTCAGTAAAACACATCCCACCAGTGCAGCACATCACACCCAGAGCAACGTGACTGTCACTATCACATTTAGGGATGTCCCGATCCAGCTTTTTGCACTTCCGATCCGATACCGATATTGTATTTGCACTTCCGAGCCGATACCGATACAGGTGGCCGATACCGATACCGGCCTAACCAACCGAGCATGTATTAAAGTTATTTAGCCTTCTTACTTAGTTATTAGACTCATATTGAAAAGGGTTTTAGTACTCTTGATAACAACTAGCCAGCTGACTTAAGTGAGTTTGAATACACAATGGTTGGTAACAAGAAACTGACCTGTTTATTCAGGGATAAACAGAAAATAGACAACATTAAAAATAACAAACAGGGATGGCATCAGTGGTCAGTAAAAGTGCAAATCAGACTGTAAACTGTATGGAAAAAAAAGAAAAACACACAAATAACCTGAGTGTAAAATAGTCTATTAACTCAAAAAAAGCAAAACACACAAATAACCTCTGTGTAAAATAGTCTATTAACTCAGCATCAGTACTCTGCTCTTGAGCAGGTGTAAACCAAGGCTTTAAAAACCAATGCAAATAATATCGTTAACTATTTAAAAACAAAAATGCCCTCTACTCCCCAATCTCCTCCACACGTTTTGCTCCATCTCTATCTACAAACTGGGAGACGCTAATGCTGGTGTGCTGGAAAATACGGACCGGATTTTAGCGAAACCACAGCAAAAAACTGGAATGGATTAGTTGAGCGCTGGAAAACCCGGACCGGGTTTAACGGATCGGATTTTTTCCCGTGCCGCCGCGCCGATACCGATACGCATTTTTTTGCCAATATCGGCGGCCGATCCGATACCGATATTGGATCGGGACAAGCCTAATCACATTACATGTCAGTTCACCACATCCCACGTACTGCAACACACAGTGCGTAGGTGTTTATCCTGTTGTTTATAATATGCAGACATGACCATGGTGGATCTGCCTCCAGGTAGATTTGTGTAGACAGTGTTTTTTGATACCTTACATTACACTTAGCTGACGCTCTTATCCAGAGTGACTTACAGATATTTACAGGGTTTCATTTACAGTCCCTGGAGCAGTGTGGGGTTAGATGCCTTGCTCAAGGGCATCTCAACAATGGGTAGGGATTTGAACCGGCAACCTTCTGATTGCAAGACCAACTAGGCCACAGATGCCCACTAAAGAGTAAAGAAGACATTATGTGTAATTATGTGTAACAACAATTTGGTAAACAGTAACTTTATGAATATATAACCGAATGGAATTTCAAACAGATGTGCTGTGTATCTTCACAGGACTACAGTGCTATTGGTATATACAGCTCTGGAAAAAATATAAGACTAAAATCAGCATCTATACATGTATGACAGCCATTCCTTTCCAGTGTCACTTTGACTTTGACTTTATTTACTTTGTCAGGGACAGTGTACGATTAACCTGACGGAGAGATGTTTTGTACCAGGTTTAGCAAACTTTGCTATTTTCTGCCCGTAGCCCCTGGGTAGGTAGTGCAACAATATAAAATACATTAGAATACAGGAAAACCCAGGAAAATGTGCATAAATAAAATAGTAAATAAAATAGTAAAAATGTATATGTACAAGTTACCAGTTGTAACCTTCCCCATCCCACAACCCCATCCCACCCTCACATAAATTACCGAACAGACCACATGGAATATACTATAAAATGTAACCGCCACCACCCCAACACACAGACACACCGTTGTAAGTAAAAGACAACTTTCCCAACCTGTTTCACAGATCAGTATTACCACCCCTAGCCATTCACACACACACACACACACACACACAAGCATCCATCTATTGATGTGTGCAAATTTGCATAGATAAAATCCAACGCTTTTGAATTTGGAATTCAGGAGAAATGTCATCAGTAGTTTACAGAATAAAACAAAAATGTTCACTTTACTCACCCATATACCTATAAATAGTTACAGCAGAGAAACGGATAATTTCGCAGTGGTCCCTTAATTTTTTTTCCAGAGCTATGTGTTTTAACAGATGTTGTATTTTTATGTACACAGTCTAACATTTTTGTTGTAGTAGTGGTGTTATACTGTATGTGTCCGTAAGCTAACAAGAAAAGAAACTGTCACTGAATCCATTAGGAGTGTGAGCAGAAGGACTCCCTGTTCCATGAGAGGAACCTGACCTGCTGTGTGACCAACCTGTTTGCAGCGGGCACAGACACCTCTGGCACCACAGTGCGCTGGGGACTGCTGCTCATGGCCAAGTACCCCCACATACAGGGTAAGAGGGACGACTTACACATGTGGTGGTGGTAATAATAATAATAATAATAATAATAATAATAATAATTAGCTGAAATGTCTTAGCAAATGCTTCTGTCCATTGGCCACAGTCTGCTGCTAGAGGATGCTTTTGTCTTGACTAATCTGATAATGACTAAGACTGTTTTGTGCCGTGTTGTGGTTGAAACTTGGACTAGAGGGTTTCGTAAAGATTATTGCTATGTAACTGGACCTTGACCTAACTGAGTTCCTAACTGACGGAGTTGCTAACAATTTCTTAAGCACATTAACTGAATGGTAGGGATAACAACAAGACATTCCAACACTTAATATTTAACAACAATGTACTCTCATTTATTTGCTTTCTCACTGATGCAGGTTTAGTTTATTGAGTTTATTACGCTTAGCTGACGCTCTTATCCAGAGCGACTTACAGGGTTTTAGTTATAGTCCCTGGAGCAGTGTGGGGTCAGATGCCTTGCTCAAGGGCATTTCAGCCTAGCCTGGTAAACCAGCCCCTCGTACTTTATTTCATTTTGTACAGACGGTCTGGACCAGACACCGTCAGAAACGATTTCTTCCTGGAGGTGTGGACTCAGCTGAAGTTTAACGCCTGGTCGTCTTGTATGCAATTAGCCTACCTATGCACTACAACTCAAATGTAGCACACACAGTCAACATCACGGCTAACGAACACACCCTCTGTTCGCTGATTGGACCGGTCCTGCTGGGGCTGACTACATGACCCTGAAGAGATTCTGGTCCAGACCCTCTGTACAAAATAAAATGAAGTACGAGGGGCGGGTTTACAGACATCCCAACCTCCAAAAAGTAATTTCAGGGAGATGTTGTGCAACCCGTTTCCCCTCATCCCGGCCCGTGCCAGACATGCACACGACGGAGCACCCCCTCCGCCGGCGTAGAACAGCGAGGCGGGTAAGGGCTAAGATGCACATTAGATGATGATGCAGGCATTAATGTCTCACGTGCACGCTCTTGCTCGCTTGGTCTAGATTCCAGGATATTTTATTAAATTTCCGGGCATCAGGGAGCCACTATTGATATGCGGGAGACTCCCGGAACTTCCGGGAGACTTGGGATGTCTGGGTTTACCAGGATAATTTCAGCCATGGGTAGGGCGGTATTCGAACCTGCAACTCTTAAATCCCAGGGCCAACTCCCTAACCACTAGACCACTGCTGCCCAATTTATGCTGTTACTACCACACACTTATGTCCACACACACAGGAACTCCACTCTGTCCAGTCCCCTAGTCATCACTGTAGGTTGCTACAGAGTTTCACTCAATGGTCATATCAATTCTTTGGAAACAGAAAGTTGATGTCAATTCAGAGCCCCAGTGAAATAATGTGTTTCTGCTTTTTAATTGTTTTTACTTTCCAGACCGGGTCCATGAGGAAATCGACAGGGTGCTTGGTGGCCGACAGCCTTCGGCTGTAGACAGGAAGAGCCTGCCATACACTGACGCGGTGATCCACGAGACCCAGAGAGTAGCCAACATCGTTCCCTTGAGCCTCCCACACACAACCAGCTGTGATGCATATTTCCAGGGCTACTTCATCAAAAAGGTTTCTACTTCTACTTGAGGATTCAGTATGGACCATTTGGTTTGTTATTTAGTTTTACTTGTTATTTAGTTTAATTAGCTACCCAAGCAATGTGTGTTTGCTAAGCAGCTTGTTACTTGAAACTATGTTTATGTTTAATTGAAATAGTAGCCAGATAAATGGTCAGGTAAATGGGTCCTCTTTAGATCCTTTTTTCCTTTAAGACAAATAACTGGTCTGATTTTCCAAAATCATGTTCTTCCATGATTTGGCATTATTTGTATTCTTTTCACATCTTTACACTGATGTTTATATTAGATCAAGCTTTACAGTGCTTGAAAGATTGATGTGTGGGTTGTCTTAGAAACGTGAAAAAATAACTGTTAAAGTCTCCTAGGTAGCATTTTACATGTCAATAATCAATAATAATAATGTTCTGATTCATCTGCCTTCCTGTCTGTCTTATCAGGGCACGACTGTGATCCCCCTGCTCACATCAGTGTTGAGGGATGAGTCTGAATGGGCCAAACCCTACGTGTTCCACCCAGAACACTTCCTGGATGACCAGGGGCGCTTCGTCAAGAGAGAAGCTTTTCTTCCATTTTCTGCAGGTACAACATTGTTAGTCAGCCATGTTGTGCTTCTCAACAGTCAGACACCCAGGTTCATGTTTAAACACAAAACAATTATTACCTCCGTCAAGGCGGTCATGTTTTAACTGACATTGGTTTGTCTGTCTGTTAACAATTTTACACAAAAAGGTATAGGCCGATTTGCATGATATGGTCTGAGAAGGTTTGAAATAGGCCAATGAAAAACTGATTACATTTTGATGGTGATGCAGATTACCTTTAGCCTGGGCCCATCCATACTGCCTATGACACTGCATAGAATTTTGCGTTCAAGTCGGTCATTTCAGGCTGTTCCTTTACCCCTGAAATACGGAACCAATGAAAAACAAGCTTATGCATACAACATCGTAGTCAGTGGTCTGATTGCTTGTAGCTCTGTCCAGTAGCATACAGAATCATTTGATAGATGCCTGTTGATCCTGCTTCTGAGAACTTTCTTGTCTATGGGATCTTTGCCAGACCAAGCTCCGTCTATGAGCTTGGTGTGACAGCCAGGGTAGATCACCATCTGGATTCAGGAAGCTTTCAAAGGATTCTTTATAGAGCCTGCCTTGGCGGAGGTCTAGTGTAAGGTGTTGTTTGATTTAGGTATATTTGCCTGGTTTTGGTCAGTTTCTCCTGTCCATGTCATTCTACAATAACATTCTGACCATGACAGGGCCACTGGTTTGCCCCATCATAGAGGAACATATCTCTCAGGTCTAAGTTCTTATGATTTTGTTGTTAGGTTAAGGCAAATATATCAGTTGAGCATCTTGACAGCTTCAGAAATATGCCAGTTGCATTGAACTGTCAGGTTTAATAACTGCTTTTATTTTAAACGCTAATGTCTTGGCATCTTGTGTTCATGTTGTGTTTTGGAACTTTGTGTCTGTCCTTCTATCCTAGGCCGCAGAGCGTGTCTGGGGGAGTCTCTAGCCAGGATGGAACTCTTCCTCTTCTTCAGCGCTCTCCTTCAGCGCTTCCGTTTCACTGCTCCCCCTGGTGTCTTGGAGGATGAACTGGACCTCACACCAGCTGTTGGGCTCACACTGACCCCCTCCCCTCACAAGCTTTGTGCAGTGCGGAGGTCTTAAGCCCACGTGCTTCAACGCCAGGGAGTAGGCCATTCACCGTATACAAACTCAGGCTTCAGAAAGTAAAAGTCTATATATTGGTTTGACCTGAATAGTCAAACAAGTGATTTGACTACTTTACTGTATGTAACACAACTGAATTCCACTATATACCAATGTAGACCTTCTCAACCCCATCGACTCCATCTACATGTATTTGCATATTCAAATACAATTACAATTCTACTCACATAATCTGTACACACAAAATTCACATTTCTATCCACTGTCATTGTGAATTCTGAGAGATATATCTCCATGTATACCGCAAGTGCACATACACACACTGTCCTTTGCACACTGCCGAAGTTGAGTATAATTTCCCGGGCTATAGAATTATAGTAAAGAGGGTGAATTTGTGTGACACTAGTGAGTGCATGCAACATTCCAATAATACATCTAGTTTGCTGTACATTTTCTAAATATATTGTGCGGATAAAAACGACCCAAACATATTGTGCTGATAAAAAAAATACATAGGAATAGTCATAGGAATATTGTGAGGAATGCCACACATAGACAGCTAAAAGCTGCACTGACTGCTGCCATTTCTTGCCACTTAACTGTGAAAAACCAAAGGAAAAAAGCTGTAGAATGTGAATAACCTATTTACAAGGACTGCAGCTGTCTCTATTGTGGTATTGTGTAGTCCTAATGTTAACTGTTTTGTAACGTGTACTTCATAATCAAACACTAAATGGTCTGTGTTTCATTTGTTCTCAGTGTTCACAGGGAGTTGCAATATTTGTCACCATGTAGGAAGAAGCCTCCAAAACCATGGGCTTAAAACTTGTAGGAATGCTCATTTGAAGATTCAAAGCCATGCATCACACACATGATATTTTCGCATGGATTCAGTTTATTGCAAGTATATTTTGGTGGGTTGTGCTTAACCTCTCTGTAAAACCAAGAAAGTCACTTTATTTTTAAGATTTTGTTCATTACATTGATTGACTCAAAGGATGAACCTAGTTGTAATGAACCTTTCTCTTTTGTAATCTTTAAGAATATTTTTCCTGACTGTATTCATCACGGACATATAAATAGAATAAAAGTATAACCAGCTGTTTTTGTCCATGTGTGAGCTACAATAAGATGGTATAACCAAGTCCCTAATGTCAAATTGCTCCCTGCACCATAAATCAATGTCCAATTAAATAATTTACTTTTAATTTTATGAATTGTGCACATGCTACCCATGACTTTCACAGATGTGAAAGTCTTCGCCCTTGCTCTTGTGTTGCACCGCCAAATTTAAACTCCAGTTTTTTAGTTATATTACCACATCAGCTTTCATTAGAACCCCCCCCCAAAACACATGTATTTCTTCAAAATATTATTCTCCATAAAAATACAAAAAGTAAATCAGTGACCCTAAAAGAGGGAGAACTAGATATTTAATGATATTCCATTAGCCATTATCCACTATCCACTAATCTTTTCAAGTAAGAAGAATATAAAATAAGGATGAAAAAAACTCTGCCCAGGCATTTTCAGCAGTAAAAATCTGTTTCTGCACAAGGAAAGTCTATTCTAAATGCAAAATGTAAAATGTAACCATATGTTTACGCCATGTTCAGATATTCAGGAGTTTAGCCCTTAAGACAAAACAATTGCACAACTAGCTGTTGACAAACTAGTAAGGGTGCAAGTTATTATAATCTACCAATAAAGAGTACTGGCCCCATATCAAACATATTAAACAACAAGCAAATGTGCTTGCAAAAAGCTTTTTAATGCCAAGTGAAAAGTGACTGCCATATTTAACAAAATCCTTTAGTGCCATGTAGTCAAACAATCTTGAATTAAGACATGACCTAAGGAACACCAGAAACACAAAACAGGAGGGCTGAAGTAATCATGGATGGCTTCTGTCCTCTGCTGCACAGATGAAATCAACCAACAACCACACAGTCAGACCAGATGTTACCCCTGTAAACCCGTGGACCCTCTACTGTGTAAACATTAACCCCTTTTAACAAACTGTGAAAAAACAGAAGACGCTTCAACACAGGACACTGAAGCTACATACATCACAAAAAAAACCAACAAAGACAAGTGGTGATGTGCCAACAGAAACCACAAAGGCAAGACGAGGCCAATGCAGAAAAGGTGCATGATGGGCTGAGAGCGCCAGTGGACTCTTCGGCTGAGGTGCTACACGCTGGGCGGAGGCAGGTGGTGCACAAGGTGGGTGTTGTGCGGGGAGCGGGCGAGGTGCTGGGGGGGTGCGGTGCTGTACTCTATGGGGTGGGGGTGGGTGTGGGGGTGCACGTGCGCCCACTGCTGCCCGTGGACCCCGGGGAACCAGGTGGTGATGTAGTGGTAGGTGGCGGGCGGGGATGCCACGGGGGCCACGTAGGGCTCGTAGACGTGGGGGAGGAAGGACGCGCTCCGGGGCTCCTGCACCAGCGGGTAGAGGACTGTGCCGGGGGGGGCAGCAGGGGGGGTGTCCAAACTCAAGGGGGGGCCTGTGAGTGAGGGGTGAGGAAAGAGAGGTGGAGTGAGATAGAGAGGGGTAGGGAGGGAAGGAGAGATGTGAACAATGGCATAAATGTGAGGGAGTCACAGCTAGGGATGCACACATCCGATGCTGGTAGCCTTCCTCAAACAGCTGGGATCGGGTAGAAATAACATTGGAGCTTTTGCTTATCACTATTTATGGGCTCCATGTATTCACATATGCTGGTTCTGCATTATGTGTTAGTTCAGCAAAGAAGGATGAACAGATTGGAGGCGTTTCTCATTAAGCTATACCAACAAATTCTAGGTCAGCTTAATGGAAGTCCTTACGAAGGACATGGAAGTTTAACTAAACATCAATAGACAAAAAAACAGACTAAATATCATTACATTTCCTTTGTGTTTGCATTCTGATCATGCCATTAATGATAGGTTTTTGGACAAAAGGCATGTGCTGGAGATTCATGACCTAGAAAAGTGTACTAAACAAACAGGCCTGCACCTAGCTGGTATAGTGAGGAGAGACGGTGAGGAAGAGAAGACGGCGTTAAGACGGGTGGACTGACCGGGGGATTGGGCCTCGGGCTGAGCGTGGTGCCCTGCGGTGGCCGGGTCAGAGAGGGACTCCAGCGCGCTGTGGTCCAGGGCGTTGCCATGGTAGGGCTGGTAGTGCCCTTCGTTGCCATGGTGGTGGTACACCTGGTGGGCGTGCACCATGGAGTGCAAGTAAGACTGGCAACACTAATGCGTTCCAGGGACAGTTGGAAAGTGTGCATAACAGAGTGAGGCAACTGGTACTTGGATGGCAGTCATCTATAACATGTACATGACCAATTTAGATATTCATTCTCACTGCAAGGATTACATCGGTTTTGCTAGATTGTTTTCCATAAGTAAAATTATCGTAAGTGCTTTAGTGACTTTAGTCACTCTTTTTAGTCATACTTTGCTTCTAAAAATTGCTTCTAGTCAATCAATGCACTTTAGAAAATTACTCACCTGCACTCCGATGTTGAAATAATACTGAAGAACTTTATAATCTAAGAAAGGGTGAGAGGGGTAGGTGGAGAACACCAAACAAACAGTCTTTCACAAGGACAGAACTACAGGCTGAAAGCACTGATCTGAGAGTTTTGAAAGGATAAGCACATTTGCACTCGTACCTTCAGGAAGGTCGTTGCCATTGGGATCACAGGAGAGTGGAGGAGGTGCGGCCACTCCCACTACTTCTGCCATCTCATTCACATGCCATGGGTAAGGCATGAACATACCTGCAGTGACACACATATTAGCTAATAACATGAATTGATTACATTTATATAGTGCCTTTTAATGTACCCAAGGACACTTGACACACACACACACACACACACACACGGGGGGCAAGACAATTACAAGGACAAAAAAGAGAAATAGAAAATAAAAAAGTAATCCAAACAAATATAATACAAACAAAAAATAAAGGAAGGGGTGTTGATACTTGCAATTAAAAAAATTGTTGAAAAAGGCATAAACTAAGTCTGTGTGTGTGTGTGTGTACCTGGCCTTGCAGATGGTGGCTGGCCATGGTGTGTGAGGAAGGCGGGCTCAGTGTCAGGGGGTGTGTCTGAGGTCCTGGAGGAGGACGCAGATGAGGAGTTGGCTGGGAAGATGTCCGCTGTGCCATGAGTGACAGGCTGGGAAGATGAGATCACAGCAGATTTGACCACCACCTGAAGGCATGGAACAAAAATAAAATTGAAAGAAAGACAGAAAGAAAGGAGAGAGGGGAAGCGAAAGAGAGAGAGAGAGAGAGAGAGAGAGAGAGAGAGACAGAGAGAGACAGAGAGAGACAGAGAGAGACAGAGAGAGACAGAGAGAGACAGAGAGAGACAGAGAGAGACAGAGAGAGAGATCGTCTGTCCCATACATGCACATACAGTAATGATTAGTCTGTATAGGCAATTTCCAACATGAAGTGTTCACTACCACCTGCTGTGAATAGCTGTATGTGGCGGCCCCCTCCTGTGCTGAAGTGGAGCACGAGCCTCCTTCTTGAATGGTCTGCGGTTGAGAAAAGATGTCAAGTCAGTTCAAACACACACACACAGTAAGGGCATTTCAATTTACATGATTTTAGATCCAAGAGCAAGATCAGCATCGTACGACAGCATAATAACTGTAAGAACACACAATATAGTATCGATGGTGGATTTAAAGTTACAGTTGACAGTGGTTTTACAGACAGGTACAGTGTGAGAAAAGCTCGTTCTGGATCATTGAAGCATGTTCATCTACTCCACTGGACCTGCAAAAAAAGAGCTGCTTGACTGCAACAGACTTACCAGGTTGGCAGTAGATTCTGCAGCAGTGTAGACTGATGGGTTCTCGAACCCTGTATCTGCAAAGGGCAAGACAGTCCCTTGTCAGTATTTATCAGTCACTGGCAAAATGCAAAATCACCTTTAGCTACAGTATTTCAGAATTAAAAAATATAACTGAAAACCTGTATAAACATTTGAAACAAATAGAGCAACACTTAAATTGACGCAACAAGATGCTTCAAATACAAATTGTAGCTGTGGTGGCTGATCATGAAGACCTGGCCAAGGTCAGAAGATGCAAAATACACAAAGCATGGTGTGACTGGACATATACTCCTCCTCAAATGTGAGAGGGGGTATACAGCATCACCATGTTTATTTGCTCACCTCCAGCAGAGTACACATACTCCCCTGGATATTCACCTGTAGAAGAGACAGTCTCTGCATTACACACAGTAAACTGTTGCAATCGTAAGGACTATGAAGGGTGTCAGTACAGCGAAAGAACATCATTACTACACAACCCAAACAGAATGCAATCTTCATCAATATACTGATGAATGGGCTTCCATAAATGTACTAAAACAGTAGTGGTTTCATGTTGAACTTTACTATAGTCCTGTTTAAAGCAGTATGTCAGTCAGTGAAATAGGCATTTAACATGGCATTAAGTGAATTTATAAAAGAAATACTGACAAATTTAAAGCAACGTTGTAGTAAAAGTACTGTTTTAGGTTGACAGTTTTTATTACTGAACTGCACCATCAGTGCTTTTAAGTACCAGGTAAAGGTAGGTAAAGTGCTACGTCTTTGAAAGCCCTTTTAGTGAAGCAAATAAGATGTGGATAGTCTTAGGTTAACTCTACTTTGCTCTTCTCCATTGCTCCGATCATCAGTGTCCTCCTCAGAGGTAGTGTCAGCCTGGTCCCTGGGTGCAGGAGAGCTGCATGCACTAGGCGCCCAGTAGGGGGCAGCGGCCGCAACCATCGGCCGGGGAACAGGTTGTCCCTGCAAGGGTCATGCACGGCACCTGGTTTACCCACCTGGTCCACCACACTTTTCTCTCTACATACATTTGACATCATTTAAGCCTTATGGAACAAATTTTGAACATAATAATAATCTTCACTTGTATAGCACAATTCATACAAGATGCAGCTGAAAGTGCTTCACAGTTCAACCTTAGTTCTTTTAGCAGGGGGACAGTTTTTAAGACAAATCAGAACAGAATGGGTGTGATAACCACAGACACGTTCCAGACCAACACTGACTAGAGATATACATGAGGTGCCACATTAATGATCCCCTGAAATCATTAGGAACAGAGGCAACAGACATCAGAGATGTACACACCATTTATCTTAATCATCATTTACATAGTGCAACAATTTAACATATGCTCTCAAAATTAAAGGGGAACTTCAGCACATTTCAACCCCTATCCTGCTGTTACAAGTCTTTGTGCACTGTCGGTAGCCAATTTTTGAATTAAGTTTTTCCAACAAGTTGTCACTTCTTTGTTGACTTCCGCCACGTCCGTCAAAGTCCAATCCCATTAACATCAATGAAAATCAAAAATCTGTTCTTTTGGACTTGGGCAGACATGGAGAAAGTCAACAGAGGTATGTGAAAGCCTGCTGAAAAATGCCACCTACTTTGTTGTTAGAAATTTGCCCTTATTTTAAGCTGCCTGACCAATCTCACCTACATCATAAAATCTCTGCCAAGGTTTTTTTTTACGATTTCTTTTTTTTTTTTGACTATCGACAGTACACAAAGACCTCTACCATTAACAAATAGGCATAAATGTGTCAGAGTTCTGATTGTCTTGACAGCATCTGTGGTAGAGTATCTGTAATACAGTCAGTCAGTAAACTTTATTTTGGAAACTACAAACCACAAGACACTTAACAACCCGCAGTCTTTGGTCAGTGTAAACCAGTGTTTCTCAAAGTTCTTCAGGCCGAGGACCAATTCCCCCCCAGTTGAGGCCAACAGGGCTGTGTAAATGCATTAACTGGTGCAGCATCACAGCCCTAACTAGGGAATGGCATGAAGATATGTCATTTAAAACACTGCACACAGCTTAGGCAGCTTAAGAAACATGAAAGATTTAATGTTTTAAAACAACTGCTCACGGACTTTGAGAATCACTGGTGTAAACTATAAACAGGAAGAATTACCATCACCTACCAGCAATGGGGGAAAGGCATTCTGGCTACCTTTGTCAATATCATAAAAGGCTACCGCCCCCCCCATGTCTTGTACCTCCTCTGCCCCGGTGGGAAGCAAGCTGAACTGGCACTCCTTGGTGATGGTTTGCATGTGGCGCCGGACTCTGCAACAGGGATGATTCACTTCTTTTACAGTGCTGTTATTGGCTTACGTAATGTTTAGGTCAGCAGCACAGAGCACAACACAACTAAGTTAGCTACTAACTAAACCTAATAAATGATTGGTGGGTGATTATTTCATTACTTCAAACCAAGGCAAACATCCAAGTCCTTTGAAATTCCAGTTGAGACTTCAAAGGCTAGAAGTGCTTAGGGTTGGACAGATCTACATAGGGCTTAAAGGGACAGTAGTTTTGGTCTCTGCTTTGGATTTTCATGTCAAAGTCACAATTTAGTATTTTTTTTTTAGTTACTGTTGTGATTGAGGGTCTTTTTAATCAGTTGTCTGATCAAGTCTGCATAGCTTTGTGGGAGGCTAACCAACATACGATCACAAATGAACTGACATTGCACACATTGCATTCAACACACATTTGCATAGTAGGACATAATGAATGTTTACCGAGGTCTGAAGGAGTAGTTTTCAAAGCTCTGGTAACAGCGCCTGCCAGCATTGTGATAAAAGGACACTTCTGGCTCAATGAAGGGATGGCGATTCACAAAGCGAGAGGCACGTCTGACAAGGACCAAGGACAATATGCATGGAACAAAAAAATACATGACACCAAACTGACACCACTGTAGACTAGACACCCACTAGTGCTTGTTAGCAGCTAAACTAAATGGTAAGACCAGAAGGAACCATTAATTACCATTAAATATCACCCATCACCACTATGATGATGCTTGAGTGTGGCAAAGCATCTCAGGATTAAGGGGGAAAAATAAACTTTTACCACAGTTTGTACCCCCTTTCCTCTGAAACACTTAGCAGCTAAACTAAATGGAAGGAGCCAACAGGACCTGAAATACACATCGCTACTCATTTGGTGCCCGTGCTCATGCAATCATGCAACCAATCAGCGGAGGTTAGAGCAGCGAGTTAACTGATTAGCGCATTAGTTTTCTACTTTTAAAGGAGAACGTATGTGTAAAATGAAAATTGGCATGTTAAAACTTCATACCGAGTTGGTATGTGTACTGAGGAGAAAAAATGATTTAGCCTGTTGCATTCAGAGTTTAACTATTTTTTATAGTTTGTCCCAGAAGGCTAACAATGGAAGTGGTAGGTGCCCTTAGACGAAGCATGACTACTACGCTATTTTTAGACCATTAAAACAGCTCGAAGAAACTCCACACTCCATCGGTAGCACAACAAAGGCTCTGGCATTCAAAACAAAGCACTGAGAATATTGTAAATATACACAACGTTTATTTAAAAAACTGTTCTTACACGCAGTAGTTTGCAGTTGTTTCTCGTCGCCGCCATGATGAAAGTCCAAACAAGTTGATTGTACTACCTCTCCTCCTATTCTTCCTGCTGGTTTGTGTTCGTCAATCGACTTGTGCGGACTTTCATCATGGCGGCGACAAGAAACTACAGCAAGGTACTGCCTGTAAAAACAGTTTTATTAATAAATGTTGTGTACACTTACAAAGTTCTCAGTGCCTCGTTTTTAATGTCAGGGCCTTTGTTGTACTACCGATGGAGTGTGGAGTTTCTTCCAGCTGTTTTAAATGGTTTAAAAATAGCGTAGTCGTCATGCTTCGTCTAAGGGCACCTACCACTTCCATTGTTAGCCTTCTGGGACAAACAATATAAAATAGCTAAACTCTGAATGCAACAGGCTAAATCAATTTTGCTCCTCAGTACACATACCCAGGGGCGCCTGTCAGAGATCCGTTTCCGCTACGCTAGATGGCGCTGTATTCCTTTCAACAAGTGGTGTTAGAACTACTTCAGGTTGACGGCTGCTAAAAAGAAAATAAACAAACTATCTGGCGGCATACAAAACAAAGATAGCGCTTGAGGAGGTTGACAGAGCAGCATTTGCATGCATGTTGTGCATTCTCCTTTGTTTGAAAGTCCGTATGAAAGAACAGACAGCGTTTTTGGTTTCCTTGATACAACATGAACTGTGCCGTCGGCGTTTGATATTACAAGCAATTGAGGACAACGAGACTTGTTGAAAGCAGGCGCTAGAAAGCCTCGCTAGAAAGCCAGGGGTTGCAATCGGATTCACGAAACCAATCCCTATACGATCTTTAGCCTGTGCACATGAATTCGATACGATCCCAAACCATTTCCAATCGGATTTAACTCGTCCATGTGCACGCAGTGATTGCTTGCAGCTCCTGAGATACCTCCATTCTACTGACAGTGAAAAGGACACCATTTGAATTTGACACCATGGCCTTTTTCACAAAGCAAGGCACACTACTGTGGATTCAAGAGGAACGTGCATCACCAGCTCCCACCACTGTGTACACTGTGTACTCCACCCCCAAACCCAGCAGCTGAACTAAACAGAGGTCTAGTCTGGGGGCTGACCTGGGGGATCCCGTGCCACGGTGGGGTCTGGGGCCTGGGCGGGGGCGGTAGTGCTCACACTCGGGCCCCCGGGATGGCATGAGGGGGCCATGAAACCCAGTGGGTCTGATCAAGGGCATGTTCCCGGGGGTGGGCTGGAATCGGGGGCCCATGCCAGGCTGGCCACGGGTACACGGGATGGGTGCGGCCACGCCACGGGGCTTTCGATAGAAGCGCCGTCTTCCACGGACCTCAAAATCTGAAGAAATAAACATTTGGCAATGTGAATTACATCCCCATACACAAAATATGAAATAGCATCAAGATGTGGAGGGGAGGTGCACATGGGGGAAAAAACCTCAGGAGAATGGCAAATATTTCAGGATAAGTGCATACTTGTGAACATCAGCTAAAGATCCATCACGGATAGCATTTTTCACGTCAGCAGTTCTTTGCATTAAGACACATTCGAGGTCGACCTGGGTTTGTGTTATTGAGGTCATCTCCTGTCTCACAGAACTTTGAAACAGCATGCACACACTGAATTGATATGATACAGGATCACCTTTTGCTTGTCACTTTCGAAAATGCTGTCTACATTTCCTCTGGACCACATGCTAATGATGGATCTTTAGCTGGTGAAGTATACTTCGACTACATACGTGGTTTGTACACACCATTATAAGGGAATCTTATTGACGGGAGGGTGGAATTCTAAAGCGCAAGAACACACTCTGCTATGAATAAGCATGCAGAGCCTGCACCACAAATATTAAAAAGACAGTTTTCCTATATTTCAAAAATTTTAACTTTGAAATGTTTCTATTGACAGTTTAATGACCTCTTAACTTTTCTAATTCAGGTCTATAGTTTACACGTTCTTGGCTGTTTTTGTTAAACCAAAAAAAAAAAGTTTTCCAAATCCATCCTTACATAAAATACATCTTTAATTCGCTTGACAACAACTATATTTGGTACTTTTTTGTATGTATATTTCATATTTTTATTATCCATGCTATAAGCATTTAAAATGTGTCCCGTATTTGTGGAATAATCAGTGATTTTTTTGCCCAGCTGTTCAGTCAAACATTAGTCATCTTACCCTGCTCTGTGGTATACTGCTCAGAAGAAGCTCCATGACTAAGGGGCATGACCTGACATGCAGGGACGGCATGCACTGGCTTTAGGTTAGTTACTGATACCTGAATCCTACAGACAGGCAGGGTGGAAAGGGTTTACTTTATTAAACTCACAATGACAATCAGCACACTATAGCATTTAGATCAACAGCTGCCAGTAGAATAAAGGCTGGTTTCCTGCACATAGATTAAGCCTAGTCCAGGTCTAAATGAGAACTTTAATGGAGATCTCCACTGAGTAAAGTTTTAATCTTGGACTAGTTGTAATCCATGTCTGGGAAACTACAGTAGCAGCTGATGTTTTAAAAAGGTATTCTAGGAGTTATTCAGTCATTTTTTCCAACATGATGTGAACAATGGCAACGCTTAACAGTTAGGTATGCTTTAGTAAAGCTCCAATGGCCCTTGGCCATATATCCACTTACAAATTTCCAAAGTCAGACTTAAGTCTTTTCTGATCACAGCAACACACATAAGCCATTACACCCACAGCACCGGAACCGATACTATGGCAAAGTGTTGCAAAATACACTTGCAACCATCAGTAAGTTGTAAACTTGCCTCTCTCCAAGCTCCTCAATGAACACAGTTACGATGCTGGTCTTGGTGCCCACTTCCTGGATAAAGGCGTTGTAATACCTCCCCTTGGGCTCAAGGCGTACCTTAAAACAAAAAGACAGCGTTGGGTTCGCTTTGGCATCACAACCAGGCATGCTTTACAACCAGTGTGGAAAACAGTAGCCTAGCTATAAGTCTGCCTATGCATTACCGCTTGATTATTTTCTCCCTACAGTGGTAGTCTGGGTTTGCTTCCATTGACATGGTTGACTCTGGTTGAATCTTTACTGGACCAATCAGTGAACAGAGTGTTTGTGAGCGATTATGTCAACTTTGTGTGCTACATTTGAATTGTAGTGCTTCAGGCAGGCTTATAGCCAGACTAATTGCATACGTCATGACGAGACGGTAGTGACTGGGTAGACAGATCCAATCATTTTAAACTTCAGCAGAGTCTACACCTTCAGGAAGCAAATGTTTCTCAGTGCAGCACAGCCAGACCCTCTGTACAAAATGAAGAGCAGTACGAGGGGCTGGTTTACCAGGCTAAAAGAGCAGTGTACCATGTTCACAACACAGTTCATTGTAAAACTATGGTCGCATAACATAATTTGGGCTGCTGCTAAGCATTTATAATTTTCACATTCATGTCATTACAGCACGTGGACTTTCATAACTTGTGTTTCGCTTGTGTA
The DNA here is from genome assembly GCA_027475355.1 of Coilia nasus. NCBI lineage: Eukaryota > Metazoa > Chordata > Actinopteri > Clupeiformes > Engraulidae > Coilia > Coilia nasus. Next base: position 19,838,075 of record CM050216.1, on the reverse strand, counting down.
CTTTTATTTTGTCTTTCTTGGTTGTTTGTTTTTTTGTTAACACTTATTGTGTGTTCTCTGTGCATGAAAGTGCCCTATATAAATAAATACCTACCTATATTCCAATAAAAGTGCTTACTAAAAGTGCTTCTGATGGCCAACACCTTACCTGGCATTTGTCTCCCAAGAAGTATTGTCTACCTGCGATTACTACGTAATCAGTCTTCCTTAGCTCTGCAGTGGATAAATGCATGATAAATGTCAGTGCAGTCTGCACAGGCTCAGAGAAGGCAACACAGATACCAAATGCATTATATGGCTAAAGGTAGCATAGATAACTTTCAAATCTATTCTGAATACCTTTACTTTTAAGAATAATAGTTTTATTCAAGAATAATCTTATTATTCAGAATTTTCTGAACAACATATCCAACTCTTACTTTAATAATTTTGTTTGGCTTCTACCCATAATCAAAGTTTAATTTAGGATGGTTTTGGCAAGCATCCCTATGGAGGGCCAAAAATGCCATAATTAATAATAAATACATATGTAAAAATATGTAGCACAAATAAATAAAATAACTAAAAAATGCACCAAAAATGTGCTTAGGAAAGCATTTGAAAAATATATCACACATAAAACTGGACATAAATGTGAAAGAAGTCATTTTTATTTACTGCTGTATTTATTTACATTTACATTAATTCAATAATGTATTTATTTTCCATTTTCTCTTTCTATTTATTTACAGATATTTTTCCCTGTAATATTTTCTACATACTGTTTTATATACCCTGCATTTCTTTCTGGCATATTTATTTATTGTCACTCCTTTTTACATTTCTTTGTCCTACATTTACATTTATGCCTACATTTATACCTACATTTATGTCTCGGTATGCAAATGAAGTAGGCTGTCTCGCAAGGCGTCACCCTCTTGCCCATTGGTTGGTCGAGATAACGCGGGTACTATGGTAGTTACAGTGCGTTTCCATTACAGCGAATTTCGCCTTGCTCTCATCGACTTTGAATGGAGGCGAAATTCGCAGAGGGAGGCAAAATACAGTTGGCGAAACCTGAACTTTATTTAACTAAGAATGATGTGATAACCATACATCAGCGTGTGATGTGTTTCGTGCATGACGCTGGCTGAGGCAGAAGTTACAAAAAAAACTCAGACCAACAGGGAAGACTCTCGTGGAAGTGAAACGTGAAAGTGTTTATATGATTTAAAGTCTCTGGGTGACAAAATGTGATGGTGCCATCACGGATTGTTGTTTAGATGTAACACGAACTGATTTTAGACAACCAGGCTACTCTAGATTGCCATTTAATCACTCGAAGTTTTAAGTTAGCTTACGACTAGCTAACTACTAGCAAGCTGGCTAACATATACGGTCACAAGCTTGTACTAGTACACTTTTTGCATTTGTAGAACGATATTGTAACACTTAAATGTTATCTAGGCAACCCAGCAATAGTAATAAGCCCATGTAGACCCTGCAGTTCGCAATCCTGAAGCAGTTCTGTGCAAGACTGCCGTTAGACATAGGCTATCTTGCTGGATAGCTTCTGTTGGCCAGCCAGGCTGCCAGTATCAAAATCGTCTCTGGCCAGTATCTACCAACCTGCGTTAGCCTGCTTAAAAACCAATGGGGGAGAGGGTGACGCCCAATTCATTTGCATACCGAGGCAGAAATGTAGGCATAAATGTAGGCATCAATGTAAATGTAGGACAAAGAAATGTAAAAAGGAGTGACAATAAATAAATACACCGGAAAGAAATGCAGGGCATATAAAACAGTATGTAGAAAATATTACAGGGAAAAATATCTGTAAATAAATAGAAAGAGAAAATGGAAAATAAATTATGGAATTAATGTAAATGTAAATAAATGCAGCAGTAAATGAATTTTATTTATTTATGCTACATATTTTTACATACGTATTTATTATTAATTATGTCATTTTTGGCCCTCCATACATCCCAGCTGACGCATGAAAAAAATCTGCAGACAGGATTCCTTGTTTTACACATACCTCTGCGTGTGAAGTGCCACATATCAAACTCCACATTGCGATATGAATTGGGATCCAGGGATTTCACAACTTGATAGGATATAGTGAAGGTGGCTGGCTCCTCGGTACTCTGGAGGGAGTGCAAATGCAATCCAAAGTAACACACATCATGTAATGCTTTCACATAATGAAGGACAAACCACTGACGTTGCAAAGATGAATCGTCTTATTTAATGCAAGAAAAATAAAGAAATTACCTTTGATTCATCAATTTCTAGTCTTGCCTCATCTTCAAGGGGATAATTACCATCAAGATCCCAATCCTCTCTTCAGGTCAGTAAATAAGACCACACAAAATAGAATTTGAAATCCCAAACAATGTGGTCAGTAGTACATCAATACCCCTCCCTTAAATTTAAACTTCATTTTTCTTTTCACCAACAAATTCACATTTAAGGGTGAATGTTTAACTAAAGAGCATTTTTTTGTTTACATTTTTACATTTAAACATTCTCTAATGATTAACAGGTAAATGTGTTGTAATGCATTGTAATGCTGCAGGTAATAGTGCCAATTTCCAACACAATGACACCTTACACTTTCAATGATATAGATATTATACAACATATTTCAGGCTGAGAGCAAAGACAGCTTAGGAAAATTAAGCCATACTGTTACTGACAACACCTACACCGCACTAGTTAGACTACATTTACACACCCAAACTTGAGGTCACATCAGCAATATTTGTATGTGAGCAAATGGCTGCAGTTGGATAGTCGTTTATCTGTTGTTATCTTCTTATATATTTGGTACTTGTGTTATCTTCATTCTACCTATGTTATCTGTAATGCACCTGTAGTTGTGCACCAAGACACATTCCTCCTCTGTTCCTTGTACAGACTTGGCAGTAAACATGTTACTAATCCTGATATACGTTATCAAGATTAAGGGGGAAAAAAGTGGTTAGGAAAAGGTAATGATACACTCTATCCGACTGCAGCCAACACGTGCCTCTGACCTCCTCTCATCCGCCATGTCGTAACCCCCTTCATCACTGCACAGCGAATGGCTGTTTCTGTGGCGTCGGACATTCCACATCTCCATGGCTGTCTGCAGGTCCTTGGGGTCCACTCCCAGAACCTGCGTGTACAACAACTCATACAGCAGAGCTGTGAAGGGAGGACATCCCATAATACATTAGTGTCAGCACAAAGGGACGTTGCAAATGCTGTGAACTTTTAATTTTTTTTTTTTTAAATTAAGTTCTACCTTTGTTTTGCATGCCAATGTTTTGTATACCACATGCTACAAATACACTTTTAATTATGTTGACTCTTAGTAGCCTGGTAAACCAACCCCTCATACTTCATTTCATACATACATTTCATACAAAATCAAAGTATGAGGAGCTGGTTTACCAGGCTAGACTCTTAGCACTGTATCGTTTTTGTTTTTTTAAAAGACCTACTTTCAACACTGAGAGAGTGTTACATAAAGACAGGGGCAAAGTATCTTTATGTATAGAGGGCACAACAATGCTCACATTGACATGCTCGGGCCGATGGGACATAGGTCTTCGGGTAAACAATATCATAGTGCTTGGAGTTTGAATAACACAGCAAAATCTGCAAAGCAGGTAAACAAACATTAAAAAACATTTCCCTGTGAGGTTGGGTCTACTGCACTGCATTGTTTCTTCATAAAAAGACAAAACTAATGTGAGTGGAGTGCATATTAGTAAGATTTAAAATGATTATGTGAAATGTGACAAATGGAAACAAAATTAAGGCACAGTAGGCTATGCATATGCAATGACATGTCTCATCACCTTCTCCTCAAAGCCATCTTGTTTTATTTCTGTTGGAGGACCACCAGGGAACCTGTATATAACAAAGCACCGCCTGTGCCACAACATGGGCACTTTTTCAAGCTCCAGGTACATTACAGTGACACCTTTAACTTATTCAAATCAAAAGTACTCCATTCAAGTAGTAAGTAGAACTTAAATTATGTCTGTAGATGGAATCTAGTGGGGTGTATGTCAGGGTTTTCAGAGGATACTGTGACCAATGCATGTGTATTTTAAAGATTTTAGAATGGTATATTACATATGCAATCCATCCAACAAGACTAGTTCATCGAATATCCTAAAGCATACCTATGAAGCAACGACAATGCCTTGATCTCCACCTGCCCAGCAGTTTCCTGTTTAAGTATAGAAAGTGTCATGAATACCGATGGGCAGAGTTCACATATTCTTTACCAAGGGCGCATAAATCTTCGCACAGCTCACACACCATGGGGTCCTCCAGTCGTTCCAAATACTTCTCAAAAGACCCTTCGACATACTAAAGAAGACAAAGAAAACGGCTGTGAAGAAATTACGTGTAACTAGGTAGGCAGTGATGTAGTCAGCAATGGGAACTGCAACATGGTGTAAGCTACACAACTTGCCGTCTCAAAGATGCTTTTGTTGCTTCTCATGAAGTTTACACAGTCTGTCCTTACTTTCTGGTGGTAGAACTGAGTGTAGTATAACTTGGGGGGAAGGGGAAAGATGAACAGGGGAAAGTTAGATCCAAAGAGACACTAGGCCTATAGCCTACACGTCAATACACAGGTGACCCAAAGGGGGAAGTTAGACATACAGACTGAAGAGTTCAATTAATTAGCGCATGTAGCCTTTTAGCCGACCGACCAAATGAAACATAGAGATGGTTCCATTCAATGACTAACATTCATGTTTTTTTTAACAGACATTACATTTGTTGGACTAATATACAACCACCTAGGTAGCAGAATGTAAGACGGCATAGGCTCAACTAATTGTAGTCTACCTGTTCAGAGACGGCTCGAAATAAACAAGATCCATCTCGAGCTACCATTTTTCGATAAAGACCGTTTCTGGCGAAATATTCATCCATGTTTGCAAAATATTTCCTCAAACTGTTCTTCATTGTAATATTGTCACGAAGACATAATAAATGTACAGTGTTGAGTAAAACGTTCCGCGTAAACGAAAGGGACCATGAGGTTTCCTTTCGTATGGCAAAAGCAACAGGTGCCTCTAATTTGCCTTGATGATGCTGTAGCCAGAGCACGCGCACGTGACACATAGAGGATGCGTTTTGTTTGTCGAATTTTTAAGTTGGTAAAATTATATTTATTCAAAAGGTTGACGTGCAAAACCCCCATGCTGTCTCTCTACCAAGTCCACTAACTTTCGCTAGAGCAAAGTTTTCACATATATGCCAAAACATTGTCGGGTAGCGTTGGCTACAATTTAATGTCTACGACGGAACTGTTTTCCAAACAAGTACTTTTAAATGGACCGCATCATGTGCTGTTTTTCTGGCTGACCTATACCACTTCGAGTGCCAAGAGAAGCAGGTGCAGAACATTTCACTAATGAGGGTGCCGTGATTTTATCTGGCACACATGACAGCTTCGGGTAATGGAATTGCTTTTGTGTAATTTATTGTTAATTTATTCTAGGTAACTGCATATCGGATAAAAGTAAATAGGATATCGTTAAGTTCGTTTATAAAATGCCATTTCGTTCGAATTTTATGAGACACCCTCTAGGGTAGGGTAGATTTTAGTGCTACATGTGGACAGACATTTTAAAACATCGAATAACATTTTTGTCAGGGAAAGTGCGGCAAAACAGTACTACATCAAGGATAATCGATTAAGGGCATGGAGTTTGGGATTCATTCTGCAAAGCAAACGAGGCCAAGCTCTGCACACTAAATGGTTGTGTAAATCAACACCAAAATTGCAAACATTCATAGATTTCAGAATTAATTGAGCACATTAGTTATGCTGCTAATTAAAATATTAAATTACATCTGCGCAGAGCAAAACAAAGTATCATGTTTCTACATATGTGAAAGGAATTCTGTCACAAAGCACGCAATGTTTATAGGCTTGTGTTAAATGAATGAAATTAAAGGCATGATAAAACATCAGCAGTTGCCATTATAGCATACAATGGACTTGTCTTTGTAATTGGGCGAAAAACGGGGAAAGCAGCAAGCACAGAGGTATGAGAGCAGAGAGAGAGAGAATTACACTAGTTTAGACTAACAATCAGCAGTTTCACGGTATGGCCTACTTTGCTCAGTATGCCTACAGTATGCACGTGACAATAAATATCCTTGTAGCCTTGTGGTGTATACTGTAAATAGAGTATGCATACTGCTGCGAACGCTACAAAATATTTGATCATTCACCGGCCCTCCACAGGTGCTCAGACAAGACAAGTGGGATCATGTCCACTTTGAAGTACAACAGAGGACATGATGGGACAGCGAGGCAGGAGTTGTGAAAGTGGGACAAAGTTTGGTTATTTGTTGACATGCTTATCGTCATCACAGAGCACAGTAGAGCAGGGGTGACCAAGGGCGGCTTGCAGGCCAACTGCGGCCCATTGTTCACTTTTATGCGGCCCGCCGTAAAGGTTCATTTATTACTTAATAAATGGACACAATGAATGTTGGGATTTTTAGCCTGAATAGGCTACAGTTTATTGTTCACTTGTTATTCATCAAAAAAAAAAAAATAATAATAATAATAATTTTGAATCGGCCCTTGGCAGCTTGTAAATTTCTGTCTTTTTAAGCCGTCAAACTTTCCAGTCCATTCCAGCCCATGCTGCTCCATATGTACTTACTGCACCATTGGTAACTACTCAGTGCAGCATTGTAAAAAGCACTGCTTTGAACCGACTTTAAACAAATTAAGGCAAGTGGTTGCATGGGTCTTTTACGCAGGTTAAACCTTATAATGCCATGTATATTCATAATGCACATGGCACTGGTAAGTTAAACCAGTTAAACCCAGCAGCATGTTTACTTAATTTTTTTTAAGTTGGTTCCATGCTCTACTTTTTACACTGAAGGTAATTTCCCTCCCGAACTCTGTCCTAGTGGAAGAGATAAGGCTGTCAAATTTATTAACAACACCTTTCACAGGAACTCCCTTTCACTGGAAGTGCTAGTGTGTCTTAAACACCTCCCCTTCTTTTACCTGTGACCCTGATCAGCTCTCCATGGCTTACTTCAGTCAAAGATGGTAGATAGGCAGGGCAAGATACTTCATGGGAGCAAGGTGGGGATCAGTGGGGGCGTGTCGTTGATGTATGACTGACGATTGTACACCTCGTGGCCTCATGATTAGTCCTCGCAGGGAGTGTGGGGTGGGGGTGGGTGGCACTAATCCCCCTTTATGCAGACTGGTTCCAGGAAGTGGCTCGTCATGACGAATCTTGGGCATATCTACCATCTTTGCTTCAGTGCTCCTGCTGCTTAACCTTAACCAGAGTCATGATGTCAACACAGACCTACTTAGACACTTGGCAAACACCATAGCAACTTACCTTCAATATACTCACTGCATAGATGTAGTTAAACTAAAGTTATAGTGCAAAAAACTACCTTCCAAATTAAAATCAAAATGAATATGTTTTGTATAAAATAGCATGTAGAGGCAACCATTAGTAATGCTTCACCAAATATTCACTTGATCATTAAGTCACTGACAGCTCAGCCATTACAGAAGACTAATTTCTGTCACATTACACAGTGAAAGGGGGCGGGGGGGGGGGGGGGGGGGGGGTGAAGAACTAAAGACGACGCATGTAAGACCTTCACTATAAAGACACTATGAAGTCACAGAAGGTATATGGGCAAGGAAGAATGTTTATACTTGGAAAAAAGGCAAGAAATCTGTACTTATATTATATAATTAATACGACCAAACAGTTCAATAAGCTCAAGATATAAATAAAAGAAAAATAGATAAAAACAAGTTAAATGATATGAAGTTTTGAAAGTTATAAACAAAGGAAATGTTCAAAGAAAAAAAAAGATTGTAATGCAAAATACAAAAATGTTTTGGTTTGATGAATGCAGGGTAGGGTTCAATTAAGCATCAAGAGTTTCTGCAATCTGTTTCTAGTAATCTGAATGTGCTCCTGGAATTAATCATATTTCTGAGTAAAATGTGACATAAAAGACAGCATTCGATAAAGCTTCGAAGATGTCATCAAAGATGCACAGTGTCATAAAACACTTGACTGTTTCTGCTTATCACCATAGTATGTGCGTATTGCTCCACAAAATGAAACAAATCCTGGCACAATGCCTTGTAGGAGAAGTGGCACTGTTGTAATTATACGGGAGAATCAGGTAAAGGTTCAGCCCAACTTTAAGAGTAATTTGCAATGGAGGCGTTCCCTTCCCTGTCTGGGAGAAAGGTAAAGTAGAGATGGAGTTGTTGATTGGCTGAGGACTTGGCAAAACCTTATAAACACATACTAATCATTAACTTATTCGTTTGTGGAGGCAGCGGCACATGGAGGGATGTATAAACTTTTCACGCATGTCACAGAGTGTGGGTGAAAGGGTTGCTTTGTCACATGAACAGAAACAATAGACTCACGAAAAAGCTGACTGTCAGTCATAAGACTCCTCCCATGAAGTCCAAGTGCCTTTAAAAGGAGACTTGCACCTTGCAGACCAAAGCAAGAACCTTGGAAAAGGACAATAACTTCACTGTTGACCCTTGTTGTCACAATTCTCTCGGCTGACCTCATGGCCATACTGGAGGGGCTTCTTCAGGGCTCCAGCGCATTCCCGCTGCTGGTTGTTGCACTGCTGTTGCTGACATTTTGTGACATTTCGTTATAGGGGGCGATGTTTATTGGCGAAGCTAGGTGTCAAAAAACAGTTTTTGTTAAATAATTCGTCAACAATTTTGCCCAAGACAACGATTTTGTGTTAGTATGTTGGTGTTACAGAGGCGTATTGGCCCAGCCCATAAACACTCACTTGAAGCATAGCGCCACCTAATGATAAGGGTAAATGCAAAAATTGGTATTTTGAGTTGCTAATATCTTGGACCAAAAACGTGGGAACTGCACAAAATACGTCATGCATGATCACCACAAAGACCTCTAACATCACAACACATGCCATACAATTTGGTCCATAGGGGGCGCTGTAATTGTAGAAAATGTCATTTTTCCTATTATCTAGAGAATGCTAATGCTTACAACAACTTTTTTTTTATCGTGAAATCTATTGACCCTCACGCATTGAAAGCACTGGTCAATGCCCACTTCCAACGAAAGCAATTTCCGTGAAATTTTAACATTGCGAAAACGGATTTGAACGAACTCGTCATAGGCCGTTCATGTGAATCTCACCAAATTTGGTATATGCCATCTACAGACAATGCTGACAAAAAGTTATCAAAGGAATTTTCTTGAGTTAAACCGTTTCGAAGTTACACGTCAATGAACATTTAACACGTAGCTTAAAATTCTTCAAAAGTCCATATCTTAGCTTTTAATTCCTCAAATTTGGTCAAATTTGACATGCCAACTCTAAACAGCCTTCTTTTGATGTGTACTAAATTTTGTGACATTTCATCGTAGGGGGCGGTGTTTTTCACCGAAGCAATTTTGCCCAAGACAACAATTTTGCCCAAGACAAGGATTTTGCGTTAGTATGTCGGTGTTACAGAGGCATATCGACCCAGCCCATAAACACTCACTTGAAGCATAGCGCCACCTAGTGATATAGGTAAATGCAAAAATTGGGATTTTGAATTGCCAATATTTTGGACTAAGAAGGTAGGAACTGCATAAAATATCTCATGCACGATCAACACAAAGACCTCGAAAAGCACAGCACATGCCATAAAATTGGGCCTATAGGGGCCGTTGTAATTGTACAAAATCTCATTTTGCCTATTCCTTTCAGAAATCACTCCTACACACTATACAAACACACACAATGTCATTCATTCAAAACCCACATTTATGCCCACTTCCAGGAAATCATTTCCACACAAATTCTCACCTCACAACACTGCTCTACCACACACTCATCATACCAGCAGTTCCCACATTTTAATACACTGCGGCGGTCACACCATGTACCGCTATGCGGTACATCTAGTTTGTTGACATGCTTATCGTCATCACAGAGCACAGTAGAGCAGGGGTGACCAAAGGCGGCTTGCAGGCCAACCGCGGCCCATTGTTCACTTTTATGCGGCCCGCCGTAAAGTTTAATTTATTACTTAATAAATGGACACAATGATTGGTTGTTATAATAATAAATGTGGGCCATTAAAGTCTTCAGCACCAAAAAGAGTATTTTGACCAGCAGAGGGATTTTTAGCCTGAATAGGCTACAGTTTATTGTTCAATTGTTATTCGTCAAAAAAAAAAAAATATATATATAATTATAATAATTTTGAATCGGCACTTGGCAGCTTGTAAATTTCTGGCTTTTTAAACAATCAAACTTTCCAGTCCATTCCAGCCTATGCTGCTCCATATGTACTTACTGCCACGTTGGTAACTACTCAGTGCAGCAGACTTTAAACAAATTAAGGCAAGTGGCTGGATGGATCTTTTACGCAGGTTAAACCTTATAATGCCATGTATATTCATAATGCACATGGCACTGGTAAGTTAAACCAGTTAAACCCAGCAGCATGTTTACTTAATTTTTTTTAAGTTGGTTCCATGCTCTACTTTTTACACTGAAGGCAATTTCCCTCCCGAACTCTGTCCTAGTGGAAGAGATAAGGCTGTCAAATTTATTAACAACACCTTTCACAGGAACTCCCTTTCACTGAATGTGCTAGCGTGTCTTAAACACCTCCCCTTCTTTTACCTGTGACCCTGATCAGCTCTACATGGCTTACTTCAGTCAAAGATGGTAGATAGGCAGGGCAAGATACTTCATGGGAGCAAGGTGGGGATCAGTGGGGGCGTGTCGTTGATGTATGACTGACGATTGTACACCTCGTGGCCTCGTGATTGGTCCTCGCAGGGAGTGTGGGGTGGGGGTGGGTGGCACTAATCCCCCTTTATGCAGACTGGTTCCAGGAAGTGGCTCGTCATGACGAATCTTGGGCATATCTACCATCTTTGCTTTAGTGCTCCTGCTGCTTAACCTTAACCAGAGTCATGATGTCAGCACAGACCTACTTAGACACTTGGCAAACACCATAGCAACTTACCTTCGATATACTCACTGCATAGATGTAGTTAAACTAAAGTTATAGTGCAAAAAACTGCCTTCCAAATTAAAATCAAAATGAATATGTTTTGTATAAAATAGCATGTAGAGGCAACCATTAGTAATGCTTCACCAAATATTCACTTGATCATTAAGTCACTGACAGCTCAGCCATTACAGAAGACTAATTTCTGTCACATTACACAGTGAAAGAGGGGGGGGGGGGTGAAGAACTAAAGACAATGCATGTAAGACCTTCACTATAAAGACACTAAGAAGTCCCAGAAGGTATATGGGCAAGGAAGAATGTTTATAGTTGGGAAAAAAGGCAAGAAATCTGTACTTATATTGTATAATTAATATGACCAGACAGCTCAATAAGCTCAAGATATAAATAAAAGAAAAATAGATAAAAACAAGTTAAATGATATGAAGTTTTGAAAGTTATAAACAAAGGAAATGTTCAAAGAAAAAAAAAGATTGTAATGCAAAATACACAAATGTTTTGGTTTGATGAATGCAGGGTAGGGTTCAATTAAGCATCAAGAGTTTCTACAATCTGTTTCTAGTAATCTGAATGTGCTCCTGGAATTAATCATATTTCTGAGTAAAATGTGACATAAAAGACAGCATTCGATAAAGCTTTTAAGATGTCATCAAAGATGCACAGTGTCATAAAACACTTGACTGTTTCTGCTTATCACCATAGCATTTGCGTATTGCTCCACAACATAAAAAAAATCCTGGCACAATGACTTGTAGGAGAAGTGGCACTGTTGTAATTATACGGGAGAATCAGGTAAAGGTTCAGCCCAACTTTAAGAGTAATTTGCAATGGAGGCGTTCCCTTCCCTGTCTGGGAGAAAGGTAAAGTAGAGATGGAGTTGTTGATTGGCTGAGGACTTGGCAAAACCTTATAAACACATACTAATCATTAACTTCTTCGTTTGTGGAGGCAGCGGCACATGGAGGGATGTATAAACTTTTCACGCATGTCACAGAGTGTGGGTGAAAGGATTGCTTTGTCACATGAACAGAAACAATAGACTCACGAAAAAGCTGACTGTCAGTCGTAAGACTCCTCCCATGAAGTCCAAGTGCCTTTAAAAGGAGACTTGCACCTTGCAGACCAAAGCAAGAACCTTGGAAAAGGACAGTAACTTCACTGTTGACCCTTGTTGTCACAATTCTCTCGGCTGACCTCATGGCCATACTGGAGGGGCTTCTTCAGGGCTCCAGCGCATTCCCGCTGCTGGTTGCTGCACTGCTGTTGCTGCTGGCTTATCTTTACGCCACGGGCAATGGCAGCACGGAGAAAGGGAAGGAACCTCCGGGACCCAAAAGGCTGCCTATTCTGGGTAACCTGCTGCAGCTTGACCTGCAGAAGCCATATGAGACACTGTGTGAGGTAAGGATTCATACTTAATTCACATTTTAAGACTGTGTACGTGTGTACTGTGTACAGTATATGTATGGTAATGATAAAAAATCATTAAGACTGTGAGTGCAATATTAAAGATCAAGGAAAGGCTGCTAAGTGTCTCATGTCCATTAAGTATTATTTACAGTACGACTGACAGTATAGTAACACTATAGTGACAACCATACCAAAATCTTTGCCAAAAAATACGTAAATACTTCTGCATATTCAATATTCCATATCTCCTCTAACCATAACTGATGAATAGCTAATGAAGGCATCAATAACAACACAAAATGTTGTATGAATACTACAGAGTTATTACACAAAGGTGTGGCAGTTCAGGATGATGATAGTGCTAGAGTCAAAAGTATATTATTAAGTGGGCTGTAGAAGTCTTAAACAAGTCTAAAACAAGGCCACATACATACTCACCAAATAGTAGGACCTCAGAGGAATCAGCAACATAACTATCTGTGTGTTTGCAGATCAGGACTCTCAGTGCAATGAACAGACTGGCATTTCTAAAGACGTCCAATCTGTTTATGTCTCATACTGTATATGCATGATGCCTTAAGCAATCTGAGACCTGGAAACGAATAATTATTTACAGTATCACAGCTTTTTACCTACATATTCTTCTGTAGAACCATCAATTAATTGTAATGCTAATCATCAGCAGGTAGTTATTTTCATTTAAAAAAAAAACCCTCACATACTGACTTTCTAACCTCTCTGTCCCACAGCTCTCCAAAACATACGGATCAGTCTTCACCGTTCACTTTGGACCCCAAAAGATAGTGATCCTGTCAGGATATAAGACGGTGAAGGAGGCCCTTGTTAGCCGGGCAGAAGAGTTTGGGGACAGAGGAGTCTCCCCCATATTCAAGGAGTTAAACAATGGACATGGTAAACGACTGTTTCCTTTTTTTATGTTCTAGTGTTGTCCTGACAAGCACTTCAAATGAGTCTGAGTTTACAATAGATTTAGATTTAGATTTAACATTTAGATTTAAATTCAAATGTAACATTTAGATTTAGATTTAGCATTTAGATTTAAACATTTTTACATTTAGGTGTAACATTTAATATTTGGATTTAACTATTTAAAATATCCCTAAGTTGACAAATATTATTGTAAATGTGCAAAAAAGTAAGTCTCTAAAATTCACACCAGTTTTTTATACATTGTTTCAAGCTAAATGTGACAAAATATTGCTGTTATTTTTAGCACCAGCCACTTTACAAGCGGCACCCCATAGTTGTTGTTTTTTTTTTTTTTCTTACAAAGGACTCATCTTTACGAATGGAGATCAGTGGAAAGAGATGAGGCGTTTTGCTCTGACCAACCTGAGGGACTTTGGCATGGGCAAAAAAAGCAGTGAAGAGAAAATCATTGAAGAGACGCGATACCTTTCAGATGTATTTGACACATTTAAAGGTAAGAATAAAACAAACTACTTACCATATTTGTAACAGTTTGTGATGCTAAGATATGGACACTAATTAAGCCCATCTACTGTATCTATGGACAGCTGCTGCATTGTGATCGACCCTCTTGTACTTTGACGCAGGTAAAGCATTCGATACAACACAGCCAGTGAACTACGCAGTCTCAAACATCATCAGCTCTATTGTGTACGGCAGCAGATTTGAGTACAGCGACCCCAGGTTTAAGGACATGGTTAACAGAGCCAATGAACAGATCAGATTGGGGGGAACTCCTGCTATTCAGGTAGGTTTACCCACATTTCGAGGATGGCATAGTGTACTGTTACACACACAGTACTCTGCCAAATGTAGTACTGCAGTAGTGCTGCAGTAACCCAACAGCAGCAAAGCAGTGCAGTTGAAGCAAACACAATGGAGTCTTCAGGGTCCATTTTATACCCACCAAACAACATGCTGCATAGTTCCGGATTGGAAATGTAATCGATAACAAAAACAATAATTCGGAGCAACACAAATGTAAGCCTATTTAAAATTTGAAGAAAGACGCACATCAGAACAGGGGACTGACATCAGAGAAACGTGAACGTCAGTCCCCTGTTCTGCTGCGCCCCTTTATTAAAATTCAAGTTACACTTACATCTGTGTTGCTCCGAATTGTTTTTGTTATCGAGTTTGCCCCTTATCGTTGATGCACCAGATGCACTGCGCACAGAAGCATGGTGGATCTACTCCTTTTGTAAACATGTTATGTAATCCCTCCTTTTTCTGTGTTAATATCTACACCTCCCTGACTTCAGAGTGCACATTATGTAATGACATTTGGGAGGAGTAGGGAGTCAGATGTACACCTTGATCCAAGGCTAGTTACTTCATTACTTCATTTTAGTGATGTGTGTGCATGCTGCGTAAGCACTTTGACCACCACCCCACACTCTTACTTCTACAGTCTTTGGAAGACTGTCATAAGGTGTTCTGTAAATTGTGCCATAACCAGGACCGTAGCACTCAACTCTTTTCCCTGTGCTCCCTCTCTCTGTTGGCTCCCTTCTTTTCTTGATTTCTCATGCATCAGGCTTACTAGGGCCCCTACTACTATTGGGGCCCTGGGTAGTCAGTCCAGATTTTCCCTCCACGTCAACAGCCCTGGCTAACGACTAACATTGCTCACTGTGTTTGCAGCTCTACAACATGTTCCCCTTCCTTGGCCCTCTGCTGAAGAACTGGCGAAGGCTGAGGAGCAAATCCAAAGAGCACATTGAAGAAATGAGGAAGCTGATCAAGGAACTGCAGGACACTATGAACCCTCACGAGCAGAGGGGATTTGTTGACTCATTCCTAATGCGAAAACAGAAAGTTGAGGTAAGTGTGTACGTACATCTGGTTGCTTGTTCACATGTCTAGCACTATAGGGAAAGGCAGCATCTCGTTCAATCAGTAAAGCTGATATAAACAGCTTTTCACTTACTCTCTTTTCATGCTAATGATGAGGTATTTTCTAAATTGCAATTTCCCATCAGTGGCATAATGCAAGATATGTTCCATACTTAGAAAGGTCAGGTAAAAGAATAAATAGCACATAATTAAAGTCTCATGACTTATCATTACTAGTTTTTTTTAAATAGAAATATTTTCTAGTGAATATTGCATGATAATGTACTTAAGTAATTCCTAAAGGGTACTCCTATAGTCCATAAGAAGGCTGTGGCCCACTATTTATGTTGTATGTATACAGCCACAATTATATAGGTGCCCCAAGAATGATTAAATACATGGAATTGATTGCTGGTTGACAGTACTTTTACACCACCTAACAGATGCTGTGTATTAGTGGTGATATGAAACTTTTTAAAGTATATTTTTGGGCTTTTGTGCCTTTACTGCGACAGGATAGTAAAGAGTAGACAGGAAATGAATGGGAGAGAGAGATGGGGTAGGGTTGGAAAATGACCCAAGCCAGGCTCAAACTTGGGTCCCCTTGGGCCCTTTGCCCATTCATGGTACAGGTGCTCTATGCACTGTGCCACAGCACCCCCCTGTGATATGAAACTTACATGATATTTTAACTTTAATTAAAGATAAGTAAGCTAATCCTCTGTTTCCTTAGTTGTGCTCAAACATCTTTTTGGACTGTGTTTGACAGGAATCAGGACAGACAGAAACCTTCTTCCACCAGGAAAACATGGTGTTCTCTGTAGCCAACCTGTTTGCAGCGGGCACAGACACCACTGGGACCACACTGCGCTGGGGTCTGCTGCTCATGGCCAAGTACCCCCACATACAGGGTAAGAGGGACGACTAACCACTGCAAGTGGTACATACTGACATGCCATCCCAGAGGAACAAGAACTGGCTTCACTGAACGTCATGGTGAACTGTTTGTAGATCGAGTCCAGGAGGAGATTGACAGGGTGGTTGGAGGCAGACAGCCAGTGGTGGAGGACAGGAAGAGCCTGCCGTACACTGACGCGGTGATCCACGAGACCCAGAGGTTTGCCAACATCGTGCCCATGAGCATCCCTCACACAACCAGCCGTGACGTTCACTTCCGGGGCTACTTCATCAAGAAGGTTTGCATCCAGCTATTTTGATGTATCATGATGTATAGCTTTACTATAATGAAATCCTATGAAGATCTATTTTTCTGTCCTTTGACATTTGAATTGCAATTGCAGGGCACAACTGTATTTCCCCTGCTCACATCAGTGTTGAGGGATGAGTCTGAATGGGCCAAACCCTACGTGTTCCACCCAGAACACTTCCTGGATGACCAGGGGTGCTTCATCAAGAGAGACGCTTTCATGCCCTTCTCTGCAGGTACTCATTCCTAGTCAGTCACAGACTTATCAACAGGTGGCATGGTTTTATTCATGACCATTGTTGCTGTTCTTGTGTGAGATGGAGACTTCTCTTACAGACAGAGTAATAATGCTTGACATATTCATACTCAGATAAATGTATACACATGACTCTATGTTCCTTTATCTTTATATGTAATGGTGTTTTATAAATTCTGGAGGAAGAAGCATTGAACTGAATTTAGTTGAGGTGTGCAGGTCTTCATATTTCTATCTTTGTCCTCAGGGCGCAGAGTGTGTCTGGGGGAGAGTCTGGCCAGGATGGAACTCTTCGTCTTCTTCACTTCTCTCCTTCAACGCTTCCGTTTCACTGCTCCCCCTGGTGTCTTGGAGGATGAGCTGGACCTTACGCCCACTGTGGGGTTCACCCTGAACCCCTCCCCTCACAAGCTCTGTGCAATCAGCCGCCTCTGAGTTTCTATGGCATATAGAGGAACGTTTTACATATGTTGGAGAGTACACACCATTTAAAACACTGATAAGACTAAATGTAAATATTGTCTAAAATAGACACAAGGTATTTATTTGTGAAATTCTCTTATTTTTTAGTCTGTACTGAGATTTGACACATGGTAAAGGAGATTCTGTATCTCAATACTGTATTTTGTCAGTGAAAGTATTCTTTAATTATACCTTCTAGATTGTTTACTGAGACACTGCCCATTTTGTACATATTTTGTTGATATAATGTTATTGTGCTTCTATAATAATAAAATATTCTTAAACCAACAATATGCAGAATCATTTGTGCAATATGTTTACCTTTTAACCAGTTAACTTGTCATGTTCAGGTAATAATAGATCATATGCAACATATGCTGACATGTTACAGTGGCGAGACGCATCACTCCAGACGATCATTTTGACCGAAAAGAAGCACACACAATAATAATCGTACAGTGAAAACGTGTCCTAGCTCATGTACTGAAAACGTCCACAGGATGGCATTATGTTAAGTTGGTTAAATGTCACCTGTGCATGTGCTATCTCCTTTGTTTTTCTTTTCTTTTATTTATTTATGCAAGCATTTTTCAAATCTGCATGTTATGCATTAGGTAAATTGTTGGAAAGTAGAGAGACATGCGAAACACAGGGAGGGAATAAAAAAGGAATGAGAGGAAGATGAAGATAAAAAAAGTATTTGCATTAAGATTAAGTAAATTAGTGGTTTAATATTAAAATGTATTAAATAGGATCATATAAAATTGCATAAAACCACATGCATAAAAGCCCATCAGGGGCACATACTGTATATTTGTTTTTACATTTAATCATTTAATTGAAGTTAAAAAAAAAATAGCAGCTCTCAGTGGTACTGAAAGAAGAATAAAATGTCTCCTTGCAGTATTATTATCATTCTGAAGTTGTGATGAACAGGATTGACCTTAAAAAAAAAAGCATACCTGTGTATATGAACTCTGAGAGTGGGGCAGTGAGAGTTTGGTCATTTGTTGACAGGCTTGACATTAACATATCATAACAGAGCAGTCTGTGTCCGGCAGTAACCCCCACATGAACCAACTGCTCCATGTAGGGCAAAGGGTGATTGTCCTCCTGAACTCTGTCCCAGAGGATCCAACTGCACCATAACCCCAGACCTCCTCAATTCAGTACAAAAATGTGAGCATATCCTGCTTTGCTTTGCCTCTTAACATTGTTTTGCTGATAAATACTGTACCACCTTTAAGAGAAAATCAATAATCACCAAACAGAATAAAATGTTGTACTGTGCATGGTACGTTGCAAGAAATATACTGTCCATTGTTCAGTGTAACTTGTACAAGATATATTTGGTGATCTTTCCCTTTCGTTACAACTGGCCATAGCTGTGCCCTGGACCTTGTGATGTGAAAATAAGGGTTTATTAACGCTGGTTGTTTAAGATGAAGTGATGTGTGATTGTCAAAGCAAAATGGACAGCTATGGGTGAAGCTTGCAGTGAGTTAATGATTGTGTGTGTGTGTGTGTGTGTGTGTGTGTGTGTGTGTGTGTGTGTGTGTGTGTGTGTGTGTGTGTGTGTGTGTGTGTGTGTGTGTGTGTGTGTGTGTGTGTGTGTGTCTTCATGTGCCCTGGTCCTGACATAAACACACTCCCACTGATTTTTTTTGAGGCATTCTGAACAAATCTGTTCTGCATAGTTATCCAGACTAAGCAATCGTCTGACCCCTTCAATGTACCTGCTGCTCAACACCATAGCTCCTTATCCCTACAGATGGTGATAAATGGGAAAGCTTTTTGAGCAATGGTGCTAGGCACCTTGTATGTTTGACTCCCTGTAATATTATTACAATTATGTAAAGATTTAAAATTTCTTTTTATATATCTTTGTATATGCTATGGACCCTCATGTTTGTCTGAAATAAAGATTAAATCGATAGGCTCCTAATGTTCTGGTTGGAGGGCCATGACAGGTTGCCTGTGTTAGCCAGCCTAAACAACATTTGTTTGTGCCGTTGCCTGGCAACAATGCTGAATAAATTGCTTTGTGTGGCAGGGAATTAAGCCATAAGGCTTTTTAATTTGGAGGTGAACAACTTACTTTGACACAGCTTAGCCAGGCTGATTGTAGAGGTTCTTTGACAGCAAAAGGCAAGTGTTTGACCGTAGGACATGCCAGACCCACATTAGAAACATATAACTGGTAGGTGATCTGGCGTATAGACATTTACTAGCACAGGATGCCAAAGAAAACACCTTGTGACGACACTTATGGAGACAGTGACCAACTTGACAACACGGAAACAGTCAGTTACTCCAACAAGTAAAAACACCAAAGCCATTTTGCTCCTGGTTAGTATGAGTATGAGTTAGTGCAGTGTGCCCAGGCAATTCCCTGGCAAAACCCCTAAATCATACACTAATCATTAACGATATCTGAAGCTGGCCCCAGAGTGAGGTGACTTGGTCACTTGAAGCACACCCACGCCAATCCCATGCCAATTTTACCAGAAACAATAACCTAACAAATAGTCAACTTTGAATCTTATGACCCCTCCTACAAAGTCCAAGTACCTTTAAAACAACACTTGTCATCACCTCTCTGTTACCAAAGCCTTGGAAAAAGAGCAATATCTGTATTATCTTACCACGTTCCTTAGCTCATCCTATGGCCATACTGGAGGGGCTTCTTCAGGGCTCCAGCGCATTCCCGCTGCTGTTTGCTGCACTGCTGTTGCTGCTGGCTTATCTTTACGCCACGGGCAATGGCAGCACGGAGAAAGGGAAGGAACCTCCGGGACCCAAAAGGCTGCCTATTCTGGGTAACCTGCTGCAGCTTGACCTGCAGAAGCCATATGAGACACTGTGTGAGGTGAGGATTCTTACAAGCCTACTTACAAGCCTAAAGACTATGCATGCCATGGTGATAATATCAAAAATGATATATAAAAACATACCATGAATGACACAGCATTTATTTGTACAGATATAAATGACCACAAAGTAACACTTATGCAAAACCCTTGCCATTAAATATGGAAAAACCTTTATCTGTATTTTGTGTGGAAAAATGACTCATGGAACATTGCATCATGTTACCTTATCTAGGCTTTGGTGTTTTTGGGCAGGACAGGCACAATGGCCATATTTTATAGCCACAGGTTATTAGAACTATTAATTGGACTATTTACAGACTCAATTCAAGATAATGCTATTACACCTTGGAAACATTATTATGTAATGCTGCGGCAATCAGTGAGATAAGGGAGCAAGAATAAAAGATAGTTGATAAGGTTTATATGGATGACTAATACTGAGCCTATAGTATAATAGTAATACTGAATCATAAGTGGTGTAATGACTCGTATTGCACACAGAATCCAGAAATGAAATGAGAATCCATATGCTGTTTTTCTCCACTGTCTTCTGCATAAACAGAAAAGGATTAAAGTTCTGCAGTTGTCCTGCAACTCTCCTGCTATGTCTAAGATTATACATGAAGTATTCTGCAGATTGTCAAGGTCAAACACTGACATCTGTCTGTTCTGACCCACAGTTCTCCAAAAAGTACGGCTCCATCTTCACAGTTCACTTTGGGCCTCAGAAGATGGTCATCTTGGCAGGGTATAAGACAGTGAAGGAGGCCCTTGTTAGCCACGCAGACGAGTTTGGAGACAGGGCGAATGTCCCCATATTTATGGATTTGTACAAGGGACTCGGTAAGGGACTGTTTCCTTTTTTGGTATGTTGTTGTGGGTTCATGACAAACACTTAATATATAATATATACTGTATATATAATCAGTGCCGTAGCTCCGCACACGCACATTACGCCAAGTGCTTGGGGGGGCACCTACAAAAAATCAGGCTCGTGAAAAAATCATCACAATAAGCTACGTACGATATATTTTGAAAATATGTGTAAAACATGTTCAGATTTATCAGTAATACAAAAACAATATAGGCCAATTTGCTCCAGAAAAGGTGAATCTCCTTTGCGGCCCTCTCCATTCTCCTCCTGGTGTAACAATATTTAGTCATGTTGACTGTAAAGCGATCATGTTTTAATGAATGTAAGTTGCCATCTTCATTCTTTTTGACTGTTTCTCATTGTGGAGAATTTCTGAATGTTTGCCACCACTGTAGGAATTGTCTTCTCAAATGGGGACAACTGGAAAGAGATGAGGCGATTTGCTCTGTCAAACCTTCGAGACTTTGGCATGGGAAAAAAAGGCAGTGAAGAAAAAATCATCGAGGAGACGCAATACCTATCAGAAGTATTTGAAAGCTTTAAAGGTAAGATCGGTGCAAGCTGCTAGTTGCATTTTGTCAGCTCAACTTAAACCATGTTTGCAGTGTGCAGTGCAGTGTCTACATCATGATCAACCCATCTGTACTTTCATGCCGGAAAAGCATTTGATACAACACAGACGGTGAACTACGCAGCCTCAAACATCATCAGCTCCATTGTGTACGGCAGCAGATTTGAGTACGGTGACTCCAGGTTTAAAGACATGGTGCACAGGGCCAATGAGAACATCAGACTGGAGGGATCTGCTTCTATTCACGTGGGTAATTCCCATATGAAAATAGGATCTAACATGAGGCTTAGAGTTGTGGCCTACTGGTTAAGGCTTTGGGCTCAAAACCGCAGGGTTGCTGGTTCAAACCCCGACCAGCGGACCATGGCTGAAGTGCCACTGAGCATAAAAAATAATTGGGGGACCAGATGAGCAAAAACAGATGACAGAAATGTGGGGTGAGAAGTGAGTTTATAAGGGACAGTGCGGAAGGTAACCTAAAACTTTGATACAATATAGTAAAACATGTAACATTTCACTGGGACATAGTGATACAGCAACTGTTGTTGATGTTTACAGTATATTGAAGTGGGCCTGGAATCGATGTCGGGATGCTGTGAGCCTGGTCACTTTTGATTAAATAGCAATAGGAAAACAAGTCTTTGAAAAGTAAAGGTCGTAATAAGTATTGGTCCTACATGTGCATGCAGAGCAGGTAGTTTTTACCTAATCCCTAATCTTTAACAATCTACCTGACTAAAGACTTCTGACCACAAGGCCCACTTTGGCAGAAGGGTTTGCCTTGAATGAGAGGTCAACCCCAGCTCCCCATGACTGACACTGCAGACTGTGTTTGCAGCTCTACAACATGTTCCCTTGGGTTGGCCCTCTGCTGAGGAACTGGCGAAAGCTTATCAGCACGACTAAAGAGCATTTTGAGGAGATAAGGAAACTGATCAAGGAACTGCAGGACTCTGTAAACCCTCATGAGCAAAGAGGATTAGTTGACTGTTTCCTGATGCGCAAACAGAAGGTGGAGGTAAATGCTGTACATGTCTGGTGTATCATTAAAAATATTTCAAGAGTCAGTCCTCTGTCCTCTTTAGACCCGTGCACAAAGCATGGTGAACATGGCATGATGAAAAGCTATTTTATTGCTCAACTAATTTTGACTGGCTTCAAAGAGCAGCAGAATTTCAGTTGCAAAATACAGCTTCATACATAAGCATTTCAGGGTATTAAAATCATATCAATTTTGTGATTAGAGATAATTAGCCCTCATAGGAAATGCCATTTTCTCTCTGTATAAGAATTCTTAGATCCACTGTCTCGGTTAGAAATGTCTTTTAATCTAGGACTGTTTGACAGGAATTAGGACAGAAGGAAACCTTCTTCCACCAGGAAAACATGGTGATCTCTGTAGCCCACCTGTTTGCAGCGGGCACAGACACCACTGGGACCACAGTGCGCTGGGGACTGCTGCTCATGGCCAAGTACCCCCACATACAGGGTAAGAGGGACGACTAACCACTGCCACTGGTTTCACACAAGTGGTCCATACTGACATGCCATCACAGAGGAACAATAACTGGCTTCACTGAACGTCATGGTGAACTGTTTGTAGATCGAGTCCAGGAGGAGATTGACAGGGTGATCGGTGGCAGACAGCCAGTGGTGGAGGACAGGAAGAGCCTGCCGTACACCGATGCGGTGATCCACGAGACCCAGAGGTTTGCCAACATCGTGCCCATGAGCCTTCCACACACAACCAGCTGTGATGTTCACTTGCAGGGCTACTTCATCAAAAAGGTGTGGTTTTGGCATTAGGCAATTGTTTAAATGCCTCATGAATCCAGTTGTCTGTGCTTTGATGATTAAGTTGTACTTCCTACAGGGCATGACTGTGATCCCCCTGCTCACATCAGTGTTGAGGGATGAGTCTGAATGGGCCAAACCCTACGTGTTCCACCCAGAACACTTCCTGGATGACCAGGGACGCTTCATCAAGAGAGACGCTTTCATGCCCTTCTCTGCAGGTACACATTCCTAGTCAGAGTCCAGTGCTAGCCATCATGCTTCTCCTAAATCATGTTGTGTACCCAGACAATACTGGAACAGTTGTAAGTATGTGTATTTTGTATTGTTTTTTGTGTTTGTATTAGGACCAAACAACACCTTGATGTAGCCCTTGTAATTTTGTTGTATACTTGTACAGTGACAATAAAAGCTTTCTGTTGTATTTTGTTGTATTCAATTATATTGTTATATTTGTATTTCTGTCAGGAAGTTAACAGGTAATCTAAATAAAACTAAACAGAACTAACTGAATTAGAAGTAAATAATGTGCAGCTCTCTTAGGGCAGTTTATGTTTTTTATCATTGTTTTCAGGGCGCAGGGTGTGTGTGGGGGAGAGCCTGGCCCGGATGGAACTCTTCGTCTTCTTCACCTCTCTCCTTCAACGCTTCCGCTTCACTGCTCCCCCTGGTGTTCTGGAGGATGAGCTGGACCTCACACCAACTGTTGGGCTGACACTGAATCCCTCCCCTCACAAGCTGTGTGCCATAAGCCGCATCTGAGTTTGTAAATCGTTTTTTATTGTTAATTTGATGTTGAAGTATCTTATTCTTTGCAACCATTTTGCTTTAGTTGTATGCGAACTTCACACATTTGCTGGAGGAAATTTTGCGCCTTTTAGGTCGTAGCCATGCCGTTGGAATGTCTGAATCATTAAAGGAAAAAGCAGTTGGGCCAGGACACTTTTGTGGTGTTTGATAATTGGGCTTTCAGCATTTTAGCCTATTCATTTCCATTAGAAGGTATAGCTTGTGGAAGCTGTCATGTTGGGTCAAATGGCCACTTGACACTTAACAATCTCCTTTATTAATGTGACAGCAGGGTTAGTGAATGACTGGGAAATTATACACAGTAGGATTTTTACTCTCTAAATATGGATTTTCTACCTCTGTTAATAAAGGCATGCTTTTTCTGTGAAAAACAGAAATGATTTTAAAGATCTCGGTACAGAAATCCAATCCGTTTGTACACTTTTCAGTTTTTTAACCCTTTTCCAATCATGGCACCTGTTGCAACCATTTTGTTTTAGTTTGTATGCAAACGTCACACATTTGCTGAAAGAAATGTTGTGCCTTTAGAATGGAAGTCATTTTAATATTGTATATAGTCTTTTACTTTACATTTACTTTAAACTGCATAGTCAAGTATTTTATGTTATAACAGAGAGGCTTCCATTTTGTACATCTTGTAAATAAAATACTATACTAATGTAACACAATAGAAGATGTTGTGTTTTCTTTATACAACATGTATAAATGTGGCTGATATAAACCTATCTTTTGCTTTAAGACAAGACAAGCTTTCACAACAGCATATCAGCAACTATACAGCCAAAGCACACATGATATTTTTGGCTCACTGTTGCTTTAAGGGGAAAAAAAACGACATAGTACTTGGTTCGATTTTGCAAATAGTCGAATGAAAGACCAAGCCAGCTGGGGAGTATCCTGTTCACTTTCAACCATTTATTTTTAAAAATGTTTAAACATGGTCAAGACCATATGCACATAAAATTCACACTGATAAGTTACGGTTAAAAAAAACACACTACATACACAAATGGAAAGAACAGAGAAGTTGTATTTTTCGGTGTCCACTGCTGGCCAAGAAAAGTATTGCAACAAGCTTACAGCATGTGAGCTGTATTACTCAAGATAATCTTTCAATGAAAACAGAGGATGACAGAGTAATGGTAGTACCAGAGATATGGAGGATATTGACTGGAGGACTGGGACCAATGCATGCATTAAGGCAAAAGCCCAAACAGTTTTGCTTCTTCATTTGATGTGATCATATACTTGGCATTAACATCTGAGCACAGAAGTAAAATCATGGTGATCAGAATACTTTTTCAATCAAGGCACAGTGAATTGGTACAGTATGCCCATGTAATGCATTCAGATCTGTACTGGATAACCAATGACAAGTTCTACGGTTAACCAGCGAAGCAGGATCAGCTATCGACAATGCATTAAGGCTTAATAGATATCTGATCTGAACAGAGGTGGACAAACTGGCTTGAGAAAGTAAAAGTTTGGCCATGTATTCCTTTTGCCTGTGCTCTCAACACAGGTAGTGTCACTAATTAGCACCTGTATCTGGTGGAAGAGTTGAGCTAATTGCAATCAGCTGGTTTAGTGAATTGGCTAGAACAAATGAGGAATCCACGAGGAAAAAAAAATCCAGGCATAGTCACAAAAATCACATTTTTCAAATTGCTTCTTCTATCGGCAGTTGCACTGAAACACCCGCATTTTCAAAAGGAATCATGTGAATAAACAAGCATACTTTTGAGCTAGAAGCATTTTAAAATAGCATTTACTAATAAAATCAAATACAAAAATCTAACTTAGAAATTACATTTTGTCAGTTTCTGCATTTTGTGACTATGCCCGTTTTTTCCTGTGGATTCCTCAAATATGGAGCAAGACTTTTACTTTCTGAACGTGTGATGTCCACCTCTGGATCACAACCTAAATGTGAGCACTTAAGGATCGAAAGTCAACAGAAGTGCACTGGGGTCTTGTACAGCGTGTGATTGTGTGTGCTGTTAAAACTCGGAGAGGACAACTTTAAGGTACAAGAGTGGTCAGGGCATGTAACAAGGGGCTGGTAAATTATACACGTAGCAGCGGATATGTTACGGTAAAAGGCCTGTGGGGGACTTCAGCACTTGCTTGAAGGTTTTGTTGTGGTGTAAGTTGTTTCACAAGGGTGAATTTTGTTTTGTAATACACACTGATTGTACAACTAATTTTTTTCCACAATTTACAAGAAAAAACACTTTCCTCACATCGATTGCGTGCACAACACTTAAATTCTGTAATTTCTAAATTCTATAGTCTTCATTTCAAGACAATATTAAACCAGAGTTCCCTTCTCAAACCTCTAAGGTATTCTTCTTGTGCTAGGCACAACTCGCAGTGAATATTCCAAAGAAGTGTCAGGTAATGTGAAAAAGACCCACAACAAAACAAAGGCTTTGGTTGATAACAGTCAAGAGCCAGTCAGAAACAGTGACGCATATCTACAACATGGGTGAGTAGAGATGACAATGTGTGTTAATATACAACAGAAATTTCAACAGGTTCTTCATTTGAGGAACTAAAGTTCAGGGAGAATTCCAGACTGTGTAACTGTATGAGTCGGCAGTATTGTCATGCATAAACATTTGTACATATGTTTTCTGTATATTTTTCTCTACTGTGAACTTGCTTTTGTTACTAAACACATCCAGCAATGTTCTACAGTAGACAGATTATATGAGATTCCAGATTATAAAAACTGGGGCTGCATGATTTAGGAAAAATAAAAAAATATGATTCCTTGTGACAGATACTGCAGTAGCAGTTTCATTTGTGACATATTTTTCAAAGTCCAAATTAGCTTTACCTTGGGCAAGTGCATGCCTAGTTCATGAGAAACAGCACTCCTCATGAGGCTTTGCAGGCCTGCTCAGTAAGGAGAATTATATGAACATAAACATCATAGACGTGACAAGAGGAACAGTTATGTCCTACACAATTGAAGCCTTGCAGAAAATAATATATATTATTATTAAAAAATAATATTCAGAAAAAATATTAACTATAAAAGAGGTTTTGAAGAGCATTTTCTAATCCAGGACATGGCAATGATTTATCACAGTGAAAATAGACCAATTCAGCTCCCAAAAACATTTAGGTTTGAGTAAGTGAACTTTTAAACTAATTTCAGGTCCAATTTTTTTCTCACCAATATTAGACTAAAAAAAATCAAAACATTAAAATGTCCCTGGAAAAGCTTCTGTAGTAGAAACCCATCTGTGGTGTTCATCACTACGTGGTCCCTCCACTGGAGGCCTTAGACAGTCTCCACCTTGATGATGGCATCCTGTGTCGAGAGCGTGAGTGGGGACATGGGAGCCATGGTGGTGCTACAGTGCTGGAGGTTTGTGTCCACTTGGCTGGTTGAGAACTCAGTGTTCTTCCCTTCCACAAAAGCATCTGTGTGCGCCAGGCTCTGTCCCTGGCCCAGAATGGGACTGTGTATCTGTGACTGCACAAGGGTTTGTGTGTATTCTGAAGGTGTGTGCGTGAAGGCCTGTGAGTATGTCGGTGACACGTGCGTGTGCGCTGGCTGGAGACTCTCTGAGCTGCTAAAGCCATTCATGCCCGCTGAGCTTATTCCGGAAAGGGAGAAAGCTTCCGCACTCTCCAGCCCAGAGTTCCCAGTCAGAGACAGCGTGCCCTGGGAGAAGGTGCTCTGTGTGGAGGTGGTGAAGGTGCTCTGGCCGTACGAGGACACTGCTGCCAGGGAGGCCTGAGCTGGAGGCGCTGGGGTGTGGGTGTTGGCACAGGGGCCCAGCCTGGTGGTGAGGAACTGCAGCGTGCTGAGGATCTGCTTCTGTACCTGGGTCTGCTGGGCCTGCTCTCTCTCCAGTCTGCCTTGCTGCTCCACCAGCATCCTCACGGCCAGCCCCAGGCCCCGGACCTCGGACCCCAAGGACTGCATCTGATCGCCAAGGCCCTGCCGGAAGGCCTCCAGGGCTCCCAGCTGGTAGTTTGGCGATGGCTCCCTCCTCTGGGGCTGGTTGGCTGGGTGCTGGATGCGGATGCTGGGGTTGGCAGTGCCAGCGGGAGCCTGGGCTGTTGGGCTCGGTGGCAGTGGAGCAGAGGGGCTGGGGAGTCGCACGCCCACGCGGGGAGGTGGGACACCCATCCGTGGCTGGAAGCTTCGCCTGGCCAGGCTGGCATCTGGACTCCCCTCCACAGTCCTCCTCTGTAGAGTGAAGGCAGTGTTTGTTTAACAGTTTTTAATCAGTAAAACTTCAAAAATACCTGTGGATGCATTGTCTCAAATTAGGCAGTGTTTGTTTAAAAAAGAAAAGATGATAGATCCAAAACGTGTTTGCCTGCATGCATGTTTATGTCCAATTCAGGCACCTGCCACATGATGTTTACAAACCAGCATCTGACTCTACACTTTACATGCACTCACCACTTGCTGTGGTCTGGTTGTAGTGAGGTCGATGGAGGAGGAGACCTGAGGTAACATCAAGTTACGCCATGACTGATCCCTCCTCGGCGGTGGCGTCACCTGTTGGCCAGGTGAGGGACCACCTTCTCTGACCTACAAGAACCAAACAAACAAATGTCAAGTAATGGAAATCCGCACAATGAACTAAAAGGCAATACGTGGATGACTGCTTACCCTTGCTCTGTGAAGCAGGGCTTTGTCAAGGAGTCTCTTGCGGGCCAACAGAACTGGGTTGGTGGCTGGGGAGGCAGTCAGGCGTCTCCGTGCGAAGATGCCCGTCATGGCTCCGACACCCGTGTTCATGTTTGTGCGCTGGGACTGGACTCCAGCCCTCTGTGCCAGTGAAGTGACGCTGACGATGCGAATGTCCTCCTCCTCGTCCTCATTCCTGGCATTCTTTTGCTCCTCCCTGCTACCTCCACCCATGGATCCTGCACTAGGCAAGGTCCTTCTGTCGTCAGAGGTGGACCCTCCTTGCTGAGGAGGATCCGGGGACGTGGAGTACCCAGCAACACGCGAAGCCTCCCGCATTAGGCTCCCCAGCTGCCGGTCTCTCCAGCTGTTGTTTCTGCTGCCCAGGCTACTGTCTCCAATGCCCCCGGTTTTGGCCTGAACACCTACCAGGCTACCTCCCGCCGCCTGATTTGCCCCGTTCCTGCCATTGAATTCCTTGAGAAACAAGTAGATGGCTTGGGCAGACACCTTGATGTTCTCCAGCTCCAGGACCGCCTTTATCTTTCGAAAGCTCAAGCCAGCCTCTCGCAGCTCCACTACTTTACGCTTTGCAGCATCATCTAGTCGACCCATGGTCACCGATTTCAAGGGTTTTCACCTTTATGCCTAGGTCTAACTAGAAAAACAATTACATTACATTACACTACACACAGATGATTTTATCCAAAGTGACTCACAAAAGGAGAACACAAACAAGCTAACAGAAGTGTAGAGAAACCCAAGAGTAAACAAAGGCATGGCAAGTTATTGCAGCCTAGGGTGCATACAATGAAGGAACACACAAGGACATAGATGTGCTTTAAGTAAGTTTCCCAGAGCAGGGACTCTTCAGCACTTCAGGCCCCCCCAATCTACACACACCCACGCACACACATACATACAAAGGCACCCAGATAAAGTGTTGGTTAATGGAGGTTAGTGTTGTTAGGAAGGGGAGCACTCTCGGAAAAGAGTCTTCACGATCTTCTTACAGGTCGAGAGGGATGGCCCTACTCTTCTAGCGACTGGTAGTTTGTTCCAACATTGAGGGACAACAACGGAGAACAGTTTAGACCGAGGTCGCCTTGTGTAAGGAGAGGGCACGGCCAGACGGTGCGTATTTGAGGATCGCAGCGCCCTGTAACGGACATAAGCCTCTATTATGGCCTTTAAAAGGGGCAGACCCTGAAGTTACTTTAAAGTCAATAGTTTGTACCGCTGAACAGACAAACGTTTCGCAGACATGGATACATGTTTATAGCCTCCTACATCAAAACATTATAACCAAGAATTTCAACCAGATGTCACACATGAAAAGCAAACACACACCGCATTCGTTATTTAATACCGTTAATCAACTAAACATCCCAACTCACCTAGTGTTTACCAAAAGGGAGGAAAGTCTTGTTAGGTGCAACGTTATATGCTTCAAATCCACACTTGCTGCCTTGCTATCGCTAGTTAGCTACCATTAAGTAATAAAGATGAACTAAGGTTTATTGCCAATACTGGAAAATAGACGAAGCATACTAAACGTGCACATGCCATTTTCGCACTATATAAACAGCTAACTTTGGACACATTTTGGGTTTGAGTTTTACATGCATATATCTAGCACTATTTCTTTCTCCTAATGTAAACAGTCATTACACACGTCGACTACGTGATGATATCATCTTCACCAGACGTCATATAGCTGCGACAGACCAGGGCAGTGGGAGGGAATTATTTGTAACCCTGTTCCAAAAATGTAAGTATTGCAATGTAGAATCTGTTTAAATCCTTCCTGATACTAAATGCTATGTATGCACAGAAAGGCTAGATGAGACTCTCACTCAAATACCAATTGAAGACGATAATATTAGTACGATACGATATAAATAAACAACGCAAAATGCATTAGGTTACAAGCTAAGTGGCTCGATTGATTCACTGTTTTTTAAACGAATCGGAGTTACAGTGCAAACGTTAACTAGTTTAGTATCATACAGGTTTAGCTCATATTTAATTGGAAGATGTATATGCAAGACGAAATGCCTTATGTCATGCTGGTTTGAAGTCCAATTGTTTATGTTTTGTAAATCGCAGTTGATAGCAGGGTGTTTTTGTAGCTATGTTGACAAAGTGCATCAGCTGGAGCAAACCATTAGCTGCGTTTAAGGTTAGCGACTTTCACACAGACTTAAAACTGAAATATTAAACTACATACGAGTGCACCGGTCGTGCCATTCAACAGTTAAATACCAACACTATCAATTCGCCGCGCACAAGCGCTAAAAATTGTGTGCTTGTTGGACAGCTTATTGTGTTTTTCTTTCCTCACTTAAATGTGAGCTGGGTGAAGGGAAGTCATTAAGGTTTATCCGCCAGTGACGATATGTTTTTGTTAACGTCCAGGGCACCTTCACCCACGAAACGGAAAGAACGTTCTGAGGATAAAACAAAGGAGCGAGGCAAAGACAAATCTGGAGCCAAGGAAGGAGCAGAGAAAGACCGTGGCCGCGACAAGACGCGCAAACGCCGCAGTGCATCCACCGGAAGTAGCAGCAGCAGGTTAGCAGGTTTTCACTTCAGATAAATATATTTCCAGCTAAATCTGCTACCCGGTGAGTCGGAGTCTCCCGTCGACTATAATGCCAACAAAAGCTGTACTGATTAGTGCATAAAATCACGCCAATGACGAGATGGTACCATTTCCCCCTCTTCAGCATGCATAATTTCCTTTAGCTTAGGAGGTTGAAAATGCCCTCCTAAGGAAATTGTGTTGATATAGGTTGACTGCAACATCATCAGACATATCTAGAGCTGTAGAGGCCCTTTCGTTAGTCACATCATTCGGTAATCTATAGTCTATCCAGAGTTGAACCAGTGGGTATTCTGTCTGCTAGGAAGAGAGGGTGCTAGTGTCTTGTCCAGTACCAACATGTCTGTCTCTGGAATTCTGCGTTAGCCTTTGACCGTGTCTTGCATGTGTGAAGTAGTTATTAATCAGACATTTTGCGCTCCAGTAACCCAGAATATTCAGCTGAGGATCTTTCAAAACATAGATGTGCCCAGTAGATGCAGCAATACACGAATGAATAACAATTGATGCTGCATTTAGATGATCCCCAGAAAACACGAATAATGTATATTAATTTCACTGAATCTTGCAACTAATGCAGCTGTTCACCTAAATTATTTGACATGATGCAAACACCTGTCTTACTCGAAGTGACCAGGTATATGGCGATGACAGAATTACCATAGGCTACATCATGTCGAAAAAAACTCCTTGGGTTGGCCATCATAAGATGCAGACTTTTGCCATTTAACTATGGCAGTTGACTCGCTGGAAGGCTCACGCTACCAGATGGGCCTTAAGGCAGCCCACAGCCAGGGGGCTTAACAAATGAGATGCCTTGTAATATTAATAATAATAATAATAATAATGAGAAAAATGATCGTAGTTGTTCAATCCTCTTGAGATGTGAAATCATTGAGAATTGTCCTACTCAAAACAAACTCTGTTGTCCAGGGGTCTCTGATGGTGTTAAGGCACCCCTGCAGGCGACATGTCAGTGCTGACTGGGGATTAATGTCAAAACTGACCACTAGTATTATCAGCTGTTTGTTGTTTTAGTTTTGTCGATTTTGTGCCTCTTTGAGAAAATGTGTTGAAATGCTTATTGAGGATTTCCCCATTTTTTCTCTTTCTCTCTCTCTGTTTCTTTCGCCCTCTCTTTGGGTCTCTCTCAGGTCTCGTTCCAGCTCATCGTCCAGCAGCAGTTCTGGTTCCAGCTCTGGTTCCTCCAGCGGATCCAGTTCCTCTTCTGGCTCCAGTCGCTCTGGCTCCTCCTCCCGCTCCTCTTCCTCGTCCTCCTCCTCCTCGGGGTCTCCCAGCCCCAGCCGCAGGCGCCATGACAACCGCCGCAGGTCTCGATCAAAGTGAGTATGATGTCAACCACACTTGTAGGCCAA
This sequence comes from Coilia nasus, assembly GCA_027475355.1. Taxonomy (NCBI): domain Eukaryota; kingdom Metazoa; phylum Chordata; class Actinopteri; order Clupeiformes; family Engraulidae; genus Coilia; species Coilia nasus. The sequence continues at coordinate 19,805,301 of CM050216.1, read as the reverse complement.
TGGGAAGTAGGCGTGCATTTGAAAGGTTGTAAAAGTAGGAGGAGGAGGAAGGTATAAGTTACGTTATTGGTATCTGGTTTGCAGTCAAGAAGCAGGACATCCTTACATTTTCTGACCATAATGACGTATAACACATACATTAGACATTGGACAGTAGACGTTAGACAGTAGAACAGGTACATGGCAACACATTACCACATTAACTTGCAGTTGGTGTGCATGTGAAGATAGCTACAGTGCAGTACATAAACGAAGTGCTTTGTACAATTGTTGTGCAAAGGTAACTACAGTACATGACCAAGTGCTTTATACATTATGTACAGGTAAATTAAATTTCCAGCTTATCTATCTGATGGGTGCACAACATAATAATGTCACAACATTATTTACTTGCCTGAGGACTCAAACATATGATGGAGGGTCACAGTCGTAAATACTTACAAACCTTTTTGTATAATTTACAATCACATTATATACCTCATCCTAGTTGTAAGTACAAAGACTAATGTAATTCCTATTATAGAAACACAACTTGTTGTTTTTTGTCATCTTTCAGTGCTGCATTTTACCATTTTTTCTTGTGACTATAGCAGATAGCAGGATGACCATCAATATTTCTCTCATCAGGTCTAGATCACAGAAAAGAGGAGAGGAGAAAGAACGAAAGAAAAGATCTCCAAGCCCTAAACCCACCAAAATTCACGTGGGAAGACTCACTCGAAACGTCACCAAGGTATGGCAGTCACTGGTGTAAAAGAAACACAGGAAATGTCTTGTAGGGGCAACTGTGGCCTAATGGTTGAGGAGTTGGTCTTGAGATCGGAGGGTTGCAGGTTTGAATCCTGTACCAGTAGGAAGAGTTTGGGTTGGAGGGTAAATAACTAGTGCTCTCCTGCACCCTCATTCATGGCTGAAGTACCCTTAAGCAAGGCATCTAACCCCACATTGCTCCAGGGACTGTACCCTGTAAAGTAACAGTAAGTCGGTCTGCATAAGAGCGTAAGCTAAATGTAATGTAATGTTGTAGCTATCTGCACATCTACTCCAGAGTGGAGTATGAGCTGTATACCAATGATGCATCTCTGCCCATCATCTTTGTATTTTTACCTCCATCAGCGGAGGTTGTGTGATCATCTGCGTTTGTTTGTTTGTTTGTATGTTAGTTAGCAACATAACTCAAAAAGTTATGAATGGATTTTGATGAAATTGTCAGGGTAGGTAAAAGATGGGCTAACTTAAAAGTGGTTAGATTTTAGTGGTGATCTGAGCTGCCCTGGTCTCTGAGTGCTTTTCTAGTCACCTTTGAAACGAGCAAATATGTGGACAACTTTGAAGTGGAAGTTAATACAAGTGTTATATGGTTTCAGTTTTTACCAGTTGTCAGTCTCTGTGATGAGTCAAACGTCCTGGTTACCCCCTCCCATTGTACAGGATCACATCCAGGAGATTTTCTCGACTTACGGGAAGATAAAACTGGTGGACATGCCTGCGGACCGATTCCACCCTAATCAGTCTCGAGGCTACGCCTACGTGGAGTACGAAACTCCAGAGGAGGCCCAGAAAGCCCTCAAGTACATGGACGGAGGTAGGCTAACATGTTCTAAAAGCTTCTGGTATACTAGCCGTGCAGGCGAGGAAGTGACGTCACCAATGCGCCCGACCCTTCATACTTGCATTTGAATAAACACTTTGCAATCTTCTCCTCATCAGAGGTGTCAAAGGCCACAGTAGTTCCAGAAACCTTGCATGTCAGAGTGAAACATGACTGAATCGCAGGTTTACATCTTGATTTGGGAATTAAACTGAATAAATCTGAAAAGGTTCAGATCAGCACGTATATTTACTGTGTTTTCACCCGTATAAAACGTTATTAATGATGGGAGGTTAGGATAAGGCAAAGTAAGTTGGCTTAATAAACCAAGCTTAAAGGAGTAGCATGCGCCTTCATACCCTGCAACCACTTGGGTAGTCTATCTTATTGTCCAACTCTGACAAGTTTTTCTTGACCTTGAAGCATGTTCATTTAGCATATAGAGAATCCAAAGAGCTCTTTTCATGGTCGCCATGTAGATACAAAGTAGTTCAATGCATTCACATAAACACTTTTTAAATTCACAATAGCCTATGGACACTTCATGTGTGTAAGAGTGTGTCTGTGTGTGTGTTATACAAGGCCTTGGCTACCTAAAAAGGTGTTATGAAGATGTAATTAATGAGTACTATCATTGCAGTCAGTGAGGAACCTCCCTAAGCAAAAAAAGACTGTACGGCTGCAACAGATGTCGCCTGGTCACTCCACTGCTAGGACAGGGAAAAAATGTTTGTGCGGTCAGATGCTATGCAATTTTAGACTTGCATCACTAGTAGGTAAATGATTTCTTAATGTGTCGAAACTTGGTTGAAAGTCACATCAGCGTAAAAAGCCCCAGTTGTGCAGTGCATGCATTACATCATCTTGCCTTTAAAGAGCAGGATGAGTTGTCACTATACATTTTGAAATGAAAACTCCATCACTGATTCGAATTTGTTTTAGTGTGAAGAAGTCTTGTTAGAATAGAATGCCTTTTGATTACCTGGTCCTCCGGAGGGGATGTCCGTGTGTGTGTGTGTGTGTGTGTGTGTGTGTCTGTCTGTCTGTCTGTCTGTCTGTCTGTCTGTCTGTCTGTGTGTGTCCGCCCGCAATGAGCCTGTCCGTCCACATGGGGGACCAGGTTGGCATCTCTGATTGCGCTTGTTGTCACTGTACACAAGTACAATGAGATTAAAATCATCTCTTTCTCTAGTAGCAATGTGTGTAGTATATCACCTTTTTTGTTTGTGTGTAAAGAACTGTGCAATGAAGTGATCTGATCTGACCCTGGTGCGCTCTCTGTCTCTCAGGTCAGATCGATGGACAGGAGATCACTGCTATCGCCATATTGGCCCAGCGTCCTCGCCCCGCCCCCCGACGCGTCTCGCCCCCACGCAGAATGCCTCCGCCCCCGCCCATGTGGCGACGCACCCCTCCACGCATGAGACGAAGGTCAGCCTCTTCCTCTGACTGTCTCTTCTTAAGACTTACACCTGTTTGTGTAATTGGACACACACATGTGACAAACTATCACACAGCTTTATTTTCATCTCATTAGAGATGGGTTCTCAGAGATGGAAACGCTTTTGTAAAACATTACAGAAATATGTGTGTTCTGGCCTTTTATTAGGGCTGCACAATATATCGAAAATATCGTTATATCGCAATATACAGTATCGTGATATACATATCGCAAAACATGGCTTAACTACAATAAATAGGACATTACTGTAAGATGTTTTATGCTCCACATATGAAGATATTTGGGATATCGAATGGAGTCTTACTGCCCTTGATATCCACTCCCATAGGGTGCGCACTGGCTACAGCCTAGCGGTGAAGATTAAGCTGAAAGATCTTAAAACTATATTTAAAAATGTAAATGTTTATTTATCTCAAAACATATCGTCATCGCAACATTCAGCAATGTTACCGCATATCGCACATTTTTCCAATATCGTGCAGCCCTACCTTTTATGCTCTGAAGCGAGGTTTTGTCCCTCTGCCTGTCTGATGTCTAGCTATACAGTAGGCCTATTTAATCATGAAGGTGTTTAGATATTACAGTCATTGCTTCCTTGAGGTGCTCTTCTTTTCCTTGTATAATGTAAATGTTCACCAGACATCAATTGTTAGACGTCCTGCATAAACAAGGCAAATCTGTCATGTGTACAGGTTAAAGCTTTTTTTTTTTGATGCACTGATCTCTATGTTTACAGATCCCGGTCTCCACGGCGACGGTCCCCTGTGCGCAGGCGTTCTCGTTCCAGATCTCCTGGCCGCAGACGACATCGCTCCCGCTCCAGCTCCAACTCCTCTCGATAGCTCTGCCTCACATCCATCCACCCTGGCCGTCACTTTTTGATCGCCATTAGTCGGTTCTCCACACCTCCTTTGCTGTCTCTGTCGCCTCAGAGCCTGCAATAGTCATTGTAAACTTTTTTGTTTTCATTTGGTTTTTATTTTTTAAATTAAAGGTGCATTGAAGTTTTGAAGTTGCTGTCTTATTTTTTTCTTTTTGACTTACTGATAATAGGTGCCTATTGGGTTAATTATGCTGGCCTGTCATAGAAATAATTTAGTCCAGATGTGAAATCATTTTTCTACACTGACTTTTGTACTTGTTTTGACTATTAAACTGATAAAATGACTCTTAACCTGTCTTTCTCCTTAAGTGAATTATATCTGTGTGTCATCATTAGTATTCAGCCTTGAATTATTGTGGGGAAGCCCTTAATATATACTTGCTCACAATGAAGATGACGTCGAAATCTCTTCCTCTTTGTAAAAAGAGGTAGAAGTTGTTTTCAATAAGTGTTGGCTTACCTCTGTGTCAATTGCGAGACTGAGTGTTGCAAAAGATTGGGCTTTTTCGGCGGAACAAGTAGCTTAAAGGAAAGAGTTGCAACTAACGCGAGATGGAGGCAATGTACAATAATATCCGGTTACCACTTCAACCTTTCAAACTAGTTCAGGGTCCATACAACACACCAGACGACTATCGCAGGAACTGGCATCTGCACTGAGGAGGGGTTTTAATGAATGAGAGAACTTTTATTGAAAATGACCGCTTGAGGTCTCTGTCCTACAAGAGTGAAGCAGACCGAGTGAAGAATGGGAAACAGAGTGGAATGCATATCGTGCCCAGCGCCCTGCGAAAGCTGCGAGCACCAGTGACTGTTGTACATCGATGTTTTAAGACGGGGTTTTATTTTGTTTTGATAGTGTATGAACTAAAACGTACAATATATAACTACGTTCTTGCTGTTTGATATGATACGCATAAATCCCAAGTATCCTTGAGAATATAGCAAAAGTCCGTATCGGATTGATATTTGATTCAAGTTACTGCCTTGCTACTCCTGCTGAACCGAAGACAACCTCTGTACGTCCAGCGTCGTATAGAAGAACCAATATTATCATGGCCACAGCATCGGAGAGGAACCGACGGCAATTGTTGGAGCTTCTGGACAGAGAGGGAAATGGAAACTGTGTTGATTGCGGTGTCGCAGGTAAAGAACTGCAGTATATTAGTTTGTTGGCATTGCGCTTTCCTTTGCCATGTACACCAGGTGAGGAGGAGGCCAACATGCCTGGACTGATGGAGAGAGGTGTGCAATTTATGTCAAAGTGCTTAAGCTCGCCCATAGGCGAAGCACCCGCTTTATGCGTTTCATGCGTGACCTAAAATAGACAACTCTTTCTTGCTGCCATGCTTTGTTGTTTAAACAACAGCAAAAGATGTGTAACTGTAGAGAAAGAATATGCTAACAAAAAAGATGTCTTTTTATGGATTCACGTTCATGCATTCATGCAAGTTTCTCCTGGCAAACAACTTAAATAATCTTAAATGTCACGCTTTGCCTTTTTAGTCACACCCTGAAATTAAGCAGTGCTTTTGTTTGCAGCCAGTTATCTCAAAGTTATCAGCGCTGCACAAGCTGAGGTGTGGACAAACAGGATTGGTTACATTTCTTCTACTAAGGGAGCCAGTAGGAGTGTTTCTGAATGAATTAAGAGCAAGTGATTTCTCTGTGTGCCTCTTGCAACTGTGGTTTGTCTTGTTAACCCCACCCAACCCTTGATGTGATTTGCCTTGGAAATGCACTGTAGTGGGCAGTGGGCCTACAGCCCAACATCTCTGCAACATTCTTCAGTGTACAAGAGTATGACTGTAATTTTCAGTTGCCCATATTGATAGGCTAGCACCACAATTTCCAGCCAACATTTTTTTATTGAGCCTTGTTCCAAAACATTTTGTGTGGTTCTGTGAGAAAAAAAGAGAATTTGTAAATGAACAAGACTAAAATTGTACAGCTCACCTACTGATGTGTCACTTCAGTACTAATGTCCAAAACCTGGGAGGGGGGGTCACAGTGAAGTTTGTCTGTGCTTTCAGGAGGTACAATGACGGAGAGTTACTAGGGATTAATACAGTGCATGCCAGCAGAATTAAACACATCTCAACTATTGCTGGTGGCACTATCATGTCTCCATATATCCCTGCCAATGTTGTACATTCTTATTAGGGCATTCCGTCTCAAAGTATCTTCCTTTTTTCTTTAATAGCTGGGTTTTTCCGTATGAACCACTGCTGTGTCGCAGAGGGCACGATATGAAGCCTGAAATTACTGTGTGACATTTAACAGTAGTAGTATAGTGGCCTTCCTAAATGACTAATTTTCTCAAAGCATCTTGAGCTGAAGCCCTTTTAATTCTATTTGGCTTGTTAGTTTGTGCCTCTGTATCCACTGAAATGGCAGTGGAATATTGGTTGTTTCTTAGATCATTCTTCACCTGACCGTCTCAACATCCTCCCGCTTTTTTTTTCGAGATGAGGCTTCAAAGAGATTTCTTAATGTTTGAACTCTTGTTCAGCTGTGATGATGGAAGGCAGTCTACCATGCAGATTTGAAATACTTATTTCTGTGATGCAATTTTTTGTGACACAGTGACTGTTAAACCTTCATACCTCGGTCTGTAGGTGTCACTGACTGTTGTATAATTTAAAAGCATATAATGTCACATGGTTCCATGCTCAAGAATGATAAATGCACAACTATTTCTTTAGTATTAATGTCATTTGCACAGAGCCCTGACTCTGTAAATGGGAGACAAACACAGTTGCGGAGAATCTGCACAAACCAAAATCTCGGTTTGATAAATAAAGATGTCCGTAGAAATGCAAAGGGGCTTGGTTGCAGAACTGCTGACTGTGTGGGTGTGCGTGTGTGTCCATGTGTGTGTGTGTATGTGGAAGCGTCTTTCAAATCATATCTTGGCATCTTGAAAGGTTCTTGTGTGTTTGTGCCTTTGTAAATAGCGACACAGTGGTGGTGAGTGCTGTGTAGTACAAGTTCAAGCCAGAAACACAGCCTCTTATAATGTGTAAAAAAAAAAAAACTTGAAGGGCATTTGCATTGTGTTCGCAATTTTTTCCTCCCATCTCTGAATGGTTTAAGATGCAGCCTATGTCTAGTAAGATATTTTGATATGAACTCTTGTTACTGCCAGTTGGATCTTATGTCTGTCTTCAGCTTGTCTTGGGTAATTGCCGGTGAGTTGTACTGGCTTGCAGGTCTTACAAGCCAAAAAGCCTGCCAGTTCTCTTCTCTGGGAGGCCATTCTTTACTTTGGATGCTGAATCAGCCTGCACAGCACTTGGAACAGTTCACACCCATCAACCTTTAAGCATTACTGATGACTGACTCAGACCTATGTTACTCTAGCTGATTTTTTTTTGTAAATTAGCTAATAAGCCCATTTTGCCTAAAACAGAACTTTTTGCCTCCCTCTTTTGTTGTGGCTTTGGCACAGGGTTGTAACGGAGCTCGTCAGCCAATCATATTAAATCTTTCCCTCCTGAAGCTATGATTGGCTGAAGTTGTTTATCAGTTGCCTATTGGTGTTTGTTTATTGGCCTGAGCCTCTGTGTTTTGGGGTGGAGGTCATCTGGTGGTCTAGCCTGGTAAATCCTCCTCATACTTCATTTCATTTTGTACAGAGAGTCTGGAGTTACTGCCATTGAAATCCATGTATGTGAACCGAGCAAATCCTGACCAATCAGCGAACAGAGGGAGTGTTCGTGAGCGATGACGTTGACTTTGTGTGCTACATTTGAATTGTACTGCATAGGCAGGCTAATTGCATACGTGATGGCCAGAGCGATTGGGTAAAGGCAGAGCCACTTGTTTTGAACTTCAGCAGAGTCCACACCTCCAGGAAGAAATTGTTTCTCAAAGCAGCAATGCCAGACCCTCTGTACAAAATGAAATTAAGTACGAGGGGCTGGTTTACCAGGCTACTGGTGGTCAGGAAGGAAGGCACTTAAGCCTGCCTAGAGGCTTCAGTAGCACTGATACTGGTTTATTCAAAGTCAAGACGCACAAACACACACACACACACGCACGCACGCACGCACGCACGCGCACACACACACACACACACACACACACACACACACCTGTGTATACCTGTCAACACCTGTTGACATTTAAGTGTCCACACGAGAGGATCCGCTAAGGACTGAAAAGAGCTAAGTGCACAGATTGGCATCTCACACTGTGCCTTAATCTGGATGTGCTTCATGGGGCATCACACTGCTGAAGTAGGCACTGGCCTGATTGCTATGGCTCTTGCTGTGCTGTGCTATGCAGTTACTCTGGTTTGGCCAGGATGTTGCGCAGAACTGTAGATAGGGGAAGGTACAGCATTTGCATTATATTTGTGATATATAAAGTATGTCAGTAGTGTTTGCCATGGTCGAATGTAGTCATTGTTGACATGGTTATGGCAGAACTATTAAGAGATCACAATCACAAATGTCATAATCTGTAATCACGAGTGTTCAGTCTTTATGCAGAGATATAGTATTGTGTGATTTTCCATCTCCCTGTCCTTGTAAACCGGAAAGTTCTGGTTCCCTTTCCAAAGTTGATGTGCCTGCAGCATAGATAGATAGATAGATAGATAGATAGATAGATAGATAGATAGATAGATAGATAGATAGATAGATAGATGGATGGATGGATGGATGGATGGATGGATGGAGGATGGATGGATGGATGGATGGATGGATGTCCTTATGGAAACTTGTTCTGAACCATACAGTATATCTGATACAATTATTCGACAAAAAGGGACAAGAAGACAAATTAAGACAGACAGCGTACTACTAGACAAGTACTACACAATCAGTAGTTCACAAAATAGCATTACTATCTGTATATCTTTGTACATCTATGCATGTGTACATCATATTTATACATTTAAAACAGTGGGATGCAAGTAACAAAGCAGGAATAGAAGGGCTATTGGTGTTACCCTGATAGGCCTGTAATGGAGAGAAAAGAAGGGATTTTGCTTAGTCATCCAGAGACATCATTTAGTGGTGGCTGTGGCTTTATCATTACCTTGGGATGCAAGAGGAACCTACCTGGTGGCCCTTTTCTACAGTCATAATACAGTATGCATGTGTATGCATAGCTTGTGTCAGAACTGGCATTACAGTCAGTTTAGCACTTGGAAGTCACAGTTAAACACATGGTAGGCAGTCGTCACGTACGACAAACACAGAGACTTTGTGAGGCACGTAGCTAACCCCTCTCTCTTCAGTGCTCTTAGTTTTTCTTTCTCTTCCTTTTTCTTTCTCTTTTTCAAACCCCACAGCTCCCACCACTTTTCATCTATAGCATTGCGGTATAATTTCTGTGGCTTTTTTTGTGTGTGTAAATTTTAGTCTCCTTCTCTCACTCATCTCTCCCTTATCTCAGTCTGTTTCCCCTGTTCATTTGCCGCGCTTGTTAGCGACTCTGCAGAGCCTGCAGTCTGCACCGTGGCTCCCATGTATGTTGTCCTGCTCCCATTCTCCTTCTGTCCTCCATTTGTTTTCTCTTGAGGGAAAGAACTCATTTACTGTACCTTATCGGTCCTTGTTCCATTGCAGACACACACATACAGTGTATTTTGGCTGCCTGAAACACTGCTGTGCCTTTCAACTCTTCAAACCTAAGCACATATCATGAGTGAACAAGTGCTCAGAATTTTTTTTTTTATGAAAGTGTATATGTTTAGAGATGCGTGCACCTCCATTGTATGCACACTGGTAAGAAGGACAGAGAAAGGCATGTGAAAGTAAAGATATTTCCACAGGAGTTGTGCAGCGGTCTAAGCACGAGGAGGCACTGTTAATAGATAGGGTTGTGGTTTTGGTTGATGTGCTAGTCTTGGCGGGTTACTTATTGTTGCAAGTGGTTAGACTACATGGCCCTAAATAATTTGTTGGTGTCAAACAATGTGCGTCTTCCTTGCTTGGTGGCAGAACACAGGGCTTGTAGCATGAGAACAAAGGCTTTTAAAACAGATCTCATGCTCATTCACAGCATCACTGTTGATTGGATAAATCTGATCTTGAGCTCAGGTCTTTAGTGTTGTCGTCAGGTTAGTTATTACTAGTAAGTAAGTACTAAGTTAACTAATTAACTAATTCACTTATTAAGAAGTTATTACAAACTACTGAATGTACTCAGTTGCAAAAAACAGGATGTAGAAAGTCTTTAATTTGTTCAGTGTTTTTATGCTGTTTTTATTTTCCACAGGTTCTGTTTAGTGACCTCACCTCTTACCATAAGAAAAGACATGAGAAAGGCTAGTACTTTAATGAGGTGATGACAGGCAGCTATGTGCTATGTGTGTAGGTATGGAAGTATGTTAACTTCTTGCTGGCACTAAAAGGTTTATGGTAAGTTATTCAGCACAATTTAAAGCAGTACTAAGTAGTTTTAGATTGCCCTACAGGTTGGAAGCAGAATTGTCTCCCATAGAGAACTACAGAGAGACGGTCCGCTCCTCTTACTTACTTACTTAGTGCAGTTACGGTGCATGGAGGGCAGCAAGCGAATTCAGAAGTGCCTTTCACCCTGATACAAGTTGATGAACCACTGAAACGATTTTGGAAACATTATTTTAAGTTTGAAAAAACTACTTAGTTAACATAACATTACTGGTTGTGTCTTGTTGCTGAGACAGGTTGTGGCTGAAAGTGTTTATGATCTATTTTGTTTCTTTCTGATGCTGTGTGCTGCCACTGAATCTTTTAATGGTACACAGTGGCATTGAGGCTTAGTGTCCTACTTTAACTTCCAGTTACTTCCTGTAGCCCACAAGCTGTGTAATACACTAATGGAATACCTATTGTACTTTATCTACCTGTATAGCAGCCGTGGCCGAGGTTTACATACACAATAAAGGCACAATTATCACTTTAAAGTTTCTTTTTAACATACATTAAATTTAGAAAGTCAGTTAGCATATCTGTTTCATTATGAACAAACATAATGTTTCCATACAGGTGATCAGAAACAGATTTATTTTTGACTTTGTAATTCAGACTATCAAAATTAGAGCGGGTCAAAAGTTCACTCTTTCTTTAAGCAGCCTTAAAGCCTCTGGAAACTGATAACAGGACAGAACATGAAAAATCACTGGATTGGACAGATGAGCAACGCCTTTATTTGCCACGGCAAATATGCACCTTTAATAGAGACCTTAAATATGTGTGTGCCTGAGCGATTTTTCCTGTTCTGCTCTTACTGATTGCCCTGCTGCTGATGAGTGCCTAACTGCCTAACTTGCCTAGCCTGGTAAATCAGCTCCTTGTACTTCATTTCATTTTGTACAGAGAGTCTGGCAGTGCTGTATTGAGAAATGTTTTCTTACTGGAGGTGTGGACTCTGCTGAAGTTTAAAACAAGTGGCTCTGCCTTTACCCAATCGCTAACGTCTGGTCGTGACATATGCAACTAGCCTGCCTACACAGTACAATTCAAATGTAGCACACAAAGTCGACGTCATCGCTCACAAACACTCCCTCTGTTCGTGATTGGTTAGGCCAAATTCTGCCTAAGACAGCACTGTCAGACCCTTTGTATAAAATGAAATGAAGTACGAGGGGCTGGTTTACCAGGCTATAACTTGCCTGCACCTCCTTCCGAAAGAAAAAGGATGGTCATGTCCTTCACAGCTTCAGTAAGCTGTCATCATTAGCGGTCAAATGGGTGTGTCCCCATGATGGTACTTTAGGCCCTTCCTTTACACCCAGTGTCCCTTTGCTTGGCACTTCACTGTTAATCTGATATTTTACATCAGCAAACTAAATTGAATAGACTAACTAAACTACCAGAAAGTATATACTTAGAAAGTCTAAATTATGAATTGTGAAAATATGAGTTTGAATCTATTTACCTGAAGAGTATCAAAATTGACTTATATAATAAGTTATATAAGTCAGTTATAAGTTAAATAACAGAATATATTTAGTAACACTGTTAGTAATACTGGGTTCTGATTTTCAATAAAAAAATGTTGAGGCAAATGTTGCTTTGCTTGTCATTAACAATGACAAAGCAACCAGTGCATTGGACTGACCTATGTAGATGGTCCCTAACTACTAAGTGCTTTTCCCTGATATAAATAGATCTATATGCTGCTGTACTGTAATGTTGAAGTGTTTGTTGTGATCAGCACTTGTATGATGTTATTCTATATATGGACTACCTTTTTGGTTTATTCTAATCACAGAGTTACTGTCTTATTTTATTGACCAAGAGCCTGTATAATATAATTTCATATATGTTAAGTGTCTACATGTCTTATTTTAATTGTGGAGTGCCTGTATGGTCATTTTGCAACTGTCAGTACTCTTATGGTCTTATTGTATATAAAGAGTGCCTGTGTCATGTTATTGTACAGACAGAGCTTATATGGTCTTATTTTACAAATAGAGTGTCCGTATGGTCATATTCTATTTGCTAAGTTTCTGCATGTTTTTTGTGTCAGTACCCATATGGTCTTATTCTTTATACACAGTGCTTGCGTGGTCTTATCCTATAGGGAGAGCACCTGTGTGGTGTTAATATCAGCAGAGTGCTTGTCCGCATGTCTTACCATGACCGCATGTCTTACTCTAATCTCCTGTCAGACCCAGAGTGGGCGTCCTCCACGCTGGGCGTGTTCATGTGTCAGAGCTGCTCCGGGCTCCACCGCAACATCCCCCAGATCAGCCGCGTCAAGTCCATCCTCATGGACCCCTGGGAGGCCGAGGAAGTGAAGGTGAGCCAGGGAGGAAACGCCTCAGATTATCTACCTGTCTGTCTGACTGACTGACTGACTCATCGACCGTGGGCTCTTGGGAGGATACAGACAGAAACAGACTAGTGCACAAGAGAGGGCTTTTCTCGGGTACAATACAGAAGCACAGCGTGTGTGCATGTAGTTGGGTTATGTGTGTGTGTATGTTCTTTCACTGATTCTCTCTCACACACACACGCACACACACACACACACATACATGCATGTACACAACTACCCACACACACACACACACACACACACACACACACACACACACACACACACACACACATGCATACATGCATATACACAACTACACACACACACACACACATACATGCATGCACACACACACACACACACACACACACACACACACACACACACACACACACACACACACACACACATACATGCATGTACACAATTACATACACACACACACACACACACACACATGCATACATGCATATACACAACTACACACACACACACTCCAGCAAAAAACAGTTGTATACTTCATGTGTCTTGCATATGCATATGTTGTTGTGTCTGTTCAAAGATGAGAATGTATTATCATTGCTCTCTTCAGGTTTATGCTTATTTATTCATTGTTCCTAAAATAATGTAATTTCCCCACACACACACAAATGAGAAAAATAAACCACTGTATACTCCATCTGTACCTTGTGCCCATGTTGTTGAGTCTGTCAACTCTTTTAAAAACATTTAATTGCTTAGGAGTACATAATCCAACAACATGCATAGGAGTACATAATCCAGATATTTCGGAGAAGTCAATGACAAACCTTTGGTGGTTTACGAAGTTTTACAGGTCCCTCCAATATAGCAGTTACGGATAAACAAACAGAACAGAACAGAATTTTGCCAGCACTATTTGCATATCCTTGTATCGGAGCTCAAAGTTCAAACACACACATGCAGATATGCATTTTTTATTGTGCGCTCATTTTCATTCTTCCCATTCCCCCCTCTCTCTGTTGCTCTCTCTCTCTCTCTCTCTCTCTCTCTCTCTCTCACTCTCTCTCTCACTCTCTCTCCGCCATTCTCACTTTCCCTCTCCCGTATTGTTTCCTTTCCTCTTTCTCTTTGATCCACCAAGTTCATCGCCTCCACTGGAAATAGTGCCGCTATCGCCAAGTACGAACAGAAGATCCCTCCTTTCTACTACAAGCCCACAAACGCAGACTGCAGGTGCGTAGCCTCAGCCTCACTCCCATCCAAATCCCCACTGTCGCTACCTGATCTGCATCGCACCTGTGTGGGACCCACTGACTGTATAATATACAGTCAATGGCGGGACCAATACCCCATCTGGAATCAAGCAGTTTTCAGTTAC
>CM050216.1:19778742-19783742 GCA_027475355.1 Coilia nasus | reverse complement strand
ACTAGAGAGAGAGAGAGAGACAGAGAGAGAGAGAGAGTGGTGTATGTGTGTATGTATGCATGTATGTGTGTAGGTTTGTGTGTACAATATGTATATATGTGTGTATGTGTGTACATACGGCATGTACAGCATGTATATATGTGAGTAAAACACTGAATGATCAATACCAGTGGTCCCAGTTTGTGTGTCTGATTTGTCAGTTTGTATGTCTGCGTGTCCATGTTTGGAGTGTGAGTGTGTGTGTGTGTGTGTGTGTGTGTGTGTGTGTGTGTGTGTGTGTGTGTGTGTGTGTGTGTGTGTCAGTCTGGCTATGTCCTTTCCCTGTCTCGTGATTGGTTACGCTATTGATCGTGATGCTGGAGGAACGTATCGATCGCTGATGTAATTCCTGCTGAATAATTAATGACTGTCTGAGACACAAACACAAACTGCTTCTAGACCCTGATGTTGGGGGAGGGGGGGGGGGGGGGGGGGGGGTAAAGGATACTGCCATAATTAATCAGCATATTGATCAGAATGTACAGACACAGTACTGTTGTAGTAATAGTGAAAGAAAATACTAATCAGTGATTAGCCACTGATGGTATACTTTACAATTCTAATTCTGCTTTGAAATATTTCTAAAACACACACACACACACACACACAAACCTGCACACACAAACCTACACACGCATGCACACACACATGCTCTCACACACACACACACACAGACACACAGACACACATACACACAGACACGCAGACACACACACACAGGTGCACACACACGTGCACACAGACGTGCGCACACACACTTATTGTTCTGCCCTCTGTGGTTTGTTCTCCTTCACAGGATACAGGGAGGGGTCTCTATGGAAACGCGGGCGAGACAACGGGCAGTTTCTAAGTCGGAGATTTATTCTGTCGGAGCGCGAGGGAGCCCTCAAGTACTTCAACAAACATGACGTGAGTTCAGCACAGAGGCCACCAAGGCCAGCGCCACAGGCATTATGCAACACCTTTCACACCCAGACACACTCAAATACACTTTTAAAAGTCAGGCCAGAACTGAAGAGGCCTTTTGGATGAAAGGTGAAACGTCTTCAAGCTCCAAGAAGACATCCAGTTGCTTACAACTTAGCTCCTTTGACATACACAGACACACATACACACACACACACACACACACACTCCTGCAAATCCATACTCGCGCATGTGCACACGCACACACACACATACACATATCCAAACCCAAACCCATACAGTACACGCTCACACACAGTCATTCACACAAGCACTACACACATACATACACACATGATCATACTTTGTATATTTGTGTGTGTGTGTGTGTGTGTGTGTGTGTGTGCATGCTCCCACAGTCCTCCTTTACCTACTTCACTGTAGCCCTTCCCCACATGCATGTACAGTGGTCCCTCGTTATTCGCGGGAGTTACGTTCTAAAAATAACCCGCAATAGGGGAAATCCGCTTTATTTTTTACACTTATTATAGATGTTTTAAGGCTGTAAAACCCCTCACTACACTTATACACTTTTCTCAGACAGGCAAAGTTCACACTTGCAAACATACAGCACTTCAGAGTCACACAGCTGGCTGTGGAAGATGTATGTCAATTTTACAAGCTGAGCGCATTCTGTACACTACAGGAGATTGCATGCACTAAAAAAATCTGCGAAACCATGAGTCCGCAAAAGGTAAACCGCGATACAGCGAGGGACCACTGTACCATAATACATCTCCATGGGTGTAGCCAGAAATCATAAAATGGGTGGGCCCAAAAAAATTCAGGTGGTCCTGGCCCCAAACCCATAGGTTACTGTTATAACTTTAACCAGTCAATCAGACAAAATGAGTCTCCTGATTGGGTAGGCCTGATTCACAAGTGGGTGGGCACAGGGCCCACCACAGCCCACCTGTGGCTACGCCTATGCCAAGCTTCAAGCAAGTGTAGGGGCTCATTCACACCGACTTGAGCGTGTACAGCACGTAACCGTGTACAGTATGTTTGTATAGGGACAGAATACATTACATTACATTACATTACACTTATCAGACGCTTTTATCCAAAGCGACTTACAAAAGGAGGACATAATAGCAAACAGATGTGTAGAGAACATCGAATGTACCTATGTAAAGAGATGGTTAGTAGAATTTGGTTTTGTTAAGCAGTCTCGGAAAAGAAGGGTCTTCACAAGCTTTTTGAAGGTCGAGAGGGAAGTTGCTGCTCTTGTAGGGACTGGTAGGTTGTTCCACAACTGAGGGACAACAACCGAGAAAAGTTTGGAGTGACCTCGCTTTGTCTTGGGAGAGGGTACGGCCAGACGGTTCGTATTGGAGGATCACAGCATTCTGGACGGGATGTAAGCATTCAGTATGACGTTGAGATAGGTGGGGGCAGATCCAGAAGTGACTTTGTAGGCTAGAGTCAAAGCTTTGTGTTGAATTCTGGCAGCCACCGGGAGCCAATGCAGGTTGATGAAGAGAGGAGTGACATGCGACCTTTTGGGTTGATTGAAAACCAGTCGTGCTGCTGCATTCTGAACCATTTGCAATGGTTTGATTGCACAAGCAGGAAGGCCAACCAGAAGGTCGTTGCAATAGTCGAGGCGAGAGATGACCATAGCCTGAACCAGGAGCTGAGTAGCATATTGGGTCAGGTACGGTCTGATTTTTGTAATGTTATATAGCGCATAACGGCCCGACCGCGCTACGGAGGCAATGTGGTCAGAAAAAGATAGCCGGTCATCAATCACGACGCCGAGGTTTTTAGCAACCTTGTTCGGCACAATCGTGACAGTGTCCATATTCAGGCTGATATCATGGTGGATTGACTCCTGGGCTGGGATCACCAGGAGTTCAGTCTTGGACAGATTGAGCTGGAGGTGGTGTTCCTTCATCCATGCGGAGAGTGCGGAGAGACAGGCAGAGATGCGTGCAGAGACCGTGGTGTCATCTGGTCGAAACGACAAATACAGCTGTGTATCATCAGCATAGCAGTGATAGGAGAAGCCGTCTGAGCGGATGACGTGGCCCAGCGAGGTGGTGTAGATGGCGAAGAGAAGGGGGCCCAGCACCGACCCTTGGGGAACACCTGTGGAGAGAGTGTGAGTTGATGACAGTTGTCCTTGCCAAGACACTTCAAAGGAGCGTCCAGTGAGGTAGGATGTAAACCAGGAGTGTGCTATGCCTGTGATGCCTATGTGTGAAAGTGTAGTTAGCAGTATGCTGTGGTTGACTGTATCGAAGGCTGCCGATAAGTCGAGTAGGATAAGTACTGATGAATACACGTAGATAACGCGTGCAGTGGGAATAGTCTAATTTGTTAACATGCATGAATACGGACAGAAAACGGGCAGGCGCTATATACGGAGAGTGTTTGGTGTGAATGAGCCCTAACCCTTCCAGTAAGACAAGCCTGGTGGGTAGGTTGGTTGTTTCCTAGAAGAATAAAGAATTAAGACACGTCTCATGGGATGTTTATCACTTCCTCTGATTTCATTCCTCTGAGTTCTTTACTTAATCTTTACGTGATCTTTACTTGAAATACCCACTATGTGGGCTGGTCACCACATAACGTAGTGGGAAGTCCCATGAGGAACACGAGGGTCTGCATGGGGCAGCTGTGGCCAAGTGGTTAGGGCGTTGGTCTTCCAATCGGAAGATTGCCGGTACGAATCCCACCCTACCCATGGTTCAGATGCCCTTGAGCAAGGCATCTAACCCCACACTGCTCCAGGGACTGTAACTAAAACCCTGTAAATATCTGTAAGTCGCTCTGGATAAGAGCGTCAGCTAACTGTAATGTAATGCAAGGGTTCCAGTGTCTTTCACTGAGTTGGCTATAGTGTTTACTCAGTTAGTAGATTTTTCGGGAAGTGATCCTATTATGGGCATAGTGCCTATTATCAGCCATTTCTGCTGCCGTAAACATTTGGTTTGGGTAAATGAGCTTATGACGCGTATTTTTAAACTGATTTCACATTAAAATGTCTCTCACCACCCGGCCGATATTAGACTTACGTACGCTATATTGGCTATGCTCCTTTTCCCAACTTCAGTTTTCCCTATATTACATCAGCAGCAGTGCACCACCATGAGCAACAGTGTTGATCAGTAAAATCATGATTAAAGTATGATCAAATGTCTTTCATTTGCAGACTGTGTAAGCACTACACCCAAAGACTTATTTTTAAGTGACAATCTGTCCATTTCTAAACTCAAATGTGACCAGAAGTCATCATTTATGGGGTCATTTTCAAATATTTCCCCCAGACTCCCATAGTATTGTTGGGCTAACAATGTTTCTCAGCCGACAGCACTACTGCTACAACAGAATCCTAGAGGAAGCACTGCATTTAGTTAGCATTTTTTCTATATTGGATAGGATGCTTGTTTTCCTCACTCTTGGTTACCCCTCAGCTTACCTCAACTCTAGCCTGAGGCTACGTTTACACGATGACGGTCTGAACAGAAGACGCAAAAGTGGCGTCGTGTCTTCACTTTTTATTCCACGTTTAGACGAGCGTTTTTGGGAGGAAATCTGCGTGCATACGATGACGCAAAAGTGTGTGGAATTTGATGGGGGTATGCATGCCAGGCGGCTAGGTAGACATTCTCCCAGGTCTCGTCCATAGCAGTCTGGCTCGCCTGCAACGAACCAGTGCATCCAGAATTTGACAGAGGTGGTTGCAGATCCTTCTCTGTTCAGTAATAGTATATATACAAATTCTGTATATTTGCTGGAATGCCTCTTGCAAGTTTATTAGAGCTGCTAGAGCAGCTTGAAGGTCCGACGCATGGAAATCGCATGGATCCATTTGGTTCCCTGTACTGCCTCATGTATGTGACGTAAACACGTACACAGCGTGAGCTTCTTGGCCCGTGTAGGCGGAAACGCTACGGCAGAGCGTATTCAACTTTTCCACTCTGGAGGGTGGTTTCAAATTTTTGCCTTTTTAGGCCCCGAAAACGGCGTCACCGTGTAAACGAAAGGCA
>CM050216.1:19733742-19776242 GCA_027475355.1 Coilia nasus | reverse complement strand
TATATGGAGAAGACAGGTCCTAGGGTAGGCCATTCTGCTCTTTAAAGTCTGCATGTATGCCCTTGCTGTCTATTTATGTATTCTCTGAGGTGTGGTCTAATGAGCCAATAAGGAGAAGTGTTTGAAGACAAGTTAAACAGCTTTTGGTTTGCTTTGAGTTGGCTGTGAATGCTTGCGAACACACACACAGTCAGTCTGAGGAGGTGGTTTTCAGCATAGGTGCCCGGATTAAAGGTTCCCGGTCAAACTTATTTGAGAGGATTACATCATAAAACATTGAAATGAAAACAATGAAAAGGAAAATACATTTATCTTGATCATTCGTCTTTGTTAACTTCCACTGAACTGAAACACACCTTTGACCCCAACACTTTCTGTGTTCAGCACACAGAGGGCTTTAAGAAGCGCTGGTTCACAATGGACGACAGACGCCTCATGTACTTCAAGGACCCACTGGTAAGACATAGCCTGGTGAACCAGCCCCTCGTACTTCATTTCATTTTGTGCAGAGGGTCTGGAACAGAGACCATCAGAAACGATTAGTTGGAGGTGTGGACTCTGCTGAAGTTTAAAAAAAGTTCCTCTGCCTTTACCCAATCGCTAACGCCTGGTCGTCACGTATGCAATTAGCCTACCTACACACTACAATTCAAATGTAGCACACAAGGTCAATGTCACAGCAAACGAACACACCCTCTGTTCGCTGATTGGATCGGTCTTGCTGGGAAAAATAGTGGTAAGAAGGCTAGAAAAGCTCACTCTTTGAAGAAAGTGACCAGTAAGCACTGAGGATTGAGAATAGCCACATGGCTAAAACCTCTTCTCTCTATTAAATGGTCGCTCCTTTCTCCAAAGACTTTGTCTGCCCAGTTAAACATTAAATGCTGGCTCAAAATGTTCACAATAATTCTGACAGTTCTTGTGAAAGTGCAGCTACTGATGTGCATTTTGTTTGAGCTGAGCTACCATGAATCCACATAAGTGGTAAAGTGGTAAGAGTTGAATGCAAACTCACCTAATGGTGAAATCTCTATTATGGTTAAAAGAGTCTTGTGATTGGAGGGTTGCAAGTTCACTTCCTGTTGGTGTAGGTGTTGAAAATAAGGCCACATTTCTCCCTCTCTCTCTCTCTCTCTCTCTCTCTCTCTCTCTCTCTCACACACACACACACACACACACACGCACACACACACACACACACACGCACACACACTCTCTCTCTTATTTCCTCTGTCTTTCGCTGTCTACTGTTGGGCCATAGGATGCATATGCCCGTGGTGAGGTCTTCATTGGCAGTAAGGAGAACAGCTACATCATCCTGCCAGGCCTACCGCCGTCCATCCAGGGCAATCATTGGCCGTTTGGCATCACCATAGTAACCCCAGACCGGAAGTTTCTGTTTGCCTGCCAGACTGAGGAGGATCAGCAAGGCTGGATTGCAGCGTTTCAGAAAGTGGTCAACCGGCCGATGTTGCCACAAGAGTATGCAGGTAAGCACCTTCCTGAGGCTCACAAAACACACACACACACACACACACACACACACACACACACACACACACACACACACACACACACACACACACACACACTGATAGGTCTTTTAGAAGGGGGGGCGCATAGCAATATCTCAATTCTTAGTTGTATATTCTCTTTCACACCTTCCTACTTTTGTTTTGAGGGACAAGGGGAAAGCAAAGGGAAAGGGGGCATGAATGGGAAATGGTATTTAGCTAGCCTATACAGTAGTCAAAGTCAAGTTTGCTTTTACAATGACGACTATGTAATGAGGTAAGCAACCCCATTGCCAACAATGACTCTAATGACAACGGCGTAATTAAAATAGAAAAGGGCAATGATATTAAAGGGCCTCTCAGAAATTATTCTCTGTTAGAATGCGATACTTTAGAAATGTAGTGTATTCTGACTGGCCATTAGTGTTGTCCACACAATCGCACTGAAAGTTGTTCTTCATACGGTAAATGGGCTGCATTTATATAGCCATTTTTTACCCTCCGCAGAGAACCCAAATCATTTTACAACTCGTAATGTGATCATATCATTACCAGTGTTGTATAGTAATGAAGTAATAATACTTCACTACTGTACTTAAGTACATTTTGGAAGACTTTGTACTTTACTTGAGTTTTTAAAAAAATTGATAACTTTTACTTTTACTTCACTATATTTCCGAACCTAATTGCATACTTTTACTCCGATACATTTTAAATGTGCCGTTTAGTTACTCGTTACCAAAAAAAAAAAAAAAAAACTGACTGCCATACATACATACATACATACATACATACATACATACAATACATACATGAAGTCAGGCTGGCTTGTTCGCAATTGCCACTTGCGCATGACAACCAATAAGCTACACCTGTTGGCTTCACGCAGTAAGCTAGCTCCACACTCAGTCCTGATGGAAGAGGAGACGGAGACAGCAGTGTTTTATGTTTTTTTTCTTAATGGTGTGATGTACGCCTAATTTTCAGCACTGACTTAATCTTATTTTAAAAAACAAAGGTTTATGAAAAAAAAGTTTTCAAACTGTGGTCTCCATCTTCAGATGCCACATAACATTCAGTTTTCTCTCCACTTTTATTTATAATGACAGCAATTGGTCATGTGTGCATTTTCAGCAGTGTAATTGCTTGTTATTTAGGATTAACCATAGGTGCCAAATGACCTTCACAGTTCACCAAAATATTACAAATTCAGACTGCCTTTGCCTTTGTTATTAACTTTTACTTGTACTTTTAATTACATTACCTGAGTACATTTATTTTTACATTACTTGTTATACTTAAGTACAAGAAATTTCTGATACTTTAAGACTTTAACTCAAGTAACATTTCAGTCAGTGACCTCGACTTTTACCAAAGTAATTTTTTGAAGAGGTACCTATACTTTTACTTGAGTGTGATTTTCCAGTACTTTATACAACACTGATCATTACATATTATATATCTTATACAATGTGTATGTTTTGTTCCTCAAGATGTTCCTTAGATGTAATTGCTCTCCTCCCTTAGTGATATTTTATTTTGTTATTTTCTCATAAACTGTGATTGTAATGTTTTATGGAATGAGTGTCTTGCTCTCATTCACAGTGGAGGCGCACTTCAAGCATAAGCCCTGAGGGTGGCGCTGTTTGTCCATGTTGGGAGAGCGGTGCATGACCAAGGGAGGGAACGCAGCAGGGCTCGGCGTGAGAGGATGCCCAGGAGCAGTGTGTGAGAGAGGGGTCAACGTGGACTGGCCTCAGTGACCTCAGAGGAGGAAGCAGCTGGATTTTAGCGACAGGGTCTCCGCATTTGCTGCACCTGTAAATGTGTCCCAGTATCTTTTTCTCTCTCTCTCACACACACACACACACACACATACACCTTGGTACACTGAATATCTCCATCTCCTCGTCTCACCTTCATGGTGTGAATCACCAATCTTTCACACAGTTACACACACACACACACACACACCTTGGTACACTGAA
The DNA here is from genome assembly GCA_027475355.1 of Coilia nasus. Lineage (NCBI taxonomy): Eukaryota > Metazoa > Chordata > Actinopteri > Clupeiformes > Engraulidae > Coilia > Coilia nasus. The sequence goes on along the minus strand of CM050216.1, from coordinate 19,772,740 downwards.
TATCTCGATCTCCTGATCTCACCTTCATGGTGTGAATCATGAATCTTTCACACACACACCGATCTTCTCATCTGACCATCATGGTGAGAATTACCATTCTTTCACGCACTTACACACACATGCTCACACACACACACACACACACACACACACACACACACACACACACACACACACACACACACACACCTTGGTACACTGAATATCTCGATCTCCTCATCTGACCTTCATGGTGAGAATCACCATTTTTTCACAGACTTACAGTGATTTAGACTCTTGTATGCAGACAAACACCAGTAAAAGGCATCCAGTGCATGTGACTATCTACTGCATCCCCTGAAGCTTGATAGTCCATCTCTGAGATGAACACAAATGACTTGTTACCATCAGAAGTAAACTGACATCTTACATCTAGCTTAAGATCAAAGTTAGGGCATAAGAGGTCGCTACAGAGTTACAGCATCCAGAAAACCTCAGTGGCAAAACATTAGCATCCACAGCACCTGGAATTAACATAAGCTTTCAAAGTATATAACCTGTGCAATGAGCAGGCTGACGCCTGCCACAATGGCAACTTGTTACCTTAGTTTTAATGAACTTAGTGTTTGAGTTTACAACTGAGATGGAAGTCTTGACCTCAACAAGCTCCCGTTTCCCTCTATGAAGCTGCTTCTGCACACTGCCCACCAAGGGCACGAGGGTGCGGTTTGGGACACACTCACACGCTGTAGTCGTGGTGATGGCGATCAGTCCTGCCTGTGCTTTTGAACTCTCTGTTCTCCTGCTGTTCTCAATGAGTAGGTGATCATCATCCACTGGAGTTGTAGATGGCAGTAATGTAACAATCAAAGATGGGTTTTTGTTGTTATTTATTAAATGCTCTAAGTGTTTCCTGTGGTGTTTTGGAGATGTGCAGCTTGATAAATGAACAGTTTCTCTGAGAATCTTCTGTGGTTATCTGCCTAAAAAAGTGTCTTAAGCCCACCTAGAGTATTGCTGCTTATATGAGTCTTACCTTTGTCTCACCAAAATGAATAAGCCCTTACTGAATTCTGATCTGGTTCTTCCAAAATCCCTTCACAAGCAAAAGAATAGCATAGGAGTATTTTTAATTCTTCAAGTTAACTGAAATCAGACCATAATTTAGGAGTTTAAATTAAAAAGTTCAGGACATTGGCCAGATTTTAAGAAATTCTGATTTGCTTTTCCAAAACACCTTTAGCAGGAGAAGACACAGCTCAGTTGAGCTCAGTATAAGAGCTGATTTGTTTCTCTAAGATAAAGATATCACTGTTAAGAAGCGATTTTTTCCCCTCAGGGTATAGTCTTCAGAAGTCTTGAAAAGAGTGTGAGCTTAATGATGGATGTGTGCTCCATAGAGTTTTGTAAGAGCTAGTGTAGTGTGGTGTGTGTTTATTTGTCCGTCTGGGTATACTTGGGAACTGAGGACCAGTACATGTTCAAAATACCCCATAAGTTCTCTCAAAGCTAAAAGCAGTGAATCAGCGCTTGCTGTTTAACCTCCTTGTTGCTACCAGCTGAAAGCTGTCTTGGGTTTTTGCCTGATGTTTCATGAACACACTTATAGTAACGGCCAATGAGTTGTAGAGACTGAACATTCTTGCATCAGGAAGTAAATGTCTTACCATCTATTGTTCTACTTGTGTGTTGAAAATGAATGTTTTCAGTAATTAGCTAGTCTACCTGACTAAAGTTTTGCTGATTAGAATATACTGGTTTAATGAAAGGCTGGAACAAATGATAAGGTCTGAGGGCTTTATGAATGCACTGTAATACTGTATACTACATGTAAAATAAGAGGGAACTTACTGAGGTGTTGTGTTTAATTTCTCATTACAACTGCATCTTCACTTTAGCCTTTTGACTATTGCCATGTTTCTCTGGTTGGCCTCTAGGGGGCGATAGCAACAAGGGTTTGTGTAGAAGTCAGTAAGTAATAAATCTCATTTACATTGCCTATCGTCTACTGGTGACAGATTTAACTTACCACTTTCAGATGTTACAAACATAGCTGTGTTGGGTGTTTTGACAAACTAAATTCTCATGTCAGACAAAATAAAAGATTGTACTTGTGGCATATGTTTTGTTAGCGTGGCATTAAATCTTTATTTCAGATGAAAATCACTGTACATCAAAGAAATGGAAAAAATAGCTTGCACAGGCAATGATACAAACTCTAGATTTACATGGCTGGCAAAACATCACTCAACTGAACCACAAAAACTGCAAGCATGGTCAGACACAGTGTCAGTTTAGCAGTCATGACAACAGCTCATGTCTAATTTATCTCTAAATTCTAAATAACTCAAGCACAGAAAAACATAAGTATTACTTGATCTCTACTCAAGTCAAATATAAGAAGACTTCAATACTGCGTCACACTAGTGAAGAACTGGTCTACTAAAATGGATGCCTGCCATGTATCTTAAGATAAACGATCCAACTGAAAAAAAAAAAAAAAAAAAAAAACAGATTCAGAGCTATTGCCAAGGGAGAAGTACTCAGTTTTGAAAGAGACCTGTCTGAATTCATCTGTACATCACGTTACTCATCATTATAGAAAATGAAGAATCTACAGCTGAATCTACAGCATTCTTATTTGCTATTCTCTAATACAGCTCTACGTGCCTTGGGCAGCTTATATTACAGCTGCTTCTACGTCTCCACAGCCAGAGATATACACGTCTACACATACACTGGCCCTTCAGCATTTGTAATTATAGAACAGCAGTCTACTGACAGTAAGACAGCACAAAAGATTACTCAATGACTTTACACAGCTTACTCCAAAACAAGGACTTCTCCCTCATCTATTTACATTATTTGAACGCTATTACTTCAGTGCATAGGCCAGAATGACTCTGACCAATGCTCTTCTGTTCATACTCTGTGGTCTGAGTGAATGAGGCTCTGCAGTGCAGGGTGGTGGCCTGTGACACCTGCTGGAGATAGCTGGCACTGCAGGGGGTGGGTAGGGCAGGTGTGGTTCAACAGCAAAGGTGTACAGACATGACAGGTGAAGCCAGACTTAAGGTGGTAATACACAGGGCAACGTGTAGGGTTTTAAGCAATGTCGCCTGACAACAGCATGATTGGCTCCTTATATTCTGATGGGATGATTGTGAAAAGGTGCCTAGTGCTGATTTGCAGTAGGTTTTCCTGATAAAAATCATGTTCCCTAATATCAGTGATAAAGTGCCCAAACAACCTGTTAGTAATGTTGCCTAGCAACACTGCTCTGAAGTTGGCCAGTGTATCACCATCTTAAGAGCACCACAGAGCGCTCAAACAACGAACAAACACGTCATGTGACTTCACAGGTAAAGGTGCATCATGTAACCCAAGCAAGTTAACAGACTCTGTTATAAACTGGTTATTTCCATTGCTTGTGTTATGTGATTATGATAAAGAAATTGTGTGTGTGTCTTTAAGAAAGGTGGTAGAGCTGTGTTCTGGTACACAGGTACTTCTGGGAATTGTGTTGTTACAGATTGTAACCAGTAAAGCACTGGATGTAAATGTGATGTTTACTATTTGGGGACATATAGCTTGCTGTACTGTTTTTCTGAGCTAGCAGTTACATAATGCTCCTTTAACAAACATGAATAAATAAATAAAGTATATACATGCATTCACACAGGTGTTGAGGGGATTATACACTCACGTCAGTGTGTGTGTGTGTGTGTGTGTGTGTGTGTGTAAGTGTTTGTGTGCATGTGTGTGTCTCTGTGGGAGAGTGTGTAGATTTAAATGTATGAAAGAAACTGCTAGACAGAAGAAAGTGTGAGGCATGTGTGATTGTGTGTGTGTGATGGGTGTGTGTCTGTTTGCGTTGGGGGGTGCCGGGTGCTTGTTTGTGTCAGGTGCAGTCGCATGGCATTAACTATTTGAGGGTTTGGGTTACATTCACTCTTGCAGGGGGAGGTGAGTCGGTACTGTACCCAGCACACACACACACACACATTGAATGAAATCTGAACACACACACACACATATACACATACACACACACACAACTATAGCTAGCGAAAGGTGAGTTGCTAGTCAATGTAGAAAGATGAATCATACACACACACACACACATACACACACACACACATTCTGACACACACACACACATCCTCTAAGACCTGCAGCAACCAGCAGTCCTCATCTCTTGGTTGACATACTCCTGCAGCTGGAACTTGGGCTCGTCAGGGTCCTTCATGCTTCTGTGTTTCAGCTCCCTGCAGCGGCACAGGACAAGCAGGGGGAGGATAATGATGATGATGATGATGATGATGATTGTGATGTTGATGATGATTGTGATGGTGATTATGATAATTGTAATGGTAATAATGACGATATTGATGTCAACAACAACGACATTTATGATGACGATGATGATGATGATCGTGATGATAATTGTAATGGTGATAATGACGATATTGATGTCGACGACAGCGACATTTATCATGACGATAATAATTATGATAATGATGATTGTGATGGTGATTATGATAATTGTAATGGTGATAATGACGATATTGATGTCGACGTCAGCGACATTTATGATGACGATGATGATGATGATGATCGTGATGATGATGATGATGGTGATAATGATTGTGGTGGTGATAATGACGATATTGATGTCAACAATGATGATAATGATGGTGATGATGATGATGGTGATGATGTTGATGATAAAGGCAGGAGGGGTGAATAGTGAGATGCATAGTGATGGGGAGACAGCAGGAGAGATAAGAGACGATACAGTCGTCACTGAGATAAGAATGTGGATGTAATGCAGCTATTGCATATGTCTCAGGGGGGCTTGATTACCCTGTGCTTTTATTATCTTTAAGCAGGGCAGAGGATGTACTCCCCCTAAGATTGCTTCCCTGTTAGCACCAAAAGCCATCAATGTTTAACAGTTTTAATAACTAATACCAACTCAGCTTAACAGTATCTTGACACTGATTTATTTAAGCAGTGAAAGTTAATTATCTGGAAAACGGCTTCCCTAACAGTTCAGTCATTGCACCATATTTAATATCTGGTTACATCCTCAGCTCAGTATATTCCTTTGAGTATCTGCAGTACCGCAGTGCAATTTTAGGCTGTTAGATTAGATTACCCTTATAATTTCACAGAAAAATATTACTGTATACTTCCACTCCTAATCTTTGGCACCTGTAATACCAGCTACTGTGTCTAGAGGGCGCTCACTCACTTAGCAATGGCGGTGAAAGCCAGGTCTACATTCAGACCGGACCGTGCGCTGGACTCCATGAAGGGTACACCAAACTCCTGCAGAGAAAAAAACACACACACAAATATAAGGATGTACACAAAAAGGCTGATATATTCCCAAACATTCAGCACATAAACATGTATACAAATAAGAACGATCTACCCAAGTAGATTCTCAAAAAGTTAACTTCTTCAGAAGTTAAGAACAACTACATTTAAACCATTTGTCTCCACACTGTGTGGTGCTCTGCCACAACACTGCATTAAAGACATATAATTGTCTCATTCTGTTGTGCTCTCTGCTGTTTTTTTTTCTTCTGCATTTTCAATGTTTCAATGTCTCAAACTCGTTTAGTACAATATGTGTATAAAAAGTGCTATAAATAAAGACAATTATTATAAATACAGGATGAGAAATGATTCACATGGTTAAATCAAATCTGAATGCAAATAATCCAAAATCAGCTGCAAGTCTGGCCAACACCACAGTGGTAGCCTATCTATGAACCACATCCACCTCAGCAACGTTTTTACTAGATTAGACTCACTCTGCAACTCACTGAAAACTCTCGAAAATGTGGCTGATTCAAAGATGGTGGATAAAGGTCTCCCTGCCAACCTACCTAGGCTAAATTTACTGTGAGGCTACAACAAAATGGAGAGCCTACAGTCCTACGGTGCAAGAAGACTAAATAAAAACAGAATATTCGCCTCTTTCGTTGATCTTGGTCTTAATCCACCATCTTTGGTCGATTCCTGTAAAATCCAATTTCAGGTGGGATAGCAGCAGGAAGCAGGACTCCGGAGGATTCGATTACTATTCTGAGATATCGCTCCAACCCCCCCACTGAGCTATAAATAATTTTTGGGCCATTAACTAGTTATCAGCAGCACAATGTGTGCTGGGCACACAGCCTGTGTTAGGCAGGAAGTTAACACTCCAAGTTGTTATTCATGCAGGTGGGACAGCCTTGCTATTGTGCGGAGGAAAGGTAGTGGATACAGGCCCACATACCTGTCAACATATGAGCAGCTAAAACCAGGAGATTGCAACAGCAGTGGTCAAAATGTGTTATATTGCTTATCAATGAAGAAGTTTGTACAGGTGAAACCGAGGGAAAAGTTGGCAGCTATGCAGACATGGTATGTGACTAACAGACTGCTATTATATAATTTTAGTTTCTCACATTGGGTTTATGGTACAATTAAAGTGTATTTATATGTTTCAGATTGCTGGTGGTTGTTGTGTTGCATGTAGTAGAGCTATTTTCATAGCTATTTATTTGCAATTCAAATGTCAATATTTTTGTAATTCCAATGTAAGATGTTTTTGGAATAAAAGGCATCATCTTACATACATGAACATGAAGAATCCAATATTATGCTACTACAGTATTCCTCACACCCTGCAAACTGATGACTGGGATGTAAAACTTCAAAAAGTGTCTGAGTTTTCAGAGTTTATTTTCATATGTATCAAATTTTCATGTGCCATAATCCTATTTGTTTTACAATCTCATTTGAGTCTCCTTGATGCTAAAAGCTCCCAGACAGTGTGTGTCGAGTATCTCTCACGGGGAGCCCCACAGCTGCATGGGTCTATCCTGTCTGTCTGGCCTGTCCTGTCCTGCTTTGGAAAGGAGAGAATGATGGGCCATGTCTGAAATCTTCACTTGTTCAATGTATAGCACAATTATGTAGGGTGTGTTATAGCACAGTTATTTAGGGTGTGAGTTACGATGTTGTGTTCCCCATATAGTGCACTGCTGTGTAGGATGTGGGTTACATTGGTTTATTCCCCACATAGAGCACTACACAGTAAATAAATGAACATTTCGGATTTGGTGACAGAGTCTCTGGGTCCAGATTTGACCTATTCCATGCCCCCAACTGAGCCTGCAGGATGTCTGAACTGTTTTGCTGTCTGAACTGTATTCATAAATGAAACTAAGTAGCGAGAAAGAGAAAGAGGGAGAGAGAGAGAGAGAGAGAGAGAGAGAGAGATAGAAAAGCAGCAATTACTGTTCTGTCCTTGTTTATCGTGTTGTGCACACACTACTTATACTTTGTAGAAGTAGAAATGTTTTGGCAATGCACTGTGAATTTTTGTCATGCCCATAAAGCTCTATTGAATTGAATTAAATACAGAGAGAGAGAGAGAGAGAGAGAGAGAGAAAGAGAGAGACAGAGACAGAGACAGACCGTCAGAGATGTGGTAGAGAGAATGAGAGAGACAGAGCATCAGAGTTGTGGTAGCAGAGACAGACAGAGACAGAGTGGAAGATGTGAGAGAGAATGTAACAGTGAACGAGTGAATGTCTCAGATTTGGTGACGGTGTCTCTGGGTCCAGGGTTGACCTATTCCATGCACCCAGCTGAGCCTGCAGGATGTCTGAACTGTTTTGCTGTCTGAACTGTATTCATAAATGAAACTAAGTAGCGAGAGAGAGAGAGAAAGAGAGAGAGATCAACAGAGATGTGTGTGTGAGAAAGAGAGAGAGAGAGAGAGACAGAAAGAGAGAAAGAAAAAGAAAGAGACAGACCAACATAGATGTCGTAAAGAGAGAGAGAGAGATGTGCTAGAGAGAGAGAGCGAGAGAGAAAGATGTGAGAGAGAATGTAATACCTCAGAAAGTGTGTGTTTAATTTGAAATCTTTTTTGGCATTTAAAATTAATCTTCATATTCAAAATTGTTATTAATAGTTGTTGTAATGTATGTAATGTAGGTATGTAATGTATTCATTTCATGTGAATCCCTTTCTGCCTGTTTTTGTAAGCACAGACAAATGTGTGGATGCACAACACACATTCACACACAGTGAAAGATAAAGGGAGAGGAAGAGAGAGGAAGAAGAAGAGAGGGAGAGAGAGGGAGAGGAAGAGAGAGAGACTTTTACTTTAAGCCCAAGCAACCACATAATGTGGCTGGAAGCAGCATAGATTGAAATAACAAAATAAAGCCGTTAATAATCTACTTCCACACCATAAATCCAACAGCTACACTATTAACTCCAAAACTGCAGATGGTGCTTTTTATGGAAGAAATCAATAGCAATTTAGCTGGGTATAAAGTCAGAAAGAAAAAGGCAGACACACACACAAATAAACATACACACACACACACACACACACACACACGCACATGCACCCACACACTCGTTTGCATTGCTATCCTTATGGGGGCCTCCCGTTGACTCCCATTATAATACAACTAAAGAATGTTAAACTGTGCCCAGACCAAACCCATCCCTAACCCTAACCTGACAGGAAAGCAATATTTTTGCACTTTTAGTTTTTGTCATTAGCAACAAAATAACCAACAAAAACAATGTTAGATTGGTCAGGGACCTCTATTTTGTCCCCAAAAACCACCTCTTGTCTGAGTTTCCTATCTTAAAGGGGACATTTTGTCCCCACATGTATAGCAATGCAAACCCACCCCCCCCCACACACACATGTACACAAAGATGTACACACACATACACTCCACGCACACACACACACACACACACACACACACACACACACACACACACACACACACACACACACACACACACACAGAAGCAAAGCGGATCAAGGACAGTGTCTCTCAACAACACATTGATGCGCAGAAGACAAATGGACCTCATCAACTCTCACAGCTATGGCATCAGAAAAGCTCAGGCTGCTAAGTCAGACTTTTTTGGAAGTTGTGGCAAGTCAGCATTCAGCATTGTCAATTCTTTGTAAGTGCCTGTGAAATGGATGGTCATGAAATTTGTGCAGCCCAGTTCGGACTCGTAGACTCACCTTGGCCAGTTTCTCGCCCTCCTCGCGTTTCACCACCCTCTCCTGCGTCGAGTCAGCCTGCAGAAAAACAAAAAACAAAGCCCACATTGCACAAGAGCACCTGAGAAAGTCAGATATTTGCACAGCAAAGCCAATTGCTCTTAATAACTCGGAGATTGCACGGCGAAGGCAAAAGCGCTCTTGAATCAGAACACATGCACACACACACACACACTGTTTTGACAGCAGGTTAAATTTCTGTTCAATTTATGTCTAAAAATGCCTGTAAGAAAATATCCATAGCTGTCTGAAGGGCTGTGATGTTTGGTATGTGTCTGAGTTCAGGCAACGGTATTGTGTTTTCACCCAATGTCATTCAAAAGTGTTATGGAGGAGCAGGTGTTGCCTTGGCTCATTTTCATGGAAAATTGTTTCATATTTGTCAAACAGTGTCTTGACAGACACATTTGGAGTGCAACAAATCATTGAAGAAAAACTAAGCCCTCTCAGTACACTTAAAAAGGAAAAACCCATATTTCATTATTCATACTCTGACAGATGGAAGAGATCACTGACAACAACAGCCTTAAATAGTTTCACGGATATCATGAGAAATATGTCTCTGTTTGCCAAGGAGGTGAGCTTCCAAAATCAATATGGGCCAAAAACTGCCCCCATATTGTGGTCTGACAGTAAAGAGATATGATCTACTTTGAAGTGAATATCAGAAATCAGCAAAACAGTGTCTGCTGACACCAGATAACCACTTTCCTCACCTTAGGAGCTCCATCCATCCCAGAGGAGCCCAAATGTTTGGACCTTACTTCTGCACTGTGTGTCTGAGAGCCAAAGTATGAACACTTGTGTCTGCAGCTTTTTGAGGAAAAGAGTCCGATTGTGCATGAAGGACCCGTTTATTGCTGAAATGCAGACTGCAAAACTTTATAGATGCATTTATAAGGGGTGGTGGGGGGCGTGTAGCCTTCTTCACCATGTTAGAGCTGTAATTGCACCTTAAAAGTTAGGCCCGACGAGGCCCGAGCCCGATAGAATTCGGCCCGGTCCTGTCTTTAGCTCTACACCATGTGATGGTTCATCATCCTCACCTACAGATGTGCGTTTCAGAGTGCTACCATGCTGGTCAATGCAGTTACCCTGAGGGACCATTCATGATGTGATGTGACGTGATGGAACAGAAACCCACTATGAAAACCGAATCAACCCAACCAATGGTTCTGTTAATCACCTATGCCCAAGAAAATCAATGCCAGTCTTACAAAGTAGGTTTTCACCAAGTTTCATCACACAATGCCTTACAGATGTTAATACAGATGCCAATCAGATGTCAATACTAATCCCTCCAAAGTCACACAGTGGAGTTGGTATGCCCAAACCTATTGGATGTGGTGTGACGTGACTGAATGAGGCTGCCTGTGACCATGACAGGTCTAACCTAGAAGACGGAATGGAACTGCATTGTGTCATGCTGAACAAATTGAGTTATTCACATCCATAAATGCATATGGCTGAATAACAAGGTCTTATCAGTCTTCTGGCAGCACAGTGGCTTACGGCTTAATAAGCCATGCTCTGCAAAAACAAATTGGTTTTTGTCATTCCTTTCCTGTCAAGTAGTTCTAAATCAGAAATACACCCACAGAGGTTATCAGATTTGGCTATGTTAAAAAAAAACACTTCCTCTGCTGTCAACTTGTAATTTTCATTGTCCTGATCTCTAATTTGCCATCTAGTTTCAGGAGTTGTTAAAATCAGACATTTATTAGCTTAATGAAAATTGCCAAGTGGTCTTAAAAAATAACATTTATGGCTTATATTTCAAGAGAGTTTAAAGACCTAATCTTGCCTCTTTCTCCCCACTTATTCCTTTATCTTCAAACTTTTATAATTTTCAGCAACTGTATATACCCATGTCAAGCAGTGTGCATTCATCCACAGCCGCTAAGCTAAAGACAGGAGGTGGTTTAGAGGGCTTTTACCTCAGTGGGACAGGCTGCTAATGAACCACCAGTGCGATGCTAGCTTTAACCTACCGCTGTTTTAATAGGATCGGCTCAGAACAGCAAATACCATCCTTAGTCAGGGTTGTCTACAGATAACAAGTCCCTCAACTAAAGGTTCAGTGTGGGCAAGCAGACAGGCTTGGCCTTCAACGGCTCAGAGAAAAGTCTTTTTTGTTTCTTTTGACCTTCGACTACTGATGTGTGAAAAATGCTGTGAGCAATTGCTGTCAGGGGTTTTATCACAGCCCAGCCCCTTGATTTAGCTAATTAGCTCAAATGTTGAGCTGTGTGGTGGTGGTTAACTCCTATCTATTAATTCTACAGGCTTAAAATAAATGTCTTCTCCACACTCTCACACCACCCGAGGACTGACTTGAGGTATGTGTGCCAGAATATTTGTGTGTAGTCCCCCACAAGGCTGCTACGGGCACTACAGCACTCTAACTTCTCAATTATCATTGTTAGTTTTTCATTTAAGAAACTAGACAAGAACTCCCAATAATGTAATGAATGCACTGTCAAATGCAGGCCAAGTGTATCACATAAACACACTGCAACCTATTCTTAATTCACCCATTAATTTATTTGCTTTGGTTGGGTGAATTGTTTTAGTTTCCTATTCTCTAATGAGCCTGAGAAAAATGTATTACCTGATTTATTTCAAACAGCCCAAAAGGCCCTGCTGGTAGCCCCTGGTCTCTCTGCCTGACAATCCTGTGCACTAGCTAATGATAGTGTCTCGTAAAACAGCCTTACTTTGTTTCATGTGATGCACCGAGTGGCTTACTGTCGAGAGATTACTGTTGTGTAGCCCGTTCGATCACATTAAACAGCCCCACTAAAACGCTGTCCTAATGCTTTGTGTGCTTTGATGCACGTGTGCGCAGCGGGAATAATATGAATGACCTTTCGGGATTAGTGCAGCTCTGCCGCTCTCTGTAATGATTGTGTTTATGTCTGAAGCATAACTACATCCAGTCTGCTGCAAACAGGCCACTCAAGCTTGTCCACACTTATGTCATTGCATTTACTCGTGTCACTGCATTACTGTGTCCATCAGCCGTGTTAGCCGACATTTCCGTCAATGATGTGAAGAAGTTTCCTCTTGCGAGTGACAGGCTGTAAGGAGAGTGACAACTTCTCCCAGCACTAAAATGCTGTGAATGATGCATGCTCAGCGACTACATCCAAAGAACTGGGAAAAAATACATTTTAGCAACGTCTGGCAGGAAGTTCCTTCCCTTCCTTCCTTGCAGGCCTACACCTGTCGATGCACCTGTCCTATCTCACATACCTGCTTTGATGCCTTTAGGTGTCTACATTTTGGTGATCCTCCTTCCTCTTTACCTCTGCTACCACTACTTTGGTCCCGGTCCAGTAGACCAGGGGCTAAACCTCCCCTCTGCTCTCTGTTCCATCAGGATTGGATAGGGTTGCTTAATGCTCCAAAAACAAAGGGGGTTCAGATCATTGCATCATTTCTCAACCTTTTATGAATTTTTTGCACATCATCTCTTTATTTTTTTTACTTGCGCATGTCAGACATCAATCCCATTTCCTCTGGCCTTATTCCTCTCACCTTGTCGGAGCAATAAGAAAAATCAGACATCACATCCTTGATGACATGAAGCTTCAAACCGTTTCTGGAGCACAAGGACAGATGAGAGAGCAAGGAAGACCAAGGTAACAGAATAAGATGAAGCCCTGGACAGCATTCAGATAGTCATTTTGTCATTAGTAGGGTTTTTATTAAATTGAATGGCCTGTGAGTACCTCACTGGCTTCAAGGTTAGGAGCTGTTTAGATTCTCTAAGTGCTAAGGAATGGTGCCGCAATGCTTCCTTTTAAATTTAGGTTACACTTGACCTTGATAATTGACCTTGAGCCTTTTTCAATAGGAAATAACAATGTTCCATATTGCCTTGCAATAGCCACTACAACAGCGTGGCACTACATTACAACCTTACAAGCAGTTACACAACTATAATTAAGTGGGTTCAGTTTTTCCTGAAACCACACTTGTCTTTCCGTAAGTACTAGAAAAATTGCCACATCTTCACATCCTTCCCTGATCTTGTGACACATTTAGTCTTCAAGGTCAGGGAAAAGGAGATTGGATACAGTGATGGCAGACTCCTCTGTAATTGGAATGTATCCCTACAACAAGGACGGAGCCTACGTTAAAGACTCTTTAAAATTCTCTAACTTGTTCTCTTCACATGGTGCAAAAGCCCACTGAGGATTAAGAACGTGCGTACTTTCAGTCCAGCTGCCTGAGCCTTCCTGGTGGAGTGACATGCTAATGCGCAGCATAGTGATTGCCACTGGGGATACTGCCGCAGAGGCAGCCATGACATTTTTCTTCTCTCTGATGTCGTGACACCCCCTTTGGCTCCCCAAATGCCACAGTTTTTGAGCTTGATAGTTCTTCATTCAACCTTCATTATGGGTTACTTTTGGTTCAAAATGTCAGTGAGCTGAAATTTTGTATGGACGTGCAATTCTCTGTTATGACCCCCCTGTCATGACAGCTTTTGCAGTAAGCCTCTTCCCTCCTTCTGTGTCTGAAGTAAGAAGCGAAGTCTACTTTAGAAGGTTGTGTTCAGAATAAGCAGAGGTGGGAAACCTCACTTCAGATAGTTAAAGTCAGACGAAGGATTGGTTCTGTCTGTACATTTCAAATAGGTCATTTTACAAATGAGCTCATCTATCTGTCTAGAAAGCTTTGATAATGGTGATAGCTGGGTCATTGAATGGCTGTAACAAATTGGTGGTATAACTTTTAATGTTTTACTTTTAATTTTACTTGAGAACAAGACCGGCCTCACAGGGGTAATACTGGCTTTTATGTCATTTTCAGTTCCATTTCATCTCTGATTAATCAGGTAACGTCTACACAAAAAAAAATATATATATAAAAAAGGCTGCACAATTTTTGTAGACATGTCTTTACAAAACACACCATCTGTTTAATAAGTGTTGAGGCAACAAGCATTGTTGCACACAGTAAGGCAGCAATTAAATCACCTCACACCTTATGTTCCGTAGAGAATTACGCAGAAATTAGCTCTACAGGGCCTTCTTACATCTGTGCCAACTAGCCCGTGACAGTTACTGGTCAGTCTCCACATCATAAGATGCTCAGGGTAGTAACCAGAGCGATAATTAGGCTGTGTGCTGGGGGGGTCGGAAAGGCATGTGTGTTTCAGGGGGGAATCTCTAAGTGTGCAGGCTAAATGTGTGAGGTGGGAGATGGGCTTGTGCTTAGCTATCTCTGATCTCCCATTCACTGCAGCTTTGTTGTCTCCACTGATCCAGGATTTAGTGAAATAATTAAGGTGTACAGCATGGAGTTGAGATTAGGCCTGGTTTCCTTTTTTGTCTAATATGCTAAGCCTGATGCTTTATACAGTTTCTCCCTCAAAGGGATGAAAGACAAAAAGTGTCATTATTTTAGCTGTTTTATTTGTCAGTAAAAATGTTCCTTGTGTTTGCTGTGTTTGCTGAGAGAGAGATAGAGAGAAAGAGAGAGATGACATCGGAAACTCCATACTGCTGTTATCCCATCTTCAAAAATACACTGGATGTTGTTTTTTTGTTTTGCAAAAGTCCTCAGATGCCTATGAAATTGGTGTGTATGTGGGTCTGTATTATTGCCTCTGCTGTAGCACGCTTGTACATTTATTAGGCAGCGTTAAATCACATTTCCTGTGGAGTCGCTATAAATGTCGGCGAATGAAAACGCTGAGGGGGGCTGGGGAAGCAGTGATGAGTGCCAGGGTTCCCTACCAGAGGCAGGAAGTGTGGCAGGTTTCTAATCAGGAAGTGACAGGAATGGGGGTGCAGCGGAGTGCTGTGTGACAGAGCTCAAAGACACTCAAAGACGCTCAAAGACGCAATGCTCAGCTCTGTCTCTTATTGGGAAGGCTGTGAGGATACACAGGATTAAAAAAAACACAGGATGTCCCTGCTGGGGTGTTTTTCTCTCCCCGAAAGAGAAGGAAAAGCAGAACAGAACTTCTCTCAAGGTGATGGAAATTATGCCACGTTGTTATTTAAATTTCAAACAAAATATAACACAACAAAACCTGATATGAATAATTACATTTGTGAGTGTGCATATGCCTGTTTGTACATGCGTGTGTGTGTGTGCGCGCGCGCATGTGTCTGTGTTTGTGAGTGTGTGTGTGTGTGCACGTGTCTGTGTTTGTGAGTGTGTGTGTGTGTGCGTGTGTGTGTGTTTGTGTTTGTGTGCACGTGTTTGTGTTTGTGAGTGTGTGTGTGTGTGTGCACATGTGTCTGAGTTTGTGAGTGTGTATGTGTATAAATAAATTGTTCTTACCTTGTTTCCTATCAGCATCACCACCACATCCTTCTGGGCGTACTCATGGATCTCGGTCAGCCAGGCCTGTGTGAGAAAGAGACCACACACACACACACACACACTGCTGAGACAGGTGGCACGGATTGATGGACAGACAGATGGACAGACACACACCATTACACACCATCAGCACACCCGAGAGGTACTGTCAACGTCTTAAGATGAGACTGACGGACAGATGGATGGACACACACCATTACACACCATCAGTCTGCACACCATCAATGCTGTTATAGCCTTAAGACTGCCAGGCCTCCAGCATTACAGAACTCAAACACTGGACAATCTTACTAGGACACTTTAATCTATCTACTTGGATTACTGCAAGGCACTTTATCATGCCACTTTTCTACCTCATGGATTTTTTATTATCATTACCTTTTTTTCTAACTTTTTTCCCCGGTTCAGTGAATGTTGTATGAATGCAGATGTGTGCAATTTGTTTGATGTGTTTTTACAATATGTATTATGTGCATGCTGCTGGACACCTAAATTTCCTTTGGGATCAATAAAGTAACTCTACTCTACTCTACTCTACTCTACTCATTTCAAGCTGCTTTATGATCACAAGTCTGAAGTGTAAATCATGTTGTTATTAAGTTGATCATAGTAGGAGAACAAATTGCACTCTCAAAAGTGTGTGTTATACTTATTGACCGGAACCACTACCACAGACATATTTTGGCTCTGGAGGAGTAATACAAATTCATTGCAAGCTATTTATTAGGACTGCCAAGACAACTTGATGCCTCCAATAAATTTGCACAAAGCTTTTAGTTTCAAAGGTTACCACACCCAAAGATGGCCAGATACAGGAATTCAGTGCTCCCGCTTTTCCTCTTTAGGTTTTTACTTATTTCAGTTTTATAACATAACATAATATGATGCGTTTAGTCCCTAATTATAAAACGAAAGTTGTTAAAGTTTTTTTTTGCTTCCATGACACAATCTCACTTTTGGGAGCTGACAAGGTTTCTGCATTAAGAGGCAAGTGACAGGCAAAATCTTCACACCGGTGATACATGCAAGCGAGTTGAACAAAGCATCGCAAAGCGAAGTTCAGTGTTCCATTCATTCCTGTGGGAGGCAAGCGATGGTGATGTACTGTAGACAAGCGAAGACAAGTGAAGACGATTTGAGAGAAAAGTCGACAGAGGTTTAATCGTATGCAAATGAGGAGCGAATATCTTGCCACAGCTGTATGGACCTTTCCTTTTAAAGACCTTTAACTTGCCCCTAGTAGTCTAACCCTTTAACTTGCCCCTAGTAGTCTAACCCTTTAACTTGCCCATAGTAGTCTAACCCCTTAACTTGCCCCTAGTAGTCTAACCCTTTAACTTGCCCCTAGTAGTCTAACCCTTTAACTTGCCCATAGTAGTCTAACCCCTAAACTTGCCCCTAGTAGTCTAACCCTTTAACTTGCCCGTAGTAGTCTAACCCTTTAACTTGCCCATAGTAGTCTAACCCCTTAACTTGCCCCTAGTAGTCTAACCCTTTAACTTGCCCATAGTAGTCTAACCCCTTAACTTGCCCCTAGTAGTCTAACCCTTTAACTTGCCCCTAGTAGTCTGCTGGGTTTCATGTAGAACTTCGCACATGTCAGAGGCAGTTCAGTGAATGACCACGCCCATGACCAGCCCATTCACTTTGCTTTTCTTCTCTTGAATTCACCAGTATCATTCGGTTTGATAAGCTGGATACTGAAAATGTTGTCAACCTTGCAGCTGTGTCCACTTAGGCAATCCAGATCACACATGGAAGATGCCACAAATAACAGGTGTTTTTGTTTGCTTGTGGATGCGTTTCACAGCATCTATAATTGTAGTGTGCTTAGGTCAATACTTTCCAGGGTACATTTTAGCTTTCTCTGAAGCATATCATTTGCTCATGTGTAATCTACATACATCAAGCACACACACACACACACACACACACACACACACACACACACACACACACACACACACAAACACACACACGGACGCACAGGCACATGCACGTACAGGCACACACACACGCACAACACACACACACAGAAATGCACACACTCTCATATTCTCCTAAATCAATATGTGTGGGTTCCTGCTAGCAAGCCTATTCATTTTTTCGGGTGAGTGAGGGGGAACTTACACGCCCACATCACAGCAACCACTTTGCTACAGCACTACTAAATGGATCCACTCACTCCCCTGCTGCTTCTGATGTGCACGTATCGCTGGGTTTGTGTGTGTGTGAATGAGAGAGTGCTGTTTTTCTGTATCAGTGCTGTATTCTGTATCATTCTCAGTGGTTCGTTTTGAATGCCAGAGCCTTTGTTGTACTACCAATGGAATGTGGAGTTTCTTCGAGCTGTTTTAATGGTTTAAAAATAGCTAGTCGTCATGCTTCGTCTAAGGGCACCTACCACTTCCATTGTTATCCTTCTGGGTCAAACTATGAAAAATAGTTAAACTCTGAATGCAACAGGCTAAATCAATTTTTGCTCCTCAGTACACATACCAACTCGGTATGATGTTTTAACATGCCAATTTTCATTTTACACCAAAGTTCGCCTTTAAGGCTTGTGTGTGTGTGTTTGTGTGTGAGTGAGTGAGGGAGTGAGTGTGAAAGAGACAGAGTGCTGCTTTATGTGATTGCCTGCATGAAAGTTCAGAAAGTTCTAGTCGTGCGACTTTACAAATGCCACTCATTTGTGGATGTGTTCTGTTTGAGGGAGTGAGTCCAGGGTCCTTGTCTAGGGCAGAAGTCATCAAACAGAGTGCTCCTTCTGTGCCGGGAAGCAGCCCTACATCATTAAAGAGACAGAGTGGGGCCATAATGGGCCTTTATTACAGGCAATCAGACGGACAGCCAAACAGCATTAAGAAGCAAGGCCCCCATGCTGTCAGGTAAACAGCACAGGCCTAATTCAGGCTCACATGGGGTCAGGGAGGAAGAAGATCAAGCCCCCATCCCTCAGTCACACAGCTCACCTGCAACAACATCAACACATAGCTCATGTGTGCCTCAGGGCCATCTACCCGTCCATGCATCTGTCTATCTATCCATTTCTCTATCCATCCATCTTTCCCAATCTGTGTATCCAGTTATGTATGAGAGCAACAAAATGAAGCTCCCAGCCCTCTCCCACTCGGCTCACCTGGAAGAACATTAGAGCACAGCACATGCGCTATATGGCCCCTAACCCTTTGTTACTTTTTATTTACTCATTCATCCATCTATCTATCCATCTATCTATCCATTTATCCATCCATCTGTCTATCCATCCATCCTTCCATCCATCTGTCTATCCATCCATCCATTTTCTCTACTCTGTATATCATGCTATGTATAGGATGGATAGGATAGGTTAGTGCATCATCTTTCCAGCCATTGAACAAATCAGCATTAGCTAGATATGACTTGCTTAACATGGCACGTCAAATTGTATTTCTTTCTTTTCTTGCTAAGTGCTGCTAGACTGCTACACAGTAAAATATATTGCTAAACATCTTTGTGGTGGTGTGCAGTGGAGCTGTTCTGTGTGCCGTGTTCTCCTTGTGGGCCTCCTGACAGGAGCAGAATCAATGCAACTCTCTCTAATTTATTCCCCTCAGCTGTCGCTCTGTGTTACGACACTTGTAATCGCATCACTTCAAGAAATTATGCTCGTAAAGATCTGACCCTGTCACACCTCAGATCAATAGTATTGAAAGTCAGAGTAAACACACACACACACACACACACACACACACACACACACACACACACACACACACACACACACACACACACACACACACACACACACACACACACACACACACTCTCTCTCTCTCTCTCTCTCTCTCTCTCTCTCTCTCTCTCTCTCACACACACACACACACACACACACACACACACACACAGCCAAATGCAAACGGCATGAACACAGAACCTTTTCAGACCTGTGAAGTATACAGAATCCTTTACTGCATTTTTATGGAATAGCCCTTGATGAGTATTAACCTTGTTAATGTGGAAATAGACTATGCTGTGCTGTTTTATTAGCCAACACTCCCTTATAGCATAATACTTCAGACCAGACAGTCTATTCAGACAAAAAGACTTACATTCTTTAAAAATTGCATTTTTTAATAAAATTACAGGCTTACATTTTTTTTTCTTTTATTTATTTAAACACTTTGAGATTTGATGTTTTTTTTACCACATAAAATGCGTATTTAAAGTGCATGCAATAATTATTCTACGTGATATGGTTTGAAGAGAAGTCCTGGAGAAGAGCTACTTATGATGTGGCTGGAATATTTTTCTGGTTAAGTAACTTGAAGACATACAAGCTCTGTGTGGACTTCATGTCCTGTGATTTTATCAGAATCTGATTAATAATGTCTTATCACGATCAAGCAGAAACAGATGAGGCCAGAGAGGCTAAGAAATTACTTTGAATTAGATTTTTCTATACTTTGCAGGAATTGAGAGTGGGACGGGGGTTTGACGTGCACAGGGTGCATTGATGTAAAAATAAAATACATATATGCTCATAAATAAAATTCATTTTGCCATGCCAAGCCATAAGTCAATTTTCAGTACAGTTATTTAAATGTACAGCTGATCATATCAACATATTGAAACCATTACACATGGCCATTAACATTTACTTCTCTCATTGTGAAAAACTCCCTCAGACTTTTGGAAGGAACTTGAGTCTTCTGAAAAAATACCTCCAGGATCTCCCTGACGATTAGGTTATGTGCAACAGCTATCTAATACTACCCATAGTTCAACTGTAGATTTACTTAAGTGCTTAACACAGAACACAATAACATTTAACTCGGATTTTCCCAGGGCATGGATGGACTTATGTAAATACATCAGGTAAAGATCTTTCACCTAATTAATTATACTCTTACAAATGGTTACACCAGATTGACGAGTGCAGTTTTTCAAATTGTGCATGCCCATTATGAAGATTGTGACTATGAGCTCCCTGAAGGTCATTATACCAGCAAAAAAAAAACATTTCAGTACAGCTAAACAGTGTACATGACAACACCTTTTCATATAAATAGTCTAGTCAGAAATGAAAATGACTAATTTCTTTTCTTTTTTGCATTTGTATGTTGCAGAAGGTCTCCATCATCTGAGCCAATCTGCGGGTCAGAAATCTCATTCCCTGAGACACTGGAGGCTGCAATGGAACTCACACTCCAGGATATCCAGGAGTGTGTTTCAAAAAGTTGACAGCTGATGAGACAGAGGGCTCAGACAAGTCCACCTCATGTTCACTGATCTGTGAGGGAAGTGAAATACAGGATGAAGACCATCCTTGTGAACATTGGAAAATCAGCTGTGCAGTGCTCGCGCGGTGGGGCTGAACGCATAATCCTACTTGTCAGAAGGAGGATTGACGAAAGCCTTGCTTCACAGCAAGAGTCAGCTCCCAATGCTGGGAACAGGAGCTTAGACTCTGATGTGGCTTGTGCCACAGCCACAAGTTTCACTAAACCTCCTGTCATGCATTCAGGCTTAGATGGACTTAGCCTTGATCTTGCTTTGAGCATTTACCATCAGCCACAAAAATAAATATAATAATAATACTATGTAAAATTTGATTCACACATTCTTACCAGACTGGCCTGAAGGCATCTCAGCCTCTCGTTCACCTAAGAATGGCTCTTCATCAAAGCCCAACAAATACTCTGCCTTATCCAAGGTGTTCTTATTATCTCATTAAACTAAATCTTTGAAACTCCATGAAAATATCCCAAACTGTACCAAACCCGAATAATCGTACAGTAACTCTGTACTAATACACACACTTTGCAGTGTGCTGATCACATATTTCATAAGGATTCCTCTGATAGCCAATATTGCATAGAGACAAACACAGTATACATGCAAACATCTTAATGTGCCCAAACGCACACAGTGACGTACTAAAAGGCTCAACCGCTACCAGAAATATGTGCAATACTTGAGTTGATGGATTCTGCCAGAGACCTAATAAGACTGCTGTAGTTCCTTGGCAAGAAAAAGAATTATAGGCGTTGACTTCAGCACTAGCTGTTTAATGCAGAGAAGTCTCAAGGTGCCTCAGTAAAACTGCAGTCCTTATTTGCCCAAGGCAAGGCTTGCGGCTCAGTCCAGCCTAAGTCCATTTGACATTAGGGTCGGTATCATCGCCACACTTCCCAAAGGATGAGTAACCTCACACGGATCAGTCTTTATCCTGCTCTCAATTTCTAATACATTTGTGAGAAGACACTTCATGCTGGAGTATTACTCACTGTGTTTGTCGCTTTCAAACACAGTCAATTACAAGGAAAGTCTCAGACGGAGAACTCATCAAAGACATGCATGCACTGTACCCATACAAACATGCCCCTGCACCCGCACACACACACACACACACACACACACACACACACACACACACACACACACACACACACACACACACACACACACACACACACACACACACACACACACACAGAGTTGCTTCTCACAAAATAGAGTTGCTTCTCATAAAAATATTTGAAAAATGCCTGCATGCATGTCTTATCATCTCATAAGTTATTTCAGTGCCTGCCTCAATAGCTGGTGAGTTCTGTGTGTTCTATTAGAAACTGAATGATGACACATTATGATAGACTTTCATCAAGATGTAGCAATTATTGAAGATATGCAAATCAATAAATACTATATTAACATTGTAGTACATTTAGATTGTGTGCACATTAACAAGAGGCCTGACACGAGATGTATTTCAAGAACACTTTTAGCGAAAGTGACAACACTGAAATAAACCACAAACATGAAATGTTCATATGACTCATAAAAATATGACATTGATTCAAATAGTATTCAGTGTTTAATCTTACCCCTTTACGTTACTTTTGACTTGCAATTTATCTGACAAATTTAGTCCATAAACAACAGTCCACTACCAGCAGATCAAACCATCATTGTTTTATGACAATTCAATTAGAATATCAAGTGCATTAAGCAACTCTCAACCCTTTGAAGGCTGAATTTCTTCAGTCACTGATCATTTTCAGCATTTTTAAATTTAATTCAAAAGCACATGGCTGAGGTACGGTTAATGCTCATGTGTGGTTAAGAATCCCCTGACAAGACACACAATTTATAGGGGAGGCTGGGCTTGCATTCGGACAGTGTAATGAACTTCATATCTCATGGCGTTTCCACAGCACAAGTTTTATAGCCGTTTTATGGCTGCAGCTGCATGTTATGTGTGTGTGTGTGCGTGTGTGTGTCTGTGTGTGTGTGCGTGCGTGCGCACATGTGTGTGTGCATGTGTGTTTGTGTGTGTCTGTGTGTGTGTGCGTGCGTGCGCACATGTGTGTGTGCATGTGTGTTTGTGTGTGGTGTGTGTGTGTGTGTGTGTGGGTGCGCGTGCGTGCATGTGTGTGCGCATCCGTGTGTGTATGTGTGTGTGTGTCTGTGTTGTGCTGTTGTGCATGTGTATATGGAACACTAATGGCTTTTTCCTTCTTTACATGCACTACACGTGCGAGCTTGCAAACACACACTTTTGCTTGGCATAATAGGCCCTGTCAGCCCTTCAAGCTGTCAGCCCTTCAAGCTGTGATTGACAGCTAAAGGTCTTAGTTATTGTTCATGCATCGTCCACATGAAGGTCTGTGCCGCGCTCAATGCAAATGTCATTGCTCACTGTAAACGCTTTTAATGGTAAAGTGCCTGTTGACACCACTTGAAAGAAGACGTTTCCTGTCCTTTCGAATGAAGTGTCACATATTGAGATTGTTCTGCTGAATGAATAATTGCTGTGTTTGGTCATGAGAGCATATGACAGCAATAAAAAAAGGACTGCATCAGTGTATGTCTCCTTGCACGAGCCCAATTAGATGTGACATTTAACTGCCATTGTCCTTTGTCTTGTGACTGTGGGATGGGGCTGAACGTGTCACACTTGATATACATATACTGTGTATACAGAGGATGGTGTGTGTCATGTGTAGCGGTGCAGTGCAGGCGTCAGCAGTTCTCCAATACCCATTGAACCCATAAATACTCTCTTGTGTGCAGCGGCCTCTGCCCCAAGCATCTGAGCTGGCTTCAAGCTTAGTAACACTGACATTTGGTGACTTTGTTTCCTCATGGGGCAGATGATGGGGAGTGTGTGTGTGTGTATTTGTGTGTATGTGTGTGTGCGTTTGTATTGTATTTGTGTCAATGTGTGTGTGTGTGTGTATGTCAGTGTGTATGTTTGTATGTGTGTGTGAGGTTGGGGGGTGGGGGTGGAGGGGTCGTTTTCTCATTTCCTGGCTCCACCTCCTTGTGAATGTCTGTGCCCTCTCTCTTTATCTATTCAAAGAGCTGCACATCTCAGGGTACGAATCAGGTCAAAGTTTCATGGAGCTTTGGGAAAGATGCCTTTTGCTCTTAATTAATCCAAGAGGGACACTTTCATCAGTCTTCACCAGTGAGTACGTGACAGAGATAGGGAGAGAGAGAGAGAGAGAGAAAGAGGGAGAGAGACAGAGCGAGAGAGAGAGAAAGAGAGGGAGAGAGAAAGAGGGAAAGAGAGAGAGCGAGAAAGAGAGAGAGAAAAAGTAGGAGAGAGAGAGAGGGATAGAGAGAGACAGAGAGAGAGAAGGAGAGAGAGAGGGAGAGAGAGAGAGGGAGAGAGACAGAGACAGAGGAGAGGGGGAGAGAGAGAGAGGGAGAGAGAGAGAGAGCTTAGCATTCCGTGCAGTCATGCTCTTACAGAGCTGTTAAAAGATTGACTTCTTTTTTCAAGTGCTTCTTTTGAGTTGACTTCTTTTCAAGTTGACTTCTTTTTAAAATGCTCAAAACCTAGAAGAAGATACTCAGTATCACGGACAATTTGAAAAGGATCAAGACTATTTCTGCTCCATCTGATTCCATCCAGAGGAAAACAGCTCTCCAGTTTTCTCAGGCAAAACCTACAGACCTACTGTAATGGTCATATGTCTCTCAAGCAGGGTGTAGGCCCGCTACAACAGACCTTCTCCTCTACACAGAAGACCGTGACTCATGACATAACGCTGTCTGCAAACACTTTAAACACTATAAATAATCAGAATTTACAATGGAAGGCAGATACAGATCCACAAAGAAAGGCACAGTGATACTACTTTCCTGACTGTGAATCATTTACATTACGCTTAGCTGATGCTCTGATCCAGAACAACTTCCAGTTATTTTACAGGGTGAGTACTAGTTATTTACTCCCCTCTCCACATTCTTCCTACTGGTATGGGACTCAAACCTGTGCCCCTCTGTGATCTTGAGACCAACTCCCTAACCATTAGGCCACAGCTGCCCTGAGCCTGTACCAAAATGCAACTGTTATAGTTTAAGGGAGTGAGACAAGTGTGACTGCATTCAGGAGAGACTTTGACATTTTTCAAAAGGCTGTCAGAGTCAGACGAAGAAGAACAAAAAAGCCCCAACATTCAGTCTGAGGCACACCGTGTGAACAAGAAGTACTTAGCTGTACCAGAAGACTTCAAGACTTTAAAACTTTTACTGTCATTGAACAGTTGACTGTACAGCGAAATTAAACAGCAAGGCCACTAAGGTGCAGGATGAAAGTAACAAAGTGTCAAGTTCAACAAGTATAAAGTACAAGGTGTTAGGTACAAAAAAAATCATCCTTGGTAAAAGTACAATTGAATATGTAAAGCATTAAACCTACCTTGGACTGAAAATCAGTTCAACTGGCAACTTCAACTTGGCCGTGGGTGATTTGAAAGAGAAAGCAAGAAGGACTTTCCATGCCATTACAAAATCTATCCACGTTGATATCCCGATTAGACACAGGGAAACCTGGCAGCCCAGACAAGACAGGCTTTGCACCCAGTGCAACCAAGGCACCATTAAGACATTCACTTTCTGAATGAATGCTGCCAATGGAAAGATATATATACGCGATCAGCTCTTCCCCATATTTCAAACTATACAGTGATCCCTCGTTATTCGTGGGAGTTACGTTATAAAAATAACCCGCGATAGGTGATATCCGCAAAGTAGTCAGCTTTATTTTTTACAATTATTATAGATGTTTTAAGGCTGTAAAACCCCTTACTACACACTTTATACACTTTGTCAGACAGGCATTGACATTTTCTTACATTTCTCTCTTCTACTCTCAAAGTTCAAACTTGCAAACATACAGCACTTCAGAGTCACACAGCTAGCGATGGAAGATTTATGTAAATGTTACAAGCTGAGCGCATTCTGTACTGTACAGGAGATTGATTGACAATGTTCTACAGTCCCTTAGCCAATCAGGGCGCAGAACACAATGCACTGTAAAAAAAAGCATGCACTAAAAAAAAATCTGCGAAACATTGAGGCCGCGAAAGTTAAACGAGGGACCACTAAACACCCAGACTTTCATAAACTTACTCGAATAAGAAAGAAAATGCACAAGTTAAACGGTCAATGGATTGCATTTATACAGCACATTCTTATACTGGGTAGAGTGCCCAAAGTGCTTTACACTGAATGCCTCACATTCACCCATGTACACACACATTCACCCATGTACACACACATTCACACACCAGTTGCGAAGGCTGCCAAGCAAGGTGCCAATCAACACACCAGGAGCAGTATGGGGTTCAGTGTCTTGCCCAAGGACACTCTGACCTAGCCAGGAGAAGGGGGAATCGAACCAATGACCTGTCGGGTGTTGGGCGACTCCTCTACCTACTGAAGCTGCAGCAAGATATGTATATAGAAATAGAGTCGCTCCATCAGTGAAACACATTACAAACCAACACACACACAAACACACACACACGTACAAAATGTATACATGATGTTTTGCTTCTTATTTATTTATTTATTTATTTATTTATTTATTTATTTATTTATTTATTTATTTATTTTGTTCTTTTTGGTGTATTGATTAACTGTACAACTAAAAGCTTTGGCAGTACAAAATGTATTTTGTCATGTCAATAAAGCTCTATTGAACTTAATTGAATTGACAGACAGTTGGCTGAATAGAGAGAGGAAGACAGAGGGGAATGGAGTAAGAAAGGAAGGAGAGAGAGAGAGAGAGAGAGAGAGAGAGAGAGAGAGAGAGAGAGAATGTGGGAGAGAAAGTGAGAGAGAGAATGTGTGTGTGAAAGAGAGGTCTCTGATGTAATAGAGACTGTGGCTTGTTTACAGAGCAGAGGACTTTTAATTACAGAGTTTAAGATAGCCACTAGGGTTTGAGGAGTCCAGAGATAAGTCCTTGGGCAAAGGCGGGCAGAGACTTTCAGAGGCACACACCAGAGGAATACCAAGGGACTGCTCTGCTGCTGACAAGATGAATGGCCCATTTGATGACTTCAGACAGACCTTTCACATTCTTGTGCTCTCCACTTCGTCTTATCCTCTTTCCTCCTCTCCATAAAAACACTCATGACTCCAAGGTCAATATTTATGCAGTAGTTTCTGCATAGTGCGTGTGTGTTTTAAGTCAGTAGTTTGTACAGAGAGAGAGAGAGAGATAGAGAAAGAGAGAGAGACAAAGAGAGAGGGATTCCACTCAAGCGTCCGGTGATCAGTGATTCATTCAGTAATTGGCTAGTCTATCTTCTGATGAAGAGACATGACAGTGCAACAAAAAAAAGAAAAAAACTTTGAATAGTCCTTTCCCAAGTACCCAAGAAATGAGAAGACTAAGGTCATCCAATATATAGTGCCTGCCTGCTTTTATCATGAAACACATGCATGACATGAGCTAGTTTCATGCCAAAATATGTTCTTTGATATTAACTAGCGTGGAGCCCCTTGATGCAGTTGTGTTGTGTGAAGTGGCTACGGTGTGCAGAGTGACACTCAGAGAAAAAGCAAATTAAGCTGTTTTATCATTTATTATTGGTATATTTGGCAGTCCTAACAACATGAAATTTAGAACTGACAGAGTGACAGACAGACGTTTCTTTGCATTTGTAGATAGATGTTTCATGTTTTCAGTTATATCATTCTCATTGTTCCATCAGTCAGTCCTAGCAGTCAATTTTACCAGCTATTAGTCTAATAATTATGGAAACACTCTTTTCAGCAATTACTACTTGCCCAAAGACAATCTGCATGTTTACATAGACTAGTTGTCAACAGTAACCTACTGCTAATGAAATTGGTATTTTCCGGAGATAATTTCGATTGACTAACTGCAGCTATTGTCCAAAAACGTAGCCAATCAACAAAAAATCCCACACAAAATGTATGCAATTACCGCAAATGCAAAAAACCCACTGATGTCTGTTTTAGCTAATACATTAGCATGTCATGGGCTGCTCAATAATCTTGATGAGAATCAATGGTGGACGCTACGTTTAGACTAAGGGATATTTAAAAGTCTTTAGATTGCCCAGGGGAGTGTCACATAAGGATCGTTACAGCAATGAGCCAGTGCAGTTCAACCATAGTATTATTTGCAGGCTTTTACACCATGACATGGAAGAAGTTGCATCAATGCAAATGAAACCCTGGTGCTCCTTGTCATCTTTCTGCTATGACACACAGGACTTGGCATTAGTGTAGTCATACTGAGGTGGTCTTTGTTGGCTTTGTGACATGACATGTACTGTAAGGCTTAGTATCTGCAGCCTGCTCAAACATGACATCATGGCATTTTAAGACCGCTGCAGGATGTACATAAACCACATGAAGGACTTCCCTCAGACTTAGACTGCCATGTCGCTTGCTGTGAAACGTTGCGAATGCTCAGCGGTTCCTTTTTTCCGCTGAGTCACAGCAGACAAGGCTTTGCCTTAAAGAGGTGTAGAAAATGTATACTATGCGGTAACAAATGCATTATTATTATTCCTTGGTGGAGAGAGTAATGCGCGCTGAGTGGAGGTGTATTACACATGTCGGCTACGCTATCTGTCTGCATTAGAGCTGTCCGCACTGACAGCAGGTTGGCATTATATTAGATGAGCTGCAAACGCTGACAAAAGGGCCTGTCACCTCGACGTGATTTAAACTCAACACAAAGACGGCCACCGCCCGTGTTTGAGTTTGACACCTCTGTGTAGGTCGTTCACTCTATTATATTATAAAGGACCAAAGAGAAACCTGACGCATTCTTCTGAAATTTTCAATGTCAACATTTAACTGTTCGGGTTTTCATTCAGCTATTTCGCCTCAGTACATGTACGTTCATTACATGTGTATAATGGATAACAACAACACTACTACTACTACTACTACTACTTTATGTCTACCAGTACATTTATGATTTGGAGGAAAGATAAGACTTGAGACATTTGAAAGTGATGCAGTCCTCATACAGATTACTGGGCACATGTGAAGATGATTCCCATTTGTAATTGTGAACACACAGCACACCACAGCACAGTGCACACAACAAAATTCAGTCTCTGCATTTAAAGGAGTGCTTCCATGAGAAACCGTTTAGTACTTGCTCTTTTGAAATACGACAGGTCACCCCGAGTTGCGTATGCATGCTGTACGTGAAAATGTTCTTCTACCCCGATTGCCTCCATTAGTCAGTGAAAGAAAGTAGTCGGAAAAACGAGTGAATAAGAAAAAGGCCAACAAAGTGACGTAGGTTTGTAAATTAGAAAAAGCTGTGCCACAGTTGTGATTACTGGAGAAGTTTTGTGGCAGCACACATTCACTTACCGAAGTATAGATAAGTATGTGTGTTTGTGTAGAACGTTTGATCTTCTATTTGGTGTGCTATGGGGACGGTACCATGCTCAGGGTAGCTCAGTCACAGGGGAGGATGGAGGAGAGCGCTGGTTATTCTCTCCTGTCCAATCGGTGTGGGGAATTGAACCTGTGACCCTTTGGCCACAAGTCAAACACCTTCACCGCTAGCCCATGACTGCCCCCCGCTGCTCCATGACATCCATGAGCATCCTGTGGTGGGGT
The DNA here is from genome assembly GCA_027475355.1 of Coilia nasus. Taxonomy (NCBI): domain Eukaryota; kingdom Metazoa; phylum Chordata; class Actinopteri; order Clupeiformes; family Engraulidae; genus Coilia; species Coilia nasus. Next base: position 19,743,408 of record CM050216.1, on the reverse strand, counting down.
GCAGACAGGCAGGTGTACTGATGTAGACAGAACCAGTCACCTGGGTCTAATAAGACATATCAATGTCAACACGACCACCTGTCCTCCAAACACACACCTGTGTCTCAGAGGAGGATTTACATTTAGAGTCTGCAGAGAACCTCCTCAAGGAAACAACATGGTGGATCAAAGCCTCTCTCGAGTCCTGATTTATATTCACCACTTTTCAAACTTATTTTTTGGCATGACAGAGTTCTCAATTTGTATTGTTCATGGCAAAGGAAGATGGTAGCAACAGAAGAGGCTGGTTCTCTCTCCCTTTCTCTTTTTCTCTCTCACGAACACACCTCACCTCTCATGAATAATGGATACTGGGTTATCCTACCTCATCTTGTCTCTCCAGAAAAGCTCATTATGGTACCTGTTTCATGCAGCATCACAGTGCATGTGGGTGGAACGTTATTTGCCTACATTATTTGCCAGCAAATGTGCCATTGTGTCTGCGTGTAAAAGATGGATTTGGACCTAGACTGGAACCATTTCAAATGCTGAACACCTCAAATCTTTTCCCTTCATAAAATGATGAAATGCACAGAAAGATGTCCTTTTCTAGTAGTTTGTCATAGTAATGGTCTACACTGTGAATGAAAAGAAAATGTGCTGAAGAAAGCCAAGGGTACTTTGGAGACACTAAAGGACAAAGAAAGAATAGAAAGAAAGAAGACTCTAGAATGAGTGGACATGCATTAACACATATGCAGTGTACAGATATGCTCAGATGAATATCTTAATGCACATGGACGAGCACATAACATATGAACCGACTGAGTAGTATTCATCCAAACCCATATGGAGAGCAGAAAGCCTTTTTCTCATCAGGAGATTGTGCGTGTGTGTGTGTGTGTGTGTGTGTGTGTGTGTGTGTGTGTGTGTGTGTGTGTGTGTGTGTGTGTGTGTGTGTATGTGTGTGTGTGTGTGTGTGTGTGTGTGTGTGTGTGTGTGTGTGTGTGTGTGTGTGTATGTGTGTGTGTGTGTGTGTGTGCGTGTGCGTGTGCGTGTGCGTGTGTGTGTGCGTGTGTGTGTGTGTGTGTGTATGGCTGACCAGTCATTGATCTCAGTGCACATGGAACAAGCTCCAGTTCTGCATCCCTGGCAACCAACAGCTGTCCAATCAGGACTGTGGAGCAGAAGGAAGTACGCCACATGCTAATCTGCCCTCTTTATCAAAGTTACGCACTGAACTTGGCCAGGCAGCAGGGCTGGAAGTGGAGGACAGATGCTTTGATGGGTATCTGAGATTCATTAGATCAGGCTTTGATGGGTATGTGAGATTCATTAGATCAGGCTTTGCTCCTGCTTGACAGTTTATTTTGCAACTGTTTACTCACATTTTCAATACTCTACACCCATTATAGGCCTCCATAGAACTGCACACACAAAATGCAAAACATCAAAATTCTGACAGGAAATGAAACAACATATTCAAAAGCTAAATAATCACGTTTCCAAAATTAGTTATATTGCTCAACTTTTCCTGTCTTCCTCTTTGAATGGCACTGCTTTAAAAAAAAAAAAAAATGTAATAATAATACATTTTATTTAGAAGCGCCTTTCTAAACATCCAATGACACTTTACGAAGATACTTAAAACAATAAGACACAATAAAACACAGAGAAAGCTAAACAAAAAGAAATGGAACATGAATTGGAACAGTGCAATTATAGTGAGTATGCTAACTGGAACAGATGAGTTTTGAGTCTGCATTTGAACAGGCGAAGAGAGTCGATATTACTGATGTCCAGAGGGAACACATAGTCCTAATGTTCTTATTGGTGGAATAACAAAACAAAATGTGGACTGTGTGCGCAATATCAAAATTGTACTTGTTACAACCATTGCACCACTGCTGCCTGACAATGCACTGCACCTTGTCACCTCACAGCCAGTTGGGACATTCAAAAAAAATAATTCAATTAAACTCATTTTGTCGTTGTCACACAGCTGTTTTGCAATCAGTCAGAACTCAGTGTAACAGTGTTAATCATGGCTGTCACACTATTGTCTTAATAACTAACTATTTAAATTGAAATTTCAATTGTTTTTGTCAGGTATATTCATCTATGTTTAGAGGATTCATCACTGAGGAGCTTTTCATGTTTTTGACTCCTCTTCTCTTGTGAGCACTAGCACTATAAAATACTAAGGCATAACTTTTTAAGGTCTTTGGAATACAGTATGCATCTTTTCCTGTTTTTGTGACCTGACACGGATATCAAACCAAGTATGAACAAAAAGAGATAAGAGCACAGTGCTGCCCTACAAAGTCAAAAGGCAGTAACTACATATTTTGCCAAAATTGAATTTAGACCAGAAATGGACTTTATAACACCTCCTTTAGTCTTGTGACTAAATCTCTTGCCTCTTTCTAATAAGAAAGTACATAAAAGCATCACCACTGTTATACCCACGGCACGTTCGACAGGGCAGTATGACAACCTTAAAGGCATTTTTCTCAGTTTCAATCTTTGAGTAGTTACTGCACTTTGCCTTTGTAGGGCACAGTGTACCAGTGATAAAAATGTCACCCCTCTGCGGGTGAGTAAAGGCCTAGATATACTCGCCGCGCAGTGGTGCGCGCGCAAAAGTGACGTCAAAATGACGTCAGTGCACATCTGGCGCGGCGTTCTCAAGCGCATAGTTGCCGTGTCTGCACCTCCGATTTTTTGTAACTTGCGCGCGGCAGCCCCATTGAAAACAATAGGCAATGGCTAGTCTGGTTTCAGCTAACTTTAGCCTAGTAACTACCAGCCTAAACATGTATTTTCCATTGCTACAAATCAGCTAATATTACTGGAAACTCACAAGAAATACAAACACTGACTAAAAACTTTAAGGATTTTGTTCAGTTTTATCCACAAACCAACTTAGGTGCAAACCTGCAGTTCGTTTATTGAGCTAACTTTTTGCCTTATCCTATCATCACTCATACGGTCTTATGAAGCTGAAAACACTGTAAATATACACACTGACTCAAACCTTTTCGGATTTATCCAGTTTAATTCCCAAATCATGACGTAAACCTGCAATTCAGTCATGTTTCACTCCTCTGACACGCAAGGTTCCCGAACTACTGTGGCATTTGACACCTCTGACGAGGAGAACATTGCCGTGTGTGTCGAATGAAGTATATATGGGCGTGCGGCGCTGTGACGTCACTTTTGCGCGCGCACTTCTGCATGCGGCGAGTATTCACCTAGCGTAATGCTCCCATATATCTGTGTAAGACTTGGCTGAGCACAACAAAACAACACAGCAGAAGAAACAGCAGGTTCAAAGCCGTGCCTTTCATTCGCTTCTTCAGGCTCACTCTATTTTTAAGACAGCGACTGTCTTTGTGTGTGCTCAGTCACAGTGGGCAAACATTCTGTAATTGTGGAGCTTTTACGAGCCTGAAAACGAGAAGAACACTTTGTATTCTTTGTTTTCGCCCATGGCCAAGAACATGACTGTATATTTTTGTCTTTTTCTGTGATATAAATTGTTTGTACCATGCTGTGGGTATGTGTATGTGTGTATGTGTGTGTGTTTGCACGTGTGTGTGTGTGGTTGTGTGTACGTGTTTGTGTGTGTGTGTATCTGTGTGTGTGTATGTGTGTTTGCACATATGTGTGTGTGTGTGTGTGGTTGTGTGTACGTGTTTGTGTGTGTGTGTATCTGTGTGTGTGTGTGTGTTTCATGCTGGAGTATTTTTGTCTCTCTGGTAGTCTGTGCTTGACAGAATGTGTGTGTGTGTGTCCCACAGGAGGCAGACTAGGGACTAGAGATATGAATGTGATATGCTACAAGCTAAACACTGTGTGCCTGTGCCTCCAGTTACGCTTTGATACAAGCCTCCCCAGCCTATTCTGCTACACACACAGACAGACATACACACACACACACACACTCATGCACATGTGCGAACACACACACACACAGATGTACACATACTAATAATGCACTTATACATCACACACACATACACACATAAAAAAATATATTACAATTTGAGCTATCAATACGCTTCTAAATAAACACAATCATAATAATTTCTACATAAACACACAATGAACAACAAAGACCAATTCTAGACTGGCAGACACACTCACACACACACACACACACACACACACACACACATACACACACACACAAACGGGCACGCACGCACACACACACACACACATACACACACACACAAACGGGCACGCACGCACACACACACACACACACACACACACACACACACACACACACACACAAAGTTTGACGGACAGGTTGATTTGCTGTGAGTGACTGTGCCTCTGTGCGTGTGCCTCATCAAGCTCTGATCTGAGACTTCCCAGCCTGCTCTCTATAAGTATTCACACACACACACACACACACACTGGAGGGTTGTTGGTTAGATTCTAGCTCCACTTGACTCAGCTAAAATGTCCTTGAGCAAGACCCTGAACCCCATACTGCTCCCAATATGTCGGTTGATGAATGTGAAGCATTAACATGCAAAGTGTTTTGGTTGCTCTGCAGAGATATAAAAAAACATTATATAAATGCAGTCAGGTTACCATCTAACATTTAACACACACACACACACACACACACACACACACACACACACACACACACACACACACACACACACACACACACAGACTAATAACAAGAGGACACCACTCTCACACAGACACACATATCAAAGCAAGGAAAACATAAGCTACACTCATTACACACACTCACTCCCAGATAAAAGTCCCTCCATTTCATTGTTCTCATCTCATTCCTGGTTTTTGTCTTATCTCGACAGCACGAATGTGTATTTCAGTATGTGTATGAGCTCCATCTTCTTTGAGCCAATTACAGCAATCTGTACAATTCTGCTCTACATGAAAGAAGAACAAATGGAAAGATGAAGACTTCCGAGAGCTATCTTATCTTACAAGACACAGCCTGCCTAAGTCGATCTTATTAGAAGTCTGTCTAGCAAGCCTGCCTCTAGCTCCGTTTCCCACCACACACTGTTTTGTTTGGAAGGGAGACAAGGACCTGATGACTTTTCACAAAAAACATGGAAGGAAATATCTCTTGTCTTCAAATGCCAGCATTTTTTTTTTATCATGTACCCCCTCGCCTCCTTGCTTTACATAATAATACACCAGAGCCTGTGCAAATGGCAAGGTGTGAACTACTGATGAAAAGAACGAAGGATAAAAAAATGTAAGAATGTCCCCATAAAAAAGGGAAAATCGATTTCCTCTACTACCCACACAGAGAGCTGAAAAAGGGCATTAGCGGAGTTTTAGCAAAGATGAATAGGCCAACTTGCCGTGTCGCCTGATTTAGAGACACTGAGAAACGGCGGTGAAGGAAGTCTTACCACCTGCGGAACAGTGTCAGACTAAAAGACCACGCTGAGGTAAATATAGCAGCAATTAGGAGGCGGCCCTGGGGCCTCCCGTTTAACCCCGAAGCCCTGACGCCCTGCTTGGCAAAGGATGGCATAATGTGGGTCGGCCGCATGCAGGATTAAGCTGAGATCAAAGCGCTTCTGATCACAGACACCTTCCAGGGTAGGTAGTCTGGCTGAGAAGGAGAGGGAAGGAAAAACAAACTTTTCACGAAGTAAACTCATTTCATGTGTAGCGCTTCAGGGTTGTCTCTTTTGTAACACTGCCTCTGACTCACTGCACCTTTTTTTCTGTATTGCACTACAGTCAATACTGCTTGTTTATACTTTTTTATTGCTTTTTATTTTAATATTGTATTTTGTTTCATTATGTCTAGGTTGTACTCTTTTTTTCATTGTGTTTTGTTGTTGTCTCTGTGTGTCCATGTATGTCATGCTGCTGCTACACTTTCATTTTCCAGCCTGGGATAAAGTCCATCCATCCATGCATCCATCTATCTATCTATCTATCTATCTATCTATCTATCTATCTATCTATCTATCTATCTATCTATCTATCTATCTATCTATCTATCTATCTATCTATCTATCTATCTATCTATCTATCTATCTATCTATCTGTCTATCTGTCTCTCTGTCTGTCTGTCTGTCTGTCTGGCTGTCTGTCTGGCTGTCTGGCTATCTAGCTATCTAGTTATCTATCTTTCCCTGAAGGTTCTGGTGATGACATGTGGATAACCAATTCAGACACTCGCCCTTGAGGCTTTTGAACAGTGCCATCACCTTTTGCATCCGACACATTCACATTTGTGTGTGTGTGTGTGTGTGTGTGTGTGTGTGTGAGAGTGTTTGTGTGTGTGTGTGTGTGTGTGTGTGTGTGTGTGTGTGTGTGAATGAGAGGGGCGGGGTGGTGGGAGGTGATGTGTCATCTTCTCATCACTTACACTGAGTCCAGGTGTAAAATCAGCAGGCATTATTATAAGACGGGCACCTTCTGAGCACAGCTAAGGTCAAAAGACCTCGTTACTAAGCGGGCATCGTGACACTGACGGGTAATTGCACTCAAGGGTGAAATCTATTCAGCAAGCCTTCCTGTCCTTGGCAGGGCAACGACGACATCACCACGGTAAATGGTTTCTCTGTGCGCACACAGGGGTGAGGGAGAGAATTCATATTTGAAGGCCGTTACCTCCGCAGCTACATGGGCAAGAAACCGGAAGCCTCCGAGATCCAGAGGTCACTTTGCGACCCACATGAGTCTTATTTACGTCTGGAGTGCTGGCGTACACAATAGGCGACCGACTTTGCCTGAAGTGCTAAGTGGCTTGCATGCAATTTTAGCACTGAAGAACAGAACAAACCAATTTTCTTCGAGGGCTTAACAGGTGCTCAGCTAGTTTTTCCTCGTCTGAGCCAGCGTCATCATCCACTGATAAAATGCGTACGAAACCTGCATATATTTCAACCTAATTAGACTCTCTCTTCGCTTCAGGCTGTTCTCATCTGTGTGAAATTATACATTGTGCTATTAAATGAAGCGAACAAAAGTAGGTCTACATGGTTTTAAAGGGATTCGTAAGTAGGGCATATTCACTGTCTGTCTAGTGCATTAGCATCAAAAAACAGCACCCCCACACACACATACACACACACACACACACACACACACACAAATGCACAATCCAATCACCATCTCCTCCAATCTTATTATGCATTACCCCAGATGTGTGTAGTCTATGAAGCAGCACATTAAGGGTATTGCGCTATTTAGGTAAGTTAATAGTCACATTTCCCCATGAAGACATCAGTTTCCTATTTTCTGTCATTGTGGGTGTTTTTCGCACTGCATTGTGGGATTGCTAATAACATCAGGCTCATTTCATCCATATTGCGATGAGACAGCACGTGCTGCCAGTGCTCCACTGCTTCAGGCATCAGGGCTCATACTGATGAGACATAAACATGTCACCAAAGCCCTCAGCTGCACATCATTTCTAAGAGAAGATGTGCACAGACTTCAACTATCAAGGAGCACTTACATGGGGAGGGTGGAGAGAACACAGCCACTCGAAGTTCTAATACACTAGTAATGCACATTGCACACACTCCTTCAAGTTGAGAGAAAAGAGCCTAAATTGTTTTTAAAGTGTGTGTATTTAAGGGTAATGAAAGAAATGGAGGCTGGTGAGGTGTACTTTACAATATAGCTAGCTATCCCCTGGAGTGTTTCCAATATAGCTAGCTAGCTATCTCCTGGAGTGTTTTCTAAAAAGGACTCAGATTAAACTCTTAAAGATGTCATTCCCAGAGAAACTGTTTAGTACTTGCTCTTTTTGAAATACCTTACGTGACTCAGAGTTTCACATGCATGCTGCACGTGAAAATGTTCTTTTACCCCAACTGCCTCCATTAGTCAATGAAAGAAAATGGACAGAAAAACAGGCGAATAAAAAAAGGGCAAACAAAGTGACGTAAGTTTGTGAATTAGAAAAGGCCATGCCATAGTTTTTACCGGAGCAGTCTCGTTACAGCACACATTCACCTAGCAGCATAGGGAAGTATTGTAGGTGTGTTTGTTTAGAACGTTTAGATCTTCTATTTGGTGTGCTATGACCGAATGACCATTGAATCATTGTAGCCTGTGGCTAGCATAGCCGAGAACCTGTCATTTTCCCAGCCTCATCTCCTCCACCTAACTAGAACAGCCTGAAACAGGAGCACTGATGTACTTTTTTCACCAAAACCAGCTTACAGGACATTCAGTAATACTAGAGACCACCGCAAAATTAATGAAAAAACGATGAAATGACAGCTTTAACAGTACACACACCTCTTTACTTCTGTCCCACAATATCTGTGGGCTTTTCCACGTCAGACTAAAATATGAAATTATCTGCAAAGATATAAAGAGACCACAGTGTTTATGATGGTGGTGGTCTAGTGGTTAGTGATTTGGGGTTCCAAATCGAACCCCAAAGGGAATCTAACAGCTTGCTACCATCGTACTCCTGAGCTGGGACTCCTAGTTGCTCTACCACACCTGTCCCAGAAGTCAGTTTTCTTTGACTGCGCCAAAAGACAAGGCCTTGAACAAGAGTTCAGAGGCAAAACACTCTAATTCCATTTTCAGAGATATGAAAAAATTCAGTTGTTTTAATAATAATTCCCAATTAATCTGCATTAATCCCTATCAAACTGCAATATAAATATTACTATCAGGTAAAAACAAATGAAGCCAAATCATCGCAAATGGACTTTGGAGGGTTTGCAAAATGGAGGATTTTGCATCTGAACTCTTCATATACTGCACAAGGTAGGTCTAGTAATGCAGGTTAAACACAGGCCAGAGGAAGTGCTGAACCGACAAATCAAAAGTATAGAACTAAAGCAGCTGAATGTGCAGCTTTTAGAGAAAGCGTCTTTCTTCAAAGCCAAATATTTGGAGGTTCACATCCGCCAGGCCAAGCAGGAAGGCTGCGTTTAGCATCCAGAGGAAGTAAAGGAGGGAAATGCACCGCCACTTGGCTGAAAGAGGATATCCATGAAAAAACAGACTTCACCAACACCAGAAATAGTTTTCAACTGAACTACTTGAGCAACAAAACTCCAAACTCCAATTTCAAGATACTCTTATGCAACGTGGAAGTATAGCTTTTGGGATCAAAGTAGCCACCACTCCAAAACTAAAAATTGGGCCAGGGGAAAGCCAGATTGAAGGCTTGATACAGGTCACATGTTCAGCAGCACTGGGATGTCATTTATTACATCAGTCTTACATGACAACAAATCACTTATCCCCAACAGCCTGATGAAAACATCAGATACATTACCATAAAACAAACAGGCCATACCAAACAAGACCCTAACTGTCACGTCTGAAATAAGAGCGCTGCGTGGTGTTTTTAAGCTGACTGTTGAAGTCTACTCGGTAAGAGTTATATTAGCGTGGCAGACAGGTCCATTCCAGTGCAGGAGATTGATGGCCAGGCTGGTCCCTGACACTGAAGGGAGAAAGAAAAGCTGAACTCAGTAGCCACTGCTCCGCCACTCAGCACCCTGGGTTCTGGTGTCTGGCCATCCAAAACAGTTTCAATGACTGACAGGCACTCACACACCAAACTTTTCATGAAGCCTTATCCATGAGGGAGGAAAAGAACACCCTTTTGTCACCTAGCAGTTAAAAGTGCACGTCTCCTGCCTTATGTTTGGACAAAGTTACCATAAAGGTTTTGCTTTCTTT
>CM050216.1:19711242-19731242 GCA_027475355.1 Coilia nasus | reverse complement strand
TAACTACTTTTGTGTACTGCGGCACCACTGCTATTAGAGAAGTAACAGCAAATATTTGTGCTCTTTTTTAACTTTAATTTGTCTTGCAGTTGCTTTCTTCAACAAGCATCTAACTCACTGGTATGAATGAGGGAGTGAATTTTACACTAGTCGTAAATAGCCACAGCGCCCACCTGTTGAAATGACACAACATTCTCTATCCGTCATGCAATCCCTGCCAATTGTATGTGCCAACTGACATGTTGTAACCTTAAAGGGATATCTCTATTTACACACACTCTGTGATCTACTATGGGCCAAGTGATTGTGGAAGTCCAGGCCTCTACATGGAGCATTGTGGAAGACGTGAGTCCGACGACAGGAACAGCTGCCGGGGTGCCCCTGAGCAGGGCACTTCACTGCTGGGTTGCTCCAGGGGAACTGTCTCTGTTCTTAGTTCAATATCAGTCACTCTGGAAAAAAAGAGTGCCTGCTATTTAAATAAAAAACATGTTTTTTTAAGAGGGGCAAAGGTGTGATAGCTATCTCACTTATTGCATTGGTCATCTCCATATTGGATTGTGAAGTACTCTAACTAAGAGCTAATATAAATGTGGCAGTAGCTTGGCTGAACATGCAGTACTCCAACGGCCGAGTGGCCAGCCAGAACAGCTCCATGGTGACCCAGATGGTCAGCTGTCCTGTTTTTGGCCAGCGCAGGCTTAACCGGACCGGGCTGGACTGGCTGCCATCTGTTGCTAGTCGGCCGTGAGTCACTGGCTCGGAGGAGGCAGGAGTGGGTGGTGTGAGGGGTGAGTCAGGGGGGCGTTCCTGTTGACTTTTGGTTTACCCGTTTATCTTGTGGCCGTTTATCAGCATTAGCGGCGCCGACATCCATTACGGACCGAGACACAGGCGCAGGCGCCAGCGTCAGCACCCATGGGCATCTGGGGAAGGGCTGCCAACCTGTTGCTGTGGGGACAAGGCTTTGGTGTTTGGGGCTGGAGCCAAGGCGGGCAGGCGGGCGGGGGTGTGGCGAGGTGGAAAATTGGGAATGTTAAAGTTGTGCTATCGGCTGCCTACTACTAGTATTAATGCCCCCACACACCCTCCCCGGCTTGTTTTCCCTCAATCTATCAATATCGCAGTGAGTCAGCTTTATTGGCTTTGGCACCTCAGGTTAGATCTGCAGAAGAAGCATTCTTGCAAGATAAGAAAAGAGGTTGTCTGAAGGCATTTGGTCAGGGAGAAAATAAGCTTAAACCAGTAATTTATAACAATTTAAAAGAAAGCTCTATTGGGGATTTCTGTGCTGTTGTGTTTTCTAACATCTTGTTGCATTTCTCTATCATCTATCACAACAAGACCACTCTCTCTCTAGAAGCAACAGCTGAAGTCTCTGTGTCCCTTGCTTTGCACTGGGAATCGACAGTACCCTCTTCTGGGACCCATATCTCTCATCATCTACAGCTATGAGCTAAGTACAGGGCAGACTGCAGATTCCTCAAAGCTAGACTGTATATAGTATTACTAAATACGTATATCAGTCTGATTTTTTAACATAACAAAAAATGCAATTACTATTATAATCCTAATTAATATGATTATTATGGTTATTATGATGATGATGATGATGATGATGATGATCACTATTATTATTATTATTAGTAGTAGTAGTAATAGTAGTCTTAGTCGTAGTAGTGGTAGTAGTACTAGTAGTAGCAGAAGCAAAAGTAGTAGTATTATGTCTTGTATCAGTTTGTGTTCTGTGTGTTTCACAGAAGTCACTTTTCCTCTTTTTACCCTTTACCCATTTGGGTTTTCAGAAATACACACTGAAGCTTTTTAAACCTCCTGCCTAATGTAGGGTTGCAGGTGTGGCACTGCGTTCTGCCCACAGCGCTACAGAGAGGTGTGGGTATCAGTTAAACCTGCTCGCCTCCCCCGGTGGGTGGCAGAGATTCTGCTGCATGTGCAAGCATAGCCCATTCTGCGTCTGCGGAGCTATGAGCTCCATGATTAATTCACACAGCACGGGCTAAAGTCTGATTGGTACTGCAATATAAATTTGTCACTTTATTGCACTGAATGAGCTCTCTCTCCTTTCTTTCTCTCTCTCTCTCCCTCTGTCTCGCTTTCTTTCTCTGTGTCTCTGTATTGCTCTCTCTCTCTCTCTCATTTAATTCACATCTGTAATGATACTTTACTTATTGTAACATAAATAAAACTTAATCATCATAGTCATATTTCTTTCCCTGAAGTTTGTTGACTTTGGTACTGTAAGGGCTTTCATTTCTGAAAATGAAAACGTTTTTTTCTTACACTTTTACATTATATTATATTATATTATATTATATTATATTATATTATATTATATTATATTATATTATGTTATATTATATTATATACAGTCTAATTTTTACAGTCTAATCTGTGAGACTGATGAAGTATAAAGGCACAGAAACTGCCCTTCAGTTTAAATTAACATTCAATTCCAGCCTGATTCAATTCCAGCCTCAATGCCATTTTCCGGACTGCTCACATTGCCTTCTATAAAAATGCCAGACTTGACATTTTTACACGCTTGCGTTAAGAATGTAAAGTAGCCCACAAGGTGAGTCTGTCTTGATAAGAGACTCTCCACATAATGTCACAGACGACATTAAAACAACGAGTGCTCCTTCTCGCGCTACAGCCTGAGAACCAACGCTGGACACAATTTCATTCCTTCCGTGTCTTTCCTCAATTCAGTCTCAGTCCATTCACTCTTACAAAAGCAAAAACAGAGAAAGGCGGAGATGAGGGTCAGTGCATCTTACTGACACCTCAGATGGGAATGTGTTGCCCACACAGTAATGATGGCCCAAACAGCAAAATAAAAACAGCACAACATCAAAACAAAATCCCACCAAGGCTCTTTGAATTACACTGCTGCTTGCCAGAGGTGAAGACTGGTTGAGGACAACTCAGAACTTTTTGAGGCCAGCTAGTTTAGTGGTGCCAGACTGTCCTACAGTATCTCTTCTCTATGGCTCTGTTTCGGAGGTAACCTTAATGAACCACACATGCAACCTCAGACAGAGACGCTACCAGAGTGCCCACCCTGGATCACCTCAAGCACATAACAAACACAGGCTAGATGGCCATGGAACTGGAAGCCAGGGCCATGCAAACACTAAGCCAGGTAAAATCTGAAAATGCATAAGTATTTGCATTGTGAGCTGCTATATGTACGAAAAGTGCTATCTACAATAAAATGTATTATTTATTTATTATATTATTACTCCATTTAGCCTTTCTCTCTGTCACAGCTTACAATAGATATTTTTTTTTTATATAAAATGCTTTGCGGTGTGCAATAATTTTGTGTAATTTTGAAAATGCTGGCTTGGCACTCTAAGGCAACCAGGGGAAAGGGACACTCAGCTGCCACTACTACAACAAAACATATATTGAGTATTTCAGCAATTTGGAGTGGACACAGAACATTTGGACAAATGTTACAGAGCGGTAATGTGGGTTAGAGCATTTTTGCATAAAATCTTTGTTGAAATTTAGCTAGCTTAGTGTGGACATAGCCGTCAGGGTACCTATTTTGTCATTCTCATTCTCGACCATTGTGAGTTTTGAGAGAATTCTTTTGCAAAGTTCCACCGTATTCTGAATTCTGTGCTCCACTTCTTAGCTCATGCTCCCAGACACTGACAGACTGGAAGACTGAGACTGGACACAGTGGGAAGTGCTGTGGACTCATGGACTGAATTCTTGCCAAAGGTGACCTGGCTTTCGTATAGAAAACTATATTGATCCCACTGCTACTAAACACAGTATTTTTATATTATTAACAACTTATGCAATGATTATATAGATCAGATTATTGTTAAAAAACTCCCATTCTATCATGTCACAACCTTTAAAAATGTATAAATGTCCTCAGCCACTGTCCTCGAAGTCTCCTTACAGTTTATCGCTGCCTTTGTTTATACTCTCCTCCTCTCCTCCCACTCTGTCACTGTCACTGTCACTGTCACTCTGTGTCTTGTTTTTATGGAGTTGTTTTGGACGTATACTCTCTGCCCTTAAGTATAAAAAGGTCTATAAAACTAGACCTTTCTCTCTCCTTGAGTCAGGGCTCTATCACTGTTTTTCTTTCATTCAGAGACAGTGAGACAGACAAACAGAGGAGAGAGATAGGGAGAGAGAGAGAGAGAGAGAGAGAGAGAGAGAGAGAGAGAGAGAGAGAGAGGGAGAGAGAGAGAGAGAGACAGAGAGAGAGAGAGAGATTGGTAAAAACAATGTGCTATAACTCAGCCAGTCCTAACTTTGCATTATATTGTGTATGTGTAATCTGCACTGTGTTAACTGCTCGGCTCTACACCTGCCCGGTCTCACACCCACACCACTACAACACCTCAAATTAGGGTGGAGACCACAGATAAAAGACAGGCCGCTACCTTACTCATTAGAGCATCCCCTTGAGATATCACAACACTGGTATGATGGAAGTTTTACTGGTATGCAGCAGGAGTGAAAATTAACCTTGCAAAATGTTATTAACAGCAAATTATTATTTTGTGTCCAAAATCTACCAGACACTTTCGTATTCTACCAGCATTTGGCTCGTGGCTAGTGCCAATTTTCATCCCTGGTATGTAAGGGGTAACATCCGATGAGGCATGCATTATACAGTTTTAAGTCAACGAGGTGGAGCCTAAGAACTTCCCGACGTGAAGCAGAGGGAAGTTTGCTCCGCCAAGTTGACTTAAAACTGTATAATGCACGCCTCGGAGGATGTTACCCCGCTTATGACCCGGATAATGCCACTCAATTATGTAGAATGTATTTAAAATAATTCTCAATTAACTTGTGACGTTAAGTAGAGTGCTACGCAGCCCTCAGTCACTAGCCAAATTGGTTGTCAAGGTTACCGTTCATTTGGTAAGGTGATTGCTACTGCTCATCAGGTGTTAGCTAGCTTGGATTGAGCAACGCGACACATGCAATACTTGATTTAGTTGTTATTTTCTGTTTACTATTTTTTTTAAGTTCATGGAAATTGAACTCGACATTGCCATTAATTGCGAAGTTTGATAGAGACGGTTACAGTAGGTACGGTCATTTATTGGGTATTGATATGGAACGGTGCTGAAGTTTTCAACTTTTTTGCCCAAACTACTTTCGAGGCGTGCATGATATACGATTTTACTGCATGCCTAGCAACCAATCAGAAAGCAGCACCACGTTCCAGAGGGTCATAAACAGTACTTACTGCACAGCTACAAAGTGGCTCCCATTACATAAGACTGGCAATGAATGTTATGAGCAGGTAAGTGAGTGAGCGCTGTCCATGTGGTGGAGAGAGATAAGGCACTGTGTCACTGCGTGTGTGCAGAGGGGGTGAATATCAGGCAAAAATGGTTTCTCTGGCAGAGCTCAAAATATTACAATGTTCACTTTGAGTCTACCCACAGGTAGATTCCATTCTGTCAGACTGCAGCTGTATCGACTTCTTTGTCAGCTGTGTGACATAGAGAGAGACAGAGAGACAGACAGAGAGAGAGAGACAGGGAGAGGGAGAGAGAGAGAGCGAGAGAGAGAAAGAGTGTGTGTGAATTTGAATATCTGACAACAGCGTACTCTGAGCTTTATTTTGTCGCTCACACATATTATTTTCTATTTTTCTATGTTCTAATCAGAGACTGTTGGTTCTAATTCGCTACAATGTTGATGGAAAACCGTCAAGCGCGTTACAAAACTGTGCATCAGCACGGGGCGTTATGACATACTTTTAATTCACTAGAACCGTTCTGTTAATAGAAAACCATTTTCATGCTTCTTATATTGCTATAAATGAATTCGACTTAAGAGTTAATTCGCTTGAATATCTGATAAAAAAAGAACTTCTGATACCGATGAAACCCAGGTGACAGAATTACAGCTCCTTAAAAAGCCCTGACATTTCCAACCACTATAATTACGTCTAATACATACATGCTGCTTGTTCCCAGTCTGTAATATTAGGACCTGTCAAACAGAACAGCATGCCTTGTCACAGCTATTACGGGCGTCATTGTCTGTTTTGACATGGTTTCCATGACAGTGGGTCCCAATGTATTACCATATGCCTGTCATGACTCACTCTGTACTCTAACAACATGCTGGTCTGTGTGCTAGAATAAAGTGAACATGGCGCTGCTTTTTTTTTTCTCAGAACAGTCCTCACAGAACTTCTTTGCCCTACCATGTGTGCCTTACTGTATGCCTTACGTCTGAATTGTATTGTGCCTTGCACTTCTCATTTATAATATTAATATTCATTATATATTCATTATCTTTTTATTATCTTCTATCTATGCTTGTTGTACTTAGTTAAACCCTTCAGGCCTTTGGCTCACTAAATGTTAAGTTTTAATGTTTTCATTTCCATATTATCTGTGTGGCTGACTGGCAGGTCTTTAATTCTGTATGGCAGATTTGACAATAAAGGCAACTTTGACTTTGACATATTGACGGCCTCAATGTATAACAGGAGAATGAGGAGTAAGAACAACATTTGTTCTGGAGTAATATCTCTAATGCCATTAGAGTAGAGTAATATCTTTATGGACATGGATGCAGGTTTTGCTTACATCATATTAATCACTAATTCCTACTTGTCATTACTCATTTGCAGAACTGTAATGGCCCATGGCAAGTGGCATTTTTCTTCCTGCTACTCCTCATGTACACTGCCTGTGAAACATAACAAATTGTTGATGACAGAAAGAGAGAGTAAAACAAAGTTAACTTACTATTTTTGTGGTATTGTTAACACACCTTTTTATCATACACTGTAGTATGTACATATGTGTGTGTACACAAACACACACATACTTGTTTTTCTATGCTTGTGAGGACCTTCTATTGACTCCCATTCGTATCCAACCAAAGAATGCCATCATCATTATAAGGACCATCATAATGTTTGGTTTTTCTAGTTTTCCTATCGTTGTGAGGACATTTTGCTCTCACAACCATAAAAATACATCACCACACTTACACACCACACACACACACAGATTACATAGACACACACACACACACACACACACACACACACACACACACACACACACACACACACACACACACACACACACACACACACACACACTTAATTCCTTAATTCCCTTCAGAATAAATAAAGTATCTCTACTACTACTACTACTACACACACACACACACACACACACACACACATACACACACCACCACCACCACACACACACAGCACACTAGACACACACACAACGCCAATACAAAGAGCAGCATAATAGACTGTTAGGGCAGGGCTGCCCCATTCATCTTCCTTCAGCCAGCCCAACACTTGTGCTTAACAAGAAAACAAATAATAGTGTGAGAAAGCAGGGCTCTATTTATCGACCCTTAGGCCCGAGCTCAGATCCCACACAAGACAGTGCAGAGAAAAGAAAAGGTGTCTAGTGGAATTTACGGCATGCACAAAGGGACACATGGTGCGAGCGAAAGCAGTAATTGTCAAATATAGCCTTAAGTGTTCAATGTTATCATCAGAAAATGTGTGGGAATGAATAAGATGAACTTTGTCGGGGTGTGCTATGGTGAATGATATTATTAGGCCATTGGTGCAGTTTAGTTTTATAGCGCTAGCTGTTGGCTCTCACTGCCTACTCATATGCAATACACACTGCTACATTAAATATATATTAAAGGGTTTTTCAAAGTTATATTTTCCACATACATCTTCTCAGTACCTTTGGGCTATGAGACACCACTCTTGCTCTTCTGCAGATCCACTGTGTGTGTCTGTGTGTGTGTGTATGTGTGTGTGTGTGTGTGTGTGTGTGTGTGTGTGTGTGTGTGTGTGTGTGTGTGTGTGTGTGTGTGTGTGTGTGATGATTATGTGTTTGCAGTTTGGTCACAGCACTGGTGACAGCTCTAAGCCCATCCTGCGTGCCTTAACGGCAGAATTCTGTTTGATTTAGCGCTGCTGTTGCAATCAGAGGCAGGGGTAATGAATAGATTCCCTTCACCATGCCAGAGAAATGAGCTGTTCTCCTCGCTCCACTGAACACTTAATACAGATTAGCCCCAGCATGCAAGGTGTTATCTCTGATTATTGTGTGTGTGTCTCTGTTTGTGTGTGTGTGTGTGTGTGTGTGTGTATGTGTGTGTGTGTGTGTGTGTGTGTGTGTGTGTGTGTGTGTGTGTGTGTGTGTGTGTGTGTGTGTGTGTGTGTGTGAGACTGTGTATCTCTGTCTCTCTGTCTCTGTCTCTCTCCCACTCTCTTTGTCAATCTCTCTCTCTCTTTCTCTCTGTGTGTGTGTGTGTGTGTGTGTGTGTGTGTGTGTGTATGTGACTAATGTATTTTCCTGCTCAGAGCGAGAAATCATGTATATTCTTCACACCATGCAAAATATTGTGAATGACCAGCTATGAATCCTTTCAGTGTACTGTGTACAACTGTGTACACAAATGTGCTTGCCTATGAGTGTGAATCTGTGTGTATCTCTGTGTTTGTGAATGAGAGAGAGGGAGAGAGAGAAGGAGAGAGAGAGAGAGAGAGAGAGAGAGAGAGAGAGAGAGAGAGAGAAAGAGAGAGAAAGAAAGAAAATCAGTTCAGACTGTTCCTCATTACACACCAGAGACACAGAGAGACAGGAGCTGTCACATACCCCCCAACCAAACAGTCACTCCCACCAAAGAGCTCTGATCTAAGATCACAAGTCCAAACTTATTCAAGGAGTGCTAACTTTCTGACTTGGGGCTCATTTAGAGACACGAAAGCTCCACTACAGAAGGCAACGGCCTCGAACATCGCACTGGAAAGCTGCCTGACATAGCAAACTTGCAAACACTGTTAGTCAGTCAAGCGTATCCATAGCCTAAAGCTACTTTAACCTATGTTAGGCTACATAGGGAGATTTCACATTTCATATGAAAATGAAATCATTTGTGCTTTAAATCTAAACTTTAAATAAAAAAAATCTTCTTCACTTATTGTGTTAAAAACATCTGTTTTAAGCCATCAATTTAATTACAGACAACTTTTCAATGCAAGGGCCTTTTGGCCACAGATGATGTACTAATCACACAATCATACCGATTACAGATGCAACAATTCCTTTGAACCATAAAATGAATAATTTATTTCACACAACAAAAAAAAACTAGTTTAGTCACTGCTACTTGTGCAGGCTGTGTGCCTTGGTGGTGTTCCTTTTAAGATGCTATGCAGTTTACACTGCCTACACTGACAAACCATTCCAAGGGGCCAGGATTTAGGCAGGACTTACACACTTCACAGATACATACTTGACAGGCACAATCTTAATAAATTAGACAATTGTGGAAATGGTCTTTGATTAATTTAATTTAAAAAGTGAAACTTGTATACTATATTGATATCATAACACACAAATTGAAATATGGTAAGCCTTTTGTTTTAATTCTGATAATTACAGCAAAATATACTGTATACAATATTATTATACGATATCGTAACTTATAAAGATGTGCCTGTGCACTGATTTCATAGAACGCATAGGCACTGCATAGAACGCAGTGCCTACCTAGATTTCGGATGCAGCGAGAGAAAAACAAAACACAAAACAGTAAACAAGTAAACAAATAGACGTTGTTCTCTTACCTGGATGTTGCTGAACGATGCCTTGTTGGTGACATCATACAAAAGCAGAAGGGCTAAGAAGAGAGGACAAACATAAAAAGAGAGCATTAGAGCCATAGGCCAGTACACAGGATACACAGAGAGAAAAAAGACAAATCCTTGTCACTGAGACAGAAATCCTGTGACACAAGGATTATATACACACATCCTTGAAATGCAGGGTTGAAATGAGAATAAAAGACAAATCCTTGTACACACGGTCAGGAAAAGAAAACTGGCCTCTATATACAATGTGAATCCACTGATATGCACTGAATATTCACCATTATGGCCCTAATATATATATGCTCTAATGTACATATACACAGAATATACATTTTCTGCCTTAATACTACTGTCCTGTCATCTGATACATAGATGCTGAGGTTTTACATTGTTTTTGTGATATATACATTTTCTGCTTGTAACTTGTGTATAACTATCTTAACAATGTTCAATAAAATCAACCACAAAAAAAGAAAAAGAGAAGGAAAGGAAACAAATACAGAATTACAAGTGGAAAATTGTCCTCAGTTTCACCAAAAATAATACAAAACAAACATTCAATTTACTGGCATGACACTACAGAAACATAACATATACATTCCAACACAGCATTTGATATAAAACAAAGACCTGTGGTATACAAGAATGGTTAATATAATAAATAAGCAACCTATAAAAGGACTCAGATGACTCCAGTAAGAGTCTCTTTGCTATTTATGGTCCTAATTCCACTGGGGACAAAGGAGTTTTTAAAAATATTCTCATTGGCATTGGGCACCCTAAAACACCACCCCTGAGGGTAGAGGCTTAAATTCACTGTATAGTGGATGAGAGGAGCCATTTGTGATTTTCTTAGCTTCATCTTACTGCAGTAAGATGTATCGATGACCTTGCTGTAAACCCTCTGAGCATAATTGTGATACAAAGGGCTGAGAGATTGAAATCGTTTAAATCTAATTAGAATAAAAAGGATGAAGGGAAAAAAAGAGCAAGTTTTTCACTTCGATACACAAAAGAAATCCATTTACCGAACGAAGCAAGTTTCTATTGTTTTTTTTTCTGAAACTCATTTGCTGTTCATTCCCAGTTAGGCCTGTGGCCCACAGGCCGTGCTCTCCTCCGCTCTCCTCCGCTCTGTCTGGGCAGCTCTGGTAGGTAATTGGGCTCACTGCCTCACAAACACCCCACACAGGTTTGTCACCCACTGACAGGCCGATTTGAGGAGAGAGCAGTGTGTGTGTGTGTGTGTGTGTGTGTGTGTGTGTGTGTGTGTGTGTGTGTGTGTGTGTGTGTGTGTGTGTGTGTGTTTGTGTGTGTGTGTGCGTGTGCATGTGCGTGTGCATACATACAGGTGCCTGTGTGTGCACAGATCTGCAGTGGGGTGACCAGAAAGAAATATAGTTTCTCTATTCACACACACACACACACACACACACACATGCACACACACACTAAGCTCAGACTAAAGGCCAATCAAAGAGAAGTATGGGGGCAGCAGTGATCAGAGGGACGTGTCTGGCCATGAATCCTCTCGGCCGGCATAATTACGGTGTCTGTAACAGCGCTGACCTCAACCGCGGCCCAGTCCGGCCACCAACAATATGGAACATTACACCCTCATCATGGCAGTAATTGCAAGACACTTGAATGACCAAATAAATGGGGCCTTGTGTAATGAGAATGCACCAGCAAGCAAAGCAGAGTGATGAGAGGGAGAGAGAGAGAAAGAGAGGGGAGGAGGTAGAAAGAGAGCAAGAAAGAGAGTGAGAGAGAGAGGAAGGGAGAGAGAGCGAGAGAGAGAGGGAAGGAGGAAGGTAGGGAGAGAGGAAAGAAAATAGAAAATGCAAGAAAAAGAAACAGAGCAAATATTCAGAGAGAGAGAGAAAGAGCAAAATGAATAGAGCGAGAGAGAGAAAGAGAGAGAGAGAACAGGAGGATAGGGGGCTGCAAGGTATAGAAGAGCATGATAAGAAGTGACAGAATGTTTACGAGTGTTTACCTCTTGCCAGTAAGAGTGTTTGTGTGTGTATGTGTGCAGAGTGCTTGAATGTAGTGTTTGTGTGTGTGTGGTGTGTGTGTGTGTGTGTGTGTGTGTGTGTGTGTGTGTGTGTGTGTGTGTGTGTGTGTGTGTGTGTGTGTGTGCACATATAGAACAGTTGTGTGCATGCATGTAAAGTACTTCAGTGTTGCTCAAGGTAGCTGCCTTGGCCCCCTCCTTTTTCCATTATATATGCTACCACTGGGCAACATTATCCAAAAACATAATATAGACTTTCATAGCTGTGCCGAGGATAAACAACTTTATATCTCAGTTGAGCCAAACAAAACCACAGCTCTGCAATCTTTAACCTCCTGTTTGTCAGCTGTTACGCACTGGATGAGCAGTAACTTTATAAAATTAACTAAAAACAAAACTGAACTTCTACTTATTGGTTCTAAAGATAAAGGTGAAGCTCTCCACTCCAGTCTAGGTAACCTAAACCAACATGTCAGAGAAGAGGTAACAAGACTAGGTGTCATCCCTGATTCTGACCTAAGCCTCAAAATAGCCAAAAAATAGCCAAAAAATATTGCAAAAAAATAAATAAAAATGCATTCTTGACACAGCAAGATGCCAAAAAAAGTTGTTCAAGCATTTATCGCATATATCAAGTAGATTGGACTACTGCAACAGGCTTCCCAAAAAATCAATTGAAAAACTACAGCTTATTCAAAATTCAGCTGCAAGATTATTAACAAAAACAAGAAAGATGGAGCACATTACTGCTGTACTGGTCGAACTACACCAGGTACCCGTATCTTACAGAACTGACTAAGATCAAAGGCCCTTCAGACAGTCAGAGACTTCCAGTTATCAGCCCCGGCAGATGGGCACCCTTGGGGGCAGCGGTTCTGCCTGAGGTTTCTTCCTAGAATAAAACAGGGAGTTTTCCTCACTGATACCTCAGGTTTCTTCTTAGAATTTACACAAATCAAACACCCCTGCTGCTCCCTGGAGACACTAACAACCCAACTGCGCCTCAATGAACTTTATCGTTCTAGTGCCTCTGAACTACAAGGAATGTTGTCCTGTGTTCACGCAAGAGCCCACATCAACAGGGCATTGCGTCATTGTGACATTGCATTATTACGTCACGCAGAGACAGGAACTGACACCTCTTTCCTGGTACATGTAAGTGAGTGAGTGAGTGTGTGTGTATGTGTGTGTGTGTGTGTGTGTGTGTGTGTGTGTGTGTGTGTGTGTGTGTGTGTGTGTGTGTGTGTGTGTGTGTGTGTGTGCGTGTGCACTTTTTTTTTTTTTTTTTTAATAAATTGAATCAGGCAGAAATGACGCTTCCCATAAAACATCCTGGCTGTGTAACTAAAATAAATTGCAAATGGGCAACACATTGATAAAGCCTAATGATTGCTGTCTAATCTTGCTTTAATCAAAGAATGTCCAATTTGCAGTAATTACAAACTTTGTAACTATCATTTCACAGCATGTTCAGTAATTAAAACAGATGGCTTTGAACAGGGGAAATCTAGCTGGACTGCAACTGAGCTCTGATAAAGTACTAACACTTATAAGAATAATTTGTTGAATTAACCCAGTGTAGACATTTTGCTGATTAAACTGAGTTTGGTTAATACAAATGATGTCAAGTGCACATGTAATAGACTTGACACAAAACACTAATATCACAACTCCACCATTTTTAGCATTTTTACCAATAGTGAGCCCCTCTTTCACTCTGTGAATAATTAACTTGCACAAAGGCTCCCCCAGACTGCTATATTTTTTCTTGAGCACTTGAGCACTTGAGACATGTCGTTAAGCGCTCCTCCAGCACCGTCTCATTTGATTTCAAACTTTCTGCTTTATAATGAAGAGCTCTTCTTAACTTGGATTAGTCTGACTAGGGCGTACTTACTTACGTAATCATCTCCCAGCCACTATCTGTCTCCTTCTGCCCACTTTACTCTTTTTATTGGCCAGGCCCACATTAGCTTTCACTCTGTGCAAAGAGTCGGGCTACTCTCTGTAGACATACGCTTACTTCCTGTTTGAATTTTAACCCCTTAAGATGCACCCCCTATTATAACTTTGTTGTTATCAGAATGGTAAAGACTCTGTGTAAGGTCATAGTAATGTTATAATGTTTATTTTTCATTTGCAGCATGTCGTTCCACTGGCAGTACGGTGATTACTAAGGTGCTACAGCCAATAGGCATGCCTTTCAACCAATCACACATGATTGGAAACCTAATATTTTGGTCGAGGCAAGCCAAAGCCTTAATAGAGTTACCTGACTAAGTGCTGTACCAAAATTGTGTGGCGGTAGCACGGCAGCGCTAGCCTGGCTAGTCACAAATGGCTTTGTCTTGAAAGTTCTGCCTGTCTTGAAATCCTGCATTCCAGGGCTCTGCTTTTTTTAGGCAGTATAAAAAGGCTGCCCTTTGGACTCCTCCAAAGGACCTGTCTTTTAGACCATACAGTGTGATGTTCTTATTCACCAGCACAGCCTCCTGCCTCTCTCTGTGTGCCTGAATACAGGCAGTGTTCACTGTTCCGTGAAGGATGCTGTGCACACCTTTGGAGGGCATGCTTGGCTGCTTCCCGTGGTCTTGGGATGGTCTTAATTTCTTAGAAAAGAACAGATGACTGGCAGCTCTCTGAAGAAAGTGCATTCTTTCTAACCACTTTTTAGACCACACTGAAGTAATGATGATTCACATATTGAAGTAACCCAAAGAGGGCAGATTTTATTGCTTTTATTGTGATGAATGTATATCTGGTCTGGCCCATAAGGTAAAAGTGTATGAGTGTGTGTGTGTGTGTGTGTGTGTGTGTGTGTGTGTGTGTGTGTGTGTGTGTGTGTGTGTGTGTGTGTGTGTGTGTGTGTGTGTGTGTGTGTTTGAAAAACAAAATCATAGAGAGAGAGAGAGAGAGGGAGAGGGAGAGGGAGAGAGAGAGAGAAAGAGAGACAGAGAGAGAAAGAGAGAGAGGCCTTATTTTCTCATACTATTCTGTGAAGATATGTTAAATGCTGTGGTATAGAGTGGCTTTGGGAATAAAAATGTGATAAAATAAGCAATTTTCTCAGTGTAAAATCTGATATTGAGTTTGCATATTTATACAGTACTGCATACTGTATAGCACTGTAGTGTATATGATGTGATACTATTATACTACAGCATGTCAAACAGTCACACAGCCAATTTAAGAGACCTGAACTGTCACAGATAAGAGGGGATGGTATATTGGCAATAAATTAGTCAGATACACTGGATCTGTATTAGAGCTGATATGAATACTACAAATGGGTCTGGTCTCATCCAGACATTACTGATTTATCCTGGGTACTGATTCTCCAATACTGGGGCTAGGGGACACCAGAGCCTTATATACTAATTGAGCAGACAACACAGAAAAAAGAAGATTAGTGTTAAACCACTGGCTCAGTAGCTGGCTGATAGCTGAAGCACACTCTCTGCTGAAGCCTTTTGATTGGAATATTGGTATGCATCATTTGTGATTTGATACTCAATACATTTCTACTGGCTTGGTGCTTAACTAATACTCTACGGGGCATTGCGTCACTACGTCATTTTGTTACTGTATTCATCCGCTCCGACGCCACTGGACTGCAAGAAATGTTGTGTTGTGGTGACCTTGCCAAACTGTAAAGCACTTTGAGCTGCATCTTGTATGTATGAATTGTGCTATACAAGTAAAGATTATTATTATTATTATTACTCTAACTTAAGGTGTCAGTATAACTTGATAAAAGCTGGACATGTTCACTAAGCAAGACTGTTTTTACATACTGAATAACATAAGGAAGTTCATAGTAAATAACTGTGTGCTATGGCGCATTAAAGGTAAACAACAGAAAGAATGGCCCCTCACAACTACTGTCACTTAAGGGGACCTTTACAGTTTAAAGGCATGAATGTTTGATTAGAGAACAGATGTCAGGGCTATTCTTTATGTCTCAAGCTGCACCAGTATGTTCCACGTACAGACATCAAAGCTTTTCTGTGTGTTTTGAAGGTATACTAGTGTGATCAGAGTACATAGGCCACAGCTTACTATGTATTTCCTTGTGAACAAGTAACAGATGTTTCACCATGTAGCAGTAGCCAGCTAGCAGCTGTGTGCAAAACATATGTTAACTTGCAAGGGTTCGACCTACAATGATAAGGAATGTTATGATACCTTCTCCGTTATGATAAAGAATAGATTTTACTGAGTGGCATAGCACAACAGCACACTTCAATGCTGGTATGCAGGATTGTATTGAAGACAATGGAATCTAAACTAATTAAAGTGAACTGCTCTGTACTGTATCGAAGCTGGTGTGTAGAGACCTTGAGGTGCTGAAGGGTTTATGAGTTTGTTCTTAAGTATGTGCAAGGCTGAGTCATGCCTTCTACAAACACAATATAATTGTGTGCTTTCCTACACAAGCATACATACACAAGATGCTTGCTTGTTAGCTTTGTTTCAGCTTGTTTCAGCTTTTTCTCAACTTTAATCAGGACTAGCCCAGTGTGATTAAACAGACTTATTACAAAGACACAGATTAGCACATAATAAGGCAGCCTTCCATGGGGTGGCTGTAAATACACAGTGCGGACCATACGCAGTGCTGTGTAGGCGTCTGAAAAAAAGCTCTATGTTTAGTTCTCACACTGGCAACTTTATTCCCCCTTTTCACATCACTGCATCTTTTTTTACACCTCTCTGTGTCCACCTTTTCACCTCTGTCCATCGTTTTATCTCTCAGGCTGTCTTTTTTTCACCTCCCTGTCCAGCTCCACATCTCTCTGTCCATCTTTTTTCACCTCTCCATCTATCTTTTTCACCTCTGTCAATCTTTACTTTCATCTCTCTTTCATATGACCTTTCAAAGGGCCTTCCCTCTGCATACTCACAAAAAACTTCCTTCACTTCTGGAATACTTGATACTAGACTCTGTCTATTCTTTACTTGTTCTTTACTTTAAAGGGACAGCAGCACTGCAGCATTTGGCATCTTTTAGAAGATTAGAATAAGGAAATAAAACTGTTATCTTTAAATGAATGTCGTTGTGCAGCATATATAAGCTACGGACAGATAAACACGCCCGTCATTCCAACTAGCTGCCAGAGCAATGTATTGTGTGATTTGGGCTGGAAAATAGGACTATTATCGTGCTGAAATTAATTAACTTTTACAGTATCTGACCATGTGACGGACAGGTTCACACACACATGCAGTTCCAGAACTGGCTGTCTATGCTATACGTGTGTATATGTGTGTTGTGCAGTTTGCCTGAAACCAATCTGTGAAAATGTACATAAAAATGCCTGCACTCTCTGACCACAAACATGATTTGGCACATTAGCAAGCTTGTAATTACCATCTGTGCTGCTGTTGGTGTGTGTAAGACTTCTGCATGTCTTTTCATGTCTTAGATAGACGACTAACTGGACTGCTAGTCGTCTATCTAAGCTCCTTACTACTGTTTAAAGCAACATTAAGTCGTTTTTTAGACCTTGAAGTAATGTTTCCAAAATCGTTTCAGTAGTTCACGAACTTGTAACAGAGTAAAAGGCACTTCTGAATTCGCTTTGCCACCCTCAATGGGCTATAACCGCACTAAGTAAGTTTGGAGGAGCGGGCCGTCTCTCTGTAGTTAGAGTGAGAGAGAATTCCGAATAGAAACCGCTAGATGTTGCTAAGCAAAGTGGGGTTAGTGAACAACACCCCGGCAAATTCGAGAGAAGCATAAAAAAGCACGGATACAAAGACATGGTATAACAAACCAATCCCCCTTCCCCACATAAAATAAATCTGAATTGCTTTTACTCAAGCGAGCTTAATCCTATATTCTCTGTAGCCTATGTCTCGTGGCTGGTGGTGAATGCTTGGCTGGTAACATTTCAATTGCCCACCGTGATGCGGTGGATTAAATGACTCCTTGTCAAATTAATTGGAAGAAACAAATGACTAGGCCTATAACATTGCCTTGTGTCATTTTAGGCTACTTGTTTATGCAGTTTCGCAGTGCTGAAGTGTGGAGCTGCCGACATAAATTCCCAACTTGCCAGTGTCTCTCCTTTACATGCCTTGTGCATGGTAACGTGGTTCTCTGCGGTGACTTCACAATTAACTGTTCTAAACGCGTGTGTCAAGCCAATAGGTCAAAATAACTTGTTTTTCTATGAAATTCATATATATTTGCCGTTTCCGACCGTTTGGGCTGACGGTAGTGGTAGCCTACCGTTGGTTTAAAACAAGACTTTTCTTCCGTTAGCAACCGTTGCCATCAGTAAACAAAAGTAATGCAATATAGATGACCTAGCTCATATTTGGCTGATAAAAATTGCAAGGTGTTGATCTAATTAGTATTAAAATTAACTGTTTCGGTCATTGTTATACCTTAAAGTAGCAGTAAATTGTGTCATTTGGCTACGTTTTGTTGGCAGCACTGTGTGGAAATAGGCTATCCGAATATGAGACGCATTCCCTAACAAGCATTTGACGCTCCGTGGCTGTCGGTCTTGTAACATTAAAACATGGAAGAAACAAATGACTAGGCCTATAACATTGCCTTGTGTCATTTTAGGCTACTTTTTTAATGCAGTTTCGCAGTGCTGAAGTGTGCAGCTGCCGACATAAATTCCCAACTTGCCAGTGTCTCTCCTTTACATGCCTTGTGCATGGTAACGTGGTTCTCCGAGGTGACTTCACAGTTAACTGTTCTAAACGTGTGTGTCAAGCCAATAGGTCAAAATCACTTGTTTTTCTATGAAATTCATATATATTTGCCATTTCCGACCGTTTGGGCTGACGGTAGTGGTACCGTCGGTTTAAAACAAGACTTTGGGAATGACCAATGACCACGTGATGATGACCCTGTGAACCCGGAAGTAGGACGCAATTATCCGGATAAATGATCCCTTAGCGTTCAGACTAGGTTTTTCGGCCTCAAGATCCCTTAAAAAACCACCTCATTAGGTGGTTTTTGAAAATCCGGATTAACCCCTGGAAAATCTGGATAATTTGCGTTCACACTAGGATAAATTTTATCCGGATTTTGAAAAACCTGATAATCCGGATTTTGAAAAGTCTAGTATGAACGGGGTGTTATTGTTGCTTTAAAAGGGAAACCTAGTTACAAGTGGCAGAAAGTGGGCTGTTGCTCTGTTCTAAAACCACTCATGAAAAACAAACAGCAAGCTGCGAGAGGCTAAGTGCACCTCTCTTTGTTTGATTAAAATGTCCTGTGAGGCTTACAGCTTTCTTCTATTCCCTCAGCCAGTCACATACATTTAGAAAGCTCAGAGTAAAACTGGGATAGTCTGTTGCAAAAGATCACATGTCTGCGCTGGTTAGGGTCTTTGTTTGTGTTAATGTCAGAAATAATCCTGAAGGTCATTTGTCCTTTCCACACTTACATCTCCACACACACCCACATACCCAAACACACACACACACAAACGGCCACAAACACACACACACACACACACACACACACACACACACACACACATACACAGTGAAAACATCGAACTGAAGCCTTTGTCTGATGTCACAGCCACTGACTTGTGTGGGAAGAGATTAAAAAAGCTTTTAAAAAAAGCACTGCCATTGTTCAACTGCCTGCAGTGTGGTTCAGAGGCGTATTACCCTGTCCTGCACCCTGTTTGACAGTGTTAGACATTCTTTAGAATTGCTTTCATTCACAAACTTGTCCATGATAATGTCACAAAGGAAGAGCAATTTCTTCCATTCAGTGAAGCACTTTATTTCTGTGCTGTAGTCGACTATGGCTGGACAGTTTAAGGACAAGAGATTTGACATACTTCTGATACGAGCAAGTTTGCAACTTTTGGTTATTTTCGCTTAAGGGTGAGATAGTTTGTTCTTTGTGCTTTAAAGGCTTGTACAAGCATAATGATCAGCAATGGCAGCTACCCCCTGGTGGATTACAGAGGAGGGATGTCACAGGCAGACAGTCCCTGGCTTCTGTCAGGAAAAGAAAAAAAGAAACAGAAAAAGACAGGAGCTATTCTCCTCTGACTTTACCACCATCTCTCCGTGTCGTCAGCATCCTCCCTTTCTCTCCCCCTCTGTCTTTGTCTTAGGTCCTGTTTACATGTATCTAGATATTTTTATAAACGGATTTATAATTGTTTTATCCGTTTATTTTCTTTAATTGCATTTACACATATCCAGTAGAATCCAGAAAATACTGCGTTTTGAAAATTCTTCAATTTGAAGACCATTTTTAAAAAATATCCATTTGAGTTTGCTAAAAGTCTGTTTTTGTGTAAAGAATATCTGCTCATAAAATTA
>CM050216.1:19688742-19706242 GCA_027475355.1 Coilia nasus | reverse complement strand
CTCTCTTTCTCTCTCCCTCTCTCTCTCTGCCTTCCTCTTCCTCTCTATCTTTGTTTCCCTCTCTCTGTCTCTGTCCTCCTCCTCCTCTCTGTCTCCCTTGTTCTTGTTCTTTCTCTCATCCTATCTCTCTCTCCTTTTGTCGGAGGTGGGCAACACCAAAGCTCTTTCCATCTCCAGCTTATTCCATCTTCACTTCTTA
Organism: Coilia nasus; assembly: GCA_027475355.1. Classification (NCBI taxonomy): domain Eukaryota; kingdom Metazoa; phylum Chordata; class Actinopteri; order Clupeiformes; family Engraulidae; genus Coilia; species Coilia nasus. Next base: position 19,706,043 of record CM050216.1, on the reverse strand, counting down.
GCTGTGTAGCTCAGAGAGTTCATCAATCTTTGGACACCCCTTTCACACAAACAACCCCTGCCTCCTGCCCCCTACCCCTACCCCTACCCCCCCTTTCACACAAACAACCCCTGCCCCCTACCACCTACCCCTACCCCCACCCCCCCCCCCCCTTTTCACACAAACAACCCCTGCCCCCTACCCCCTACCATCTACCCCTACCCCTACCCCCCCTTTCACACAAACAACCCCTGCCCCCTACCACCTACCATCTACCCCTACCCCTACCCCCCCTTTCACACAAACAACCCCTGCCCCCTACCACCTACCACCTACCCCTACCCCTACCCCCCCTTTCACACAAACAACCCCTGCCCCCTACCACCTACCACCTACCCCTACCCCTACCCCTACCCCCCCTTTCACACAAACAACCCCTGCCCCTTGCCCCCTACCATCTACCCCTACCCCCCACCTGTCCTCAGTACAGATATATGGTGGCCTGGCTCTGCTCTTACTGCCACTTTATAGTAAGTAAAAGTAAGTAAAATTTATTTATAAAGCACATTTAAATACAGTTTGGACTGTCCAAAGTGCTGTACAAAACACAACACATGGATTAAGAGAAAACAGACACACATTACCATATATGGAGCTCGGATACAGATAAATACTGAAGTAGATAATAATTTAAAACAATAACAATAATTATTATTATAACCGTGATTTGTAAAATAAAATACATGAATTAACACAGGCACACACGCACGGACAGACACACAGACACACATGCACACACACACACAAATACACGTGCACACACACATACACTCTCTCGTTTACTTTATGTGTGTTCCATGTTATTTCTCATTCCCTACTCTGTCGTTCTTTTCCTGTCGTTCTGTCTGACTGCCCTACTTGTTCCTGCATGCTACCCGTTCCTATGGCAGCTGCATGCTATACCCGTTCCTATGGCAGCTGCATGCTATACCCGTTCCTATGGCAGCTGCATGCTATACCCGTTCCTATGGCAGCTGCATGCTATACCCGTTCCTATGGCAGCTGCTTTGATGTATTTATATTTTCCCAGCCAAGCTAAATCCCCTTACAGCACCAGTAATGAGGTTTGGTATTTACATGAGAGGATCACTCTGATAATGTGTACACACACACACACGAACACACACACACACACACACACACTCACACACTCACACACACACACACACACACACACACACACACACACACACACACACACACACACACACACACACACACATACACACATGCGCTGGCGGGGCACACACAAAAGCACTCCTAGCCAATTAACCCGGATGAAGACATCACACAGCAAATGCATCCATAAGCCACTCTAATTAACTCAATCACATAATTACAAGCCCCCGTGTGTGTGTGTGTGTGTGTGTGTGTGTGTGTGTGTGTGTGTGTGTCTCCTCCCTTCCTGCCCTGCTCAGCCCAGGGGCTCCTGCTGAAGGCTGCCTATCACAGGTGGGAGATTTATGTGAGCAGAGAGAGGCCACTGTGCATAGCTCAACCACTCAGCCTCACCAACACAGCCCTGTAGCAAGGCTACTGATTTTGTGTGTGTGTGTGTGTGTGTGTGTGTGTGTGTGTGTGTGTGTGTGTGTGTGTGTGTGTGTGTGTAAATACACTACTCAAAAAAAGTAAGGGAGCAAGCAGAATATATGTTGAGCTGTTGTACACTGGTTTCGACCTTGGCCTGGTCGTCTGGAATATTCCCCAGTCTCCTGGTAACATGTCCAGAGCCGACTTATCACGCTACATGACACAGCAAAGCAACAAGTGACCTCCCTCTGAGTGTTCCCATCTTCCAACAGTTGCACTGTTCTGGCTACGTCTGCTGGATCCAAATAGCACCTGGCAGCATTGGTTACAACCAGGAACTACAAACTCAGCCATATAACGATCTAGGCATGCATTTTTGCCATTAGGGTACAGAATGCAACTGTAAAACAAATGTGGGCACCTTGCCTGTATATAGGGCCTTGCAGCTACAAGGTTTGAGCACACAAGGTTCCGCATGATTTGGCTCAAACTCACCAATTGACTCACTGAGATACACTGCTAGTCAAAACAAAAGAAACAGTTCGGGTAAACTTCAATTTATATGAAAGCTTTGACAAAATGGGTTTCCTCCCTTAATTGTTTTGAGTAGTGTATGTGTGACTACCTGTGTGGGTGTATGTTTGTTTTTGTGGGAGTGCATGTATATCTATAAAAGAGATAGAGAGACAGAGGGAGAGAGAGGTAGAGAGGGAGATAGAGAGAGAGAGAGAGAGAGAATGAAGGAGAGAGTGAAATAGTATGAGTGCCTGTAACCTATGTTAGTGTAAAAAGTTTGAGCTGTTTGAGTTATTACTGGTAAACACACAGGCTCTCTCAGGCTGAGATGGAAAGGTAGAGAGTGAGCTCTGCATGGAAATTCATTACTGAGGAGGCATTAGCATACTAGCTCAGATTAAGGGCCTCTTGAGGGTAGGAGGAGGAAGGAGGTGTGTGTGTGAGCGGATGGTGGTAGTGGGGGGAGGGGGGTGGTGGTGGGTTGAGTGTGGATGGGATGTCACATGACCAGTGTGAAGAAAAACACCTCTTACCTGCAGCTTCACTTTAACCCCGTCAATGTCGAGCACTTTATTCTGAAACACAAAAGCAGAAAAAATAACAAGACATTAGCCTGAACCTGGAGAGGGAGAGAGAGATAGAGAGAACAGAGAAGATAGAGAGATGAGAGAGAGAAAGAACAGTGAAAAGAAAGATAAGAGAGAAAGGGGAGAGGAAAGAATGGAGAGAGAAAGAAAAGTAGAGAGAGAGAGAGAGAGAGAGAGAGAAAGAGATGAGAGCATCTGTGTGTTGTATTAGCCATAATGGTGCCTGTCTGTCTCCCTGTTTGTGAAGGCTAAAAGCACAAGGCTATTGTTCCCATAAAAGTGACCTTGGGAAGCTCTTTGACCATTTGTGTGTGTGCGACTTTGAATGTGTTTGTATGTGTGTGTGTGTGACTTTGAATGTGTATGTGTGTGTGTGTGTGTGTGTGTGTGTGTGTGTGTGTGTATCTGTGTGTGACTATATGTATGTGTGCGCGCTCATGCATGCATGTGTGTATGTATGTGTGTGAATAAAAGTTGAAAAAGCAAACAAAAAATCTCTCCAAACCAAGGGCAGCTGCCTTCACCTTGTACAGTGAGCAAGCAACAGATGTAGGTTACAGGCTTTCCTGATCAGCCATTCAGGTCAGAAGTCTAACCCATTTTATGCTTCTGCATGTGTTCACACGTGCATATACGATCCTCCACATGCGCATGTGAAGTGTAACCAAGCGGCAACGTTCCAGGCTAAACAATGAAGCCAGAACTGAACGTTGTAAAGATGCAGTACCTCACACATCCATTGGGGGCTGGCTGTCGAAGTCAATAAAAAGTCAATTTTCACAGCAAAATTAAACATATTTTCAGTGTGGTTAAAAAAAATTGATTATTTTATTTAAAAATGATATATCTTTATATAGGTGCATTCGATGTTCTCTACACATCTGTTAGCTTATTATGTCCTCCTTTTGTAAGTCGCTTTGGATAAAAGCGTCTGCTAAGTGTAATGTAATGTAATGTAAAAAAAACTGAATTTGGTGTGTTTTGACATTCATACAATAAGCTGGCAAAGATGGTCGTGCCTAGAATCTTTCATTTAAATCATCCTCCGGTCTGATGCCAGAGGTACTTGCACAGAATGAGGAGAGGGAGCTAAGGGTGGTGGGGTGATGATGGGGCATTGGGGGGCTAGTGGGAGGGTGAGAAGGGGCGGTAGTGGGGGGGGGGGGGGGGGGTGACATGGAGATGGAGTCTCACCATGTGTCTTGCCTGCTCCCTTCCCCCCTCTCCCCTTCTCCTCATCAATATTGCAGCTTGCACTCCCATTCCCCTCATAGCACTTTAATAACAGCACTCTTCCTCTTCCTCTTCTTCTTCTTCCTCCAGGGCTGCACTCACACTGATCCTCCCCTCCTCTTCTCATCCTCTGCCCCCTCTCCTCACACACACCCCCCACCTCCATCCCCACACTCAAGAGAACCAGACCTGTAGTGATATACATCACTTGTGAACTTCATAGAGCACCTATGGGCCAGTGGGGCAGGGAGAGCAGAGCCGTGATGGGGGTGTTGATCATGAGGATATAGCTGCCGAGCCACGAGGGTTGGGAGCTAGCCATCTATTTCTGCTCTGAGATCTTGTTTTCCAAAGGGATCTGTACTTACCTCATTCCTTCCTTCCTTCCTTCCTCTCCTTCTTTCTCTCTCTCTTTCTTTCTTTCTTTCTCTCTTTCTTTCTTTCTTTCTTTCTTTCTTTCTTTCTTTCTTTCTTTCCTCCCCCCCTCTCTCTATATCACCTTTCTCTTCTTTCAGTCACTTCCTGCATCTTCTCCTCCCTTCATCTTAGGTTCTGAAAAACATTATTTCGACTTCCCCTTCTTGGTTTTTGTCTCCTGAGTCTACAAGTCACAGGTCATGGGCGTAGCAGTGGAGGTCACGGGTGAGAGCAGCTGACTCATGTGTTACCCGGCGGAAGAACACACAAGCCTTTGCACACTGCTAGACAGAATCTGGCCGAGATGTGCCAATGAAGGGATGAAGCCATTTTGACTGTGATACACACACACACACACACACACACACACACACACACACACACACACACACACACACACACACACACACACACACACACACACACACACACACACACACACACACAAACACTGTTGCCAAGGGACAGAGAAAGCACTAGTCAGGGCTGAATATACAGCTTTGCCACTGGTGAATCATAGAGGAAAGGCTTGATTGGCCATTGCTGTGTGTTTGGAGGAGGGATCAAATTCATCTTTTACAGGTATATCATTGTGTAGGAACATCAGGTGTGAAATTGAAACATGTTGCTCTTTGCGAGAGAACAAAGACATAAAGCACTTGCTTTCACCCTGACTGACTAGGTTGCATTCGCTTGAGAGCTCTACACAAAAAGGGTCCTCTGAAAAGCACCCATTTCGCATAAAGGCATGAAAAGACCTTTTCATGTAATTGGGTTCACAGACTGAAAACCTCCATTGACCTACGCAATGCCTAGGGCTGTAATTTCACGAGCAGTAGTGCGATTAAAATGGAGTTTTTTTTAACATGCCCCACCTTGTACAGCGCCTTTTGTTTGTTGACTGAAACTGCACCTTTAGGCTACAACTATACGGCCATTACTTGAATGAATACAAAATACGTACTTTCATGTGACTTCAAGTGGAAATGTCTATTTTTGAAGAAAAAAACCACCGCACACCGGGAATTTTTTTTTTGCGAGGTGCAGGTAACGGCTACAGGGATTCACTTTAGAAGGAAGATACCGCACACTCTTGTTCGATGCCCAATTTTAATTACAGACAACGTTTCGGCCCGTATGGCCTTTCTCAGTGTAAGACTTGAGAAAGGCCATACGGGCCGAAACGTTGTCTGTAATTAAAATTGGGCATCGAACAAGAGTGTGCGGTATCTTTCTTCTAAAGTGAATTCAAGTGGAAATGACCACGGCCAGACAGAGGAATAGATAGTCAGTCAGACAAACAGAAAGACAAACAGACAGGTCTATAGTAAGATCTATAGTCACAGTGTGCCAGTGATGTTTGCTTTGGCTAATGTAGTTTGATGTTTTTACCAGAGCCTTAGACGGGGACTGATAAAATGCTGTCAACTTTCATGGGATCATTATCTGAAACAACAACAAAAAATCTCTTCACTTTCAAGAGCTGCTTATCTGGCTTAGTCTAGGCTCCATGAAGGAGGCTTTCCTTCCTGCCTGCCTGCCTGCCTGCCTGCGTGGCTTCTCTGCAGTCATGGTAACCACTCTTGGGCTGCTCAACATGGCTGGATGAGTCGTGTGCGTAGTCTGAATGTCTCTCATGATGAGTGACGCTGCCTTTTTTGCCATCTCTCAAAAAGACACAAAAGGACAACTCACTTCTCCAGCTATTACGAGGACTCTTGACATCGGCATGGTGTGCACGCACGCACGCACGAGCGCGCGCGCGCGCACAAACACACACACTTCACTTGCTGCTTCCATGGTGATGCACAGAACACGACGCCCTGCTCAACAGTGGAACACTGCGAGCCTGACGTTTGTTGCTGAGTTTTTCAGATCTTGCACATGTAAACTTATTGGGCAGTCTATTTTAATACAATCCCTTTAACAGCAGCCTCCATGAAAAATGAAATTTCCCTTCTTTCACCTCCAACTCACGACTCCAGTCAAACAGGCCTTTAGAGGTGGAGTTTTGAACATTGTATAAAAGAATGTGTTCTGCGTAAGGCATAACGGCTGACAAGGTGACCAGTTCCATGGAAATAATGGCGAGGTGGAGACGAAGAAGAGGAAGTTGGCTCTGCCAAGTCAATTATATTTCATGGAACTGGTCACCTCGAAGGCAGTTATCCCTTTTATCTCTCGTTTTGTATTTATGATATAATTTAATATTAATGAACTACCAAAATAAATGGTTAATTTGCTACTTTATAGTACCTATTAAGAAAAAGTAGAGCGTGAAATAACAGTTAATTTGACTACTAGAGTTGTCATGGTTACCATTCATAAGCACATTGACATGGAACCGTGATTCAAATTTCTTCTACTTCAGATCTACTTCCAAGGTAGCTAATTACACAAAGTTAATTCCCACCTCATCATTACATTTTTTTTTACATTACACTTAGCTGACACTCTTATCCAGAGCAACTTAGAGATATTTACAGGCTATCAGTTACAGTCCCTGGAGCAGTGTGGGGTTAGATGCCTTGCTGAAGGGCATCTCCGCCATGGGTAGGTCGGGATTCGATCCAGCAACCTTCTGATCGCAAGACCAACTCCCTAACCACTAGGCCACAGCTGGCACATCAGCCATTCATTGCTAAAGGAGATAAAACAATGTAAGATCCTAAAATTCCACATTATATTCTATGAAGCCCAGCCCAACTTTCATCTTCCTTTTATCATCACCGGTGTGATGGTTCAGCCTTAAAGCTTTTTCTGTGAGCTCAGTGTTTTCAGTCCCCCACCTACCCACGGCAGATTCTGACTGATCTATAGTCCCCTAGTTGTGCCTGTGTGCTCACAGGGCAGTTGAAAAGGCAACGCTTAGGAATGAGGAATGATCACAACACTTCTGTGCAAGTCCTTCCCCTTCTGAGTGATGATGGAGGGTAATGGTTGTGTTTGTGTGTATGTGAGTGTGCATGTGTATGTGTGTGCATTTGCGTGCACATATAATGGGTGTACGTGTTTGTGTGTATGTGTGTGTGCCTTTGTGTATGCGCATATATATGGGCATATAATTTTGTGTGTGTGTGTGTGCCTGTGTATGCATGTCTGCAGGTATGTGTGTGTGTGTGTACGCATGAGGGCATGTATCTGTGTGTGTATGTGCATTTGCATTTATGTGTGTGCATGTTTGTGTGAGCAAGGATGTCAACGTGTGTGTGTGTGCATATAATGGGTGTACGTGTTTGTGTGCATGTGTGTATGTGTATGTGCATATGGGACGTGTAATTCTGTGTGTGTGTGTGTATATATGTGCACCCATGCTTATTGTGTGCATGCTGGTGTGCGCACGGATGCGTGTGCGTGTGCGTGTGTGTTTGTGTGTGTGTGTACACCTGTGCATCTGAGGGATCAGCGGAGCAGGGGGAAGGCACTAATGGCTCTGAGAGATGGAGAGAGAGAGAGAGGGCTCTGAGAGATGGAGAGAGAGAGAGAGGGCTCTGAGAGATGGAGAGAGAGAGAGAGAGAGAGGGCTCAGAGAGATGGAGAGAGAGAGAGAGAGGGCTCTGAGAGATGGAGAGAGAGAGAGAGGGCTCTGAGAGATGGAGAGAGAGAGGGCTCTGAGAGATGGAGAGAGAGAGAGAGAGAGAGGGCTCAGAGAGATGGAGAGAGAGAGAGGGCTCTGAGAGATGGAGAGAGAGAGAGAGAGGGCTCTGAGAGATGGAGAGAGAGAGAGAGAGAGAGAGGGCTCAGAGAGATGGAGAGAGAGAGAGGGCTCTGAGAGATGGAGAGAGAGAGAGAGAGAGAGAGAGGGCTCAGAGAGATGGAGAGAGAGAAAGGGCTCTGAGAGATGGGGAGAGAGGGCTCTGAGAGATGGAGAGAGAGAAAGAGAGAGAGAGGGGGTTCTGAGAGATGGAGAGAAAGAGAGGGCTCTGAGAGATGGAGAGAGAGAGCGGGCTCTGAGAGATGGAGAGAGAGAGAGAGAGGGCTCTGAGAGATGGAGAGAGAGAGAGAGAGGGCTCTGAGAGATGGAGAGAGAGAGAGAGCTCTGAGAGATGGGAGAGAGAGAGAGAGGGCTCTGAGAGATGGAGAGAGAGAGAGAGGGGGCTCTGAGAGATGGAGAGAGAGAGAGAGAGAGGGCTCTGAGAGATGGAGAGAGAGGGGGCTCCGGATGAGGGATCGGTGTTGCTGCCTCCACTGCGCTGGCCCTCACTGCGGGTTGCTCTCCATTTCATCAGCCCCAGTAAGGGGTGGCCCACCGGGAGGAGGCTGGTGAGGGGGCTGGAGGCTGTCATGTCTCACGTGGGGATTAAAATGAGAGGCGATGAGAACAGCAGGCAGGTGTGGGTGCCAGGGACACTTTCCCACCCATTGCCCTCCAACAGGGAGCAAATCTGCCCCTCCACTGGAGAAGTAGAAGCAACTACAAAAACTTGATCTTGTTGACCATTTACTATATGGTCAAGTCTGCAGTGGGAAAAGAAACAGCTAAGAAATCTGATCACTGTGACTGTAGTCTACCTGGTGGACTGGTAAGCTTAGCTTAAGTTAAGACTAAGTAGTTCTTTCAACCTTAAAATAATGTTTCCAAAATTGTTTCAGTGGTTTATCAACTTGTAACTGGGTGAAAGGCATTTCTGATTCATTTGCTGGCTTCCATGGGCTATAACCACACTAAGTAGGTTTGGAGGAGCGGGCCGTCCCTCTGTAATTCGAATGAGAAATGATTACGCTTCCAACCTGTAGGGTGACCGAAGACGAAAACTACTTAGTGTTGCTTTAAGGCAGACCATGCTGTCATTTCTGTTTCATTTCAACAGCCAATGTCCATGGAACTTAGAACTGTACACAATTCCAAACCCACAGACTTTTGTTTTGATCGGTGTCCTGTCTTTGTAATTCAGAAAACACAAATAGGCTGGCCCAGCCAATCAACACACTGTATTAGGGGCATTCAGGGGAGATATGCTCTCTGATTGGATCAAATGTCAACAACCTTTCCCCCAAATCGCAAACAACACTTAACGGGTAGAGAAAGGCTCTACACTGATACCGCAGTCACAGGTTTGAATCTCGGTAAAGATGTGAGAGAGCGTTAATGAATCAGACACACCTGTGAGGGCATTTAGCTGTATAGCAGCAAGTTGCCACCACCTCCTCACAGTCACATGTTGCCTGTGAGTTTTTAGCTAATTAGCCACCACTGATAAAATGAACAGGAGATTATAAAAAATGAGATTATAAAAAAGGAGATTATAAAGACTTTGATGTAGAATGTGTTCTACAACAATAAAAATATCATGTCCTTTTCTGTGGACCGTGATATTCTTTAGAACCTTCACCCTCCCAACGCTCCTGTCAGACTGGTGTGTGATTTTTACCTGTTCAGGCTCTATTTTTAAACGCCTTTCAGTGCTAAATCTAAAGGTTAAGATTTTACCTTTACAGTCTTTTAGCTATAGCTGTGCCACCCAGCAGGGTGTTGACACCTCACGCTCACCTCTGTGGTTGTCGGCTAGCTCCTGATGGTCCCAGACACGGAGTAATTGGCTGCAATGTCAGTGTGAGACGAGATGGTGGGTGTGTGGTAATCCACCCTCAACCCTTCTAGAGCAGTCTGCTGTTCAATGAGAAGCCCTTACCTTCTCTCTAAAGGCAAGAGAACATTAGCTCTCAGATAAGGTAAGACCCTACTGCCATCTCAGAAGGTAATTTTACAGCACAAGATGTTCTCAGAAATGTTGATGTCTTCTGGGAGCTTTGAAGGGGAGAGAAGTGGAGATTGGAGGTCGATATATGATTCCACCAAGTGTTGCTCAACAGAAAAAATAAAGTTGTCGACATATGTCGTTGCACTAGGGGCCTGCACTCGCATCAAAAAAATCAGCTATAAAAACGAAAACCTCTTTAAACCCATCTGAAGAAGGATGCATGTTGTGTGTGATCAAAGCAACTCTCCAGATTGCAACATTTTGAGTTGTTATCCAATCAGAGTATGAGGAAACATCTGTGCCATATTATTTTTTTTATGTACAAGACAACTTCTGCAACACACTAGCACAGGGGTGCCCACTACATCGATCGCGATTGACCAGTAGATCTCGAAGGCAGTGCCGGTAGATCACGTAGTCTAAAACTTTTTGTTAGGTTACCATAACAACTACAATAGAACGGCTACTGGAAAAATGCAGGAAAGAAGGAGTCCTAGCTAGTTCTCTAGCATTCTAGCTAGTCCTAGCTAGTTCTCTACGCCTCAAACGAAAAATGAAATTGCTGTCCTCAAAGTTGCAGCACCATGATTTCGGAAACTTCTGAAACCTCACATTGCAGTTGGACAAACAAGGGGGGGCGTGTGCGCAAATTGACAGTGTGCGCTACACTGAGCAGATCCAAAATGTTCAGTCAGACTTTGACAAACGATTTCAAGACTTTGTTATACTCGAGCCAATTGCTACATTTATGTGCCATCCATTTGGGGAAGATACTGAAGTGGATTCCCTTGCTTCAAAAACTGCAACACTGTTTCACCTGAACGCGTCTGCAGTGGAAGACGAGATGCTGACGGAAAAGTACCCAGACATGAGGAAATTTGCTACCTCCTTGACTGCATTACTCTACTTATTTGTGCGAGTCTGCCTTTTCCCACATACAGATTATTAAGTCCAAATACAGTTTCTCCATCACTGATGATCATTTGGAGGCCCGCTTGAGGCTCGCTACCAGCAGCTACTGTCCAGACTATGCAACCCTGTCTGACTCCCTCCAGTGCACGTCATCATCAGATTAAGATGATAATAGATTATTACAAATGTATTACAGTTGTGCTGTAAAGGTTCATTACAAAGTAATACAAATGTATTAAAGTTGTGCTGTAAAGGTTCATGCATTGATACATGTATTTTACTATGTTGCATATGTAATGCAATATGTATATCAATACACAAACTGCATAAACGTACACATGAAACACATACTGAGTGATGTATTATTATTATTATTATTATTATTATTATTAGTAGTAGTAGTAGTAGTAGATCACTTTGGCGTGGTAATTCTAAAAGTAGCTCACGAGCCAAAATATAGTGGGCACCCCTGCCCTAGCAGAAATGCTGTCTCTTTTATGTCATATTCTGAGCGACACTTGTCGCCTGGACTATGAATTGGCATTTTATTCTTCCTGCAGTCTGCTGTTCAACAAAAGACCCAACCCCTCTAAAGGCAAGACACTATCACCTCTCAGAAAAGGTAAGACCCTACTGCCATCTCAGAAGGCAATCTTACCACACAAGATGTTCTCAGAAATGTTGATGTCCCCTGAGAGCTTTGAAGGGGAGAGAAGTGGTCTATGCTGCTGATAAGTGTTGGCATGTGTGAATATTATATGCCCTCAATTGTTAACATGGCACAAGTAGGACATTTATTTTGTATTATAAGAAGAGCCAATCATGTGCATTGTAAGGTCACGTGATATGAAGGTATAAAACCGTGTGTGTGTGACAATAAATTCTCTTTCTGTTCCTGAGCAATAGTGTGCAGTTCCTTAGTTCAGTTATCCCTGAGTATACACGAATTCTCCGTGCAGTAAGCAACTTGGTTAACAGGTTATGGGCCCAGGAGAACTCAGCGAGGTAACGACCAAGGACTTTGTCGGGAAGTTTTGCATGGAAGTTGCTAGCGCACCAAAGCCGACTAAGCGCACCAAAATAACTAACAGAAACGAAAGAAGGATCGCGGATAGATCGAGCAGCAGCCGTTGGTCTCAACTAGTTTTCGACGGAGATGAAAAGAACTATGAGTTGTGGGAAACAAAATTCTTAGGGCATCTCAGACTTCAAGGGCTACGAGATACGATCCTCGAGGAACCTGATGAAGACGCGGATGAGGCAGAAGAAGAGTCGAAATACGCCGAGGCATATGCTGAGCTAATACAGTTTCTGGATGACAAGAGTTTATCGCTTGTAATGCGAGATGCAGCTGACGATGGTCGAGCAGCATTAAAGATTTTAAGAGACTATTATGCTGGCACAGCACAGCCGCGAATAGTTAGCCTTTACACGGAGCTGTTAAGCAGCGAAAGCGTCACAGTATATATTATACACGCAGAGACTGTGATGACTGCTTTGAAGAGTGCAGGTGAAGAGTTGAGTGATGGGCTACTTGTGGCGATGGTCTTGAAAGGATTGCCTGAATCGTTCAAACCGTTTACCATTCACGTAACCCAGAGAGATGAAACAATGCCGTTTGCCGAGTTTAAAACAAAGTTAAGAAGCTACGAGGACACCGAGAAAATGCGCACTACAGCCACCGAGGACAACGTCATGAAGGCGCGAGTACAGCTAGGCGGGAGAGCCAGAGCAGAAGCAAGCGGTCGGGGAGCTGAAGTGAATACGGATATAGTGTGCTTCAAGTGTGGACAGAAAGGACACAGGGCAAAGGGCTGTTCACGCAAGCAGTGGTGCAGTTACTGTAGAAGCAGCACACACCGAGATGGCAACTGCAGAAAGAAACAGCGTGGAGATGTCACGCGGCAAGCTTCTGATGGTCCAGAGAACAAGGCGTATGCTTTGCTGACGAGCGACAGAGAAGTTGAATCAGCGACGGCCTACCAGTCCGGTCATGGTGTGAAAGAGAAAGGCCTGATGGTGGACACGGGGGCGACTTCACATATCATTACGGATATCGCCAAATTCAAGAAATTCGACGAGAGTTTCCAGCCTGCAACGCATTGTGTGGAGTTAGCTGATGCCACTCGGCGCAACGGAGTCGCAGAGTGTAGAGGAGATGCGGAGGTGTGCTTGATTGACAGTAGAGGCCGCTGTCACAACGCGACGTTGAAACAGGCACTCTACATCCCATCATACCTGCAGGACATTTTTTCTGTTAAGGCAGCTACAGCGAGTGGAGCGACGGTAATCTTCAAGGAGAAGAACAGCCTGTTACAGCACAGAGACGGTACCAAATTCCACATTCACGAACTGAACAAACTGTACTACTTACAGACTGTAAATGGTGAGTGTGATGATCAGTGTAAAGGGTGCTATGACATGCAAACATGGCACGAAATTCTAGGCCATTGTAACTACGACGATGTACAGAAATTGCAGAATGTAGTTGATGGTGTTGGTGTGATGGTGATGTGTGTACCCAGGGGAAATTTACCCAAAGTAGAAGCAGGGAGCCTGATGCTAGGGCTACAGCAGTTCTACAATTAGTGCACACTGATTTAGCCGGTCCAATTGACCCGGAGTCCCGTGATGGATATAGGTGGGCAGTTTCATTCACTGATGATTATTCCAGTGCAGTGTTCGTGTATTTTCTGAGACATAAGAGTGACACTGTACAAGCAACTGAGAAATTCCTAGCTGACATGTCCCCATATGGGAAGGTAAAACGTATCAGGTCAGATAATGGTACAGAGTTCATGGGGAAGGATTATCAGGCATTGCTTAGCAAGAATGGAATTAGGCATGAAACGTCAGCACCTTATTCGCCCCACCAGAACGGCACAGCAGAGCGTAACTGGAGGACATTGTTTGATATGGCAAGATGCATGCTTATTGAAAGTGAGTTACCTAAGAACTTGAGGACCTATGCAGTACAGACTGCAGCTGTAATAAGGAACAGGTGCTTTAGCAACCGTACAAAGCAGACATCATATTTCATGCGAACAGGGAAACAGCCCAATATCTCAAAAATGCAGAAATTTGGGGCTAAGTGTTATGCTTATAAGCAAGAGAAGAAAAAGCTCGATAGCAAATCTGAGAAGGGAGTTTTTGTTGGATATGACAGGAATAGTCCAGCCTACATGGTTTATTACCCAGACAGTAGGAAAGTGCAGAAGCACAGGTTGGTGAAGTTTGTTCCCAGAGAGCAGCAGACGCAGACTGACATGACACCAGATGACGATGACTTTGAGCTGTCCAGTAGGATAAACAGAACCAGACTGAATTCTGATGGGAGAGTTGGACAGACTGAAACCCAGACTCCAGAAACAGAACCTGAGGCCAGTAGTCAAGTGCAACCAGTTCAGACTGAAGAGAGGCGTAACCCTCCGAGAGAGAGGAAGAAGCCAGGTTATCTAAGCGATTATGTTATTGACAACAGGAAGGACCAGTTAATGATAAATATAGACTACTGTTACAGATTGGTGTGTAATGTGCCCCAGACATTCAAGGAAGCAGTAGCCTCCAATGAATCCAAAGAGTGGATTGCAGCAATGGAGGAGGAGATGCAGTCACTCAGAGAAAACGACACGTTTACCCTAGCCAGCTTACCTGAGGGAAAGGAGGCAGTGGGGGGTAGATGGGTGTACGCCATTAAGAATGATGTTGGGTTTTAGCGAAACCACAGCAAAAAACTGGAATGGATTATCTGAGCGTCCGGACCGGACTTTTTTTTTTAACGGATCGGCCGTTTTCCGTGCCGCCGCGCCGATACCGATACGCATTTTTTTGCCAATATCGGCGGCCGATCCGATGCCGATATTGGATCGGGACAAGCCTAGTTGGCATGTTTGAATATTATATGCCCTCAATTGTTAACATGGCACAAGTAGGACATTTATTTTGTATTATAAGAAGAGCCAATCATGTGCATTGTAAGGTCACGTGATATGAAGGTATAAAACCGTGTGTGTGTGACAATAAATTCTCTTTCTGTTCCTGAGCAATAGTGTGCAGTTCCTTAGTTCAGTTATCCCTGAGTATACACGAATTCTCCGTGCAGTAAGCAACTTGGTTAACAATAAGTATTGAGGTTGTTGTATGATTTCACCACTGTGGTAAAGCACAAAGACTAGATGTACAGCAAGGGGTTGTCTAACGTGATTTCCAGAAGAACTAAGGTTTGTGTAACTTTAAAATTAAAATCGCCTAATCATCCAAAACCACACCACTAATTTACCAAAACAATGTTCCCCTGTTTCACACAACTTTATGAAATCTTGATTTTCTTCCTCTACATACGAATCACTTTACACATAAATCACTGGCCGCATCATGTGCTCATTACCTGCTCCCCCGGAGGGGATTGACCAGGTATTGCAATGATCCTGTCCGTGTGTGTGTATGTGTCTGTCTGCCTGCAACAACCCTGTTCATCCACATGGGGGACCAGGTTGCCATCTCTGATTGCACTTTTAGAAAGCACTGGGATTTGAAATGATTGACTGAAGGCATTACAGGTCAAACCCCACTGAAACTCAATTCCCTATTTAACTATATTCTGTGTACTTGAATGTAAATATTGCACATGTAAATTTTGCAGCACTAGTCATAAAAAGAATCAGTAAATAGATGCATTTATTGCATATATAACTACATCTATTATAATTCTGGAAAAAAATATCTGACATAAATAAATATGTTTTACACAAACTATTTACAAAGTGCCTCATCAAACTATGGTGAAAGCTATCTGCTCAGGTTATATGTCTGTCTGTCATTACTGGATAAATGGCACATGGGAACACAATGGCCATATTTTGCTGTATTTCTTATATTGTTCTGCAATGGACAACAACCTAGGACGACTTTAGTATTATCATAGCACCCAAACTGATGCTTATTATCATAGCACTCAAACTGATGCTTATCTTTGACATACCACTAGTTCTAGTAGTGTATTCCACTGTAATGTACAGTACGTGCACTGTATGCACACAGACACACACACACACACACACACACACACACACACACACAACAACAACAACAACAACAACAACAACAACAACACAAAAAAAACAAAAAAAACAAAGCCAAGCCAAGCAGAGCCTCTTCTGTTGGAAAACACATCAATAAAAGGCAGATGTCCCAGGCTGCAGACTGAAGTGCCACCATACCCCGACTCCTGCTCTCTCGCTTTCTCTCTCTGTAGCTCTCTCGTTTCTCTCTCTTTTTCTCACTCTCTCTCTCTCTGTCTCTCTTTCTGTCTTTCTTGCACTCTTTTTTCTTTCTCTTACTTTCTCTCTCTGTCTTTTTCTCTTTCTCTTTCACTCACTTTCTCTCTCTGTCTTTATCTCTCTCTCTCTTTCACTCAGTCATTCTCTCTCTCTCTGACTTTCTCTCTCTCTTTCACTCTCTCCCTCTATCCACTACTAGATGGCACAGAAATAAAATGCAAATGCAAAACGTGCAGAAAATGCAAAACGTGGTTTGTTCAACGTGACTGCAAAGGGTGGGCTCTCTGCTGTCTGGGTAGGAGGAGGAAGAGGAGGAGGAAGAGGAGGAGGAGGGAGGCACTGAAGAGAAGAGTAATGACCCCGAGACTAATACTGTAATATACTTAGTAACACACGCCCCCACTGGTGCACAGAGCCCCATGCTGCTGGCATTGGGCGGGGGGGGACCTCTCCTGCCACTTCTCTTCTGAGGAGCTGGAGGCACAGCGAGACGCCCGACCGATCTGCCACTGACGAGGCCAAGGAGATGGACACGTACACACACAAACACACACACACACCCACACACACACACACACAGATATACACACACACACATACACAGACACACACACACCTGTACACATGCACACACATTTGTGCACACAAAAACACACCCACGCACAAAAACACATACACATACACACACTCACAGACACACACACACACACACACACACACACACACACACACTCAAACACACACACACACACACACACACACACACACACACACACACACACACACACACACACACACACACTCAGACACACACACACACACACACACACACACACACACACACACACACACACACACTGTGCAGACTGCTTGGAGAGGGCAACACTGACAGCTGGCATGGTGAAGCTCAAAGTTGTTGTTTTTGAAGGAGCTCCATGCTGTCCGGCCTGTCAGGCGAAGCCAGGGGAGTCTGGACAGACCCGGCACAAACTAGACAGCATGAAGTCTGCAAGTTACACAGCGATGTCACACTCATGGAAAATAAATACCTGTGTGTGTGTGTGTGTGTGTGTGTGTGTGTGCGCG
>CM050216.1:19676242-19678742 GCA_027475355.1 Coilia nasus | reverse complement strand
CTAGGACATGGCGATTCGATACGATTTTCGATACAGGGCTCACGATACGATACGATTTTCGATACAGTGCAATTAAATTCGATTCGATTCTGATATTGATACATATTACTTAATAATTATTATTCAATGTCATTAACAAAACCAGACAAATATTACTTTTATGTTCAATTTCTTGAACAGGAAAATAAAGTGAATTTTTTCAATGCTTTTTACTGAAAATGTCACAGAAATGGTGCCCAGTCTCACTAGGTATCTGTAGTCAACTTATAAAAACTATTTGTGCAAAAGAATACAATATGGCTAATGTACATTTGTACTGAGCAAAGTACATTCACTACATTTTGGTTTAGAATCAATAGTGCATTTCTCTGTGCAGTAGCTATTGGGGGTGTATCGATATTAATAGCCAGAATATCGATATTATATCGTTTTTAAAAATATCAATATATATTGCTGTATCGATTTTTTTAGCACAGCAGTAGTGAATATGTGTGTCTTTGATGGTCAGGTACAGACAGAACAGGAAAAACAGAAACAGTGCGTGTACATACTGTTTCCATACTTCCCAAGCTTCTTCCACTACATTTCAAGTTTTTTGGAATGATAAATTCCCTGTGGGAACTACACTAACAATTCAAGTGTTCGCCCAAGCTACCCTAGTAATCTAACTCTCTTCAATATAAAGACCATCTATTGCTTACTGTATATGAAAGCTAGTGTGTGTGTGTGTGTGTGTGTGTGTCTTTGACGCATAGGCATCGGGCTACACTTGGGAGTATGTGTGTTTAAAATGGCCGGGTATTGGGTATTGTTGTGATAACGAGTCTGAAATGGTGATTCTCTACAGTGAAACCAGTGAAACACACACACACACGCACGCACGCATGCACGCACGCATGCATGCACGCACGCACGCACACATACACACCGCCCTTCATATACAGTAATCAACAGATGGTCTTTATATTGAATACATTTGCATAATGCATAATGGCTATAGTGTCACAAGCGCAAATCTGTGAAACCAGCATATTGTCTGTATACACACATGCACATATGTGCAAGGGCAAGAAAAAAGCATGTTTACACATCAGTGTACATGCCTGTCCACGCTAAGCTAATGGTGTATCAATGGCATGCATGCACGTAACAATAAATAGCCTTTTATGTTGCAGCAAATCCTGCCAGATGTAGGCAGAGTAGTAGACATACTTTATTTATTTATTTGTTTGTTTGTTTGTTTGTTTGTTTATTGATACTTAATTAAGGAAAGGTGTACTACTATGTCTGCCTGGGGGTCAAACATACATGTCTATCACGAAGTAGAGAAGCTGAGGACACTAAGAAACAAAGCCCAGATGTTAATTAGTGTATATGATCAATAGGTGCTATTTGAAGTGCTGTACAAAAGGGGCATGCATGTGCACGTGTCTGGGGAATATACTGTAAGAATATACTGCTTCACATGGTTGGCGGTGGGCTGTGTGTGTTTATGTGAAATGCAGCAGAAAGGAGCATCACTGACAAGGTTGCTTACAACGAATCACATTCAACAAATCAACAACAAATCAAATCACACTCCACTCTTCCTTGCTCCTGAAGCATTGTGTTGATTGGTTACGGCTTGACCTGAGCACCACTGTTTCCTTCCCTATTTACAACAGTGGAGCCGTAGAGACAGTGAAGGGGTTTAGAGTGCAGGAACGTGAAAAACTGGAGGATTGTTTGCTTGAACAAACTAATTTGGCAGTGAGAGGATTGTGACTAGGAGCAAATGCACTGAATTTGCCACAAAGCGCAGGGGACTGGGCCAGGTTCACACTGCCTGTGTTGGGTGTGCGTGACAGCTGCAGAGCATCTTGATTTTCAGTGATTTAATTCGAGCCGCGCCTGAGATGTGCCTATCATGCAGCTGCTATAAAAACTGTAACCTGTTAACCTGGATGCTGGAGAGGGAATACACAGATAACATATCTGAGGGCTAAGAATCATACACTGCAGCTGTCAAACAGGTGAGGAGCTAGACTGGACCCAAGCATCTGTTCCATCGACAAGAGTAGAAACGACTAGAAAAGCACTCAGAGAGTGCACACCTCTGCCAAGCAGTTCAAACCCCCCCCCCCCCCCCCCCCCCCCATCCCATGTTAATTTTCAGATTTTTTTGTGTGAGGTAACTAATGAACTGATTTTCATTGAATCACACTGAGGCAGTGACAATACCAACATACTGTCAAAATTTCAGACTGATACTCGATTCATGACTTTTTGAGTTACTTTGCTAACAAACAAACAAACAGACAGACAGACAAATAAACACTGGCAAAAACATAACCTTCTTGGCGGAGGTAATTATACTCTACCAAGGCAGACTTTACTATGGGAATGTGAAAAACAAAAACGAGCGCATAGACAATATCTAAAACACAGCATGTTACAAACCAGAGCCAATTACAGGGATAAAGAAACAGATAGATTTAGGTGCCGACGATGCGTTCGCGTG
>CM050216.1:19668742-19671242 GCA_027475355.1 Coilia nasus | reverse complement strand
GTTTATATAAGCGACCGAATCCCCAGACTACAGCAGGAATTGATTAATGTGAATTATAAATGCAGATATTAAACACAGAGCACTTGCATAACTGTACTAGAGGAGAGTTCTCCTATTGCACAGACTGTGTGAGAACAGGAGACACTCTAGACGGCCTACAGTATATGACTAATGCTGGCCACGGACACTTGGAGGAAGAATACTCACACTCAAGAAGGTTAGGAGGACTCCCTTGTCCTCTTTTTGTAAGTCGCTTTGGATAAAAGCGTCTGCTTAGTGTAATGTAATGTAATGTAATATGATGTAATGTAATGTAATGTAATATAATGCAGTGACTTGGATGGACATTTTATTATTGGTAAAATAGGAAACTCTATTCTCGTCCATGCAACATAATCACACTGACACACATACACACACACACACACACACATATGCTGCGTGTTAGCACCTGTCACTCATTTATGTGACCTTTAAGTGTGTCAGATTCTCAGGGCAATAATGCAGCCATGGAGTGTGCTGTCTGACCCTATGACTACCACAGGGCTTTCCATTTCCCCTGTTTCTTTACCAACAGCACTTTACAGCACTTTACAGCACTTTACCTCGCCCATCCGCAACTCAACAGGAACCAAACCCCTGATGTACTTTATTGTGACCAAACACACACAGCTAAATCTCCACCAGGAATAAAAGCGCGCCAGCCTTGTAAAAATGGTGGGAAAAGGATTTCTTTTTTGAAGGTATGTTACCCCCTTACTGTGTGACAGAAAGGTTTGACCTTAGCAGTACAAAGGAGAGAAAGACTGCTATTGTTGCACAGCTGTAATGGTTCCCTGGGACTACATTTGGCCCATGAACCTTTTTTTGTTCCTCTGGCTAGTGCTGGTTCCCTTTTGGCACTGTGGGAAATAGCGGGTGCTCCATCTAGAAGTTTCTGGACTCTAATTTGAGAGCAGAAAATGAGGCCAGAACGTACCGTGACTCTGGTCTGGTTGTGCCTGTGTGGGTTTAAACCAAACGTCGGGAAAGTAAAGAAAAAGCTGTCTAACAAGTCACAAACTGACTACCCAGCATACCCTCATTCACACACATTCGTATGTGGCAGGCAGTCTGACGCTACATGTCCTCCAGATTGCCTCCACATGGGGTCTCTTCCAGCACAGATTGGAGCCCAGCAACAGCAGCACACCCCATGCAGGAGCTCAGTAAAGATGTTTTATTTGTCTATTGCAAAGTAGACACAGGCTGTATGTGGAGTGTAACTTTGTGTGTGTCTGTGTGTGCGACCGTGTTGATGTATATGTCTATATTTCTCCTTCTCTCTTTGACTAGCTGTGTATCTGTCTTTCTCTCTATTTGTCTGTCTATCTCTCCCTCCCCCCTCTCTCTTTCTGTGTGTGTGTGTGTGTGTGTGTGTGTGTGTGTGTGTCTGTGTGTGTGTCTGTGTGCATGTGTACAGCATGTGTGTGTTGTATGCCTGTAAGAGCACACAGGTTTCTCATTCAGTGGCTTTCGGTGAGAGTTCACTGAGAGAAGCCCGTACTGAATGTTTATCACAAATGAAAATCTGTTGGCCACAATATCAGTTCATCATATTCCCTCGGCCACATGTGCAACTGGATAACCTGATTTCCCAGGGCAAATCATGTCCGTAGTCATCCTGTTGTAAAACAGCAGTTCCGTTCCAACTGGCAACACACATTGTGTCACAGTGACACTCGAGAAAGGCAGAGGACAGATGGGAGCTGTCGACCGGTCCAATGCCGAAAGCAATGACAACAGGAACAATAGCAGCATACAGACGTGGAGGAAAAACATGGCTCAGGTCCACTCTCATTTTAACGCTGGGCCTGAGATCCATTTCATCGCTTCCGCGCCCAAGCCAAAAAATGAGACACAGGATGGGGAAGAGGAGCAGGAGGCACAGATAAGAAGAGGAGCAGGATTTGAAGTAGGAGGCACAAGTCATTTTTCTATCAGATATCTATTAGCGAATTAACTCTGAAGTCAAATGAATTTAGAGCAATATAAGAAGCATCAAAATGGTTTTGCATAGGGGGTGCTGTGGCACAGTTGGTGGAGCACCCGTACCACGAACGGGCAAAGTGGCCATGAAGAACCAGGTTCGAGTCCGACCTGGGTCATTTCCCAACCCTACCCCATCTCTCTCTCCCACTCATTTCCTGTCCCATTCTTCACTGTCCTGTCCAATAGAGACACAAAAAATACATTTAAAAAAAGTTTTTTTCATTAACAGAACGATTCAAGTGAATTAAAAGTATGTCATAATCCCCCTTGCTGATGCACAGTTTTTTAACCTGCTGATCAGTTTCCCTTCAACACTGAAGCGAATTAGAACCAACAGCCTCTGATTAGAACATAGGGAATGGAAAACAAAATGTGCGAGCGACAAAATAAAGGTCAGAGTAAACTGTCATCAGATATTCGAATTCTCGGGCTAAGTCCATACATACATACATTCTACGCTTTCTTCTGC
>CM050216.1:19656242-19661242 GCA_027475355.1 Coilia nasus | reverse complement strand
TAACTTTGTTAGCTGCACTATAATGCAATTGCAACAGCCAACAAGAGACACAAAAGGCACTCAAGCAGTGCAGACCTCCACGAGGGCCAGTGGTGTGCCTTAGTCACCATGGGCACCAAGGTCAGGTCAAGGTCAGGTGAAAAAAATGCCCTAGCTAGCAAAGTAAAAAAAAAAAAAAAAAAAAACACATTCAAAAAATCTTAGAAATCATTCCCATTAATTTTTTGTTTGTTTTAAAATTTCACAGGAGCTTTCTTTGACGTAATATTCACCAGGACCACAAATCATATGATAACTAAATGCAGTAGCACTTTATTTGCAGGTGCCTACATACAAGTGACATAAGCCTGTTATAAGCACGACATGACTCCTTTAATGAACATCATTTGACACTTCACTTGCCATTAAATGTCATTTGGTTTTTGTAAATGTTAAGTTGATATTTTTGGGATGCAGACATTGCAAAAACTGAATGACACTTAATGACAACAGTCATAAACATGAATGGAGCATCATTAATGTTCATGATATGTGTCATGTCATGTTTATAAAGGGTTCATGCCACCCTTATGTAGACACCTTCAAATAAAGTGTTACCCAAAAGCATCAACTCTCCTCAAAATTTTTGTCCTGACTGCATGGAAATGTATTCTTGGGACCCGCCCATACTGCCTGTGACGCTGCATAGAATTTCGCGTTCAAGACAGTCTGGCCAACCTGCCTACTCTGAGGTGTTCTTTTGCCTGAGAAATCAGGCACCAATGAAAAACGAATGTTACATATACGTCAGCAGAATCAGTGGTCTGATTGGTTGTGGCTCTGTCCAGTAGTATACAGAGGCATTTGATAGACACCCATTGATGCCACCTCTGAGAAATTCCTGTCTGTGGGATGTTTGCCAAACCACGCTCCATCAGTGAGCTTGGTGCGACAGCCAGGCTAATGGAAATGGTCAACAAAGACAAACACTATGGCTTCAAGTTCTACGAACATCCTTGCGTAAGCCTGTCTGTATACATCTGAGTTATTCAACTTAAAGTATTACTGTATAGGAATAATACATGCTGGCCTTTAAGTCATGTTCACATCAGTATGCAAGAAGCCAATTACAGAGCTGGATGTAACATAGTGGGGGGGAACATGCATCACATGTGACTCTAACATCCTACGCTCCACAGATATATGGCTGAGGCCTGCTGGGTAATGATGGAACACCTAGACCATTACTCAGAGCTTGGCTATGAGGAACCCTCTAAAATTACTCTGCTGGGAGAGACTAAAGTCGCAAAGAAGCAACAGCTTAGTCTTGGCCCTCTGTCCTCTGAGAAATCACTCAGCCAAGAGCTTACATACATACATACATTTATGCATAGGTGTCAATCCCAGGTTCAGAAAGTAAAAATCCTGCTACGTTTTCCTTCTAACACAGGTGACTTCACTGAGTAGCTGATCTAACTGTCTTGAGTGCTCATTATGATCAGCTGATTCAGAGCTGGTTGGATCAAATTTGTGGCAGTGTTTTTACTTTCTGAACCCTGGATTGACACCTATATATAAATTGATTGTTACCACACACACACACATAGACACCCCCCCCCCAACCCCCCCCCCCCCCCCCCCCCCCGCCCTTACACACACACACACATACATACATACATACATACATACATACATACATACAGGCATGCACGTATTCATACATTAATATACACATATATTAATACAAAGAAATGTAAAGTGCATATCTGTCTAACCCAGATATATACTGAGACACACCAAAACAAATGGTGATTTGAACAGACCAAACCTCAAAATAGTAATAAAAAAAAAACATAATTTCTTTTGGCTGTCTTTCAAAGTACCTCAGGGCTCTGCCATCTTCCTCCTTTTTAGAACCCAAAAGAGACTTTACTTTACTTTATTGGCCATGTTCCTCTCCCAGGTCAAACACGTAGCAGCTGTATCCTTTGACCTATCCTGTCGTCCTCTTCTGTGTAAATGTGCATATTGTTTACTGACTGAAGGTGACCGGGGGATGTGGGGGATTGGGGTGGATTTGCACAAAACAAGACATGGATACACAGGCACAAGATGCAGTAAGCACATTAATGTGTGCCATAACCACCGAGAGACACACACAAGCACACGTCACGTCCATACATACATGCACACACACATGCACACATAGACACATTATGAGAGAGAGAGAGAGAGAGAGAGAGAGAGAGAGAGAGAGAGAGAGAGAGAGAGATGCTTTTACATAAGACACCATGGTAAATATCTGCATAGATATCTGTCTAGTTGAAAATATGGGAAGCGTACAGATTAATTTCCCTGGGTCCGATAATCATGAATTATTCACCACAGCTCCCCAGTCCTCTTGGGAACTGATAAACATCTTCTCAGCAAGTAATTGTTTTGCGCGCACACGCGTGCCCGCACAACCACGCACGCATGCACACTTGCACTAACACACACACACGTGAACAATTTTGGCTAATAGTATTTCGTTTAGCACTGAAATCGATAAATCAACATACCCTGGCTTTGCATTAGATAATTCGGCATTTGACACCAATAACACAAATTATCTAAGTAGGTACTGTATGCTAGTGACACAGAAACCTAATTCTCATGGACTGATGTCTCTTTAACAGCACGCGCACTGTGATAGAAGCAGGAGAGAAGGAAGATGAACCGACAATCTCTGCGCATTTTGTCTATCCGCATGTGCTGGACAGATCCAATCCAACACACAAACATACTCTGCAGTAGCCTATTGAGCGGAACAGGTCCATCGACTCATCATTTATCATCTAGACCATCAGTTAAGTGTTCGATCAGATGTTGTTCAATTAGTTGTTTAACACGTTTTCCAATACACCGTTGGAAAAACAAAACAAAACAAAACCAGCAGGACCGTGTTAGTCGGTGTCTTGATTTATCAGAATGATCAAATATGAATAGGCACTTGCCTAGGGTCCTGAAACAACACGTTGAACTGAAAGGTGTCTTTCTACGGAGTTCAACTTTAATGCTGACACTACACCAGGCTGAGTAGACGTATTATTCACCTAGCCTCTCATAGGTGTACATTAACTAGGAATGATTACCTTGAAAGCAATGTCGTAAAACTCGCTGCTGTTGCTGAAGGCAGGGCGACTGGGATGGACCACTCCGCTCGCCTGGACCACGGGCACCAGGGCTTTCCCGCCTCGGCCACTCTCTTTGCCGTTTGGAGTTCCGGTGCTAGGGCTGGCGGTGCCACTTTTGTTCTTGCGTGCCTTCTTCCGTGACATATCTTCAGAATTATGCTTATCTCGTTGACGTTCGCTGAAAAAAATGCTGTTTGTAGATACTTCCGTGAAAACTTAGGCTGTGTGTTGCCCAAGTTGTGAAGCAAATTCTAGGTTAAGAGCGAACGTAGGCTATACACCGCCGAACTCTACCACTCTGTTCACTCACCTGCCCTTTGGCGACATGGCTGCTAATGATGTTGTTATGATACCCTGACAGTAAACACAGTCGTCTTCAGCAACTCTGCTTTTACACACTGGCAGATGTCTTCTCTAAACACTTGCTTCGCAGTTGTTATTATCTGAGTTAGGGCAGCGAGGATGCTGGCAGATCGGTTGGCAGAAACACTTGTCTGCTGATGGCTGGGTGGGCTTTTACTATAGTGTCCTACACAAAGCAATACCTGCAGCAGCGCGCCGCGATACCGAGTCGCTTCGAGTGCAGGAGGTGTGAGGGAGCCACGCCAAAGAGAAATGGCACTAAGGGTGAGGGAGGGGGCTTCACATCTATAAACAAACCTTAAGAGACACGTGTAGATAGATAGATAAATAGATGGATAGATAGACAGACAGACAGACAGACAGACAGACAGATAGATAGATAGATAGATCACAAAACATGTGTCTGTTGTTATTACTGGTCTCTGTCACTGGCTGTTTGTTGGTTACGATCAGTTTCTTATAATCTTATCCTATAATATCATGATATGTCTTATTATTATGTCAGTAATTATCGAGGATCACATTGCAAAGTACTCTTGGGCTTTAATGGCGATGCTGTTATGTCTGTGCCTGTATTATGTGCGGACATTTCAGGACGAGCGCTCTTTTGTATTTCAAGCACCTTGCGTAACTCTAACAGCATCGCTCTGGCTATCTGCTTCACTTCACTCTGTCGAGCAGGACGTAAATCACAGAGGGTTATTACAAGCCTCTTTTCATTGAACTCCTTTCTTTTCCCCGCTGCTACATTGTGGAATTGGATCATTTTAACTTGTATTCCCAACATATCAAAAGTCATAGTACTTTTGTTGTTAAATAAAGAAGGAAAGAAATACTTTTTTTAAAGAAAATCTGTGTTTGTGCTCACTTGTCGACGTGCTTTAAGTACGGCCAGTAGGACAGATGGCGCTTTCCATGGTGCTGATTTTGGTGACAAACGCCTGCAGCTTCCGCGCCCGTTGCCAGCAGGTACAGTATGCTAGCTCTGTACAGTGCCTCATGTTCTCTTCTTGACGCCCGGGTCATTTACATGACAGTGCTGTAAGGTTCACTGAGCAAGCATCCTGTAGCGTAGACCACTCACATGAACACTACCTGTGGCTCATCCATGCATAAAATTTGAATGTTTTACACTTTCACTTTAGTTAGGTGGTAGGCACAGAAACTAGATGTAGTGGACTCATGGACAGCTGATTTGTAGATCTGCTGCTGTCTGGTTGGGACAGAAGGCCATATGTTTGCATCTTTTTGACAGCACAAGGCCGTGTGCGATGTGATAGGCAGAGGTCTGTTAAATAGCTCCCGGTTGTTCTGTGATAGTGGGCTATTGTCTACACGGAAGTAAATGCCAGCATCAATGGCACTGTCAAACGGGCTGACTGAAAAGCCCCACAAAGCTGATTAGCAAATCCTCTCCTTGGTCAATATTGTTTTCTTCAACCTGGTGTCTTATCTTTTGCACTCTCTGCTTCTGTGTGTTCC
>CM050216.1:19636242-19646242 GCA_027475355.1 Coilia nasus | reverse complement strand
CGTTGGTAGCATTATATTGACATACCAAAAGCAAAAAAGGCATTGCCATTCAGAATTCTTTAGCCTTTTAAACTTCTCATCTCTTCAACTGACGTTCAGTACACGCCCACTCAAAGCGGAGCAAGCGGAGAGAAAGCGGTACATTTCGCTTGCATGTATTTTGAGCGTTAAAACTGTATAATGCATGCCTCGTCGGATGTTACACCGCTTATGACCCGGTTAATGCCACTCAATTATGTAAAATGTATTTAAAATAATTCTCAATTAACTTAGAGGGTTAACTTAGACTCAGTTTCGCTACAATGTGGCCTACAATGTAGCCTAATATTTGTAACGTTAAGTAGAGCGCTACGCAGCCCTCAGTCACTAGCCAAATTGGTTGTCAAGGTTACCTTTCATTTGGTAAGGTGATTGCTACTGCTCATCAGGTGTTAGCTAGCTTGGATTGAGCAACGCGACACATGCAATACTTATTCCAAAATGTTGATTTAGTTGTTATTTTCGGTTTACTATTTTTTTTAAGTTCATGGAAATTGAACTCGACATTGCCATTAATTGTGAAGTTTGATAGAGACGGTTACAGTAGGTACGTACATTCTATTGGGTATTGATATGGAACGGTGCTGAAGTTTTAAACTTTTTTGCCAGAACTACTTTCAAGGCGTGCATGATATACGATTTTACTGCATGCCTAGCAACCAATCAGAAAGCAGCACCACGTTCCAGAGGGTCATAAACATGGTTTAGTTAACCCAGAGGTAGTCGTAAACCTGATAGAATAAGAGCCCATTGACATTTGTTTAGCCAGGCAAATAAAGCCCTGGGCTCTGCTATTACCAGGTTTACATCTAACTTTGGGTTAACTAAACCAGGTTTATCATTTAAAGGTGTCATTGCATCATTTTTTTTAGTAATTTGTCAGTGGTCTCTAGCATTTATGAATGCCCTGTGAGCCGGTTTTGGTAAAAAATAATGCTTTAGTCTCTTCTAGTGGAGAACGACAGGATTTCGGCTATGCTAGTCACAGGCTACCATCATTCAAAGCCTATTCAGTCATAGCACACCAAATAGCAGATTCAAACGTTCTGAACAAACACACCTACTTACCTTCATTTTGCTGGGTGAATGTGTGCTGCAACGAGACTTCTCCGGTAATCACAACTGTGACATGGCTTTTTCTAATTCACAAAATTACGTCACTTAGTATGCCATTTTCTTATTCGCTGGTGATTCTGTCTACTTTCTTTCATTGACTGATGGAGGCAATTGGGGTACAAGAATATTTTCATGTGCAGCATGCATATGCAACTCAGAGTGACCTATTGTACTTCAAAAAGAGAAAGTACTAACGGTTTCTCGGAGAATGACACCTTTAAGCACCTTTGCAGTGTAATCCCCCTGGTGTCCTGCTGAGCTCTGTGCAGTGGCCTGGATGGGGATGTGTGAGGGCAGGAGGGGGGGAGGGAGACTTGTGGGGGTTTGGGACTTGAGCTTATGGATGACATCTGATAAAGCATTTAATCTTCAATTTACATGTCTGTGAAGATTCTCAGTCATTCAGGTCACAACTTAGCTCCTTTGACTTCAATATACATGTAATCTTCTTTCCTGTCCGCTGCTGTAGGGATGCAGCTTTGATGTTTAAAGGGCAATTTTGCTCATTTTCAACATGCTCAAGCTACCTAAAGACTTGCCAGTACCAAAGACGCGACTCATTTTGGTTCATCCCATACGTATAGGTCTCCTTGAATGGAGAGTTTGCACTGACAGCTAACCCATCGGGGCAGAGTTTTAAACTGTATTTTTAGCAATTTAACATGCTCCATTTCCCCTAAAAGCTATGCAACATCAGCACACATTTTACAACACTGAACAGCACCCTAGCGTGTACGACTGAAAATGAATTAAAATGAATTAAAAAGTGGTTCAAACGGTGAGTTTGTGCAAGCAGCCACATACTAGTTTGTTTACAGTCCTGGCTTCCAGTAATCTAAGCTTGAGCTTGTGTTTACTCCCTCACTAGCAGGGATAAAAACTTGAATTTTGCGGAGAGAGCATTTTCTTTTTTTTATTCATACGTGTGTGTGTGTGTGTGTGTGCATGTGTGTGTGTGAGAGAGAGAAAGAGAGCTGCCGGTTGTGGTGGGGGTGTTCGGAGGCTGTTGAGTTTAAGGGACAAAGAAAGTTTGGAGCAGTTTGGAGTAGATAGTGGGCCTGTGGTAGACAGGTAAATGTGTTCTGGTTAGGTGTGTTTGTGGGGTGGGTTGGGGTTGGGGGGGTGTGTGCTGGTCCTCTATTTGTGTGTGTGTGTGTTTGTGTGTGTGTGTGTAATGAGATGACTTCACTCTTGTTAGTGACGCTGGTGTTTGAGGGGAAGCTGAGGGGTCAGACTAGAAGAAGGCCCATAAAAGCAGCCAGGCAACACACACACACACACACACACCGCTAAGACCTGTTCTCTCCTGCACAGGATGGCTGCCATAAAACTAAAACCATTAGTGGCTCCACAGAGACCAATTAGCAACACGTAGCTAAACAAAACAGCCTCCATCTTTTATGGCATGTTCCTACCTCTCCTGCCCCCTTCACTCTGTCACAAACACACACGCACACACACACACACACACACACACACACACACACACACACACACACACACACACACATATGCGCACACACACACATGCACACACGCACACACACACATATACATCCGCCGCACACATACAACTGCACACATGCATGCACACACACACACAGATGGAGACAGAAAGAGAGAGAGGGAGAGAGAGAGAGAGAGAGAGAGAGAGAGAGAGAGAGAGAGAGAGAGAGAGATAGAGACAGAGAGAGAGAGAGAGAGAAGTCAGTGCTGGATCTAAAGAATGTCTGGATCTAAGTCCGTGAAATATAATTAACTATTAGTCATTCCAATACACACCCCTATGCTTTTTTCTCTCTTACTCTCACACCTCTCTCTCTCCTTCTCGCTCTCTCTGTTTGTCTTTCTCTCTGTCTGTCTCTCTCTCTCTCTCTTCTTGCTGGCCTCTCCTCCCCTCATCCTCTCTCTTCTCACGGTCTCCGGTCTCTGGTCTCTGCCCTACCCTACAGCTCAGAGTGTCCAGAGAGGCTGAGAGTGCCGGAGGAATCTGGCCTTTACCAGATAGGACCAGTCTCACTCAGCTGATCTCACTGTCCTTCTCACAGAACAACATTCAACAGGGGCTGTAACACATATCACATCAGGGACTGTTTTTAGTTTGTCTAAAAAGAAAAACTCGTCATTTGTATTCAGTTTTTGTCTTTTCTGTATCCTTTTCCTTTTTCCAGTATGTGTGGAAAGTGATATAGTCGACATAAAGCATATTGTCATTATTATTATTTTTATTTCACAGTAACATGATTTAGTAAATGTCTAAATGTAATTCTGGACTTTCAGTCTTATTTCTCTCCAAAGTGGAGTTGGGTCTTGACAGCTGATGGCGAGTTGTGGATAGGCTGAAACTGCCAGTGAACAGAAGTGTTTCAGAAACCAGCTGTAGCATTCCACAGCCACTAGATGGCAGAGTGGCCTTACGGCTCTCCCGGTTGTCATGTCAACACAACACCAGCGACCTTTCATTTGTTTCTGCGTGTTTGATCTTGGAGATAGATATCATTTGCATTCCTACAGGGACACACAGACAGACAGCTGGAAACAGATGTACAGCATGTCTCGGAACTACAGTATATGCTGAGTGTATGCCGAGAAGTCACATGGAGAAGTTGCTTCTCCATGTGTACACACACACACACATGCACACACACACACACACACACACACACACACACACACACACACACAAAGCCCTTGACATACACAAATCTCTCTATACACCGAAACACACTACACGCTGAACATGATATACAGCATACTCTCCCACAAAGTCACATCAACAGACCTCTACAGACATAGCCTACCATACTTCAGATACACCGGCCACATATGGATAGTCTCAGAGACACTAATCACAAACACACACCCTTAAAATTATTTTACACACATGTGCCCACACACACATACGCAAACACACACATGCATGGACACACACCCTCAGACACACCTTCCCCTCACTCGATGAGCGGCCCCAGGGGGTTGTATTAGTGCTGTGGGTTCCTGAGAAAGAATGGAAGATCTCAGCAAGGAGGCATGTTAATGATCAGAATGAACCCGGTGCATGTGTTGTGTTCAATGTGGAATAAAAACACATACATACACTTAGTAAAGCCCACACACAGCATGCACACAAACACACACACACACACACACACACACACACACACATGCACACACACACAACCACACACACTTATTTAAACCACTACTGAAAAAAACAGTTCAGTTCATTTAGTTACAGGTACAAACATGAGGGGAAAAAATAGTAATTTAATCATTTAAAAATCTATAATCACTTTTTACCCAAAGCCTTTATTTATCAATAGTTTGACAAAGAATATTTATAAAAAAAAAATTCAATAGCACATTGCAATTAGTTTTTACTAGCCTTAACACCAAGTTTTGACCATTAGCAATGAAATAAAGTGTGGCTGACCATGGCTGTGGACAATTATATGACTGTGGTGAGTTATAAAGTATTGAGAATAAAGTGTTGACAACGCAGACATCGAGTGTCTCACTGCACCGGGTGATAAATGTCAGAGTGGTGATATTTCAGCTGCGTGATGACGGTTTATGGATCAGAGACAGGAATGTCCTCATCTGAAAAAAAACTTTTAGTAATTTAAAAGGCATTACAAAGCATAAAAACATTTGCTTTTAACCAAAATATTTATTTGATGATATTATCAATGAGCTAAGTTACATTGACAAAGAATGCTGTATTTATTTGAAAAATATGTTAATATCACATCACTATTAGCTATTATGTATCACTATTACCACTATTAGCTATTATTTATATATTTTTAATACAGCACATTAAGTCTCAGCTGTGAGCAATTAGTGGTTGTGGTCAGTCATGAAGGAATAAAGCATCTACCCCGCAGACAAGATCGACTCACTTGGCTGAAGCTAAATGTAAGAGGTGCAATATTTCAGCAGATGAGTTCGATCATGGTTAGTGGATCGACGGGAGGAATGTCCTCATCAAAAAAAAAAAAACCCTGTAGTAATTTTATAATTTATAAAGCATTGAAAAATGCTTTAAACCAAAACATTTAATTGTTATTAATAAGTTGAGAAAAAATATATAAATCAGATAAAATGTCAATACCACTTTACTACTAGCTATCACTAGCCTCCACACAGCACATAAGCTCTCAACCATTAGCAATGACATAAAGCCTGGACAACCATGGCTGTGATCAGTTTATGGCTTTGGTCAGCTACAGATGAATAAAGCCTCGTTCCCCGCAGACAACATGGAGTGTCTCACTGGGCCAAGCGCTACATGTCAAAGGTGCGATAATTTCAGTGGCGCAGTGGCAATTTCTGGATGGGTCTGAGGGGGAGCGTCCTCGTCCCTCTCGTCGTAGCCGTCGGCCGCACCAGGAGACCGCGTGAACAATGGCCTCTCTATGAGCAGGCGTACAGTACGGACACACAGACAAACAGACAGACAGACAGCTGAGTAAGTAAGCACAGCAGGACTGTGCCTAATATGGCTAATGGTCTAAAATCCTATTTTTATTACTGTAATTGAAAATCACCCAAATTTCCTCATGAGCCGTAATTCCAATCAATGAATGAAATGCTGAATTGTTTCCTGGACTGTTCTAAACTGAAATAATTGTGAAGAAGCTCTGTCTGAATCATTGAATCATTGCCTATTTATCTGTCAAACTAAGGGAAAACCGTAGGAGGTTTGTACTGTAACAACACACTGATTCTCTGAGACGTAGAAAAAAAACATAACGGAAAAATGACAAAAAAAAAGAAAAAGAAAATATGCTCTGACAATTTACACTGTACAAATTCCATGTACTCTATATGAAATATGCTTTGACATAAACAACTCCCCAACTTCTTTGAAAATATGCACACACACAAAAAATGACAAGTAATATAGAATTAACATCTATTTGATAAACAAGGTTGTATAATTTAATTAAGCACTGTGTTTGTATGTTGGGTGAATTAACTGTAAAAACCTTGTCATGGTGTATTTACTGTAATGTACTCTTACATGACACACAAACCCACTGTGATAACACTTACACATAACACTTACTGGCACTCCTCATTGGCCAGTCGGTCCAGTAGTGACTTAAGACTCCTGTGTGTGTGTGTGTGTGTGTGTGTGTGTGTGTGTGTGTCTGTGTGTGTGTGTGTGTGTCTAAATCTTATACACACACACACACAGGCAGACAGAGGGTAGTGAGTAAAAAGAGTGACAGGAGAGAGAGGGATGGGGAGAGATAGGGAGAGGGAGGAAGAGGGAGAGAGAGAGAAACAGAAAGAAACCGAGAGAAAGGATGTAGAGGTAAGAGGACTCCACTACCCAGGCCGAGAGTTCAATGAGGACATGATGTCTCTGGCAGCTTGCGTGGTGGCTCGGAGTCTGAGTGTAAATTTCACAGTGTAAATTACTAAATCTAAAACAGCAGCCACAGTACCACTATCTGTTTAATGTCTTTCTTTGTGTGTGAATGTGTGTGTGTGTCTGTGTGTGTTTGTGTGTGTTTGTGTGTGTGTGCATCTGTGCCATATTAAAGCCAACCAGTCTTAGCCTGTCCTACATACACACACACACACACATCCACACACATTAACACACAAGCACAACCACACACACTCATTCACACACACATACTAAATACACACACACTACATAGTCAATAAAACAACAACCAACATCTCATGAATAAACAAACAAGTAACAGGGATGAGTCTGAGCCACAACAGAAGCTGCGGCCAGCCTTAAATCCCCTAAACCTACAGAAGCACTCAGGAACAGCTTTTACCTCTAAACCTACTGAAGCAAAGAGGAACAACAACCTTCCCCCCCTAAACCTACAGAAGCAAAGAGGAACAGCCTTCACCTCTAAACCTACAGAAGCACTCAGGAACAGTATTAAGCTCTAAAGCTACAGGAGCAAAGAGGAACAACCTTCACTCCTTAAACCTAAAGACACTAAGGAACAGCCTTTACCCTCTAAACCTACGGAAGCCCTCAGGTACAGCTGTTACCTCCTAAACCTACGGAAGCACAGAGAAACAGCCTTTACTCAATAAACTTTCAGAAGCACTCAGGAACAGCCTTCACCTCTAAACCTACAGAGCATGGAGGAACAGCCTTCACCTCCTAAACCTCCAGAAGTAACGAGGAACAGCCTTTGCTCCCAAACTTACAGAAGCACAGAGGAACTTTGACCCTCTAAACCTACGGAAGCACTCAGGAACAGCTGTCAACCCCTCAACCTACAGGAGCAAACCCTTTAATTCACAGAAAAACTGAGGAACAGTTTACCTCCTAAACTTACAAAGTCTGTGTAACAGCCGTTACCCCCTTAACTTACAGAAGCACTGTGCCTCTGGAGGAGAGGAGAATTGGAGGAGAGCAGCCAAGATGTTGATAAGATGAAGAACCGGACTGAGCCGGACTAAAAAACAAAGAGACCATCAAATAAGTGGAGAAATAAAAAAAGCAAAAGTTGGAGATGAGGAAAGAGAGATGAAGAAAGAAAGAGTTAGAGGGAAAAAGAGAGAGAGAGAGAGGGAGAGGGAGACTGGGGGAGAGAGAGAAAGCAAGAGAGAGAGAGAGAGAGAGAGATGAAGGACAGTTGGAGTGACAGGAAAGACAGCATGAGAGAATGGAAATGTCGCCGCGGGAGAGGAGAAAGAGACACACAGGAGAAGAAGGGAAGACAGAGAAGGCAGAAGATGAAAGATGACAAGCGCGAGATATACAGGCAGAATACAAAAAGGAAATGGGACAGTAAGGCAAAGAAGGAAAGAAGGAAAGAAGGAAAGAAAGACAGGGTGAGAGCAAGTGAAAGAAAAAAGAGAGGGAGGTAGAGAACGAGACAGAGGGAGAAGGATAGGGGATAGAGAGAGAGAGAAACACACACAGAGAAAGAGTGGGCAGAAAAATGGGGAGGGGGGCACTTTGAGGGAGAAACGGAGG
This sequence comes from Coilia nasus, assembly GCA_027475355.1. Lineage (NCBI taxonomy): Eukaryota > Metazoa > Chordata > Actinopteri > Clupeiformes > Engraulidae > Coilia > Coilia nasus. Next base: position 19,638,120 of record CM050216.1, on the reverse strand, counting down.
GAGGGAGTGAGTGGAACAGACGGAAAAAAAGATGGAGAAACTTTTGACATTTAAAAAAAAAAACTTTTATTAGGAACACCATTTGAAAACCATTGAAACACTGTTAACTGAAACGAGAGAAAGGGAAAGAGAGAGAGAAAGAGAGAGGGAGGGAGGGAGAGAGAGAAGGAGAGAAAGAGAAAGCAAGAGTAAAAGAGAGGGATAAAAAGGGAGAGAAAGAGGGAGCAAAGAGAGAGAGAGGGAAAGGGAAGAAAAAGAAGGAAGGAGAGGCAGAGAAGGGGAGAGAGACAGACAGATAAAGCAACAAAGAGAAAAGAAGAGAGAAGGAGAGAGAAGGAGAGAGTGAAAGAGTAAAATGAACTGAGTGAGAGGGAGAGGGAGAAAGAGAGGGAGAGAGAAAGAGCAAGATGAAGTGAGGGAGAGGGAGATGGAAAAGAAGAGAGATGGAGAGAGAGAGAGAAAAAGTGAGGTGAACTGAGTGAGAGGGAGAAGAAGAGAGAAAGAGAGAAGGAGAGAAAGAGTTAGATGAACTGAGCAAAAGGAAGAGAGAGAAGAGAGAGAGAAAGAGCAGGATGAACTGAGCGAGAGGGAGAAGAAGAGAGGAGAGGGAAGGAGAGAGAGAGAAAGAGTGAGATGAACTGCGAGGAAGGGAGAGGGAGCGGGAGAGGGAGAGGGAGAGGGAGAGGGAGAGGGAGAGGGAGAGGGAGAGGGAGAGGGAGAGGGAGAGGGAGCGGGAGAGGGAGAGGGAGAGGGAAGGCCTGGTCTTAATAAAGGCTGCTGTCTCCAAGGGGAGAAGCGCAGCCCGAGGACAGTAAACCGCATCCTTCCTCTGACAGCACTCAGACAGGAAGAGACTCCCGCCGGGCCGCCCCCTGCTTCCTGCTCCCCCCGCCAGAGGGGGGCCAGGGGTCACTGCATAAGTACTTCCGGGGTCGCAAGAGGTGCCACCTGTCTCCGGTTGTTTAGGCAGAGTGCTTACAAATGCACACTCTGACAAGACATACATATACACACACACCACAGACACCCACACACACAGACACACACACTGCTAAACACATATACACACACACACACACACACCACAAACACCCTCACACACACACACATACTGCTAAACACATACACACACACATACAAACACACACAGACTTACTCACACACCCTAAAGACACACACACACACACGCGCGCGTGCGCACACACACACACTACAGTATCTTACACTGCCATTGCTACCAGGTGGGGAAGTGTCTTAGACAGCTGGAGGAGACGCAACAGGAGGAGGGTGGGGTAGAGCTGGAGGAGACGCAACAGGAGGAGGGTGGGGTGCATGTTTGGCGTGGGTAAAGGGGTGCATGAAAAGGGGGAGGGGCTGATAGGGGAGAGATGGGGGTGGGAAGGAGGTGTAAAAGGGAGGGGTAGGTGTGTGTGTGTGTGTGGGTGGGTGTGTTTTGGGGGGGGGGGGGTTGCAAGAGAAGGCGGGGGGTGGTTTGTGGGGGTGCAAGCACAGCGTGTGGAACAGAGTGGGGGTGTACATGGAGCTTGAGGAGGAGGGGGGGGGGGGTGTAATTCAGGGACAGGGTAGAGGTGGCAAAAGGAGGTGCATGGGGAGGTGTAACACCTTGACTAAAACTACACTAAAAAACGACCAGACTTTTAGTTGACTAACAAAAATAACAAAAAACAATATGTGAATGACTAAGACTAAGACGAAATTAAAAACGTGTAGATACGAAATGAACATGAATGAGGAGGTGGGGAATGGGCTTAATGAGAAGGAGGAAGGAGGCGGTGGTGGAGGGGCTAGAGGTGCATGAGGAGGTGCAGACATTGGTGGTAAGGCAGAAGGAGGAGGATGTGGGGGGTACAAAGGCTG
>CM050216.1:19623742-19626242 GCA_027475355.1 Coilia nasus | reverse complement strand
ATAACTCATGTCCCCTGCCACTGGCGCCAAGTGCTGCTGTGTGTGTGTGTGTGTGTGTGTGTGTGTGTGTGTGTGTGTGTGTGTGTGTGTGTGTGTGTGTGTGTGTGTGTGTGTGTTGTACATATGCTACATGCATGTGCGGTGTGCAGAGCCTTATGTATTTTGGTAAACATATGCTTTTGCATGTGCATATATGTTTTGGGTTATGGTTATGGGTGTGGATGTGGGTTTGTGTGTATATGTGTTTGCTTGTATGTGTGTGTGTGGGGGGGGAGATGTTGGGGTAAGGGTGGGAGTTGTTGTGTGTGTGTTTGTTTGCATATGTGTGAGCATGTTTTAGTATAGGCATGTATATATGTTTGTGCATCTTCATGTGTTTGTAAGTGTGTGTGTTTATGTTTTTGGGCTGTGTCTATGCGTGTGTGTTTGTGTGTGTGTGTGGTGTGTGTGTGCATGTATGTGTATGTATCTTGTGTGTATCTTTATATGTGTCTGTGTGTATGCATTTTGTATATATGGGTGCATCAGTATTTGCATGCACAGGCTGGTGTGTGTGTGTGTGTGTGTGTGTGTGTGTGTGTGAGTGTATCTGTGTGTGTGTTTTCTACCCAATCATGTTCATCAGAGACGTGTTGCTTTGGGAGCTATAGTGATATACGGCCCTCAAATGGGTGGAGGAGCGTAGAGAGGAGAGAGGGGATGGATGTAGGACTCATGGAGGGAGTGATGGTGATGGAGAGAGAGAAGGGATGGATAAGATGGAGTGAAAGAGGCAGAGAAGCGAGGGAGGAGAGACAGAACAAGTGGAGCAATACAGAGGGCAGAGGATGGATAGAGATGCAGGGATGGGTGGGGACATGTGAGGAAGAGTGTGAGAGACGAAGGTGGTGAGAGGAGTGATGGGACAGACGGTCAGAGGAGAGAGAGACACGAGTCATCAGCTGAGCGCTAACAAGCGCCACATGCGCCCCAGAGTAACACAAGATTAACATTCAAGATGAGATCACAACACTTCTAACTAAGAATATTCCCACATTGTTTCAACATTTAATATTAATTTCAATCATTTCATGTTCATTTAATTCAATGTACTAAGTCGTGTTAGCTGATATTACTTGGTGCGCCGAAAACAAAAAAAAATTGGCAACAAAAACAAAATATATGTCAAACAGACTTTGGCTATTCTTGTTTTTATAATCTAAGAAGGAGATGGGGGTAACCCTGAAGTCACATGCCCACTTAAAGGAGAGTGATTGACCTCATGGCTGGTTACTGACTGGGCCCTCACATCTTATGCTGGGACTTGGGAGCCACACTTCCCTACAAACGCAAAATGCAGTAACTACGCAAACACTACGAAAAATAGCTTCAAAGTTGTCATACTGCCCAGTACAACATGGTGTAGGTAAAATAGGGGTAATGCTTACTCTCTTACGGTAATAGGAAGAAGCAAGACATTTAGTCACAAGACAAAAGAGGTGTTATAAAGTCAATTTACAGTCTAAACTCAGTTTTCACAAAATGTATAGTTACTGCTGTTTGGCTTTGTAGGGCAGCACTTCTAAAAGATCCTATTTGAACATTCTCTCTGGCTTTACTGGCACTGCTGGTGGATGCCATGTGAATGTTGAGGTGGTGAGAAGCCCAGAGTGTGCTTGGAAACCTCAGAGAGTGTGACACTAAAAATAGATATGTATTTATAGTTTATCTGACAGGGACGGATACAATACATACAAACACAGCAGATGCGTTTATCCAAAGTGACTTACAGTACACCTGAGGAAAAAACATCAAGCTACAGTGAACGTAAATTACAGGATAAGTGCAAGAAAAACAGGTTAAATGGATATGGGTTTTGTTTTAGGTATGCTGCCCTACAAAGGCAAAGTGATGTAACTACGTGAATATATAAACTGAGAAAAATGTAAAGTTGTCACACTGGTAGTCAAACATGTTGTATAATGTATGTATAATAGTGGTAATGCTTTTATGTACTTCTTAACTGGAAGAAGCAAGAGATTTAGTCACAAGCCAAAGAGGGTGTTATAAATTCAATTTCCAGTCTAAACTCAATTTGACAAAATATGCAGTTACTGCCTTTTGGCTTCGTTGGGCAGTATGGGTGTTCTAACAACAGGTTGAATTTCTGAGCAATTTTAAAGTCTCTCAGAGGGCTTGCTATGCTCAGAAAAGCAGTTAATGAGCACACCAACAAGAGCATCATCTGTATTTTCCCGGGCAACCTCAGTTGAGACGGTTCTCTTTTGTGGTCCCCCAGTGGTGGAACAAGCTAGCAGCTGCTAAAAGAGCAGGGCCCTCCCTCTCTGCTTTGGAGAAGCTCCTGAATACCCTTCTCCTCTGAGAGTCCCCCAATCCTAAACACTAGCTCACTAGCCATTTAACCCAGACCTACATGTACTTTTCAACCAGTTCTCCTTACATTTATTCTACAATCTCCCACAGTATGTTTGCTATAGCTTGATTGTGTTTTACCTAAATT
>CM050216.1:19601242-19608742 GCA_027475355.1 Coilia nasus | reverse complement strand
TCATCCATCTACACACCCAGCACAAACACACACAGAAACACACGTGCACACAGACACACACACACACAGACACACAAACACCTGGAGAGCCTGTAAGAGTGTCTCTGTGTTGCCATTAATTGAAAGTCTTTCAGGCAGCAGGACAGATGGTGTAGTTTGAGAAAAGCAGCTTAAATAGCAGCTTTAGCTACTTCATTAGTTTAACAAACACACACATTGAGAAAAAAAGAGAACAAAAAAGACAGCGAGAGTGAGTAAGAGATGGTAAGAAGCAGAGGGGGGGGAGGGAGAGAGAGAGAGAGAGAGAGAGAGAAATAGAAATAGTGAGAGAGACAGACCCACTAGCCGGATTTAAATTCACATTTGCAAGGAAAATGTGTCTGCTGCTTTCCTCTAGACACTCTCACCCAAAACTAATATGCATACAACCTCAAAATACAAGAGCTGAACTCCCAACTGATGAACCAGTGTAGGAACTTGGATGTCTGCCTAAGCCATCCTACATTTTCACAGTCATGATTTGCTTGTATTTACTATATTTTTGTACTGTTACCTTGGTAACACTCTTTATTTTACAATTCATTTTTTAGTGTATTTACATGTAACAAAATGTAATGTTATGTACTTACACTGTACATACCTAACACGAACCCTATGGTACAGGGTAAGTACATAGGGCTACATATACACAATTTGTTACAGTAATTGATGCAAAGAAAATGTAACCATTACCCTGAAGTAATGGAGGTGAGAAAGAAGCCTTAAGAAGTCTTAAGCTGCCAATCATTATCAGTATTAAATTCGCAGCAATGAGACAAGTGACTGTTGCATCATCAACTTAATGGGCTGAAAAAATTATGCGAAGCATTTTATGAACAACAGCACATGGCCACTAGTGCAATGGAATGTTCAGGACAATATCTGTTAGCAGTGTCTCTAAAACCAAATGAAATTGAAGCCACCAGCCAGCAACAAGCCGAATAGTTTTTGATGCCTAGGTGACTAGCCGCATATTGTACATTGCCTATCTCCACAGCTATTCATCCGATCACCTTCTCAGTGGTATTATTGCTGAGGATTCCAGTGAGTGCAGTGTCACATGAAGTTAGTTTTAACAACACATTGTGGCTCTTGACCTCAACAGTGTGGCAACTGCTGTCAAAAGCACCCTGCCTACAAAACGTTATGATTTCTGCCCACAAATCAGGCTTTCACCTCAACAATATGGCAACTGATGCTGCATGTTGCGTGTCTGTTGAAATACTTTATACAGACTAGTAACTACAGTAAATGTTCTTTTGTCAGCAGAACGTCTGCCACACAATGTTCAGAATCTTCAAATGTAAACGTCAAGTCATTATGTTAAGATGGCAACTTTTGTGCCAGTGTTTGCATAGCAGTCTACAGTAACAAGAGTGATGGAGGACAGTGACAGAGCGATGAGTTGTCGTTGACTTCCAGTGTAAGTTAGTGACAACAAAGTGAGACAAGGAAGACCTACATTGGCAACTAGATAGGCCAAAACTAGGCGAGAAGTCTATTTCATGTACTGAGCAATACAACATAGTGACAACCAACAACACTGTAATCGTGTCAGGCAGACAACAAGGGAGAGCAATAAATCCACAAGCTGCTGTTCATTTTCAACATCAGTTGGTGATTTGCAGTGAGGGGACAAGTGACTGCTACACTAACAGCTAGGCAGGCCAAAAATAGATGTTACGTGTTTTTTATGAGTGGCATGCCATGGCAACTGCCAATGATGGTACAGGCAGCCTGAAAGTTTAAAACAATTCTTCTTGCCAGTGGCTACTACCAAGGGGCTAAAATATGCCCAGCCAGTGACAGTGTTAATTTCATCACCATTTTTTTTTTTATTTCATTTTAGTCTTAGTCACTCACATACCAATGTTGGTAGTTAAGCTTTAGTTGACTAAAAGTCAGGTAATTTTAGTCTAGTTTTAGTTAAGGTATGTCTGGTTTTAGTTAAGGTTGGTCTGATTTTAGTCAAGCCATTTTTGTCTTACAAATAATGAAAACACATTCATTTATTAGGTTAATTTTGATCACAATTTAATATAGCTTCACGCTTCATCTACAGCTTGCCGTGTTGCAGGCCTGGACTACATACATGACCTTTCCTACTCTCATCCTTTTTACAACCTGGTATTTTTCCAGTGTGGGTATAAATAACTCTATAATGCCTCTATAATGGGTGTGCAATAACACCATAACTATATGGTTGATATGCAGTGTAAATCCCTAAAATCAACAGTAACTTATAACTATAATGTTAGCTAAAGTTAACTTACCCTAATATGTTAGTGGTTAGTCTCGTCATACCATTGGAGGTTTGTGGTGTTATTTCTCGATATTTGAAATCTGCACTGTCCTGTCAGGTACAGTTAGATATTAGGTTTTCTTATCAGTGTCATAATGTCTAAAATGACACCAGATATCAAGCCTTTTTCCTGCCTTCCTGGCATGTCATGGCTCTAGTAGATATTTTTAGAGCACTAAGCTACTTGTAGGAACTCGCAGATTCATTAGATGTAACCAAAGACCCTTCAGTCTAGAAGCTTTAAATGTAACTGTTTTTGGTAACAATATCAAAGGGCGTATCAGCTTGAAGACAAAAATGAAGATCGATTCATCTTTATTTCATGCCAAATATTTTCGTTTCGTCTTTTTTTGTCAACAAAAATGAATAATCATTTTTAGTCAGTGCTCTAGAACGCTGTTTTAGACTCGTCATCGTCTTGTCTTAGTCATGAAAAAAAGGTCGTTGATGAGCACATTTTATCTCGCCTTACCTGACAAAATTATCACTAGTGACAAGTGGTAGGGTTTGTTGCTCGCTTCCGTCAACCATGTGACTGTAAGGTTGGTTTGTAGTGGCTTTGAATTTGAGTGCAGACAAGGGTAAGTCCCACTTCTAGGGCCTTTCCCTGACATCTCGTGCCATTACTAAAGTCTGGGGGAAACACATATTTTTTTTAGAGATAGGTGTTCTCTCTTCACAAACATGTGATGGATGAGGGTTCTCTGCCTTGATCATAATCTCATTGACATCTGAGGATGAGGTAAACATGAAACGTTTTTTTTTGAAGAACAAAATAACCTTTTCACAAAACATCTACCAGAAAGGCTGATGATTGGCATCATTCACTTAATTACTGTCTAACTTTTTTATCCTTTAGTACATTTTCTTAAAAAAAAAAAAAAGAAAATCTATTGAGAAGAGAATCTATTTAGGCTACGAAGTACTTAAGTTAGCTGCATAAGCATTGCATCTGTCATTTTTTTTTTACAGACAAGCTATTACATTTACTTTAGGATTGAAAACATATAAGGACATACCTTTATATATATCAACAGTACCCACTGAATTTAGTGAAAATCTACTGTATTGCGATCTTTGTAATTACAGATATAAAATAGCTTATCTCAGTAACATAATAAGACGAACTGTACAACATATTTTACTAAAAAATATTACTTAAATCTGTTGAGAAAATTCTATACACTCTCAAGTGATATAAAAGATGAATGTCCAAAAGATAAAACACACCTGTCCATGTGTCTGCACCAGCACCAGTCCCCCCCTTCAGCTCACACCATCCTGCTCGTGGTGCCCATGCCAACCAGTCTGTTGGTAAACAGCAGGAGGAGCAAGAACGCACAGCCTACCGCCAACAGTCCCAGTGATGAGTCAGTTACCAACATGGGTTCAAAAATAAAGAGTGACATAGGCTACACACTCAGACAAACAACTTTTCATAATTACTTTGTTACTTTGCAGTTTGTTTTCAGTATTTTGGTGCTGGCCATTATCTAACATGTTGTACTTGTGTATAGCAATGTACCCTGAGGCTGCCAACTCTCACACAATGAGCTTGCGAGTCCCACAAATGGTTATTTTCTCATACATTCACATTAAGCAGCTATTTCTCATGCATAAAATAAGACATCATCTCATTCCTCCACCCCCACCACCACGAATGACCAAGCTAAGTTTGAATATTGGCAGCCCTGTAAACTTTTACAACTAACTTCTGTATGAAAAGACGCTTTGAGGTCAAAAACGATGGACACAAAAGGAAGTTTCAGGTGCAGAAGCAAGGGCTCATCAACATCATATATGCAAGAAGAAAATAAGAGAGAAGAAAAGAAAGAGAGGGAGAAAGAGACAGAGTCAGAGACAGACAGAGAGATAGGGAGAGAGAGAGACAAAGTCAGAGACAGAGAGAGAGAAGGAAAGAAAGAAAGAGAGGGAGAAAGAGAGAGAGACAAAGACAGACAGGGAGAGAGATAGGGAGAGGGAGAGAGATAAAGTCAGAGACAGAGAGAGAAGAAAAGAAAGAGAGGGAGAAAGAGAGAGAGTCAGACCCAGAGAGAGAGATAGGGAAAGAGAGAGAAGAAAAGAAAGAGAGGGAGAAAGAGAGAGAGTCAGACACAGAGAGAGAGATAGGGAAAGAGAGAGAGACAGATTTAGAGACAGAGAGAGAGAAAAAAAAGAAAGAGAGGGAGAAAGAGAGAGTCAGAGACAGACAGAGAGAGAGAGAGAGATAGGGATAGAAAGAGAGACAGAGTAAGAGACAGAGAGAGAGAGAGAGGGAGAGAGAGAGACAGAGTAAGAGACAGAGAGAGAGAGAGAGAGAGAGAGAGAGACAGAGTAAGAGACAGAGAGAGAGAGAGAGAGAGAGAGAGAGAGAGAGAGAGAGAGAGACAGAGTAAGAGACAGAGAGAGAGAGAGAGAGAGAGAGCAGCTGCATGTCTCCCCATCTCCAGCCCCTGTTTGCAGATGCAGATGCCGCGTCGCTGGGCCCTGGGTTCCTCCGGGGTGCAATAATGCTCTTATGTGCCCTTATCGGCTGCCTTGGCACGTCCCTGAGACAATGCCCCCATTCACCCGCACACAGCCCCCTCGCTCTGCCACCGCCGTCTCGCTGGCACTGACTGGAGGGCACACACACATGCCAGTGCCATTCACCATGTACACAGGGGCACAGAAGTGGGCATCACACAATTAGACACACACACACAAACACACGCACACACACAGACGCCCGCACACACACACACACACACACACACACACACACACACACACACACACACACACACACACACACACACACACACACACACACATACAAAGGGCCATGCAATATGATGAGATTTTGTGGCAATGCTGCTAAGATGTCATATTCCTTAATTTCCTTTGAGATAAATAAAGTATCTCTACTTTACTACTTTATTTTGCCTTTCTGTTTATTTCCTTGTGTCAATAATCTCACTCTTCATTGCCAGTTGTGGTTACAGAAATCCGCTATTTTAGCACTTCCAATTCTTACTGTTGTCGACTTACCTGGAGGGCCTGTTCTTTCAAATTTATAGAAACAATAGGCTGTGTTAAAACCGTGTTTTGAAACAGTGTTAAGCTCGCAGCTTTAGGCTAAGTAGTGGTTAAGATGGATACAGTAAGCATTGCATCTGTCATTGTCATTTACAACATTCAAATATTTAATTTACTTTAGGATTGAAAACGTATAAGGATATAACTTTCCATGTATAATAGATATCCACTGTATTGTAATCTTCATAATTAACAGATATAAAATAATTTATCTCAGTAACAATACAGACAAACGGTACCAAATGGCCATGTTAATAGATATGTTAGTATGCCTAGTTAGGAGTACAAAGAAGGCCAAACCCAGGCAAATGTGCTTTTGTATACCACTAACCAACTATGACAAATACCAAAACTCTGACAATAAAAATAATAGATGCTGATCTTTAATCAAGGAGACACACATTTACAGGAAGACACAGACTAGCATTGGGCTTGTGTGAGAGAAAGAGCAAAGGGCAAAAATAAGAGAGAGAGAGAGAGGGAGGGAGAGAGAGAGAGAGAGAGAAAGAGAGAGAGAGCTGTCATCACTTGTCACTTGTTCGGATAGAGAGGTCTCTGGACCCTTGGCACAGACAGTCATGTCCTTCTTTCAGCCTGCGCCACACTAATGCAATAAAACCAATAAAACCAATCAGAGAAATCGTCATCCATACTAGAGCCCGTGCAAAGTGTGTGTGCATGTGTGTGTGTGTTTGTGTGTGTGTGTGTGTGTGTGTGTGTGTGTGTGTGTGTGTGTGTGTGTGTGTGTGTGTGTGTGTGTGTGTGTTTGGGTGTGTGGGTAGGGGGAAGGAGGCACTGGAGGCCTGGTTGTATTTACTTCCAGTAGGTTTGTTGGCAAGTGAATGTGCGTAGGTTTGTGAATGTGTTTGTGTTTGTGTTAGTGTGTATGTGCGCGCGTCTGTGTGTGTATGTGTTTGTTCATGCATGTGTGTGTGCATTTGTGTGACACAGAAACAGCTAGCGAGTGTGTGTGCGTGTGTGTGTTTATGTGTTTATGTGTCGGGGTTGAGGAGCTGAGAGGAAGCATGGGTATTTGCTGATGGGAATAGCCAATTCATCTGCTGCTCTAGCTATTTATCAGACAGCATTCTTGCATTTATGACATTATGGCTAATCAAATAAGCAGGGCCCGGAATGTATTTTCCCCCTGGAAATGTGATTCTGCTAATGTGAAAATGATCCTCCCCCACCTCAAAAAAACAGACAGACAGACACACAGTTACACGTAAACATGGGCACACACATACACACACACACACACTCACAAACACACACTCACACACACACACACACACGCATGCATGTACGCACACACATACACACACTTGAAGACATCATGTGGCTATGAGTGCCACCCACTTGTTGGCCCCCCTGCTGTGGCATTTGCCTTGGGGCCTGATACACAAATCTGAGTACTCTCTAGAAACCTTACAGTCACACGGAAATGCTGCATAGACACAAAAACATTGCATAAGCCATCCTTCATCCTCTCGGCCGAATGTATCGAGTGCAAAATAAATGTCAGAAAGTGGGGTCCACCCCACTAACTTCAGCTCCAGCTGATGGCTTTAGTCGGTAGGAAATAGAGATTGTGCTGGGCAAAATGTAAACATTACAGGTTTATTCACAAGACTGAGGACCTACATGTTAGCGCTATTCATCTTGGGATTGTTTACAAAGTATGGACATATGTAAACATGTGCAAATGCTATGCAGTGCAATACAAAGGCTAACAGTAATGGGAACTTAAGTCGTGTTCAAAAATACTCACAATGGAGGAATTAAAGGAAATGTGTATTTAGAAGAGGTTTTAGTCCAGAGTGATGTCTGGCTTATCAACTCTTTCAGATTTCTAAATGGACTGTAATTACAGTAACAGGTTCATTTTCAGAAGGAACTGGCAGAGAAGTAAGTGTGTGAGGGATCATCTGTATGTCAGTCGGATATTTAAGGTTCAAACATGATGTGGTGGTTTAGGCTAATATTAAAATGCAGTGTTCAATGCAAACCATTTTCCCCAGTGTAATTGGAGTGACTGGTTACACACATGCAAAGGCATTGTTTGAATGAAATCTTGGAAA
>CM050216.1:19591242-19598742 GCA_027475355.1 Coilia nasus | reverse complement strand
CTCAACGTATAGGTATAGAGTATATACATAATACAATATACAATACAATATAACACAATACAATAAATACAATACAGTAGACAAATAGAACTATGTAGACTCATACTGTACAATAGCGACAGATATACATATAGGAACCTAATATACTGTAGGCACCTAATATAGGCAATAATATACATATACTGTAGGCACATAATGCGTAATGTAGAATATTTCCTTATTAAAAAAAAAAAAATTAAATTGACTATATTTAAAATACAAGCCTTGAAGTAAATGGATATACCAATAATTGCTGATACACAGGCTGCACTTTAGTCACATGGGCCATAAAAGACACAGATAACGCTCCAAACAGTCATTGGTTTTGGATGTAAACTGGTGATTTACAATAATGAGACAGGCAACAATTGCATAATCAACAAGTTGAGAATAGACGAGAAGTGTATTTAACAAGACCACCACTAAATGGGAATGAAAGCAGCACAACAGTAAACTTCTGTTACCAGTGGTTACTTACCATGACACCAAAATGCCCAGCCAGTGAGGTTTTTGTCACCTGCAGGATTGGGAGATATTTGATCATTTAAACACAACTAAGAGAACCTGTGAGTTCCTGCTAGCCTAATTATATGTCTAAATGCATGAGCATGGTAATAAAAATGAAAAGTTAAATGACCTGTGAACACCAGAACTCTCTTTCCTTACAACCTTGTTGTCAGAGAAACAAGAAAAAAATCTAATCTGTTTTCAAGATTCTGCAAAGGTGGACAAGGCTACAGGAAGATCACCAAGTCTTGGTCTTAAAAAGCAAGTGGAAACATGGCTGTAGCAGTAGTCAAAAAGGAACAGAATAGCCCAAAACATCACTAGTCAGAGCTGCAGCAGAGTTGCCGTCCTCCGTACATGACGTCATGCCCCACTTGTGCAGTCTAGCTGGACTTGGCATGGGTTTTATCAACGGAAATCAGAGTTACTGCTCAAACGGTGCAAAGGAAATAGCTTTACGTCAATCTAACAAAAAAAGTGTTTAAAAAAACATTAGCACAAACTGCAAGATCTGACTTTGCAAAACAACATGAAAAAAGGCCTAATGAACGTTTAGAGCAGAGTCTTTGGTCAGATGAAACATGGACACAAGCGCAACATGGTTGATGGGATCTTCGTTGGCGTTACCAAATTGAATGCATGGTCCCTACTGTAAAACACAGGCGTAACTATAGGGTGATATGGGGCTGTGTGAGTGCATGGGAAGATGACCTTTATATACAATATGGCCCCATGAGTGACTGTAGATATACCAAAATACTGTCCAACAGTTAATATACTATACTGTATACTGTATACTGTACTGTATTCCAAATACTGTCCATACCGACAGTTATTAAATTATTTCGAAATTATTTTGTGGTCTTGCATTTATGCGACTCGTTTATGTAGTGTTTTGTGCTTAATTTATTTCTATTCATTATTTTTGTTTGGTAGCCTTAGAAAGCAACATAAGCTGCTTGTTGTTTAAAAGGTGCCATATACTGTACAGGTTTATAAGGTTTGATTGATATTTCAGCATGCTAATAACCCCAGTGCGCAGTGCCAAAGCCACACATGGCTTTCGTTACAACTATGACATGGCCAAGCATGTGATGTCACAACAAAAGTGTGAGTCTTCCTTGTCATACTGAACTCTTACTTGTATTTTTGGCTTTTCCTTACATACTGTATGGACAAATACCCTGCTGTTCAACACACTCTACTTAGTAGTAATGCAATGACGGTAAGGTGATATAATGCTGAATTATTTGACATGTTTTGCGATATTGCAAAAAGATGTACACACTTATGTTGCAAGTTGTCTGTGTGCAGTAGCTGTGTGTAAATGTGTGGGCTTAACCATGCACTTAATGAGAAGTAAAGAATAGTATCCTGTGTTAGCATAACACACACACACAGCAACCACAAACACACATACCCACATTTATACATGCACACACAGGCACATGTGCACACACACACACACACACACACACACACACACACACACATACACACACACACACACACACACACACACACACACACACACACACACACACATACACACATCCTGTTTAGAGAGCACTTTTGAGGCCCATCTGTGTTGTGATCCCAGTGCTGCCATCAGAATCGGATGGGCCATAGAAAGAGGAAAGAGTGAGGCACCACAGGGGAGGACACACACACACACATGCGCGCACACACACACACCTTAAAAAGCCTCTTGATACACACACACAAACACACACATACATCCCTTAAAAAGCCTCTTGACACACACACACACACACACACACACCCACACACACACACACACAAACATCCCTTAACAAGCCTCTTGATACACACACACACATACACACAACCTCTCACTTACACACTCACACACACACACCTACGACCACACAAGCAACCAAAACAAATCCCCCACCCCAACAAAACCCTTTCATAGATATGCACACTCCGGAAGATTCTCGACTCACAAACACACAAGCACACCAAAACACACTACACTTTTAAACAAACTAATCCATACACACACTCTCATATATCTGACCCACGTATATCACATTTCTAGCAAGCCTTACAACACACAAAGACACACAAACACTCACACACATAAACACATGGAAAAATGAAATTTCATACATTGTTATAATAAGACACATGATAGCTCAGGTGCTCTCAATCATGTTAGAAAAGTGGGGCAGTTTTGTTGAGGGTGGGAAAACAAGACTAATCAGATTATGGCCAATATTATAAAATATGATCTATAACTCCATATCTGTTTGGGTAGGTTTGACCTCAGTTCCCTCTCCATAACGGCTCTCGGCATTAGCGTCGCATCACACATCACGCTAACTGCAGTGACGCAAAAGCAGGGGTTTGGCACGGCTATTTTTAGGCCCAACCCGATTACGGCCAAATTGAGTTGAACGATTTGCTTTTTAAAGGCATACCTGCAACCCAAACGTATCAAGCCTTCGCTCGCAGTCCAGCCCAGCCTAGCGGGTTTTTCTTTAGACGAGCCCCGTACGCATGACACCAGTGTACCGACATCTGGGTGCGCGACCACAGGAATGTGCCGCAAGCGCATTAGCCAATTTAAAGGGGTTATCTAGATCGAGTTTAAAGTGTTGAGCGTCCATACTCCTCGCCAGCTGGCCAAGCCCACACAAGTCATACCAGCTGGACTGAGCCGAAAGGAGAGAGAGGGATGAAGAGGAAAAAAAGGGAGAAGAAAAAAGTCTGAAAGAGGAGAGAGACAGACAGGGAGAGACGTGTCTTGGCTTTGTGCATGTTTTTAAATGGATGCAATGGAACTGAACCACAAATCAATACCTTAATTTGCTCCATAGTTTGTTTTTTTAATTGCAGCCAGTTAATCCTTTGGAATTGGACAAGTGAATATCTTGACTTGTTTCATAGGATTTTGAATTGTAATTAAGTTGTGGCATTGTATTATAAATCAGTCAAGACTTGACTTTTTATGGTGACTTAAATTGTAGTAATTGAACGCTTTCATACAGTAAAATAAATCAATGCCTTGTTCCAAAGCAAAAAAAAAGCTAAAGCACATTGAGCCCTTCCATAATGGTTATTTAACAGAGACTTTTTTTTCTCCAAAGAGACATACAACACTAAAAGCACCAGAAGCAATTAATTTAATACACTGGCAAAAAATGAATGTCAGTAAGAGTGTCTGTCTGTGTGTGTGTGTGTGTGTGTGTGTCTGTCTGTCTGTCTGTGTGCGTGTTTATCCGCATGAGTGGTGGAGTAGGAGGAACTCCCAGTGATGACGAAGAGCAGCCTTGGTGTGGCGTAGCGTGGCGTGGCGTATCGTAGCGGGGTCTGGGCTGTCTAGCCCGGGAACCCGAGCCGTTCGTCAGCCGCCCCACTGAGGCCCAGCCTGCCGAGAGCACAGCTCCCACAGGAAGCAATTAGCCGCCTCCCTACAGCCGCTAATAAAATGCAGAGGCTACATGCTACACGCTGTCTGATGAGGGTTAATTACAGCCAGGTCTCCTGTGTGTGTGTGTGTCTGTATGTGTGTGTATGGCTGCCTGTGTGTGTGTGTGTGTGTGTGTGTGTGTGTGTGTGTGTGTGTGTGTGTGTGTGTGTGTGTGTGTGTGTGTGTGTGTGTGTGTGTGTGTCTGTGTCTGTGTCTGTGTGTCTGTATGCATGTGTATGGCTGTGTGTGTGTGTGTGTGTGTGTGTGCGTGTGTGTGTGTGTGTGTGTGTGTGTGTGTGTGTGGACACCGGATAGGGAGTAAAGAACTTTAACAGGCAGCTGAGTAACAGTAGCAGCCAACCAGCCACCTCAGTCACCATGTCAACTCCACTTAAACCTTACACAGACACACACACACACACAGACACACACACACACACACATGCACATGAATACATACACCTACCAACCTTTTATTACATTCAGTTGCTGCAGCAGTGTGAAATAGTTTCCATAATACATGCTGATGGCAAAAACTCTCACAAGCACACATACAGTAACCGCCCCAAACCCACGCATGGATGTACACACACACCTTTACACATACACACACACACACACACACACACACACACACACACACACAGTTCATACATATATATACATACACAGACAAAGATACACGCTCACCCCAACCCAACCAATACAGGCTGATGGCAAAAGCTCACACACACAAGCACACATACAGTACCCACCCCAAACACACCTCCACACACACACACACACACACACACACACACACACCATCTGGTTCAGCACAGGTCCACCTGAGCTGAACCCACACCCCACTCCACCCCACCCCATTCCACGCCACCCCAGCAGACTCAGGTCCCAGACATCCTCTGCTCACCAGAGGGCCACAGACTGGTGCTAGCGCACGAGGGAGAGGAAATGGAGCTGTGGCATGGCTGGCTGCAAATGAGGCAGTAAAGCAGGCCAGGGGCCCAGGCCAGGGGGCCAGGGGGGCCAGGGGGACCAGGGCCCTCTCCTGCTGAGGCTGGAGCCTATTCTCACCCCCTGTCATATGTCATGTCATCAGAGCACGCCGCGCCGCACCATGCCATACCACTCGCCGCGGCTCAAATGATCCTAATTATTGAGTCATTTCAAGTGTTTGTTTTAAAACAGGGCATTCCAGTGTTGAAGTGCAGAAACACATTTTGGGCTCTTTTTTTTCAGGGCTGATGAAATGGTGCTGAGCCCATTATTTTTAGTCAAGTGCTCCCAGGTTTAAGTTTTAGAGTATGGAATGGTGTTAAGTTCATCCTTCATCAGCATTTACAGGGCATGATGTCTGCAAAACTGCTATTAAGAAACTATTCTGTAAACTTTTTGAATTGATAGAGGCAACGGGCCCGAAATGTCAGCAATTAAGTAAAGAAAGCAACATTGCTTGCGCAGCTATTAACCCTTTAAAATCAAAGTTTCCTTTTCCCAGCCTGCACCTCATTGAGAGGACGCATCCATCCTTCTCTTCATTTAGGAAAGAAAGTCTGCCACAAAGATACTAAAGTGGAAGATGTAGCACTCTACAATCTTTGCCTGCCTGTACCATCAACTGTGTCTTGTGGGGACACCTGATGAGGGAAGTCATTTTACTTAATGGAAAGCAAAAAATGTCTTATTTGCCAACGCACCTTGTCAGACACACCTATTCTTTACTCAGTGTCTGAGTACTGAGTTCTTTACTGCGAGTGGCTGAAACTTTAAATCTTTATCCCTGAGGTGAGACTGAGGATATGACAGAGACTTTCCTCTTATCCTTAACACTTTTTTTGTCCCACAGTGGTGGACAATACAAAAACCACAACAAAAATATTGGGCTAGCATTTAACATATAAATAAACATTTCAGCAAGAAGAGAAACATAACTCATAAAGGCTAGTAATAGTCAAATACATATTAATGCACTTGGCTACACTAGTACTCTTATGTCGATGTCCCTGTAACTATACCGTCCGAGTGACTGTGCTTCCCCAAGTAACCGTGTGCCTCTGTTTGTGGATGCACCAGTGACGTATGTGTGAGCGAGTGTGCTCCACGTGTGGCTGTGCCATCTCCGTGCGTGTGTAAACAACTATGCTCCCCTCATGGGTGAACCTGAGCCCCACTACTCCCCTCCAGTCCTGGGCATCCTGCGCTTCAGTCTGGGCTGGATCATGGAGTGCGAAGCACACTAGCAGAGAAGAATGTGAGAAGAACTTACTGAGGAAGCATGCTGAGGAAGCACACTAAAGAAGCACACTAAAAAGACACACTAAAGAAGCACACTAAGGAGGACACTAGACATGCATGCTAGAGGAGCACTGCCCTGCAAAGCCAAAAGGCAGTAACTACATATTTTTGTCAAACTGAGTTTAGACTGGAAATTGACTTTATAACACCCCCATTGTCTTGTGACTAAATATCTTGCTTCTTGCTATTAAGAAAGCACATAAAAGCATCACCGCTATTTTATGTACAACATGTTGGACTGGGCAGTATGGCAGTGTTAAAGGCATTTTTCTTACTTTCTCAGTTTCCCTGTTCACATACAGTTACTGCACTCTGCCTTTGTAGGTTCAGAGCCGACTGAGTGAGTACACTAGAAATACACACTAAATGGCTATACTACAGATGTACACTACAGGAGCAGACTAGAAACGTATACTGAAAGGGTACAATAGAGGGGCACACTAAAGATGCACACTGGAGAATAATTGGGGCATCACACTTTAAGTGGAATTTGTAAAATGACTTGTAATGAAAATGTTTTTTTTTTTTATGTAACCCCAATAACCAATGACATGACACCTTGCACCTTCTGTTGCAAGTTCTGTGTTTATTGCATATGCTTGGTTCTTTATCACCATAGCCCTGTGTTTGCTTTCCATTTGCAAAGCTGGGGAACACATGGGACACACAATGGAGAGCTGGAGGACTGTAATTTAGCAATTCTCTGATGACAGAATTATATCTTTCACAAGGCTAGCATGCAGAATGCAGGGAGTCAGTGGGAAATCCATTGCTATGTTCGGACACGCTTGGCTTTTAAAGACAAATTTGGGCAGCACTTTATAATAGTTACTCCTTATAAAGCGTTTATTCATGCATTTGTTAACTATTAGTTAACACTTTGTTCATTATTTGTTAGCTAATAATGGTAAGTAAGAGTTAACAAATGCATGAAAAATGCTTTATAAGGAGTAATTATTATAAAGTACTACCCAAATACATCTACTTCATCACTTTGCACTTTGCATTTTTAACATCTACTTTCTCCAACATACTTTACCACTGACACTGGCATAATCACTATGTTCAAAATAAATATGTATATAATGTTTTATATAATTTGGCAATAATGCTGCAGTGTTATTTTTAGGTGTGCTGAGATAAGATAATAGAGGCCATCTCATCTACACAGCATCTGCGTGAATTTAAAAAAAAAAAAAAAAAACTCGGCGTGCACCTATCCA
>CM050216.1:19581242-19586242 GCA_027475355.1 Coilia nasus | reverse complement strand
GTTTAACATGACCAAAGTTCATTTTACACCGACTTTCTCCTTTAATATAGACTTCTCATTAAAACACAAACAACATACTGACCATAAACACTCACTGACTGTATACTGTACACTGACCACTGTGACTACTGACAAAGTGACTACCCCCCTGACTTTTCTAACCTCAGGAGTTCCATATATTTACCCCTTCAGCAAATAGAAAACTCAAAAACTATATGAGTGAGCTAAGTCACTTACTAGTGTAAGTAGGGAAGCCCGTCCGGGAAAGATTACCTCACTAACTAATCAACCTGAATAAGATCTATGCAGTTGTGGGTATGAACATCTCTCTCTCTCTCTCTCTCTCTCTCTCTCTCTCTCTCTCTCTATCTCTATCTCTCTCTCTATCTCTTTCTCTCTCTCTCATTCTCCCTCAGTCTGTTCCTCTGTCTTTTTTAAGAACCCACTTGTAACATGGTAAATACACACGTTTAACAAAGAAAATGGAATTCAGGATAACAGTAAACAAAAATGTTAGCAGGAAATTTAGTCACTGCTTTAAACTAGTTCCCCACTGACTCTGCACCCCAAGGAGCACCCCCCCCCACCCCCACCCCAACCCCCCCATCTTACCACATCCCATCCTCTGAGATCACACCCACACCAGTTTATTTGATGTTGCAAAACTGTGTGACTCATGCAGAGTGCTTAGTTCATGTTTCAACTGTAAATTATAATACCAGCGAACATGTCAGAGACACTAAATTGCTAATTCTTTTGTCATGGTCATTCACAATGCAGACGGAGATACTTAGTCACATTTTCAATAAGAACTGTATTCTACAGGTGTATTTCTTAGTCCCAACTGTACTTTTTTTCCTGTAATATTTACTTACAGTGGTTTATCACCAAACCAGACTGTATACTTTTACGTAAATGTGAATATTCATAATTACATTTTAGTGGGTTGTCATTGACAACAGTATTATTTAAACGATGCTCCATGTTACTGCTGAAGATTACTGTAACACACCACAGGAGATCACTCAACAGGGCTGGACAGCGGTGATAAATGCACCCATTGAAGTAACACTTTCATTTATGATTCCTTTTCAGTGCATCTACATGTAACAACACGTAATATTATGTTGTTACACGGTACCTACTCAACACTAACCCTAATCATTACATTACACTTAGCTGACACTCTTATCCAGAGCAACTTACAGATATTTACAGGGTTTCAGTTACAGTCCCTGGAGCAGTGTGGGGTTAGATGCCTTGCTCAAGGGCATCTCAACCATGGATAGGGTGGGATTCGAACCGGCAACCTTCCGATTGCAAGTCCAACTCCCTAACCACTAGGCCACAACTGCCACATTAGCCTATGGTACAGTGTACAAGTACACAATGTTACATAATTATGATTACTCACTTTGTTACACTGTGCATAATTATGATTACTCACTTTGTTACACTGTGCATAATTATGATTACTCACTTTGTTACACTGTGCATAATTGATGTAACAGGGGCAGTAAAAAAAAACTCCCCATTGAGAAGAAATATTTACTTCAATTCAGTACTTCAACTTCCCAGCTCAGAATCAATAAAGTAAATACATTTATATAACTGCTCTGATCAAAGTTCCTTCAGAAAGTCAGAGACTTCCCCTTTACCAGCCCTGGCAGATGGGCACCCCTGGGGGCCGTGGTTCTGCCTGAGTTTTCTTCCTAAAATTTACACAAATCAAACAAACAGGTAGTTTTATCTTACCCCTGTTGCTCTCTGGGGACACTAGCAACTCGACAGTGCCTCAATTAACTTTTTTATTCCGGCTCCACTGGACTGCAAGAAATGTTGTCTTGCGTGTGTTTCTTGCCAAATTGTTATACAAGATAAATACAAGATTATTATTATTATTATTATTATTATTATTATTATTATTATTATTATTATTATTATTATTATTATTATCACAATTGTTATTATTACTATATTGCTATATGTTTTTCAATGGCATTTGAAGTAAGTAGCTACATATAGCCACTAATCCACTAAAGCATTCCCCAGAGTGTATACAGAAAGTGTATATTGACCCAAAGGACTGCATACATTATACAATTTGGCGTCAGAAACCCCCTCCCTGTCTCCTGAATGGCATCCCTGTGGATGACTTGACGTAAAGACGGTGAGACTGTGTGTCCTGCAGATGAAGTCCAGCGATGAAAATAGCACTAAACCACTTGTTGTCCGTCATAGCATCACACTGTTACTGGGATGCATTTATATCCATCATGGCATCACGCTGTTACTGAGATTTCCCCCATGCCGGTCTAGCAAATCCACTCTGCCTTATTAAAGTTAACACACATTTTTGCCTTGATAGAAATTGAATCAGTTCTCATTGATCACATGTAAACAATCAGATTGAAATGACAAGCAATCTAGCAACACATGTAGCGACCTAAATGCAGCTGTTGATGTTGCAAAGCATTTGTACTAAGTCTGTCTGAACAATATTGAACTTTAGCGCAATGTGACTTTGTCTGTGCCTTTTTATAATCACATCTGATGTCTGTGCATATCTATTTTTTTAAGTGCCAGGCTGCTATGATGATTCAAGCTCTTTTGTTCTGTCTATCCATCAGTCTAGGTGTTCTTTCCATCTGTATGTTCTGTGTGTACACATATGAATATACTCTGTGTATATACTGTATATATAGTGTATGTATGTATGTATGTATGTATGTGTATGTATGTATGTATGTATGTATGTATGTATCTATGTATCTATGTATGTATCTATCTATCTATCTATCTATCTATCTATCTATCTATCTATCTATCTATCTATCTATCTATCTATCTATCTATCTATCTATCTATCTATCTATCTATCTATCTATCTATCTATCTATCTGTGAATATGTGATATGAAGTAGTTTATCCATTTTGCTTGTCATGGCTGTCAGATTATCACCCAAGAAGATAATTGTGCATAATATTTTGAATAAAAGGGCAAAAGCATTAATGTTCAAAATAATGAGACACTGATGATGTAGAAGTTGAACTGTTTTGAGAGGTTTACGTAATTCTGATCTGAGAAAGGTGGCACAGAAGTGACTAAAACAAGCTCTAAATAAATACATGCATGCACACACACACACACACACACACACACACACACACACACACACACACACACACACACACACACACACTTACACGAACTGAAAAAAATAACAAGTCTAGGGATACGCACATATTCGCACCCACCCACACATACACTCAGACACAAACAGACACACAGACACACACACACACACACACACACACACACACACACACACACACACACACACACACACACACACACACACACACACACAAATGCTTGCTCTCCTGCTGTCGTTTGCTGATACGTCTGACGGCATCTGAACAGCTCCCTCTTTCCCGAATGCTATTTTTCCATATTGGTATTGATACAGAAACTCAAGTCTCCCACCATTTATGGCCTATTTGCTTACCACGGGCAGCAGGGATCTCCCAGCAGCCAATCACGCGCGGCCAACAAAAATTCCCAACTCTGCCTCGGCAAGGGCCGAGAGAAAAAAAGCCAGCGGAGAAGAATGAATGTTAGAGCACATAAACCTCTCGTGGTCCGGTGAATACTAACAGCTTCAGCGCGCCTCTTTGCTTCCCTAAATGGCCAGTAATTACTTTGAGTCTCAGGGAATCAGACTGGGTTTGTACAGTTGTAAGCACTTATGAGGGGAATTATATGCTTGGCACCTCAAATTTTCATCTCTCTTTCTCTCTCTCTCTCTCTCTTCCTGATTCTCTTTCTGTCTCTCTCTCTCTCTCTCTCTCTCTCACAGACACACACACCCGCACACACCTACCCCCTCCAACCAATGCACGCACACACGCACACTCACACACGCACACACACACATGCACACACACACATGCGCACGCACACACACACACACACGCACACACATGCACACACATACACTCACACACACACATTCACACACACTCACACACACACACACACAGTTGGCAGTACGGCAGCGCCGGCGTTTGGCTGGCAGCAGCATACAGCGTAGCAGAGGGCTGCCACAGCCATGGCGACCATAAAAACTCCAGACTGGCCGTCTGACTGCTTTATATTTGCATGACAGATGTACATCATCTCACGGCTGCAACGAGCTGGAGGTGGAGGCCACAAGAGACACTTTTATGGCCCCAAAACCTTAAACCGAGGGAAAACGAAAACTATTTATTGCAGCCCTGCTAACAGCCGCTGTACGCGGGCGCCAGCTGATGACATCACAGGGGCAAGGGGTCTAAAGTGTTTAGGATGTGTGGTTTTGATTCCAGAGAGTGACAGAATGTTATATGTAATACAGTAAGCAGATACACAGTGTCAGTGCCACTCACAGCTCAGGTTCAGGTCCACATGACACCGTGTCAGTCTGCATTAAGTCATTGCAAAGGACAAAAATAATGTCACATTTTTGGGGTAAAGGTGGTGGATACAGAAGTATGTGAATGTCCATGCGTGAGGATCAAAATCACTTAAAAGTCACACTATGCTCCTTTTTACTGTATTTTTTATTATCATCAATAAAATACTATGTCTGAGTCACGTTTTTATTTCCACAACTCTTCAAACTGTGTGCTTTACAAACAGGAACTATGTCAGGGACATGTCAGGGACCTATTGTACAAAATACACTAAAATCACCATAATACTTTAAACTGCATCCAAAAGTGATCAACCCATGTTGCCCCTACTGTTGCAAATGATCTCTTCCAAGAAGGCTACGATATGATACTGTATTAAACCAGCACTAAGTGTGATGAAGTTACGTCACTATATTTACCTTCCTCAGCCACTATCACTCACGGTAATGACGTCTACTGTATTTGGCTTATTCACATGCAAATGGCTGTGTAAATACAGTTTTTTATGATGGGGGCTCTCACTTTGACTGGTCATCAGTTGTAAG
>CM050216.1:19571242-19573742 GCA_027475355.1 Coilia nasus | reverse complement strand
GTCAACCCTGGCAAAAGACTGTTGATGCTTGAGTCCGACGGCCAATCAGATGCAGCTTCCCTTTCCCTCTCCTGAGGTAATGTTGTTGATTGGCTGGAACAGGACATTGTTTAGGCCAAGCCACTTTATCTGCTTGTGTCAGAGCCAGGAGGAATGTGCACATACACACTTATTCACACACACACACACACACACACACACACACACACACACACACACACACACACACACGCGCGCGCAACCAAACACAAACACACACACAACCAAACATACACACACACACACACAACCAAACTCACATAACCAAACACACACTGGAGATTTTTTATCAGCACATACAACAGGACTGACACCAAGGAATGGAATTCCCTAAACAAAAACTGCAGTGAATTATATAAGGCTGCACCTTTATACATGTACCTTTGTGCAATGCCTTGTAGCTTTCCTACAAATACTCAGAGAGAAAGAGAGAGAGAGAAAGAGAGAGAGAGAAAGAGAGAGATAAAAAAGAAAGAGAGAGAGAGAAACAGAGAGAGAGAGACAGCAAGAGACAGAGCGAAATAACATAGATCAGCAGTGCACATAGACATTTCTATTATAAGACTGGTCTCAGAGTGAGATTGTGTGTGTGTGTGTGTGTGTGTGTGTGTGTGTGTGTGTGTGTGTGTGTGTGTGTGTGTGTGTGTGTGTGTGTGTGTGTGTGTGTGTGTGTGTGTTGTGGTAGTGGTGATGGTGGAGGTGGGGGGGGTAAAGCAGACTATAATGACAGTGTGGGCAGCCAAGGGAGCACTATATGGTCTGTTCCCATACACATCACACAGACACCGTCTGTTCCCATACACATCCCTACATCACACATGTAGGCTAGTTGAAAACAGGAGTGCTGCACAAGAAACTCATGTTTCAACATCTGCACCACTCTGCTACTCAAACCTTACCAGTATGTGAAATGTATGTACGTAAATAACACTTTCTGGATTGGTTTTGTGAGTCAAGGCCACTGTTGTTCGGTTGTTCACTGTTAAATGATAATTTGGTCGGAAGCCATGATGGAGGGGTCTGTGGCATTTTTCTAAGTCTGTGAACTTTGTCCAGTCACTTCAGAGGAGCCTCAGATATCGTACAGAGGAAAAGCTCAATGATGTTCAATGCTATGTGGACATGAGATGATGTCTCTGAGATGCATTCGGGATGGCTACAGTATGTAGTAAATCTGGAGACAGTCAAGCAATTATATGAGGCCCCTATGGTGTACAACTGAAGCGCTATTTGCATTACAATCCAGCTCAAACGTTATATGGCATGATTCACATGACATCAATGAACTATCCAGTATCCCTGACCTTGGGATTAGTGTGTGTTGAGCGTGCATAGAACCACATCACCGTTTGGGGGGAAAATATCTAGTCTAGATGAGGATACCAAATGGTCTCAGCTTGTTATCCGAATCTACATGGCATAAAAAGTTAGGGCCTGGATTGTGATACAAATGTTGCCACAGATGATTCTGGCACTGCCATTGCACTCCAAGGGTCTAATATTTTTAGTAATTGCCAGATTTTAACTTAGGTTACTACTGTATCAATGTTTTGAGGGAAGTTAACACACATACACACACAGACACACAGACACACACACACACACACACACACACACGCGCACACACACACACACATACAAAATTATGTTTCTTTGATACAGGATTTAAAAAAAATGCAACTGCACCCACATCCAACAGGTTAAAGTCAGGTATACAGATGCCCACTCGCCTACATGGTTTTAGATCCTCCTACGCACACATACAGCAATACAGCAACACAGTAAGAAGCCACAGGTGTGCCACTCACCTACGGTTTACTCAGTCAGTAGCTAACAGGAAGGGCGTGGCCTTTGAGGCCAGTAAACAAAGCTTACAGCTCTGCCAGCCCAAGTGCATTTCAGATGCATCATCCTATTGGTCCAACTGATCTTAGAGAAAAGCTGCCACGTCCAGCAGATCAGATTATGCTTTTATTCTGTACAATATTACACCTGTGAGGTGTCTGCACACACCACATTACATTAATGACAACACTATAACTTCCATTTAAAATGCTTAAAAGTAAAGGTAGTAAAAATACCCTGAAAATGGCCTAGGGCCCATAGGGTTAACTAATCAAATCTTTCCCCATAGTCTACTGAGGGTTTCCCCACAACATCAGTCACGTTCTATGTTTAACCTATCACAGCTATCGGTGCTGGGGGTTCCTTTCAATGTCATTCATTCATTCATTCATTCAGTTCCAGCTGCCAATGTGACACTTGCGCGTTTCTTTAAAATTGCCCTGTCTAAACTCCGCTCTCTGCTACATAGAGTACGCCGACTTCGACGCATCCTCCACCACCCCTCCAACCACCGCCGCCAGTTGGTCCCCGTCTTAGCCACGGGGGCAGGCTCACGCCTCTGCCATCTCCGAAGGCAGGATATGCGAACCGTCCTTCAGGACATTTACATCGAAGA
>CM050216.1:19556242-19561242 GCA_027475355.1 Coilia nasus | reverse complement strand
AACTGTAGGAAGGCTGCAGAGGAGGGAACGGCATGAAGGAATCTGCACTCTTTCCTAAAGGTCTCCCGCATTCTTGTCCACCTCTGGCCAGGGCACAGGAAGTAATTCGTTGACCTCTGTGGCCCACACACAAACATATTTACTCAAGTGTCCTCTCCCACGCACTGTGACCCGGACCTTACAACCCCCCACTTCAGCAGCCTTCAATATACACTTAATCAGGTCTTCTTCCCTCTCTCTCTCTCTCTCTCTCTCTCTCTCTCTCTCTCTCGCTCTCTCTCCTCCAACCACACACCTGGATATACCCACTCACTTCTCATGTGAAGTAGCAAATTAAATCAATGCAACCTATTTGAAATAGAGGAGAATTGTGCAAGATATCTCAAATTTAATGTATAAGCCCACACACAGACACACACACACACACACACATATGCACATGCACACACACACACACACACAAACACACACACACACACACACACACACACACACAAACACACACACACACACACACACACACACACACACACACACACACACACACACAAACAAGTGCATGTAACATACAAACAGGCACAACATACATAATTTGCAATTGGATTGACATTTGCATATGGCCACACAGAGAGACGGTTAAAATAGTGAAATCGAACAGGAAGAGAGTCTCTTGCTTCAGGCACTCTTTCCCTCTCTCTCTCTCCCTCTCCTTTTCAGTCTCCCTTCTTCTCAGTTTTCCCCCTCTTTCTCTCTCTCTCTCTCACTCTCCCTCATTCCCTCTCTTTCCCTTGTCTCCCTCCCTCTGTCGCTTCCTCCTTCTCTCTCTAGTTCTCTTTTTGTCAACGAACATGTCTGTCATTCTCCACAATGTCCTGTAGTGACACAGTAATGCCCACAGCTGCTAATGCTCCTGTGTGGTGGGCCTACCCTTGATCCACTTGAAAAATATCCCACCTTTTGTTCAACTGTCATGTTTAGCCATGACTAATTTACTGCCCTCAGTACTGGCTACTGTTTGTGTGTAATGCACTAAATCATGTGCTACCTAAGGCTTTGGTATCTGTGTGGCTACACATACACATATATACACACACACACATACATACATACACACACACACACACACGCATGCAGGCACACACATGCACACACATACACACAAACACACATACACATACAAGCTTGAATGCATGCACGCACAAGCAAACACACACAAACAAACACACACTGCACACACACACACACACAAAGAGAGAGAGAGAGAAAGAGAGAGAGACAGAGAGAGAGAGAGAGAGAGAGACACACACACTCTGTGAGAGCATAAACACACAAACATGACCACAACCCTCCGTTTACAGACACGCATATCCCCAACTGACATAACCGGATCTGCTGGATGTGTGCATCTCCTATATGGATGATGTATGGTCCTGCCAATTTGCAATGGAGGCCAAAGCATGGCTGACCACAGCACATAGAGCACCAGACACCAGCAGCCACATCAGTCCCCACCGTCCACCTCCACCAACCCCCCATCCCCATCTCACCCAATCACTCTCAGAGTACAGCTAACGAAGTGCTAACGAAGCTCTAACAACTAAATGGAAAGCATGGGATTAGCAGCCACTGCCTTCACAGAACAAACTCAAATGAAAGTCAATTCATGATAGGATAATTCAATTGGGGCCCTTAAAATAGGATGTTGCGAAAGGGGCTTTTTTATTATTGGCACACCTTCCTTGAAAGCAATTAACACCTGCTCAAAGGCTCAAAGCGCTCTACCTAGTAGTGACCGAGAAAAAGTCTAAAGGTCTATTACGGCCAGGGACGGCCAGATGAGATTCCACACGTCCTCAGGCTGAATCTCATGGCTGTTAAGAGGAGAGCAGCTGATATCGTTTAAGATTTTCTGAAATATTTGGAGCATTCCCGATGTCAATGAAGTGGCCTAATCGATTTAGAAAAGTGGAAATAAAAAAAAATAAAAAATAAAAATGAGCAAGCGCCTAGTTTGGCATCGTAGAACCACTTGCTGAGGTGGAGGGGTTTACCAGTCACGTGACCACCGGGCGCCTGGCAACCAACAGCTGAGCTAAACATATCGGAAGAGAGAGTGGCGCTTTTTACACGCTGCCTGTTTGGCTCCTCCTTCTCCCTCCCACTCCACAATAGTT
The DNA here is from genome assembly GCA_027475355.1 of Coilia nasus. NCBI lineage: Eukaryota > Metazoa > Chordata > Actinopteri > Clupeiformes > Engraulidae > Coilia > Coilia nasus. The sequence continues at coordinate 19,559,068 of CM050216.1, read as the reverse complement.
TTTAAAGTGGTATTTGGAATTATGACATAGAAGAGAGGAACATGAGAGAGAATGAGAGACAGCGAGTGTACATATATACATATATATATATATGAGCACATATATGATGGCTCTAACAGACTACACCACCCCTTCCAATCCAAATAAAATTTTAATAGGATCAGACAGTTTTATTCCGATCAAGGTGTTTATATGTACATTTCTATTCCGATTGAGTAGTTATTCCATTTCTAATCGGATTAAAAATGTAAACATAGCTTGTGAGACAGACAGAGCGAGAAAGAAGGATAGGAGAGTGGGGGTGAAAGAGAGAGAGAAAGAGAGAAAAGGCAAAAAGAGGAGAGAGAGGCGGAAAAGGAGAGAGAAGAAGGAAGATAGAAAGGGAGGAGGGAGAGGGAGCTGGTTTCAAGGTGAGGTGACTAGCTATATTTACATAATGAGCTCTTAAACAGGCCCTCATTGAGTTTGGAGCTTCTGGGAGGAGATCTGAGGGCCCGGGGAGCAGTGTGTCAATGGCCGGCTCTCAGAGTAGTGCACAGGCCGCTAATGTCATTTCCAAGCCAATAAGGCCAATGCTCAGGGTTTTATCAGCTGCACAGGGCACCCAGTCCCATTACAACACTGCTGTTATCCATCCCAATATGTATCATGCTCCTGGCCAGCATCCTATGGCCTATAGAGGAGCCAAGAGCCTGATTGGGCTCATTGTAGAGTAGAGCATTCCCACAAAGCCTTTGTTTGCAATCGACACCTCATATTTAATGCTTGCCATGATTTATCATGCACTACTTTACATGGATGCTACAACAGGAAAAGGAGGGCATCAGTTTTATAGCCAACTCTAGAAATGTGTAAAGGATTACCTTCAAAATGTAGGTTTGTTAAAAAAACACAAATGTGTAAAGGATTAACTTCAAAATGCAAGTTTGTTAAAAAAACACAAATGTGCAAAGGATTAACTTTCTGAAAAACAACGTGAAGGTTTTTGTAATCAAAGAGAGAAAGAGAGATGAGTGGAGGCCATGTGAGAGGGAAAGGGATAGTGATAGAAAAATTGAAAACGAAAGAAAGGGAAGGTCAACACACAAGCGGCCAGGTGCAGCAGCCATCAGAGTGTACTAATAGTGGAATTTGCATAGTCACAGAGGTGGCGAACTAAAAACTGTTACTCATAAACAGGAGATGACACCTACCACCCTCAGGCACTGGACCTGACCACCAAACGTGGCCAGGCAAATTCAGACATATGCAAACATACACACACACACACACACACACACACACACACACACACACACACACACACACACACACACACACACACACACACGTACATTCATGAACCCATGACCACCCCTCAAAAACACACCCACACCCACACCCACACCCACACCCACACACATACCAGACACACAAACACAGACACATAGATTCATGCACAAGGATACACAAAAACATGCACCCACACATGCAAAAACTCTCTCACACACACACACACACAGGCTAAATGTCAGTATGTAGTAATATCATTGTTGGTTGTCGTGTGTCCTGCTTGTAGTATATTTGTGTATGGCTCAGTGTATTCGGTGCGTGGCGCTGAGAATCACATTTCATTTACTCAGTAATAGAAATTATTTTAATAGCGCAAAAGCAGTTTTACTGCAGTAAATCCACCTTGTAGAAAATTACAGCATTCAGATTCCCCCATTACAGGAAAGTGTTTCTGGAGCAAGAGAGGCAACGCTGGCCATGGTTTATACGCTCTTCAATGACGCCCAATACATTTTGAACTGGCACCCAGAAGCGCTTGTGCTACGAGAACAAATTTCAGGCCCTTTTTTTATGACTGTGGGGACACTATGCCTTTGCCTTTAGTGGGGTAGGGGGTGTTGGGTTGCCTTGCATAATGCCACACTAATAAACTGGATGGTAACTGAGAGGCGTTTGGATACTTTGGGGAAAAAAAAACAAATGGCACACCCACATACACACAAGTGTGCATGCACACGCATACGCATAAGCACACACACACATGGGCACACACACATGCGCACGCACACACACACACACACAAACACACACACTACTGCACTAAAGGACCCTTCTATAACTACTGCACTAAAGGACCCTTCTATAACACTGGACAATTTTACTGGGGCACTGTAATCTATCTACCACAAAGCACCTTATCACGACACTTGTTTACCTCGTGGAATTCTTATTACCTTACTTATTATCATTACAATATTTTTTCTTCCCTCAGTTCAGTGAATGTTGTATTATGCAGACGTGTGCAATAGGTTTGATCTGTTTTTTGCAATATGTATTATGTGTATGCTACTGGACACCTTAATTTCCTTCGGGATTTTACTCTTTACCCTTTTCGGGAAGTTACTCTACTCTACTCTACTCTACTTTACACACACACACACAAAAGAGCAGAAGACATGGGTTTATCAGCAAAGCAGGAGTGCTGTACAGTATCTCCTGTGACTCCAGTGTGTGTGTGTGTGTGTGTCCAGGGTGAGTGTGTGTGTGTGTGTGTGTCCAGTTTGAGTGTGTGTGTGTGTGTGTGTGTGTGTGTGTGTCCAGTGTGTGCTCATGCGTATATGCCTGTGTGTCCAGAAGTGCATGTGATTTAGCATGCATTGGGGGTTTCGGTTAGAATGTTGCTCATATACTGCTACACTGCACAATCTGTTGTATGTATGGGACAGTGTGGCAGCAAAACTAAGCTGTGTATGCAACACCACTGCATATGGACACAATGTGGTCACAACTATGAATGTATGGGTCACTGCCGAATGTGTGCATTCGCTTGTATGT
>CM050216.1:19551242-19553742 GCA_027475355.1 Coilia nasus | reverse complement strand
TGGAACTGTGTGTTTGGAAAGAACACAATAGAATCTGGAAGTACTTGAAGTCATTTTTTTCTTTCTCTCGCTCTCTTTCTCGCTCTCTCTCTCTCTCTGCCTCTATCCCTTATGGCACTGAGAGAAAATGGCTCCTGGCCAGTGGCAGTCTGAGACGGTTGGACTAATTGTTTCCTTCAGTTTGAAACACACAGAATTTTAGCCACTACACCTCCCCCCTCATGGTTATCCACTAGATACCCTCACACACATGTATATTGCCACACACACGTATATTGCCAACCACACACACACACATGAATACACACAACCACATGCACGCTGGCCGTACACACGCATGGACACACACACACACACACATACACACATAGGAACTTGTACTCACACACATACCCACACAGACACACCCACTCACACAGTAACACACAAACACACACACACACACGCACACACACACACAGACACACACACACACTGCAATCTAACTAATAGCTTTAAATAAAACTTCCAATTGGAGCTGTAAACCCCTCATTATGATGTTTTTATAGAAGCACTTTTGGAGGAGCTCTGGGTCAAAGGTCGAGGAGGAGGGGCCTAACACACCACAGCTGCTTGGGGGCGTGGCTCTGATTGGAAACAGCACAGGTCAAAGTTTGACCTGAAACATCCGCAGTTCCACCTCAGCAACAACAAAAACACACACACACACACATACACACATACGGACACACACAACTTCTGCAACTTTTGAAGTTAAACCTGTAAAATCCATCGAACACACACACGGGCAGGAATAGAAAGCGGAAACGTCCAAATAAGCACCGCACTGACCAAAGCTGTGATTCTTCACTGTCAATACAACTGGCATAAGGTCAATAAGGTCACACAGCAACATGTTACTAAGCATGGCTAAATGTGTGTGAGACAGGCCAGTGGGAAACTAGGCGAATCAGTGTTAATGAAGGGCTGCACACACACACACACACACACACACACACACACTCATGAAGAGAACTTCGCACCCTTTGCAACCCCTCTCTGCGGTCCCCAACACACATACACACACAGACACACCCACGCGCGCACACACACACACACACACACACACACCACACACACTGCAATCTTAATAGTGGCAACACACCGCAACACTAATAGCTTTAAATGCAACTTCGACATGAAGAGAACTTCCCACCCCTTTCTCCATTTCCCCAACACACACACACTCGCATATACATACACATACACATGCACACACACACACACACACACAAACACACACACACACATTTACTACATTAATATCAGTACACAGCATGAAACACAGAGCATGCCGATGCCTTATAACCACGACTATGATGTGCCTTATGAGCATGCTGATAGCATGTGACAGATAGAGCCTGCATGAGTCACACTGACAGAGGCTGGGGCCCTGACTCACTATTGAGGGAGTGTACTGACTCCAGATCAGTCAGCGCTGCTCTTTGTAAGGGCCAAGCCTGCGCCCCTGCACACCAGAGGAGAGTGTATCCCCAGCCTGGGGACCAGACCAGAAGAAAGCATCTGTCATCCTGGGCTAGGCCCTCAAATAAATAAATAAATAAATAAATAAACGCAGGAACTCTGAACTCTGTTTGATGACACTGCTGACTCACCCACCGTGTGCATGAGGAAGAGCTTGTTTCCTGTGAGGCTTAAGAAAACACATGCATGCGTATGTGCGTGCGGCACACACATACACACACACTTACCACCCCCTCCACACACACATGCACAGAAACACATACACACACACACACACACACATACACACACACACACACACACTCACTCACTCACTCGCAAAAAGGCACACTTACCACCCCCTCCACACACACACACACACACACACACACAGAAACACACACACACATACACACACACTCACTCTTTCACAAAGGCATACTAATACACTCACATATGCACACACACAAACAAACACACACTCATTCACTCAAAAAAGCATACACAACATGCACACACACTCACACACACACACACACACACACACACTGATGCAATTGGAACACAGTGGTCCTGTGTGACATATAACATACAACAGAGGTCTAACTAAAATAAGAGGTCACAGATTTGCCGCTGACCCTGTGGGCGTGGACATGTGGCGTATAGGTGTCTCGGATCACTTTGCGTCCCTGTCCATTGCTGTCGCCCACACACTCATCGTCTCCGTCGCCTACGCACAGTCACCATTTCCTCTGGCAGCCAACGCTCCCTCTGCCTGAACTGCACACAGCACTGCTGATTTTCATCAGCTTGCTCTTTTTTCATTCATTTCTTTTCTGTTCTTCATGGGCCTGCCTCTCTCTCTCTCTCGCTCTCTCTCTCTTATTCTCTTATTCTCTTTCTTGGTCGTTCTAAATCTGTCTTCTTGTGTCTGCATGTCTTTTCTCTCTCTCTGCCACTCTCTTTTCCTTTCTGCCCCCCCCCCTTCTCTCTCTCT
>CM050216.1:19536242-19548742 GCA_027475355.1 Coilia nasus | reverse complement strand
CCATCCTCAGGTTCACGCTCGGCGCATAGCGGAGGAAAGCCGTGGGTACCTGGTGCCTGGTGCTGGGTCTCCACAGGGGGTGGTGCTCCGTCTGGCCTGTCCACAGAAACAAATTATATTGCAGGATATTGCTTCCATTTCATTGCGCAACACACGCTGATGTCCTGGCTCCAGCAGCACAACCAAATTTGCCTAGTAGTAGTCAGCCTGTCTGCTACACTCAAAATGGTCATGAATCAATACATTTTCATGACACGCACCTTTTTAAATAAGGACAGTTGGGTACTCAAGAAAACAACTATATCACATGGAACACTGTTGTTCTCTGGACAATATATTTTAAAAGGTTGCAGCTGTAAATATCCTAGTAAATATCCACAGTGAAATTGAATATGTCTTCTACTACAAATCATAATGCTGTGTTCACACTGTAATAAAAGGGAAATGTGCATATCCAGTCTCTGGCTTGTTTTTTGTACACCCCTTTCATCCATGAATGATCTAGATGATCTGGAAGTTTCCAGTCCTTTTAGCACGCATGCAACATATGTACATTGACATGAGTAGGAGTAGAAGTGCTAGAGAAACTTTCAAAGAAACGTTGTACTTAGCGAGAGGTCAATAAAACAAACCTTAGATTACAGTTACTGAGGAAACAAAATTATTTGTGGGCTTTTTAAATCAGTAGTATTTTTCTCTTCAACCACCAAATAGGTGATGAATATACCATACTTAGTGATGCTGTAAAATACATATAAATGAGAATTACAGAGAATTATAGAAGATAAAAAAAATGATACGTTTAGGGTTTTTTAGAAAACAAATCACAGACAGTGGCATCCCTTGCCCTGAGCTCCAGTTACACCCTCAGGCTACAGCACTCATCTCACCCACTGCACGCAGATCCAGTTAGTCACTTACCTCCCAGCAACACCCAGCAGCAGCAGCAGCAGCACAGATGCTCAGGCCAGGCATTCTTCAGTCAGACCCTCCAACGAACGGCACTGAGACCTCCACAGCCTCCCAGTCCACACAACGCGAGATATCCGCCATGCTGCTGTCTCCTGTCCCATTGTGAGAGAGAGCTCTGGGGTCATCCCCACCTGCTGTTCGCTGCGAGCTGGCCGCTCTGCCTGCCAAGTGAAACATACCTTGTCTTTTCATGGGAAAGCCGGTGATAAAAATCAACTTTGCAAAGACATGGACACAAAGAGGACTCGAACAAAGGCACTGATTCAATCTCTCTCTTCTCTCTCTCTCTCTCTCTCTTATCTTGCTTCTCTCCCTCTCTCTCTCTTTACCTCTCTCTCTCTCCCTTTCCCGGACTCTCTTCCTTCCCTTCTCTTTCACTGTCACCCTCTCTATGTCGCTATGTAACATTCAACTTTAAAGTTCTCTTTTATGTGAAGTGAAAAGTTTTCTCTTTTTTCCTCCGCAGCTGCCAACAAACAATCCCCTGTTTGAGACAGACTTCCTCTTATATGGTTTGGGAGCTAACTATGCTGACAAAGACACCCAGGCTGACAAAGAGACCTTTAGGTAGGTCAGGAGCTGTGCCGGTCAGTTATGCCATAATGTTGTCACGCACTCACAGAGCCCTTTGTCTTATTACAACAAGGTTATTCTTTACCTGGCAACTACAGTGCCTGGACAGACACCGGTTTCATTTGTTTACATTCAAATGAAGGCAGTTCCCTACCCTCATCTAGAGCGTTACTCATCAAGGGTCTAAGAACAGCTCAGCTCAATTTAAAATTGTTATAAATTCAGCCAATGTAAAAGCTATAGATGACACAGAGGCATGGTAAAATAAAGGCACTGAATAATGTAGCAATTAGGTGTGTTTATGAATAGTCATTGCCTACTGTAAGGCAATGCATCCATCAGGTTGGATGACTGATGCAGGGTCACCAAAGGCTTCACACATTACTCATCAACCCCGGTATCAGAGTGAAGACTGACAGTTCACAGTCATTAAAGGCAGTAGTGGAAGGTTGTTAATTGTAATTGCCCCTTGCTTTATTTTTTGTTCTTGGTTTACTTAAAGCATGGTGTTCGTTGAGTTCTAAACTTTTCTCTCTCTCTTTTTATTTTTTTTATTTTTTTAGCGTCAACTGCCGAGGTAAAGGTGACTAGAATAGGTGTTCTGTCTCTCATGCGCATGCCCTCATTGCACATGCTAGGCCAGAATCCGAATGCTAATTGGTGGATTGCTACGGGAAAGGAAGCGCGTCCTAGTGAAAATCCCGCTCTGCGGGGGTTCCATAACTGGTTTTCCTCTCAGTGTGAATACGAGGGGGCAGTGCAAATTCCCCCAAATAAACAAAGTAGCCTACCGCCTTTCAAACACTCTGATGTCGCAAAGACATTGCCACCTGTCTCTTACCATCCTTCGCATCGTGTTAAGGATGCGATACGTTTTTCAAGCAACATATTTCAAACGCTGCTAAAATAATTCCCTTAAGATACAGAGTAGCCTACAGAATGTAAATGTAAACACTGAACTGAACTAAAGCTCTCTGAAGTCCAAAGTAAAATTTGACGTTAAAACTATTCTATGCTCACCATAGCCTTTTCTGTCTTTTTTCAGTTGCAATGCTTACCGTTTTCAATTACTTTGTCGGTCCCTGGAGAAAGCCCTCATACCGAGCTGGTACGGACTGGAGTCTGTGTTTGTGTTTTGGCTGTAGGCTACGTAATATCTGAAAAAGCAGGGACTGTCGCATTTTTTTCCAGTTAAGCCATGAATCAATTTCGAATTAACATCCAGGGAATCTGTAACAATTGTACTGCGAAGATTGTGTTAAATATTAATTAATACGTGCCATTAATAATTCATGGTTGTAGCCCTTGATTTTATGAAGATATCAAACGTCATTGTGCATCACACGTGCACCAGACACTGCAAAATGAATGACTCTAAATATTCTAGAAGTTATGTGAAAACGAATTCATAGATTTTAAATAGTCTTCTCAGAAATGCATTTTAGAATAACAAAGTGGGGGGCATAGGCTACACATAACACTGTACACAGGTCATGCTACGTTTTTTTTTCTGTAGGCGTTTACTATCAGTTTACAGAATATTATGTTCACGTGTGAATTCGGTTCTGCTATTGCAAATAAATGGTTATTACTTCCACCACCCTTTAAAATTATTATGTTTGGAGCATGCAAAAAAAACAAACAAACAAAAACCAAAGGTCAACATTTTCTCATTTTTAAATTTGAAGCCTCCCCATGTCTATTCTGCAAATGTCCAAACTAAAACGTGAAACTATTCAGCCTTTTAAAACGAACTCAGGACAACCATGGTATGGACTTACACATTTTGCCCTAGACAACAGAAAAGGAATTGAAAACAAAAACAACAAAAGAATTTGTTCTTATTTTCATTAGTCATGGCAACCAGCCAATGAGCTCAGTAATGCTGAGAGTAAAATTATTGCGACAATAATTGCATTACAGAAATATAACATTAAGCAAAACTGCCTCGGCGGTGCTCAACTCTATTAAACCATTAGGGAGAAAATGAGCGACGTGAAACAGCCACAGAAATAACTTGAGAAATTGTGCCTGGTGAGTTGCTGGTAAACTTGCAGAGCCAATTGAAAACGAATATGATGAAAACTCTAAGCCAATCAGATTTAGAGGGAGGGGTCTGAGGCTCAAACTTCGAGTAAAGTCCTCCGTCGGTCGACTGTATGCAACGTTCAGACTGCATTGTAGTGCAGAAGAAGGAGAGGCAGATCAAGAACTCCAAACGAGGAAAGAGATAGCAGTGTTATCGTTTTTCCCAAGATCTGGCAAGCGATGAAGAGTGTGTAACGCGCGGCCCCATTCAGTTTCAAGTTGGATTTTGGTTTCATTCACATTCCTCCTCAACTAGAGACGTTTTGCAGGATTATTCCTGGCTGGCTGTCCCATGTTGAAAATGACAGAGGAACACGACAAGAAACACATGGAGCCTCCATGCAGCCCTGCGGGCACCAACAGCTCCATGTCCCAAGATGAGTCCGACTCGGATGCTCCTTCCTCCCCGACAGGCTCCGACGGTCACGGCTCGCTTCTTTCCAGCTTGGGCAAAAAAGTGGATAATGAAGAAGACGACAGGTTCCCTGCCTGTATCCGAGATGCAGTCTCCCAAGTTCTTAAGGGATACGACTGGTCTTTGGTTCCTATGCCCGCACGGGGAAACGGCTCGCTGAAAAACAAACCTCATGTGAAGAGACCGATGAATGCCTTCATGGTGTGGGCGCAAGCTGCGCGCAGAAAGCTCGCGGACCAGTATCCCCATTTGCACAACGCCGAACTTAGCAAGACTCTTGGCAAATTATGGCGGTGAGAAATGTTTCTAGCTTCTAGCTCTTAATCATATAACAGTTTTTGTAAATTACAGTACATATGAAATACGAGTTTCTCTGTATAACTCCACTAACTGTAATAAATTGAAAGTGCGCAGACAAGTTGATAATGGTGTTTGCACAGGCAGGCCTATGCAAAATAGGATATATCTGCTTCCATGTTAATATATTGATTAAAGACAGTTTATTGGTTTAAAACAACAATTTACATAACCATCGCAAAGTATAAAATCACTAAATTTACTAAGCAGTTGTGTGTTGTTGCCATAGCTTGTTATCGGAAAGTGAAAAACGGCCATTTGTTGACGAAGCTGAGCGGCTGCGGGTCCAGCACAAGAAAGATCACCCAGACTACAAGTACCAGCCAAGACGACGAAAGAGTGTGAAGCCTGGTCAGAATGACTCAGACTCAGGGGCTGAGATGGGCCACCAAATGTACAAGACAGAGCCTGGACTTGGTGGTTTGGCAGGACTAGCCGACGGCCACCATCACCCAGATCACACAGGTAAGTGACGTGGTTGCACCAGAGCACTGAACTGAACTTCTTGAATTTGCTTATGATTTAACATTTAAATCAGGGGACAGTTATGGACTCTTCGTCACTGACATCACCGCCGACTGTCATCTTTGATCTCTTTCCTCATAGGTCAACCGCATGGTCCTCCCACACCCCCCACCACCCCCAAGACTGACCTGCACCACGGGGGCAAAGGCGAGCTGAAGCACGAGGGCCGTCGCCTGATGGACGGTACCGGAGGACGGCAGAACATCGACTTCAGCAACGTGGACATCTCCGAGCTCAGCACCGACGTCATCTCCAACATGGAGGCCTTTGACGTGCACGAGTTCGACCAGTACCTCCCCCTCAACGGCCACATCGCCACAGCTGGCGGTGCCAACATGCCCCCGGGCTCGGAGCACGGGCACGGGCCCGGTGCCAGCGCCGGTGCTGGCGGCGCCGGTCCGTTCAGCTCCCCGTACGGCCACCCCAACCCGGCCTCCTCCGCGGCCGCCACCTGGAGCCGCAAGGCTGCGCTCGGCCCGTCCTCCTCCACCGCCTCGCCCTCCGCCGACGGCCACCGGCCCCACATCAAGACTGAGCAGCTGAGCCCCAGCCACTACAGCGAGCCCCCGCACGTGTCCCCGTCCCACCCCGACTACCCGCCCTACCCTCCCCAGCCCTGCGCCACCTCCGCTGGCTCGTCCTCCGTCTCGGCCGTGGCCGCCGCGGCTGCCGCGGCCGCCTCCGCCTCTTCCCCCTTCTCCAGCTCCCAGTGTGACTATACAGACCTCCAGAGCTCCAGCTACTACAGCCCTTACTCCAGCTACCCCTCCAGCCTCTACCAGTACCCTTACTTCCACTCGTCACGGAGGCCCTACAGCAGCCCCATCCTCAACAGCCTCTCGCTCCAGTCCTCCCACAGCCCCACGGCCAACTGGGAGCAGCCGGTCTACACCACCCTGTCCCGGCCCTGAATGGACCCACCTCCCCCCACCTCCCCCCACCTCCCGCCCGCCCCGACCCCCCTGCCCTTAACCCCCACCACCCCACCCTGCCCTTGCCCCTGGCCTGCCCTGGCCTGGCCTGGCCCAGCCTGGCCGAACTCTCTCGTTTGCCTCTGCTGCAGGGCCCCCCGGAGGCCCCAAGAGTTGCCTGTACAGCCAGCCATATATTGCACTAAGAGAAGAGTACTTAAGCAGGGGAGAAGATGGAGCAGAGAATTATAACTATGTGCCATCTCAGTTTGCAAAGAAAAGAAATTGAGAGAAATTGACAGAGAGAGAGAAAGAGAGAGAGAAAAAGAGAAAAAGAGCGACAAGTGGTGAGAGAGGGAGAGTGAAGTGCCTGCTGATTTTTTTTCCTTAAAAAAAAAAAAACGACGATGCAGTTCTTTTTTTTTTCTTTCCTGTATTGTATGGACATTTTAAGGCAGAACTTGATATATTGGTGCCTGAACAGCGAACGGAAATCCTCTGTGAGGACCACCTGTCACCAACAACCCCCCTACACCAACCCCCACACTCTCCCACTTGTGCGCCATCATTCCCCATTCCCTCCCCCAGTCCAGTCTTACACACAGGCGCACACACACACACACACAGACTCTGCTCAAACTCCCGTCTGCGGCTGTTGGTGTGCTTTTTTTGTGGCAGAGTGTGTGTATGTGTGTGTGTGTGTACTGACTTGTGTAGGAGATAATTACAAAAACAGGCCAACTGATTTGATGAGACAGATGGAGAAAGTTTATGCAGAAATATGTGCACTGGGACCAATTATAAAATATTCTTAAAATACAAGGCAGCAAGGGCTCCATCTTACAGAGTGAATTTGCAAAAAAAAATAAAAATCCTGGCTTCTGGCAGTGGGACCATGAACTTAATTTGTGTTTTTTAAAGTGAAGCTATACTTTTTTAACTATTCCATATGTATTTATGTTAAACGTGTTCTTTTACCGCTGTATACCTGTACAGATGTTTTTGGAGAGGTTCGGTGGATGTGTCAAAAGTAGAAAATGCAGGCTTTTTCTATCTCTGAAAACGATTATTGTCCAATGCGGCCACACAAACCGACCTGCACACAATATTCATTCCGGGTTGTTGAAAGCAAACTAATAAAGTGGGGCCAATGACATACCATGCGATGAAACAGGTGTCTTAATGCTATGCCTACCGAATCGCGATTAGTCATGATGTGGGATGAACGGAAACGCGGTAAGATAACACAGCTCGGTTTTGCGCGAGGGGTCAGCTGTTCCCTGCACAGCGGGAAGCACAGAACTTTCTCGAAACAAGGGAAGTTCCTCCTTGACATTGCCAGCTTGGCTATACATTAGCCTGCCTGACGCTTTATTGATTGTATTTGTTGGGCTGTCATGTTTCAGTTCAATCCCAAACTACTACAGTACTAGAAAATGACTTTATTTAATTCAATCAGTCCACCATACTTATGGAATATTCGTGTGCGGGTAGTGTGTGCAAGGCATCCGTTCCTTTTTATAGTCTTAAGATACTTTACAGTGCATTGCCACTTGCATTGTCCAGGTTCAAAACCTCCTGTTGCATTGACATGACCAGAAAGCCTAAATTTATTATTTAATTAACAAGTTATTACAGAATACATCTGTGGATAAATGTAATAAAACGACTTTTGGAAGACTTGCCACTTTTAACCATAATTTGGTGCTATCCGAATCTCGTTGAGTGGATTTTGTTGTTTTGTTTTTTACAATGTTGTAATTATTTCCAGCTTTATATTGCATTGTCACTCACCTTTAAACAGTGTTCGTAGCCAACTTTTTTTCCCCAGTGTACGTTGAAAGGAAAGGCCATGTATGCATGGGTTTTCTTTTTCTTTTCTCCATGTTAACTAGAATATCCTCACAAGCACAGCTAACCTTACTTGTTGGTAATTTCTGTGAAAACAAAAATAAACGTATCTTTTTTTCTCTGAACAATGAATGTTTTGTGTTGGGAGAAATTACAATGGTAAAATAAATATTTTCATCACCGCTTAACAGTCCTTTATTCGCGGAAATGTGTAGTCTCCATTACCGTCGAACTTTGCATACATGACTTGGCAAACCGCTAGATCTGGCTGGGAGATGTGTGACGCAAACTCAGGTCGGCGTCTGTGTTTCACTGCCTGCACCACTCCCTGGAGATCTGTGCCATGGAAAATGTCGTCAATGACAGATATTTTGCAACACTGAAATCTAAAAGCGCACAGACCCAGATATGTCTCTGTCTAAGAAACAAAAAAACCTACATTTGATGAAACTCGTGTAGATGGGAAGTATTTGAAGGAGGCGGTTAGTATGGGCAGCGCAGCGTAGGCTAAGAAATTCAGATCCATTATAGTTAATCTTTTGTCAGTTGTCTTTCCAGCTTCATTTGTTGTCGCTGGCTTTCCTTGTGATCTCGAGGGGCAACTTGTGGATAAGGTGGTTGACAGCTGAGACATTTGTGTAAAAAACAACAACACCGACAACACTGTGCAACTGCGTTGGCGTGAAATGACTCACGTCTTCCTTGTTGGACACCAGTTGAATCCGACATGTACCCTGCGCAGGCTTGTTCAATAAAACGCTGGTGTATCTCCGTATAGTGTGCGTGTGTGTGTCTGTGTGAGCGTGTGTGTAACCCAAGTAAGGGTCCACTGGGCAGAGTTTGAAACTGAGTACCAGCTTGCATGCCAAGCAGCCGTCCCCAACTGGCCGCGGGAGAGAGCCAAGGGCCGGGCGCAGCGCTGCTGAATTTTAATGATTCATTATGCAGCGGAGCAGTGCTATTGTCTCCCTTTATCCGGACAGCAATAAAAGAATTAATTGGAGAGAAAATGGAAGGGCAGGGGAACTGACAAGTCATTAAGAGCGCAGTGAAAGGGCCATTAGATGCACGCAGTGGAGGAATTTCCCTCGGACCGTTTCATATCGCAGCTTTGCTTAAACAATGCAGGAAAGCGAGGAAATAAATGCCAACAACTCAACAAATACAAACGAAAACCCCCTAAAATATGGCGATGATAAATAATAATTAAATAGAAGACAATAACACAGCAGATGGGTGTGGGTGGTGATGAGGAGAAAAAAAAACGTGTTTTCTTTTTTTCTTTTCGTCAAACTCTTTTCTCTCCATTGTTTGCCAAATAGTTTCAGGAGGAACTCTCGAGAAAGAACAGACGTGAATCAAGCTAAAGGGAAGAAAAGGCTCTTCGGGGTGCTTGGGTCTCATTTCACTTGGGAACATTCGGGGCGACGCGCCGGGAGCCTCGAGAGAGCTGTACAGAAAAAAAAAACCGACTGAAAGCCGAGCATCAGGTGTAGGTCTGCTTCCCACAGGCCTCTCTGCCAAACAGACGCCTTTCCACCAGAATACGCCCTCACAACAAGCAGGAGCGACCAGACCCTTACGGTCTCCTCGCTCCTCATCCTGCGCTTACTTTATTTAAATCGACATTTGCGATAGACACGTTTTACAGTGACCTCCATATGGAATTCGACAAACTTCCCAGGAGTCGCATAAAAGTCCTTCAAGTTCCATCTGTCACATCCCTTTCCAGTGTAAGTGTGTGTGTGTGTGCGTGTGTGCGCCAGAGAGAGAGGGAGTAGAAGATGAGGAAGAAATCAGAAAGACCCACAACAGCATAAAACAAGAAGAAAAGGAAAAAGAAGACAAAGAAGAGACGGAGAAAGAGGAGGATAAGACATCATAGCAGAAGAGGAAGGACCAAATTAACTCTTGTCTGTGATGTCGGCGGCGGCCATTGTCCGGTGTCGGAGCCAAGCCCTGGGAGCGGTGCATGATGTACCTCCACAATGGTCTCATCCTTTTTAATGAGCCTGCGCACAGAGCGCTTTCCAGGGGCTGGCGGGGGCCGGTGGGGGCCACGGGGGTTCGGGACGGCGCGTTCCTCACGGCGCTGGGAAACATGAGGGCCATTTGCAAGGGAAATTAAGTGAACGGGGAGGGAAAGTAAAAAGTTAAGCAGACTCACTCACTCTTGGGCTCTTGAACAACCACCTGATGCCACAAGTAGTATAGACAGACAGATAGATAGATAGATAGATAGATAGATAGATAGATAGATAGATAGATAGATAGATAGATAGATAGATAGATAGATAGATAGATAGATAGATAGATAGACAGACAGACAGACAGACAGACAGACAGACAGACAGACAGACAGACAGCATTGTAGCTTGATTGTTTTCCCCTAATCACTTTGGATAAAAGTATCGTAAATGTACGTGATGCACATGTACATACATGTGATGATGGGGGGGGGGGGGAGAAGACAAAAGATAGAAAGAGAAACAAACAAACAGCAAGCTAGAAAGAGAATCACATGTACCCAATCCAGTCGCTCTGTCAGTCCTGTCACATCTCATAGAAGCCAGCTCTGTCTGAACTCCTGAATGCAGCACTATGCAACTTTTCGAGGAAATTAATTCATCCAAGTCGGTAGATGCTTAAATCAGTCATTACCAGAAGATTTTCTCGACTGCCCCCGCTGTCTGTGGACAGAATACCACGCTTGCAATATCTGGGTGTCCATCCCGACACTCTCAGACTCATAGTCGCGAGAAGCATGATCACATTAAATTCTGGAGAAATTGTGACTTTACCTACCTCGGTGGACATGACTATTTTCGTATTCAATGGTTACTCTGATCATTTGAGTTGAAAACACATGCATAGGGTGAGAGGAAGGGAAAACAGCCTAATTTCTATGAGAGTGTCCTTTTATTTGAAGACACTAGGGGGAGCTCCACTGAGAAAAAAACACTCAATGTTGCAGAGTGCTGCTTTAAGATGGTGATATTACTGTACTGGAGGTTACTGTAATATCTGCAAGGAAGTGCATTATACTCTCACAAAAAACAATTACAGGAAGTAACTAATGAGTGTCACCACCCAGTCTGAGAAATTAGTCCCAGTAAAAAGCGAGTTAACAGACAGTGACGTTCAAACAATGATCTAACAGCTTATGACCACTATAATCCAATTGAGCCACACCACATGAGCCGATGACACGTCATAAGAGTGTGTCATTCCCCAGGACCTTCCCAGCAGCCACTGCAGGGCCACACTGTCCACAATCAGCCAGTGTTCATGGAAGGCATGTTACGCCGCTGTGTGTAAAGGTCATGGTCAGTAGCACAGGCAGTAGTTTGACATTTGCAATGTGTATGTGGTAGGTCCAGAGAATTTTAAAATGAACGGGTACAGAAAGAGAAAAAAGAATAAGATTACCAAAACAGAACAAAGTGGTTACCTTGGGTCCCAATTTGTGGCTTATTATGCCTACTTAATTCTCTCTCATCAATATGTAGTTCTGATAACACGGGCCAACAATAAGAGACGTGGGCCTGCGTGGAACGGTTCTGAGCGTGCTGTGTGCTGAGAGGGCAGGACGAGTGGTGATTCTCAATGAGCCAGGGCTGAAATGGAAGGAAAAAATGGCCCCTCTGGGCCACCATAGTCTCCAAGAGCAACACTCTCAGCTCCATACAGCTCTTCCTGTCATCATGGAGGAACTCTACATACACATAATCTGACTCCTCTGCGAGCCACATACTATAAGGGGGGTGAGACAAAGGAGTGTCCAAAAATACACACACATGCATGCACACGCGCGCACACACAGACACACACACACACACACACAATGTAATGTAAATACATCACTTACAGTACTCGCTTACACACACATAAACACACACACACACACACACACACACACACACACACACACACACACACACACACACACAATGTAATGTAAATACATCACTTACAGTACTCGCTTACACACACATAACACACACACACACACACACACACACACACACACACACACACACACACACACACACAATGTAATGTAAATACATCACTTACAGTACTCGCTTACACACACATAAACACACACACACGTACACACACACACACACACACACACACACACACACACACAATGTAATTTAAATACATCACTTGCAGAACTTGCTTACACAGACACACACACACACACACACACACAGACACACACACACAGACACACACACACACACACACACACACACACACACACACACACACACACAAACACAGGCACACATATGCACACACACCCACTGCCCAAGTAAAATAAGAATCCCACACCTCAAAACAAATGCTGCTAGGGACCTATCACCCATTTCTTTAGATGAGGTATATGCACACAGAGACACATGGGGAAACATATTTAAACAGCACATACACAGAGCCATCCAAGACATACACACTGACACTTCTGTAAGTCTGGCTGTGCTGGGTTTGTCAAACACACACACACACACACACACACACACACACACACACACACACACACACACACACACACACACACACACACACACACACACACACACACACACACACACACACACGCACACACACACACAAGCAGAGAGGCAGAGGAAGGGAGGTAGATAGAGAGAGAGACAAATAGAGAGACAGACACATGGAGCCTAAAGCCACATGTACAAGCATAAACATCTACACACACACACACCTGTGGAAGCTAGTGTCTGATGTCTGTATCTAGTGGGGGGCTAATGCTTTGCAGAGCACTCTCTCACACTTTTCTC
>CM050216.1:19526242-19531242 GCA_027475355.1 Coilia nasus | reverse complement strand
TAGGAGGGTATCAGTCCTGTCTGGCTGCAGTTAATAAGATTAGGTGCTTCTGAATGTCTGGAGGAACAGGAGTTGAATGTCGTGCAGATTAAGTGTGTGTGTGTGTGTGTGTGTGTGTGTGTGTGTGTGTATGTGTGTGTGTGTAAATGCATGTGTGTGTTCTACACTCTTTGTTCTCATCACTCTTAATAACATAAAACCAAGCCTCCTCGTGAACATGCATGCACAAGCACACACTCACACAAACAGACCTACACACACACACACACACACACACACACAGCTGACCTCGGCATGCACTGTTCTACCCCCAGCGAAGCTCTCTGCCCTAGAGACAGAAAAAAAGCAGAGAGGAGGAGGAGGAGGCGGAGGAGAGAGGAGAGAGGAGAGAATAGAAGAGAAGAGAAGAGAGGGAAGAGTGAGGGAGGAAGAGAGGAGAAGAGTGAAAAATGGAGGCAGAGGAAGCACTCGCCTTTTAGTGGCCTGCTGGGGTTCATTACGCCACAGAGATGGTAACCGCGGAAACCCAGCATGGTTACCGAGGTCACCCACGACCCATCGGGCTGGCGCCGCCACAGAGAGAGAGAGAGAGAGAGAGAGGGAGAGAGAGGGGAGAGAGAGAGAGAGAGAGAGAGAGGGAGAGAAAGAGAGAGGGAGAGAGAGAGAGAAAGGGAGAGAGGAAGAGAGAGAGAGGGAGATAGAGAGAGGGAGAGAGAGAGGAAAAGAGAGAGAGAGAGAGAGAGAAGGAGACAGAGGAAGAGAAAAAAATAGAGAGCGGTAGAGTGAGAGAGAATTGGAGAGATGGAGGGTTGGAGAGAGAAAGAGAAAGAGAGCAGGGGAGAGAGTTGGAAAGAGAGAAAGGAGGAGAGAGGGAAAGCGAGAAAGAGGGAGAGAGATAGAAAGAGAGAGAACACACAAGTGGGAGACTGCATGGTAGATGCACTAAGAAAACATGAAAGAGGGAGAAAAAACAGACAGACACAAAGTACGATGGAGAGAGGGAGAGACATGAAAAACTGCCATCAGAGAGACCATGCCAAAAACAAATGGTGACTTTCAGTGACATGAAATAAAATCATTATTTTTACCATTTAGAGAACACACACACACACAGGGCAAATGAGTTTAACCATCGTTAAGTATTTATGGAGCAAGTTGGTTTTTATCAACATTCACACATAAGCCTGTTTGCCAAGACCCATCTGCCTGCATTTATACAAACTTTATTACACACACACACAGACACAAACACACACACACACACACACACACACACACACATACACACGTGACCACGCTCATTTAAACATGCAAACTTACCACACACAGATACAGCCAAGTAGGTGTGGAGGTCACGAAAGGTCGCGTTGGAGTCGTGCTAGGGGTCAGCGGGGGTTCACGGAAAGGTCGGGGCCTAGATAACGAGAGAATGGAGTCTGCGGTTTCACACCCCCACCCCCTCTTTTCCTCCATTCCCTCCACTCTTTCCCTCTCTCATCCATCTCACTGCTGTGAGGTTAGTGTCTGTCATTTACATTGGCTTCCAAGATGGCGCCGCAGATGACAGCTGCGGTACAACTCTTACTTTGTGCTGTTTTTGTGTATTAAATTAAATGTGTATTACTATTGGGTTACATGTTGAATGTTCCTTGTGTGTGTAAGTATGTAAAGCTGTCAAAACACATGCAGGCGGAAGATTTTTATAGTAATTTTTCTCAGTTTCACACTCTGGTGAGTTCAGGTCTTTTGCCTTTGTAAAGCAGTAAGGGGGAAGAGAGAGAGAAAGAGAGAATGTTCTTTGTGTGTGTGTGTAAGTATATAAATCTGATACAGTCTTAATATCACATCTCACCCTTTTTGCGAATCAATCAGTCACAATCAGTGGCCCTACAAAGCCAAAAGGCAGTAACTACATATTTTGTCAAAACTGAGTTGAGACTGAAAATTTACTTTATAACACCTCCTTTGTCTTGTGACTAAATGTTTTGCCACTTCCTATTAAGAAAGCATATAAAAGCATCACCGCTATTATGCCTACAACATGTTTGACTCGGCAGTATGACCACTTTGAAGGCATTTTTCTCAGTTTTAATTTTCGCATAGTTATTGCACTTTGCCTTTGTAGGGCAGTTTAGCAGTCAAATATTCCTGCTTAGCCGAGAGGGATACAGCTGCCAGACACATTACTTTCCCAAAGCAAAACTTCCCAGCTGCAAAGACATGCCTGAGCTCAGCCAGAGGAGAGCCATTAGAGATAGCATTTGTCATTTTGCATTTGCATTATATGTGAAACAGTACACAGACCATGCACGAGCTAACTGGAGAAAGGAAGAAAAAAAGAATGAAAGAAGACATGAAAGAGGGAGAAAAAGAGGGAGAAAGAAAGAAAGAAAAAGAAAGATTGAAAGAAAGATAGAAAGGAAGAAAGAAAGAAAGAAAGAAAGAAAGAAAGAAAGAAAGAAAGAAAGAAAGAAAGAAAGAAAGAAAGAAAGAAAGAAAGAAAGAAAGAAAGAAAGAGACAGAAACAGAGCAGACAGAAACAGAGCAACAAATGGAGAAGAAGGCACAGTATGAAAATGCTTCAGTCGATTTCAATTAAAGAAACGCCTCTAATAGAAAGTGCATCCTTTTTGCTTTTGACACACATTTAGGCCCTCGCACTTGAGGAGACTGCAAACAATATTGAGCACAGCCCCATTTCTTCCCTGCTGGCTAATCGTAAGAGCCAACTTTGCTTCAATTGCAGCACAACAACATTTCCATTTCAATAAAAGGCAAGATAGCTCCAGAAAGCCAAAAGTCACTTCGGGTTCACATGTGCTCGCTGGAGACCAAACAGAGCCTCAAGTGCAGAAGTTTGTGTTCCTGGTGTACGTGTGTATCAGTCACAAAATATTTTGTAATTATTATTATTTTGCTGGGGACTGGTTGGGTCTTTGTGGACTTCTTAAAGAGCTGCGAAGGGGCTTTCTTGGAGGAATGAGGGGGGAGATGAGATGAGGAGGGAGAGGCGAAGAGGCTGAAAGAAGAGTTTGTGTCAGTATGTGTCAGTCTTGTGCCAGTCAGTGATATCAACACCAGATGCCAGCCATTTCTCAGCCACAACACAGGGGGGTGGGGTTTGCTTGAGAAGTGGGGTGGGGGGGTTGCAGGACATTATGACCACTTAAGCTATGCCTGTTGATATGAAAAACAACAAAGAGACACAAGAACTGTAGCATTATATATTAGTTTATAGGTTACACATAGTGTGTACTGACACAAATATTACTACATAATAAACATTTTCATTTATGCACATCCTTTTAGTAACTTATTTGTGCGTCCGTGTGTGTGTGTGTGTGTGTGTTTGAGGGGTATGTGTATGTGTAAATATGTACATGTGTATGTGTATATATGTATACTGCTTGTATGTACATATTTTGTCTTTTGTATTTGTGTACATTTTTATACCTTTTGTATGTTTTTTTAACATGCCTTTTGGCAAGTGTAAGGCAAATCCAGCATTTCATCATACCCACTTCTGTGCATTTGACAATAAACACTTAGCATACATTTTATAGTTTACCAACTTTGATTCATCAGCAGTGATGATGTAAAAATGAGACAGAAGTACAGTCCTAGGCCATTGTGGTATATTAGCTCACAAAAAACCTTAGATCCTCTTCTGCAGGCCACTGGAAGCATTCCAAACCAACCAAGCATCTGGAAGTTTTTGATCTGGAATTTACAGTTGAAGTTGACAATAGAGTTGACATGCCATAGTGAGTCTTCCTGAGAGACAGACATGCATGTCCATCACTACAGACCTTTCATGAGGAGTCTGCCTCTTTCTTTCTTTCTTTCTTTCTTTCTTTCTTTCTTTCTTTCTTTCTTTCTTTCTTTCTTTCTTTCTTTCTTTCTTTCTTTCTCTCATTCTTTCACTTTCTCTCATTTTCTCTCTCTCCGTCTCTCTCTCTCTCCATCTCTCTCACTCTCTCTCTGCCTCTCTCTGTTGTTCTGTCTCTGTTACCACAGCCTCTCCACCACCCCCCTCAAGGGTTCTACCCTTCACCACACTCACCATTCACTCGAGACTTATCTCACTTGTTGTCCAATCACGTCGCAACGCGGTCCCGTTTCCCATGCCCTGACAGGCCAGCGCTGATGATGTCATGCGTTGTGATGTGGGAGTGACGCAGTGCGGGAGGCAGTGATTGATTGACAGCCTGGGCAGAGGCAGGCGAGCCCTGGCGATTGGTCGATCTTTAAGTGCACCCAGGAGCCGGATCCAAGAGCAGGGTGCCAGGCACCCCCTGGTGCCGCCTGACCACTTTAAAAAGATTTATGAGGAATGGAGAGATGGAGAGGGGAGAAAGAGAGGGAGAGAGGGGGCAGAAAGAGATGGATAAGTGTGAAAGACAGAGAGGGAGGGAAAGGGAGAGAGAGAGAGAAGGAGAGGAGAAGAGAGAGAGGGAGGGGAGAAAGAGATGGATAAGTCAGATAGAGAGAGGAAGGCAAAGGGAGAGAGAGCGGGAGAGAGAGGGAGAAAGGGAGCGGGAGAAAGGGATGGATAAGTTGGAAAGAGAAAGATGGAAAGGGAGAAAGAGAAGGAGAGAAGAAGAGGGAGAAAGAGATGGATAAGTGCAAAAGACAGAGAGGGAGGGAGAGAGAGAGAAGGATAGGAGAAGAGAGAGAGGGAGGGGAGAAAGAGATGGATAAGTCAGAAAGAGAGAGGGAGGGAAAGGAGAGAGAGAGAGAGAGAGAGAGAGAGAGGGAGGGAGAGGGAGAAAGGCATGGATGGCAAGGATGATGGATGGATGGATGGAAGTATGGATGGCAAGTCAGAAAGAGAAAGAGGGAAAGGGAGAAAGAGAAGGAGAGAAGAAGAAGGAGAAAGAGATGCATAAGTCAGAAAGAAGGCAGAGAGAGAGGGAAGGGGAAAAGGAGAGGGGGGAGAGGGGGAGAGAGATGGAGATGGAGAGATGGATAAGTCAGAAAGAGAGAGGGAAAGGGAGAGA
>CM050216.1:19511242-19521242 GCA_027475355.1 Coilia nasus | reverse complement strand
ATTATATTGTGAGTGGCACAGATGTTCGGCTTTGTGGCAGGAACATTTGCTATAGTTATGGTAGCATGACTCATGTTTAGGGAAAGGGCAGGTGTGTAGGTTGTGGTACATTCTGCAACAAAGCTTAACAGACGCTCACGTGCATGCTGGTACAATTCTGAGTTTTGCAAAGGTGACAATGATACTGAGATATGATGTTGATAGTACCATAATATAAAGCATAAAAAGTGATTTTACCAAACTGATGTAACAGTCTGCAGTATGCAGGACTACATGGGAAGGGGATATGTCATACAGGCTGCACTACCAACAGATTTAAAAAAAAAACCTGTGGTCTGTCAGTATTTTGTTTGTAAATATAATGATCTTTATTAATATCTTAATATTGATCTTTACAGACACAGCTCATATTAATAAAGTCAATATAATCTGGTGTATATATTTTATAAATACATTATAATTAATTACCCCCCCCCCCCCCCCCCCCACACACACACACACACACAGACACACAGACACACACACATATGATTTTATAAAGCATGCTGTAATCATTGTACTAATGTATGAATGATATAGGGTATATTATAGATGTAAATACACAAATAGAGTAAACATGAAGCAGAACTGCAGTCCATTAGGACAGTAAAACCGGTCTCTGGACTCTCATACTAGTGGCAGCAAAGACTGCCAGAGAGACGGTTGTCTGTGTGTGTCTGTAATGTTACATTTGTATGTGTGTGTGTGTGTGTGTGTGTGTGTGTGTGTGTGTGTGTGTGTGTGTGTGTGTGTGTGTGTGTATGCTGTGTGTGTGTGTGTGTGTGTGTGTGTGTGTGTGTGTGTGTGTGTGTGTGTGTGTGTGTGTGTGTGTGTGTTTTGGCAGGTCTGCTTAGGCAATTGCTCTCTACAGTAATCACTTTTGCTTTCCTGCCCTCCGCAGCTGTCCGGTCACTAAGGCCCTCGCTCCATAACAACAGCTGTGGGGCTCACCCCTGCCCCTTACTCCCGCCCAACACACACACACACACACACACACACACACACACACACACGCACACACACACACATAGACACACACACACACACACACACACACACACACACACACACAACATACACATACACACATAAACACAAACACATACATACATGTCCCTACAAATGCACACACTTACACACACATGTACCTACAAACACACACATAAACACACATGGCATGACATACACATTCAAACATGAGCACACACACAAATACAGAGAGAGAGAGAGAGAGAGAGAGAGAGAAACAAAAATATACACTCTCATTGGCCTTTGCTGACCCTTGTACACCTTAGTGTAGTGTAAGGTACACAGTTTCACTGTCCTTCTTGTTGACCCAGCGGCCCTGCCCAATCATTAGGTAACCCAAATATATGCGCAGGACCCAGAGGGGACAGACAGACCACGTGGTGCTCCTAAAAAATGTGCAAAAGCAAACTCAGCAAGACAAACAGGAAACTAGGTAGCACGTCAGAGTCATCAGATATGATACACTCAGACAGCAGGTCATACAGTAAAATAAACACCTTTGGTAAAACTACTAACTAGAAGTATTACAAGAAGATCTAACGTACATTTAAAATGTTGTGATGTAAATTCAGTAAAGAAACCACTTACATTGTCAAATAGATATAAATACATATCTGAACATGTCTGACAAAATGCTACAAATTAGTGTTAATTTTGTAATACACTATTACTTATGCAAATGTTGCAATGATTTTCTCACCAAATATTATAGAAAAAAAGGGTTTCCTATGAAATTGATAGTGCTATACCACACCAGTAATTTTTCAGCATATTACACAGTGAACACAAGGCAACTAAGTACAACATTACATCTACATTTGTAAACACTCCCTCCCCACACACAAACACACAAACACTCTCTATACGTGTCTCTGTCTCTCTCTCTCTCTCTCTCTCTCTCTCTCTCTCTCTCTCTCACACACACACACACACACACACACACACACACACACACACACACACACACACAAAGCTGTGCCAGTTTTTCTGCACTGACTGTCTCATAAAGGATATCTGTCATTCCAAAAAACAAACTGTTTCAAAGATAAGATGTACTGACAGAAAATGGAGAGGAAGATTAATAACAACTTGAGGAGGAGAAAGAATGACAGAAGCACATGAAGAGGAGGTTTTTAGCCTTAATTCCCCACCACAGTAATCCACCTGTTCTGTGAGAAACGTTTGACTTTAGAAAGAAGTGCTCTACCGCCATCTTGTGCACACTACTTATACTTGCAATGGCTAGAGCATTTTCCCCTCATACAGTAGCAGAGGAAAGGAGCAATAGCATAAACAAAATAGTACACTAATTTATCTCTGTATTTGTTAATTTGCTAATCAATAAATAAATAAACAAATTAATTATTTAACATCTCACCGTATCTGTCTGTGTCTGCCTTACTGCCATTCCACTGACTACACAGTAGCAGTTCAGCTGCTATAATAATAATAATAATAATAATAATAATAATAATAGTGTTAATAATAATAATAATAATAATAATAATAATAATAATAATAATAATAATAATAATAATAATAATAATAATAATAATAATAATAATAATAATAATGACAAGTGATAATTAAAGCACCTTTTTAAGTTACCCAAGGACACTGTACAGTAAAACAAGACATAATATATAGTTGTGGACTCTGCCAAAGTTTAAAACAAGCCTCTGCCTTTACCCAATCGCTAACACCTGGTCGTCATGTATGCAATTAGCCTACCTACGCACTACATTTCAAATGTAGCACACAAGGTCAACGTCATGGCTAACGAACACACCCTCTGTTCGCTGATTGAATCGGCCTTGCTGGGGCCGACTAAATGACCCTCAAGAGATTCCAATCCAGACCCTCTGTGCAAAATGAAATGAAGTACGAGGGGCGGGTTTACCAGGCTAACACTAAATGCCCTGTCACCCATAATAAGACTGCAAAACTGCAGATAAGACTGCTTTGACACAAGATTACCTGTTAGCAGAGTGGTAGAACAATAGTAATAGCATTGCCCCTGTACTTGATATCATCAGTTGAATTGATTGTTCATCCTAAGAGGACTTATTGATATGTCTACAACCAAAGCAATCCCAAGACCCAAATCCCCAGAACTACACAGGTCTTGGTAATTTTTTCAAATAAATGTAGTCTTTTTTTCTTCTTCCTTTTCTTCTTCTTACTCCTCTTCTTCATTGTCGTCAACATCTCTCTCGTCATCTGCGTGTTTGGGGATAGACTATTTGGCCTGAGTTGCAAACAAATACGACTGAACGTGACACATCACGTCAAGACAGCAACAAGGCAGCGACATCACTGCTGGTGATGCAATCACAGCGAAATGTAATTGATACATGAATCAGCCACACAAGTAGCCTGGAAATCATCCTGGAGGTGGTGAGTCACCAAGATCCCCATATGCCACCTGTCACACAGACACACAGGCAAGAAGAGGAAAAGAGAGAACAAGAGAGGAGAGAAGAGGAGAGGAGAGGAGGGAAGAGGAGAGGAGAGGAGAGGAGAGGAGAGGAGAGGAGAGGAGAGGAGAGGAGAGGAGAGGAGAGGAGAGGAGGGGAGGTGAGGATAGAGGAGTGGAGTATAGAAGGGAGGTCAGGACAGGAGAGGAGAGGAGAGGAGAGGAGAGGAGAGGAGAGGAGAGGAGAGGAGAGGAGAGGAGAGGAGTATAGAGGAGAGGAGAGGAGAGGAGGTGAGGATAGAAAAGTGGAGTATAGAGGGGAGGTCAGGACAGGAGAAGAGAGGAGAGGAGTATAGAGGAGAGGACAGGAGAGGAGAGGAGGTGAGGATAGAGGAGTGGCGTATAGAGGGGAGGACAGGAGAGGAGAGGCCAGGCGAGGCAAATAGAGGAGAGGACAGGACAGGACTGGAAAGGACAGGAGAGCAGAGCAGAGGATAAGAGAGGAGAGGTGGTAAGAGGAGAGGATAGGAGAGCAGAGGAAAGGTGAGGAGAGGTGAGGAGAGGAGAGCAGAGCAGAGGAAAGGTGAGGAGAGGAGAGGAGAGGAGAGGAGAGGAGAGGAGAGGAGAGGAGAGGAGAGGAGAGGAGAGGAGAGGAGAAGAAAGGCGAGGAGAGGAGAGGAGAGGAGAGGAGAGGAGAGGAAAGGTGAGGAGAGGAGAGGAGAGGAGAGGAAAGCTGAGGAGAGGAGAGGAGAGGAGAGGAGAGGAGAGGAGAGGAGAGGAGAGGAGAGGAGAGGAAAGCTGAGGAGAGGAGAGGAGAGGAGAGGAGAGGAGAGGAGAGGAGAGGAGAGGAGAGGAGAGGAGAGGAGAGGAGAGGAAAGCTGAGGAGAGGAGAGGAGAGGAGAGGAGAGGAGAGGAGAGGTGAGGCGAGGCAGAGCCCACAGGCTTCTTGGCTATTTTTGTCCCCTAACAGTCACCAAACATCATTAGCCTTCCCTGGCAAAGGGAGGTTATACCCACACTGCTGTTCCATAGTGACACAAACGGGCCAGGCGGGGCAAGACAATGAGGGTTTATTTTTACGTACATAGCACATTTACTGCAACAGATAGCGGTGGCTCAGTGTGATTCACATCAGTAAACACAAAAGCACATGAAGCCAAAGGGAGTATAATGTAATTAAGCTGTAAAATAGAATAAATAAAGGACTTTCAATTGAAAATACTCAGCAAAATCCAGTCATCAAGTTTTATGGTGATACTTCTACTACTACTCCTGTCACACACACTCGCATGTGCCTAAAGACATTCACAAATGCATAAACACAAACATAAACAACATAAACAACATAAACATATATGCACCCATGAACATAAAGACAGGCGTGCATACGTGACTACATCCATATGGTTATGCAGTTCTGAACCGCATACATATCAGGATTAAGCTGTTAGCCACCCAGGGTAAAATAAACAGAGTAAACAAATTCATAAAAAGAACAAAGAAAAATAATAGATCCTGCCTGCAAAATATTGTGGCAGACTTGGATACTGTATATGGGAGATAATCACATAGGGAGCAGCATATATATGTACTGCACATTCTTGCTATGCATACATTTACATACATTACAGTGCAAACGACAACAGAGTGTCTATTGGCTCTTCGCATGTTGGATGAGGCACTCACATTATGGAGTCAAAATGCCAGAACGGACTTCACACCACTTCAGTGTGATTGAGATAATACATGCTAAAGTGAGAATGAATAATATGCATGCACCAACACACACAAACACACACATGTGCAAACACATAGGCAAACACAAAGGCACACGCACATACACGCACACACACAAACAAACGCACACACACACACACACACACACACACAAACACAGACACACACAGCTCATCACACCTGAGGTTATAGAAACATGAATTCAGATGAGAGCAGCCAACTCTCATACAGTGACATGGTCTCCTGCCACGGGCAGGTAGTCACCTGTTGCATATGTCATACCATTATTGTCCAGCAGGGGGCAAGCTTACTCCTGCATGTGGCAGCAGCTCTTCCACTAACCTGCCTGACAAATGGCTGTGTTTCTGTTCTTTAGCTTGCGTTTTAAGGGCCCTGTAGCTTTAGTGTCACAGTGGCCTTGAAGGCAGCATGAGTCAGTCACATGTGGGCAAAGCATGAGGTGTTTGGGTGGTTTGTAGTGGCATAGAGTGGCATCTGTGAGCGGTAAATGCCTTTAAGTGTTTGGTCATCTGCCCACAGAGTGCTGACAGCTCAGCCACGTTGGCACACAACTTGTTATTACCAACCCATCACCAGCAGGATTGAACATGCGGGGCAAATAAACAGTGCCATGCTCTTGTAAAAAGAAAAAAATACCTGGGCAAGATAGGTTTGATTTCAGAGTGTACTCTCAAGTGTGTGTGTGTGTGTGTGTTGGGGAGAAGGGAAGGGGGCATATTTGTGAGCTGAATCAGTGGGCATCAATAGGTGCCATGCATTTTTGCGTTGGTCCCTACTTCTGTATTTGGAGCACACACACACACACACACACACACACACACACACACACACACACACACACACACACACACACACACACACACACACACACACACACACACACACACACACACACAAATTTATACACACACCCAGACACAGACATTCAAAAATTCATACATCAAACACACACAAACACACACACACACACACACACACGCATACAAAGACACACAAACACACAGACACACACAGACACACTCACTACTAATCAGGTCTGATGAGACAGAAAACAGTTTTTCCAAGGCTATGCAAAATACGTAAACATCTCTCAGACCATAAGAAGCAAAATCCTGAATTTCAAAGATGCACCAGAAACTGAAATAATGCTACTGGCTAATTAACCATTGCCTGGTTAATGCCACTTACAGTCAAACCCTGTAGGGGGCAGTGTTCTGCTGTGTAGATGCTCTCCTGTGACAGGGGCCCTATCTGAAACTTGTCCCTGTTTACTACCACACAGCTACGAGGGGCACTCTGGTTAAAATCAGCCTCACAGCTAAATCAAGTTCATAAATAATAAATGCAAAAGTTAGTTTTCAGACAAACATCCATGCAGTGGGCGAAAATAGGAACCGACATTAGCCGACAAACGGAACTGACATAAGCCGACCATGAATGTCAGTCAGATAGTTACTTTGAACTCACATTCGCAAGAAGTGTCCCCCATGACCAGCAGCAATTCTTCGACACATCGGCACTGGTGTTCACTCAGTGTTGTCCAAGGGTTTTATGACCCACTCCCACTTTGGTTAAATGCTTTGAGATGGCACTTACCCCCCACCGCCCATGCCTCCAACCCCCCAGGTGGACCAGCCAGGTGAACACACGAAACGAGTGGGAGGGCAAGGGAATGGGAGACTAGTTAGAGAGAGGAAGATAGAGGAAATAATGATTGTAGGAAAAGAGAGTGTCTTGACTGTAGACATTTTTCATGCAACTCAAAATCAGGCAGGATCAGGCTTACTGCTTAAGCTTACCTTAAGACAACACATGTGAGGCTTTGGAAAAACCAAGACAACCAAGAAAGGCCAAGACAATTCCAGCTAGTGTGAGGACCATTTCTAATGAAGATGAGAAACAAACCTTGTGGATAGTACAGAAACTCTGACTAAGTCATTAAACCTCCTGACAGAAGAGTACAACTACTTACTTCCCAAAACAAAACAAATTCATGGGACTTTACTAAATTATCAAGGATTGTCACTAATCTATGTCATTGGAATATACTCCTCAGAGTACATCTGGAGAGGCCTGACAATGCCTATGCACTGCCATTCCCCATCCAGCCGAGTTCAGCTTGAGTGATTCTACCAAGAATTATAGAAGACACTTTCAGAGAAAAGCCTGCAGAGCCCGTAGAACGACTGCATAAAAAGCTTAGTCTTGCAAATAAGTTTCACTATTATATATATAGTTATCATATTTAGCACAGTTATGTACAGCATTTCATAAATATAGAATGCATGTTATATTTTTTCTAATAAACATTCAAACACTCCTGTTCTTACTTTGTCATAACCGAGGTCTGAATATTTACATATATGTGAGTCTTTCATTTTGTAATTTCATGATAGATTTCAAAAACCCTTTCTCCCTTGTGTGTTGGTAGATTGCTGTGTGTAGCCTGCTGCAAAAAGAAATTGAGGTGAATCTATTTGAAGATTTGAAGCAAAAAAAATATCTAAAAATGGTGAAAACTTAAAAAAGTCTGTCTGTAAACTTTCCGGTAGGCACAGCAGGTAGTAACAAGCGTACCAGTGACGACACAAAAGCCAGCGGTGACACATACATTCACACCGCAATTACGTTACTGTGTCTCACACCCCATGCTGGGATCCCAAGTTAGAACAAGAAGGTAGCAGTGGTGATAATGCTCTCAGCCATAACCTGTGATATGTGATGAGATAAACATATGCATATGTGCGAATTGTGCTGATAGCAGAAGAATAAAATGATGCCGATGTGTTTGGTGGCAGGGACTGAATGAGACGGAGGAAGGCTACATAAATCACTACTGAGCTATAGCTGCTGTTGCGTGAGAAGGGTCTGTGTCACGTGAGATATTTGAGGGGTGCAGGTGTAAGTGTGTGCGTCTGTCCGCATGTGTGTTTGTGTGTGCTGGCTCTGCGATGAGTGAGGTGACTCAGAGATAACCGCCATGCCAAGTTGTGAGTGTGAGCAGGTGTGTGTGTGTGTGTGTGTGTGCGTGTGTGTATGTGTGTGTGTGTGTATGTGTGTATGTGTGTATGTGTGTGTGTGTGAGAGAGAGAGAGAGAGAGAGTGGGAGAGAGAGAGGGAAAGAGTGCATATATGTGTGCATGTCTGTGTTTATGTCTGTGTCTGTGTGTGCATGTCAAACTGTCTTGGTTTACACAAACAGACATACATTAAACAGTACAACAATATTGTTCTTTAATGACACTCACAGAGACTGGCACATGTTCCCATTACCTTTTTAGACTCAGACACCTGTGGTTACAAATTCTACTTCAAGTCTCTGCATTTACAACACAACACATATAATGAAATGACACAAAACTCTCTCCTCATATTCATCTACACAGACAGACCATAGGCTACAGACATGAGGATGGCATATCAATGTTCTGTCTTTTTAATTCATCACGCTGACATCATACCATAAAGATGTGAATGGCATACACACCACATCATACCATACATCATACCATAGACATAGACAAAGATGTGAATGGCATACAGTGCTCGTTCTGTTTATATAAGCATAACATAAGCATAAAGGCATAACAATGCGCTTTCTTTTTACATAATGCATCACACAGACAACATACCATGGATACAAAAATGGCATAACAATGCTCTTGTCATTGAGCATTCATACCACATTACATCATACCATAGACATAAGGATAGAATGGCTCTATTTTGTATAGAGTTAGAGAGGCCACTCCAAAGTTCCGAGAGCAATATCCCTTACCTAACAACTCTCAGTCCTCTTATTGATCTACCAGACATACGTCATATCACACACATAAGGAAGGCTTTACTAATTATCTGCCTGGCTGAAGAGTTGTGCTAATTAGGTCCCTGCTTTGGAAAGTACTATCATAGATTTGTTCAATCTAGCCACTAAACCGGCTGATTCTAATTAGCACAACTCTTCAGCCAGGCAGATAAGCTAATTAATTAGGGGCTTAAGAGCAATGTAACGGGTTGCTCAAACACATAAAATTTTGGAATAGAGCCAAATCATGGAGCAGTTCCATTGATTATTATTTTTTTACTTCCCCAAAAATTGCACCATGAGGTATTCACAATACCCAACAGCCCTGTGTCAAATTTAGGCTCGTTCAAGTTTCTGGGATCCATCATTTCCCGGGATCTGAAGTGGAGTTGAACATCAACGCCCTCCTTAAAAAGGCCCAGCAGAGGATGTACGTTCTATGGCAACTACGGAAGCATAATGGTGCTGTACGTGGAAGTTAGTGAGGGGTCCCTTTCTCTGTAAGATGCTTTTGGTCCATTGAAAAGTGCTGTGCAAACGCAATGTGTTGTTGTTGTTATTGCTGTTGTTGTTTAGTCAAAGTCTGTACTCCTTCAGTGTGTTTCTAGCTGAGTCTGTGTCGTGCCGTGTGTGATGTGGACTACTGATGTTTGTGTTTGTGTCTTGGCGAGATGTTTCATAAGAATACACATCACGCATTCCATGCACACTGTATCACTGACATGCAATTCGCAGACCAACACAAACACACAGTGTTTTTGTTTACCTCCGCGTACCCCTCCCCCTCCACCTCCACCTCCCCCTCCCCCTCCCCTCCGTCCCCCTCCTGCTCCGTCTCCTGCTCGGCATGGCGGTAATTCTGGCAGCTCACGCACACGCACACACACACGCATACACACACACTCCTCTGTTCCCTACCGGAGTGTGTGTGTGCTGCTCCTAATGACCTAAAC
>CM050216.1:19483742-19508742 GCA_027475355.1 Coilia nasus | reverse complement strand
GTTGTGTTTCGTGAATGTATTCATGCTATTTATCAATATTTCTCAAAAGATACAACCCAGATTATGTCATTAGAAAAGTCAGAATGTTACAGCATGTTTACAGTAGGAATGAACCGCAATACAGTTTATGGCTGCTTATTGTGAGAGATGCTAAGCGAGAGAGATGCTTACCTTATGCTTAGCAAGAGAAGACGTTGCTTGTGATGTTGATGAGATCCTGTGGCCAGACCCCAACACAGGGCAAGAACCATAAGCCCACTTACGCACAATTGTGTCCTTCTATATTTACATTAGTGTATTGTTACCTGGTCCCCTGGAGGGGATTGACCAAGTATTGCAATGACGCTGTCCGTGTGTGTGTGTGTGTGTGTGTGTGTGTGTGTGTGTGTGTGTGTGTGTGTGTGTGTGTGTGTGTGTCTGTCCGCCCGCAATGACCTTGTCTGTCCACTTGGCGGACCAGGTTGCCATTTCTGATTGTTGTTGTTTTTTGTTTTTTGTTGTTTTTTGCTTAAAATAAATTTACTGCACTGTAAAGCAGACTACTGTAATGTACATTATTGAGTATTTCATTTTTTTGTTGTTGCGAAGACATGCCTTCTGCAGAACTGAATAAAAATGAAAGACTGCAGTGTTTCATATAAAGTAGACTAGTGTGTTGCTGCTGATGTGACAGTGTTTTAATAAGATGCAAGTGTGTGCAATTTTGTTATCAGAGTGACATTTTGACAAAGGATTGTTAGGTTTTGATTGCAGAGTTTCAATTTGACATAGATGTGAAGGGTTTATTTCCAAGTGTTGTGTCCTATGTGCTTGGGTGTAGAGTTTTGGCACAGCGAGCCAAATTTAGCAAAATGTGTTTAAGCAATGGGCAAAAACTGTAAAACAAATTTTCTAATGACAGAAAATGAAATAACAGACAGTAATATGCAAAAGTTTTAGGCAGGTGTGAAAAAAATGCTATCAACTAGGAATGCCTTCAAAAATGGAAGTGTTAATACTTTTTGTTCATCAATTAACAAAATGCAGTGACTGAAAAAAAGAGAAACCTAAATCAAATCAATATTTGGTGTGACCACTTTGCCTTCAAAACAGCATCAATTCCTCTAGGTATATTTGCAAGGCGTACACACAAAGTCGGGGATTTTGCAGGACTACAGTCAGGTGTATGATCAACCAAATACACCAAATTGGTTGTATACGTCAGGAAGCCTACATCCAAAGACAATCTGTGGTTAGTTCTTCAAAATGTTTGGCGCAAGCTACCAGCCAACTTCCTTCAAAAACTCTGTGCAAGTATACCTAGAAGAACTGAGGCTCTTTTGAAGGCAAAGGGTAGCCACACCAAATATTGATTTGATTTAGGTTTCTCTTTTGTTCAGTCACTGAATTTTGTTGACTGATGAACATAAATGATTAACACTTCCATTTTTGAAGGCATTCCTACTTGACAGCATTTTTTTCACACCTGCCTAATACTTTTGCTCATTACTGTAAATGGTAAATTTAGTAACACACCTCACCCTTGTGATACATAGTGAGCCACCAACAACATCTGTCACACACCACTGCCTTTACACACCATTCAGAAATTAAATTTGTGTGGCTTATGCTGTTGTATGTGAATATGAACTGAGATATGATGCTATATTGTATATCAGTATGGTAACCTGGTGTGGTAAACTCCACTGCCATAGTCAACTGAATACTTACTTAATCATGTTGTTTTACAAAGAAGTAGCGCTAAATTGTAGCTGACAGTGATGGTGGTGAAAGAGTTTGTGTGGCAGCAATGGAAAACAGCAGGGACTAGGTAATCAAATGTTGGCACAGTGGAGCACTCCACACTAATGTCAGTGCTTGTGTGGGGTCGCCATTACAGTCCTTGCCAACACATTGGACTAACAGAAGTCTACCTGTAAGTCCAGAGTTTCACCACCCTGACTTGAGTTGACTTGACTTGGCTATTCACAGCTAACACAGCCTGACAACGGCTTACAAAAATAGGCAACAAAAATACACAAATGCACAAACAAACATGCAAAAATACAAAAAGTAAATAAGTAAATAGTAAAAAGGACTAGTATTTACTCAATACTGTCAACACAGCCATGGCTGGTGGGCTGCAAACCAATGTGTAAGTGGCTATGTTTTCACACATGACAGACAAATCTGTCGGATTACAGCTCCATGCATTCGGTTTTCTTTTCTCACCCTATTACTGCCACACTCTCTGCTGGGTGATTGAGCTCGGCTTCTCGAATAAAGAAGCTTCTAGTGGCAGATGAGAAGGATAGAGGGCGACACAAACCAAATGGAAATGATTGGACGTAGAAAGATGGAAAAAGAGATTGCACGGGGTAACGGCAAATGTAATATGCCCCTTCACGAGGATGAGAATGAGGAAAGCAGGTGGTGGGTTGGGGGGTGGGGGGCATGGAATAGGGAAACAAACAGAATGAAATCAGGCTACAATCAGATGAGAGAGATGAGAGCCAAACCATCTAACCTTATCCAGAGACAGGGTAGTTAGGCATTGATAAATAGCAATAAGAGGAAAAAGTCATGTCCCGTAAGCGAACAATGGTGTTTCTGGGGGCAAATGGAATATTTAAAGGGGTTGCTCTTCAACACGACTTTGTGACTCACGGTGTATCAGTAAACTGGTTTGTCAGAGAAAATGTCTACAACACTTTGATGTAATTTCATTATCACCTAAAGGAAAGGAAGAAAAAGGTGCATAGAAAATAAAAACGCACCTGTGAGTAAGTCTGTGACACACACACACACACACACACACACACCCACACACTATAATGATTCAGATGACCTCAGTTGAGTACCTTTCCTAAAGAACACTCTTGTGCTACCCCTGACATGTGTGTGTGTGTGTGGGTGTGTGTATTCAACTCACGTGTATACAGCACGAAGAGTCACAAGACAGGATAAAATAGACATCCATTGAAGAATGTGTATGAGTGTGCATGTGAATGAGTATGTGTGTGTGTGTGTGTGTGTGTGTGTGTAAGAGAGAGAGAGAGAGAGAGTGCAGCTGATGTTCTGAGTGTGTTTCCTCAGATAAATCAGAGCTCGGCAGCAGAGTGTGACCAACTGGTAAACACAAACTCACATCATGAGCAGCACATGCTGCTAGCGATGAGGTTCCCTGTGAGGCTTGCTTGCTAAAACAGAAACATTAGTAACCTCAGCAAGTGCATTAGACAGTCACGAGAAATCCACTGATATCCACTGAATCCACCTTCCTAATAAGCATTTATTTTTACATTTGTTAATTCTTACTTAACACTTTGCTCATTATTTGGTACCCATTGCTTTTACGCTATTTTTCATCAGTAAAGCAGACAGAGAAGATGATGGGCAGACACAGTAGTGGTTCTTGGGGGGGTGGGGGGGCGAGTGGGGCAGCCGCCCTGGGCTCCATTTTGTGAAGGGCGCCAATGGCCTCACGAGCGCTTGAAAAAAAAATCATCTATTTTTTGTTTTATTATCTATCAAATCACGGTGTAGGAAATTGGCAAATTGGCGCCCCCTCTGGCTGCAGGCACCCCTTTTGGGAATGCCAGTGCACAGAAGCTGTGTTAGAAGGGGAAAGGGGAAGGAGCGCGAGGGACAGTTCACATCTGGGTCTCTCAAACACACAATCGGGCAAATAGTTACACTCTGCAATTAGTGAGCGAAAGTCAGTCACACATCAGCTTTCTTCCCAATAATGCACATTTTATTCATAATATTATATTTACAGGTTTATAATTCCTGCACGTTTTTAATTTTGTGAAAGGGTTAATAAAAAAGGGCAATACAAAACGATTATGTGGCCACCAAGGTGAATTGGTTTAGTCTTAACTCCTGGTCGGCAGTGACAGTGTTCGGGGCTGGGAAATACAGTATGCTGACTGTCGAGTGACAATCAGAAGGAGATGGACAGGAAAAGGTCAAAGCCATTAGAAGAGTAAAAACAAGCAGGGGGTCTCGGAGGGGGTCTCATCTGGAGTAATTCAATGTAGAACCGCCACTGGACAGACAGACAGAAAGGCGGCAGGCTGAGAGATAGATAGCAGGTAGCGTAAAGACACACAGACATACAGACAGATAGCCAACCAACATCCAGACAGATGTGTGTCAATATGTTTATAAATGATTTACTGATGAGAAATAGTGTGAAAGCAATGGTTGCCAAATGATGAACAAAGTAAGTAAGCGTTAACAAATGCAAAAAAGATGCTTATTAGGAAGCACTGTAGTTATTATAAAGTGCTACCCTACTTTTTTGCTGTGTTTATATTGGTATGTTTATAAGATGTTTAGTGTAACACTGAAGGCCTAGGGAGCACCGCAATTCTGAATCCCGTGTATGATCTGCACATACAGTTTTGACAATAAAGCCGACTTTGACTTTGGCTTCGACTATTTCTACTCCAGCTACTGCTTCAACAATACAGCACATGCATCATTTGATCACAGGGCTGCCAACCTATGCACTGTTTCCCACAAAATGTGAACATTGCACTGACTAACATCGACACAACCCCCAGAGAATAAACACCTCATGCAGCATCACTATCACATGGATATGCAGCCGAGGAAGTTTTGCGCTGACTTTGACAATTTTGCATCACTCAGGATTTGTATTAAACTTTTTTATTATTAAAACAAAGACAAAAAACCCATCAGAGGTCCACTTTAAAGGAGTACTTCCACGAGAAACTGTTTAGTACTTGCTCTTTTGAAATACGATAGGTC
Source organism: Coilia nasus (assembly GCA_027475355.1). Classification (NCBI taxonomy): domain Eukaryota; kingdom Metazoa; phylum Chordata; class Actinopteri; order Clupeiformes; family Engraulidae; genus Coilia; species Coilia nasus. The sequence goes on along the minus strand of CM050216.1, from coordinate 19,503,984 downwards.
ACCCTGAGTTGCATATGCATGCTGCACGTGAAAATGTTCTTCTACCCCGATTGCCTCCATTAGTCAATGAAAGAAAGTAGGCGAAAAAATGAGTGAATAAGAAAAAGACCAACAAAGTGACGGAAGTTTGTTAATTAGAAAAAGCCATGCCACAGTTGTGATTACCAGAGAAGTCTCGTTGCAGCACACATTCACTTAGCGAAGTATAGGTAAGTATGTGTGTTTGTTTAGAACATTTAAATCTTCTATTTAGTGTGCTATGACCGAATGAGCTTTGAATAATTGTAGCCTGTGACACTAGCATAGCCAAGAACGAACCTGTCATTCTCCCTGCTCCGTTTCCTCCACCAAACTAGAACAGACTGAAACAGAAGCACTAAAGCATTTTTTTCACCAAAACCAGCTCACAGGGCATTATTATGAAGAGCCATTACTGTAGTTTGAGTCGGTCGTAGTGCGGCTGGTAGGTGCTACGGTGTGGTCCTAAACAAGAGGATGAAGAGTAAGATTTTCCAGTCTGCACGGGAGACAGATGCAATCCAATGTGTACATGTGCTCAGCCAAGTGAAGTTAAGCAGTCGATGGTGTTTGCTTAGCGGCACAGAGAGGCTGCATGTATGTGTGTGTGTGTGTGTGTGTGTGTGTGTGTGCGTGTGTGTGTGTGTGTGTGCGCGCGTGTGCCTGTGTGTGTGTCTGTGTGTGTGTATGTGTGTCTGTGCCTTTCTGTGTGTGTGTGTGTGTGTGTGTGTGTGCCTGTGTGTGTGTGTGAGAGAGAGAGAGAGAAAGAAAGAAAGAAACAGTGTGTGAGAGAATAAGAGACTTAGTGTGTTTACTCAGAGAGTGATGAATGACACTTGAGGTGACAGCATGAGGTGTTTAGGTTAATGTGCCCCAGTAGAATCCATCTGGTCACTTTTACAGTCCAAGTCAATGTTTTTGTTTCTCATTTGACCAAAGCTTGTCGGGGCGAACTCACCTAACAGACTGTCACAGGTTACTGAAGAATAATATGCTGAACTAAATGACTTTGTTTGTAGTTAGAATTGTGGACTGCACCTTTAAGTGGACGAAGTTATGGCCATGACGAAGCGTGGTGTAATGTAGTAATTCCAGCAAGGGGGAGAAGTAGACCCCCTCAGACACGACATCCAAATGTGAATCACACATTGGTGGTCTGACACATTGCCCCGGCAGCAGCGGACGCACAAAACATACATCATAATGCCCTCCATAATGTGCACCACAGCGGCAAAACGCAAACCAACGGGTGATTCACGTCAGGAAATCAGTGGCTCAGCAACACATTTGTCAACGGCAGAGGCGGGCCTCTGGGAAATGCTCCACAACACAACAAACACAGCAGAATTGATATTGAATATCTCCAAGCCAGTGTCGGTGGAATGGTGTAGTGTGTTATAAGACAGTACACTCGAGGACGATATTATTAGCCCCCCTCCTGAAATTAGACATCTCTCTTGATTTCTCGGTGAGAATGACAGTTATTAACAAGTTTATGTCATTCTGGAAACAAGTATACTATGGAGATAATGTTTAACAAGTTGAATTTGGAATTTGGTATTGTTATAAGCAGTTTTAACAAAAAAGGCAAAAAATGACAAGGACAAAATTATTAGCCCCCGATCATTAATCGTCAGTACGGTGCCCTTTATGACCCAAATCTGACCAAAGGCTCTTTGATTAGTTCTTAACTAGGTTGGCACATGTCCTCCTAGGGACTTTGGCTCATTTCTCCATTGCAAATTGTTTTAGCTGGTCCAAACTGCATGCATAATGAGCATGGGCATTCATTTTCAACACTCATCAAATATCTAAAGGATTGAGGTCTGAACCACTCCAGGATCATGGTTTTAGTATCCTTGAAAAACATTTGGACTAATTTTGATGTACGCTTTGGGTTATTATCTTATTGGAAGACCTAGCAAAGATCTTAGCTTAATCTATCACCATATTTCTGCATGGTCTCCTTCCATATTCTATCACAGTCTTCTTTTTTCAAGGTGCCTGAGACTGCCACAGAATTATGCTACCATCACCATGTTTAACTGTGAAAACCGTGGTTTACCAAGGTTTAAGGCCTATCCCTTTCTTCACGTAACAGAAGCAGAATTTATGCGTCCAATCAGGTCCAATTAAATCTCATCAGACCAAAGCACAGACTTCCAAAACTCTTTTTTTACTTTCAAATGTTCACAGGCAAACCTCAATCGGACTCTGATATGCAGCACCTACTCCACTACTGCACTACTGGGACGATGGCGCCAAAGCCCAATGTGATGACAAGCCCCCACCACTGTCTTTCTTGAAAAGAAAACTCTAGATGAGGCCAGGTCAACAGCAATCATCTAGGCAGGTGTCCAGTAGCCTGGGTGTGCCCATACTGCCTGTGGCGCTGCATTTACATTTCGCGAGCAAGTCAGTCTGGCCAAGCTGCCTATCTAAACCATTTCTGCTCAGTCCTCAGATAGGGGGCCAATGAAAATCGAGCATTTCAAAAGGCAATGATGCGGCAGTTTGGCGACCGGAAATCTATCTCAGTCACTGTCTACATGGCGAACGTGGAGCAACCGTAAGATTTCAATGCATCTGTAGCTGCTGTTTTGGACGAATTCAAAAGGAAGTTCTATCTGAAAATAGAGCAAAGGGCAGCCCCTGAAGCATTTGTTGTGGGAAAGGGCGTTTTTGCAATGCTACCGACCGGCTTCGGAAAAAGTTTAATTTATCAGTTAGCCCCGCTGGTAGACAAGTCCATGCTTTGCGCGGACGCTGTTGTTGTGGTCATGTCGCCTTTGATCGCACTGATTCGTTTTTCGAATATCAATATTGAATGACCAACACCAGCCACTCTCATGTTCACCTCACAAGTCCGACAAAAATCATTTAACGCCATTGCTATATGACTACAGATTACTACTACTTTTTGTGTGGATCAAGCAGTTTCTTTCGCTACGTATACATCAGAGGACAGAGGGGTGTGATTGGTTGAAGCTTCGTCCAGTAGCAAACAGAGGCATTTGAAAGAGGGGGGTTAAGCCCGCCTTCTGAGAAATGGATTTACAACACAGCTTGGCCAGACCAATGCTCTCAGAGCATTGACAAGTCGCGATAGCCAGGCTAGGTGTCCAGGGCTTCTTTGGTCTAATGACACTAAGCACAGTTCCCACAGTTACACATGGTGGTGGGAACATTAAGGTGTTCGGCTGTTTTGTAGCCTCAGATACAGGGAGCATGGGTCTGGGTTTGGATTCCTGGGTCTTCCAGCAACATAATAACCCAAAGCATACATCTAAATTAGTTCAGAAGGTCTTCAAGGATACTAAAACCATGATACTGAAATGGCCCACTCAGAGTCCAGTCCACAATCTTATTGAGAGTCTGTGGCAAATGTCTGTGTTCAGCATCCATGCAATTTGGACGAGCTAGAACAATTTGCAATGGAGAAATGGGCCAAAATCCCTAGGAAGACATGTGCCAATCTATTTAACAACTAATCAAAGAGCTTTTTGTCAGTTTTGATTCAGAAAGGGTACCGCATTGACTATTAATGATGAGTGCTAATAATTTTGTCCTTGTCACTTTTTACCTTTTTTGTTTAAACTGCTTATAACAATACCAAATTCCAAATTCAACTTGTTGAACATTATCTCCATAGTATACTTGTTTCCAGAATGACATAAACTTGTTAATAACTGTCATTCTCACCGAGAAATCAAGAGAGATGTCTAATTTCAGGAGGGGGGCTAATAATATCGTCCTCGAGTGTAACAAAGAAACTGAACTGAACTGAAGTGAAGGGTTTAGTTTGGTCGCATGGACTGCACTGAAGTCCCCATCTGTAATCAAAATATTGTTCGTGATATCTATAGAGCGAGAAAAGCAATAACTTTTCTTTCGTAATATTACATAACTGCAGCTGAAGGAAGGAAGAGTAGCCTGGTAAACCAGCCCCTCGTACCTCATTTCATTTTGTACAGAGGGTCTGGCAGTGCTGTATTGAGAAACGATTTTTTTTCTGGAGGTGTGGGGTCTGCTGAAGTTTAAAACAAGTACCCAATTGTTTGGTCGTGGCATATGCAGTTAGCCTGCCTACGCAGTATGATTCAAATGTAGCACACAAAGTCAATGGCATCGCTCACAGACACTCCCTCTGTTTGTTGATTGGCTAGGCAAAAAATCTACCTAATACAGCAATGTCAATGAAAGCACTGCCAGACCCTCTGTTCAAAATGAAATGAAGTACAAAGGGGCTGGTTTACCAGGCTAGGAAGGGGGAAACCATGAAAGAACCAATCCAGTTCTCAAAGACTTGAATGGCCTCACAGCATATAAACACTCCATCTTAAAAGTTTCATTACACCAAAAACAGTTTAGTACTTGCTCTTTTTGAGATACAACAGGTCACTCAGAGTTGCTTATACATGCTGCATGTGAAAATGTTCTTTTCCCCCGATTGCCTTTCATTGGATTAGTCAATGCATTTTTTTTTTCACTAAAACAGGCTCATTCATTAAGAGAGCATACTAGAGACCACCCAAAATGAATGAAAAAACAATGCAATGAGACCTTTAAGAATAAGCTTGGTTACCTGGCCACAAAGTCATACGACCTGCGAACCTGTACAGCACCTTGTTGCATCTTGTCTATTGGATTGCCATTGGATTGGATTAGAATGGATTTTGGATGTCAAAATTAAAAATATACACTGATTTCTGCATCATATGCCTCCTACAACAACATCTAAATGGTTAAAAACATTTTTGAAGTTTTCTGCGATATTTTGCTCTTACAAGGTTAGAATCATATGCCAGACTAATGCCATGTCAAAAATGTTCCCATGTTCACAATATAGTGCATTTCATAGGGTGTGAGCGCCACTCTTTTGTTCCCTACGTGCACTATAGTCAACAAGTGAACATTTTCAATTTAGCTTAATATTTTGGTGGGGCTGTCATGTTGCTATAAGTAAAGCTTTAGAAGTAATACTTTACTTGGACATTTGCCCTACAGAGACTTCACAGATGATTTACTGAATTCAACTACAGCCTTTTTAATTGGTAACAGAACATCACAATAACACAACCCAACTTCGAACTTTAACCTCAACCCTTCATACTGTATGTACACAAACAAAATTTAAATATTTCCCACATGTCAATATCATTACCCATATGCAGTATCAACATCTGCATTATATTACATTTTGCAGAGGGAGGGCACTCTCTTAGTTCTCTTCAGATAGTAATAGGAGAAACCAGTTTCGCTTCTCTCTCTCTGTCTGTCTGTCTGTCTGTCTGTCTGTCTGTCTGTCTGTCTGTCTGTCTGTCTGTCTGTCTGTCTCTCTCTCTCTCTCTCTCTCTCTCTCTCTCTCTCTGTCTGTCTGTGTGTCTCTGTCTGTCTCTTTGTCTGTCTGTGTCTGTCTGTCTCTCTCTCACTCTCTCTGCTCCCTGTGGGCTGCCTTTGGCCAGAGTGATCATTATGTCATCATGACAAGAGCACCGCTGTCAGGAAGGGATGGTTCCTAAATGCCCCTTAAGGTGCGCTACCATCTCAGATGTATCATATTGTACCATACTATGTCATACTCTGCAATACATGACAAAGGCAAACAATTTGGCTCTTAGCTCTTAACTAACACAGTAGATGATGGTGGTTCATTTTGTATTACACGTGAAATTGCACACTACACAGGATTATTTATTACGTACATGCACATACTGTTCTTTAGTCACAGGTGTTTTAAGTATTGTGGTATTGCAGCGTATGGAAATTAGTTACAATTATAGAGTGTAACCAAGTATCAGTACCACAGTGTTAAGGATGTTTATTTTGGGTACCAGGAAATGACATCCGATGCGCTGGCGTTCCAAAACCACTGATGACGTAATCTGATTGAGGTATAGAAAGACTCTCCACTCTGTCCTCCTCCTCCTCCTCCTCTATGTCTACGTGTTTCTCCTCGTCCTCTAAATCTTCCTTGTCCTCCGCTTTGTTCCATCTCTCCCATTTGATTGAAACGTTAAATGTTTAATGCCCCCCCGCCCCCTGAACCCCGGGTTATAATAATTGCTTTCCCCCTCTTGTCCTCCCCCGAGCTGCTGTTCATATAATGGATGATGAGGTCATCTTCCCCATCTGCAGACAGACATCAGTGAGACTAGGATGATGTCTTACCCCCCCCCCCCCCCTTCTCCAGACCCTTGTGAGTCGTGACATAGCAGTTGGGTCATGGCACTGGGGCATGGCATTTTGGGAGATGAACAGCTTGACATGACGTTTCTTGTGTTTCATATGCAGACATCACATGACACTACAGTACATGAATGGCATCGTATTGTGTCCAATTTGGCAGACACTTTTGCGTCCAAAGCAGCGTAAAGCAATGCTCCTGAAATACTGTGAGTGCACTTTACAAATGCACAGCTATTTTCAGTCAGACCATTCATGGAGAAGTCATGATAACACTGTCATTTTGTTGTCTGACTGTGGAGAATGACTTGCCACAATGTCAGGGATATTCCAAAATCTCTGTCTGTCTGTCTGTCTGTCTGTCTGTCTGTCTGTCTGTCTGTCTGTCTATCTATCTATCTATCTATCTATCTATCTGTCTGTCTGTCTGTCTGTCTGTCTGTCTGTCTGTCTGTCTGTCTGTCTGTCTGTCTGTCTGTCTGTCTGTCTGTCTGTACAATTCATCCATTATTACTGCTTGACCTTGTCTATAACAGACATTAGTACTAATGAGAAATGTTTGAAAGAACAACCTGACCTTGTCCTTTCCCGTAGCAGGAACTGGCCCAGTGAAAATACTTCACCTGAATTTTAAACATAGTAAAGTCATTTATCATTTATGAATAGCAAAACTTGAATAATGAATATGAATAATAATGGAAATAAACTTTCCACACCAGACTTGCAACGTGGAGATTATTATATTAAAATTGTCTGCGTCAGCAGTGGCACTGTGTGATGACTGCACTACATCATTTCCTCTCTGCAGCTAGTGACGAGAATATGGGAATCTCCCTGCCCAGACAGACCAGCAAAACAGTGCTGCAGTGAGTGGAAAATCACCACAAAATCACATCCTGCATTATTAGTGGCTTTCCAGAAAAGCGAAACAAGAACATGTAAAATTCATCTCTATGCCTGCGCTGGTTCCTGGCACACTGAGTTCACCTGTTCCTGCCTAGTCTGGCTGGGTGGATAGTCAGAACCTCATTCATCTCACAGCTGTAGTACCTCTTGTTCCGCATCTGACTTTGACCTGACGTTAGCCAGTGGCGTTAGAAATATCCCTGATAGCTTTGGCTAGTCTCGCCTTTACCGTAAAATGTCTGCCATCATAATTCTTTTTTTTTCACCTTTTGGTTACAAATAGTCTGCAAAGACCTCTAATGGTTTAAATGTGTCAAAGTTCTCCTTTAATTTTATCACAAAATCCTGTCATGACTGTGACTATTTAAGATCGTTCAGTGAGATTGCCTAATCATTCGGTCACAACTATAGTTGGTCACAATAGTTACTTCTACAGAAGGTGCACACTTAGGATAGTATCACTTTACTAGATGTGTGAACATGGGCTGTCAGCAGTTTGAAGTTATCCCTTTTAACACTTTCAGGACCGAGCAAAAATGGCCCAAAAATTGCTCCTTTAACATTTCATTTTGCAGTCGGTGAGCTAAGCATATCTCAAAGAAAGCACTTATTTTTTCATAAAGCCATATAGTTGGGCTACAGAAATATATGTTTGACATGACATTTACCATTAAAACTTGCTTATTCTAAACATCAATTTTGAGTTTATAAAGGTCTACATGTTACATACAACATGTTATTAAAAATGAATTAAAGAGAAAGTGTACATTTATTTATTTACCTCATCAGTGCGTATGTACTGATTTCTCTATGGACGGTGAGAAAAAACAAACAAAAAAAACATCTGAGCTCCTTTCATTTCTATTAAGAGGGGTCAGCAGGTAAAAGTTAGCCCTTTTGGGTGAATTTGCCCAAATAGGGTCCTTGACATCCATTTCTCACTATCATCCTGAGAGCTTTAAAATCGCAGGAAAGCTACGAGGGGAGAGAGAGAAGGTGTTCGGAGAAGAAGAAGAAGGTGCTGGAAGAATTTTACCTCATCACAAACTCTCAACAGAAAGGTGACGTGAATAGCTAAATGACACTAGAGGCCAGTGTGTTCCATGAAGGAAAGTAAAAGGCCATCTAGACAGCCTCACAGGCACACACACACAGACACAGACACACACACACACACAATGTAGTGGCTGTTTCCAAGAAAAGTTTGTAAAACATAAATATGGCTCGAAAACAAACACACACACACACCCACACCCACACTCACTCTCAGACACATACACACAGACACACACACTCACGCACGCACACACACACACACACCTACACACACACATACACAGACTTTACATGTCCATTTCAGAGCTGATCTGTTGTAAATGCAAGGTGGGATTTTAATGAGCTCTGAAGTTTAGCCATGTTTCTTGAAAAGAAGCCCTAGAGATCAAAGCAGAAGTCTGAATGGGATTAGTAGCACATGTATCACATTTACACTGATGAAACTGTATCCGTGTTTGCACATGTCCATCTTTGAAGAAGACAACAACAATAAGACTCCCAGGTATGGATTAGACAAACAAACACAGGGAAGTTATGTAACATGTAATGTGATTTGTGCCCCCACCACACACACACACACACACACACACACACACACACACACACACACACACACACACACACACAGGCCACCAAGCTGACTTCGGCTACCAGCTGCTCCTTTGCCCTTTGTTGGATTTATCTCACAAATGAAATAGAAGGCGATATTTGTCATTAGCACACTCACATTTAATAAACCAGAGCCATTTTCCCCACACTGATGTCCATGCTGCTTTCAGTACTCTTGCACTTAACAAATTGCATCTTTCATTTGCACCTTACATATTGCACATTTCACTTTTCATCTTCACCAGCTACCAAGAAGAGCTACCTCAGACTTCCTTTTTGTTGGGAGCGTACATGTCTACCTGTATGTCTTATGTCTATTTATTGTTGATGTCTGTATACATTTCATGTCCATGAGTGTGACTGTGTTTGTGTGTGTGTGTGTGTGTGTGTGTGTGTGTGCGTGCGTGTGCGTGTGTGTGTGTTTTAGTTTAAACTGCACATTTGGTGTCTGGTGAAACACAATTTCAATCCTCTGTGTAATGCTTGTTATATAGTGAATTGTGAATTGACAATAAAGTACATGTTGACTTTGATCTTTATGTAATGGTTAGCTCTGTGTGGCTCTGTGTGGCGTCTGTACCTTTCACACTGACTGACACGGTTTGTCCACACGGCAGTGACGGCAGTCGCCTTTGACCCTACATTTTTTGTCAGGGCGGGTTTGATGTAAACATACCAAAACCATGCGTGGGGTTGTGGGCCTGTGTCAATGCACTCTATGTACTTCTGCTTAATATTGTTAAAAATATCTTTGTATTCTATGCATATTCTATTGCATATTCTATTGCAATCCCATGTAAGCTTCCACATGCAGTACAATAGCATGCACATGAACTTCATTTGCACTTGAATGGTTGCACAAACAGCCAGCAACAACTTCTCTCTGTGTCCTGCCATTGTTGCTTTGAAAAACTGAAATGAAAACTTTGCAGACAGGTGAATTTACCTCCGGTGCATGGGTCACTGTACACATCATTGTACATGGCCAACATTCTGTGTGGCATAATGTTATGTAGTGCCACTAGACTACGCCTCCTGAACTCGGCTTCAGACAACACAGGGGCAAAACATGCCTTCCATTCGCATTGCTTGCCCTGGGGTGAGGCTGCGATTTGACCCCGTTAAAATAGCAGGGTTATAGTGTAACGCTAGTGTAAGGTTAGAGCCCTAAACAGAGAAAAAATCTCAGAAGATTGTAAAAGTGCATGGTCTGATCACCTAAATGTGATCTAAAACAACTGAAACATATATGTGCAAAATGTCAGCATTTTTTGTGTTGTTTTATGCAGGTTAAACAGTTTGGGGTCAAATTGACCCCAAGGATCACAGATGCGTACAAAATGCATACAGGACATTGAAAATTATCATGTCAATTTTGTGTTTACCCAGTTCCCCCCATTTAATTAGGAAAAGTCATCAAAGATGAAGCCGAAAAAATATGTACTTTGTGTATTTCTGATATGTTAAACATTGAATGGGATCAAAATGACCCCAAAGATAATAGGAGGGTTAAAATGTCTGCTTAACCTTTAAGGGATGGTTAAAACACAGGATGTTCATTCTGTTCATAATTGACTGAAACTCTCAAGAACTAGCACTTCTGTCTGAGTAAGAATGGCCGTCATTTGAGGCAGTCTGAGTTCCCGGAATATTCTGGAAGAGTGGAGGTTGTGAACCATGGTTACAAAGTGGTTCTGACCATGGTTGTTATGTAACCATGACTCTTTCAATGAAGGTAAATTGGATGAGGTCAAGAGATGCTTAGTATCGCTACCTAGCCGAGACAGCCGTGAAACCCCATGAACAAAGTGTGTGTGTGTGTGTGTGTGCATGTGTGTGTGGATTACCTTATTAAAAAGAATTTAAAAAGCTATTAAAACCACTGTAGTGTCTTTGCATCCTACCATGAGGGCACCTTTCTAGCGCATTTTACGTTAAGATGTTGTCTGGGATTTGTTGCTGCAAAGTCCTTTGTTCTAATGTTCTAGATTTTTCTTTTTCGTGGCTGGGTGGATAGTCAGAACCTCATTCATCTCACAGCTGTAGTACCTCTTGTTCCACATCTGACTTTGACCTGACGTTAGCCAGTGGCGTTAGAAATATCCCTGATAGCTTTGGCTAGTCTCGCCTTTACCGTAAAATGTCTGCCTTTTTTTTTTTCACCTTTTGGTTACAAATAGTACGCAAAGACCTCTAATGGTTTAATTGTGTCAAAGTTCTCCTTTAATTTCATCACAAAATCCTGTGACTATTTAAGATCGTTGGGTGAGACTGCCTAATCATTCGGTCACGACTATAGTTGGTCACAATAGTTACTTCTACAGAAGGTGCACACTTAGGATAGTATCACTTTACTAGATGTGTTGGTGAAAAAAAAAAAAACATGGGCTGTCAGCAGTTGCAAGTTATCCCTTTTAACACTTTCAGGACCGAGCAAAAATGGCCCAAAAATTGCTCCTTTAACATTTCATTTTGCAGTCGGTGAGCTAAGCATATCTCAAAAAAAAAAAACTCTTATTTTTCCATAAAGCCATATATAGTTAGGCTACATAAATATATGATTGACATGACATTTACCATTTATATTTACTAATTTACATATATTTCTTTAAAACTTGCATATTCTGAACATCAATTTTGAGTTTATAAAGGTCTACATGTTACATACAACATGTTATTAAAAATGAATTAAAGAGAAACTGATTTCTCTATGGAAGGTGAGAAAAAACTAAAGAAAAAAACATCTGAGCTCCTTCCATTTCTATAAAGAGGGGTCAGCAGGTAAAAGTTAGCCCTTTTGGGTGAATTTGCCCAAATAGGGTCCTTGACATCCATTTCTCACTATCCACCTGAGAGCTTTAAAATCGCAGGAAAGCTACGAGGGGAGAGACAGAGAGAAGGTGTTCGGAGAAGAAGAAGAAGGTGCTGGAAGAATTTTACCTCATCACAAACTCTCAGCAGAAAGGTGACGTGAATAGCTAAATGACACTAGAGGCCAGTGTGTTCCATGAAGGAAAGTAAAAGGCCATTTAGACACACACAGACACAGACACACACACACAATGTAGTGGCTGTTTCCAAGAAAAGTTTGTAAAACATAAATATGGCTCCAACACAAACACACACACACACCCACACCCACACTCACTCTCAGACACACACACACAGAGACACAGACGCACACACTCACGCATGCACACACACACACCTACACACACACATACACAGACTTTACATGTCCATTTCAGAGCTGATCTGTTGTAAATGCAAGGTGGGATTTTAATGAGCTCTGAAGTTTAGCCATGTTTCTTGAAAAGAGGCCCTACAGATCAAATCAGAAGTCTGAATGGGATTAGTACCACATGTATCACATTTACACTGATGAAACTGTATTCGTGTTTGCACATTTCCATCTTTGAAGAAGACAACAACAATAAGACTCCCAGGTATGGATTAGACAAACAAACACAGGGAAGTTATGTAACATGTAATGTGATTTGTGCCCCCACCACACACACACACACACACACACACACACACACACACACACACACACACACACACACACACACAGGCCACCAAGCTGACTTTGGCTACCAGCTGCTCCTTTGCCCTTTGTTGGATTTATCTCACAAATGAAATAGAAGGCGATATTTGTCATTGGCACACTCACATTTAATAAACCAGAGCCATTTTCCCCACACTGATGTCCATGCTGCTTTCAGTACTCTTGCACTTAACAAATTGCACCTTTCACTTATTGCACCTTACATATTGCACATTTCACTTTTCATCTTCACCAGCTACCAAGAAGAGCTACCTCAGACTTCCTTTTTGTTGGGAGCGTACATGTCTACCTGTATGTCTTATGTCTATTTATTGTTGATGTCTGTATACATTTCATGTCCATGAGTGTGACTGTGTTTGTGTGTGTGTGTGTGTGTGTGTGTGTGTGTGTGTGTGCGTGCGTGTGCGTGTGTGTGTGTTTTAGTTTAAACTGCACATTTGGTGTCTGGTGAAACACAATTTCAATCCTCTGTGTAATGCTTGTTATATAGTGAATTGTGAATTGACAATAAAGTACATGTTGACTTTGATCTTTATGTAATGGTTAGCTCTGTGTGGCTCTGTGTGGCGTCTGTACCTTTCACACTGACTGACACGGTTTGTCCACACGGCAGTGACGGCAGTCGCCTTTGACCCTACATTTTTTGTCAGGGCGGGTTTGATGTAAACATACCAAAACCATGCGTGGGGTTGTGGGCCTGTGTCAATGCACTCTATGTACTTCTGCTTAATATTGTTAAAAATATCTTTGTATTCTATGCATATTCTATTGCATATTCTATTGCAATCCCATGTAAGCTTCCACATGCAGTACAATAGCATGCACATGAACTTCATTTGCACTTGAATGGTTGCACAAACAGCCAGCAACAACTTCTCTCTGTGTCCTGCCATTGTTGCTTTGAAAAACTGAAATGAAAACTTTGCAGACAGGTGAATTTACCTCCGGTGCATGGGTCACTGTACACATCATTGTACATGGCCAACATTCTGTGTGGCATAATGTTATGTAGTGCCACTAGACTACGCCTCCTGAACTCGGCTTCAGACAACACAGGGGCAAAACATGCCTTCCATTCGCATTGCTTGCCCTGGGGTGAGGCTGCGATTTGACCCCGTTAAAAAAGCAGGGTTATAGTGTAACGCTAGTGTAAGGTTAGAGCCCTAAACAGAGAAAAAATCTCAGAAGATTGTAAAAGTGCATGGTCTGATCACCTAAATGTGATCTAAAACAACTGAAACATATATGTGCAAAATGTCAGCATTTTTTGTGTTGTTTTATGCAGGTTAAACAGTTTGGGGTCAAATTGACCCCAAGGATCACAGATGCGTACAAAATGCATACAGGACATTGAAAATTATCATGTCAATTTTGTGTTTACCCAGTTCCCCCCATTTAATTAGGAAAAGTCATCAAAGATGAAGCCGAAAAAATATGTACTTTGTGTATTTCTGATATGTTAAACATTGAATGGGATCAAAATGACCCCAAAGATAATAGGAGGGTTAAAATGTCTGCTTAACCTTTAAGGGATGGTTAAAACACAGGATGTTCATTCTGTTCATAATTGACTGAAACTCTCAAGAACTAGCACTTCTGTCTGAGTAAGAATGGCCGTCATTTGAGGCAGTCTGAGTTCCCGGAATATTCTGGAAGAGTGGAGGTTGTGAACCATGGTTACAAAGTGGTTCTGACCATGGTTGTTATGTAACCATGACTCTTTCAATGAAGGTAAATTGGAGGAGGTCAAGAGATGCTTAGTATCGCTACCTAGCCGAGACAGCCGTGAAACCCCATGAACAAAGTGTGTGTGTGTGTGTGTGTGCATGTGTGTGTGGATTACCTTATTAAAAAGAATTTAAAAAGCTATTAAAACCACTGTAGTGTCTTTGCATCCTACCATGAGGGCACCTTTCTAGCGCATTTTACGTTAAGATGTTGTCTGGGATTTGTTGCTGCAAAGTCCTTTGTTCTAATGTTCTAGATTTTTCTTTTTCGTGGCTGGGTGGATAGTCAGAACCTCATTCATCTCACAGCTGTAGTACCTCTTGTTCCACATCTGACTTTGACCTGACGTTAGCCAGTGGCGTTAGAAATATCCCTGATAGCTTTGGCTAGTCTCGCCTTTACCGTAAAATGTCTGCCTTTTTTTTTTTCACCTTTTGGTTACAAATAGTACGCAAAGACCTCTAATGGTTTAATTGTGTCAAAGTTCTCCTTTAATTTCATCACAAAATCCTGTGACTATTTAAGATCGTTGGGTGAGACTGCCTAATCATTCGGTCACGACTATAGTTGGTCACAATAGTTACTTCTACAGAAGGTGCACACTTAGGATAGTATCACTTTACTAGATGTGTTGGTGAAAAAAAAAAAAACATGGGCTGTCAGCAGTTGCAAGTTATCCCTTTTAACACTTTCAGGACCGAGCAAAAATGGCCCAAAAATTGCTCCTTTAACATTTCATTTTGCAGTCGGTGAGCTAAGCATATCTCAAAAAAAAAAAACTCTTATTTTTCCATAAAGCCATATATAGTTAGGCTACATAAATATATGATTGACATGACATTTACCATTTATATTTACTAATTTACATATATTTCTTTAAAACTTGCATATTCTGAACATCAATTTTGAGTTTATAAAGGTCTACATGTTACATACAACATGTTATTAAAAATGAATTAAAGAGAAACTGATTTCTCTATGGAAGGTGAGAAAAAACTAAAGAAAAAAACATCTGAGCTCCTTCCATTTCTATAAAGAGGGGTCAGCAGGTAAAAGTTAGCCCTTTTGGGTGAATTTGCCCAAATAGGGTCCTTGACATCCATTTCTCACTATCCACCTGAGAGCTTTAAAATCGCAGGAAAGCTACGAGGGGAGAGACAGAGAGAAGGTGTTCGGAGAAGAAGAAGAAGGTGCTGGAAGAATTTTACCTCATCACAAACTCTCAGCAGAAAGGTGACGTGAATAGCTAAATGACACTAGAGGCCAGTGTGTTCCATGAAGGAAAGTAAAAGGCCATTTAGACACACACAGACACAGACACACACACACAATGTAGTGGCTGTTTCCAAGAAAAGTTTGTAAAACATAAATATGGCTCCAACACAAACACACACACACACCCACACCCACACTCACTCTCAGACACACACACACAGAGACACAGACGCACACACTCACGCATGCACACACACACACCTACACACACACATACACAGACTTTACATGTCCATTTCAGAGCTGATCTGTTGTAAATGCAAGGTGGGATTTTAATGAGCTCTGAAGTTTAGCCATGTTTCTTGAAAAGAGGCCCTACAGATCAAATCAGAAGTCTGAATGGGATTAGTACCACATGTATCACATTTACACTGATGAAACTGTATTCGTGTTTGCACATTTCCATCTTTGAAGAAGACAACAACAATAAGACTCCCAGGTATGGATTAGACAAACAAACACAGGGAAGTTATGTAACATGTAATGTGATTTGTGCCCCCACCACACACACACACACACACACACACACACACACACACACACACACACACACACACACACACACACACACACACACACACACACACACACACACAGGCCACCAAGCTGACTTTGGCTACCAGCTGCTCCTTTGCCCTTTGTTGGATTTATCTCACAAATGAAATAGAAGGCGATATTTGTCATTGGCACACTCACATTTAATAAACCAGAGCCATTTTCCCCACACTGATGTCCATGCTGCTTTCAGTACTCTTGCACTTAACAAATTGCACCTTTCACTTATTGCACCTTACATATTGCACATTTCACTTTTCATCTTCACCAGCTACCAAGAAGAGCTACCTCAGACTTCCTTTTTGTTGGGAGCGTACATGTCTACCTGTATGGCTTATGTCTATTTATTGTTGATGTCTGTATACACTTCATGTCCATGAGTGTGACTGTGTGTTTGTGTGTGTGTGTGTGTGTGTGTGTGTGTGTGTGTGCGTGCATGTGCGTGTGTGTGTGTGCGTGTTTTAGTTTAAACTGCACATTTGTCTGGTGAAACACAATTTCAATCCTCTGTGTAATGCTTGTTATATAGTGAATTGTGAATTGACAATAAAGTACACGTTGACTTTGATCTTTATGTAATGGTTAGCTGTGTGTGTGTGTGTGTGTGTGTGTGTATGTGTAGGTTATGTGACCTTATTGTACTGTATGTTAGTGTAACACTTGACCATGCTATAAAGCTAAACAGTAAGGTATCGAGCCAAGAATAATAGACACCAGCTGCCTCGTTAAAAGCATATAACTGTACTTCTTCCAGCTGATAAAACCATATAACTGTACTTCTAGCGGTAACCCATCGCTCTGTGTGTGCTTCCTGAGAGTGCACCAAGGCAGTGTGCTGTCTGTGTAGTGAAGTGTAACTGCTACATTTACATTCATCTCTGTATATCTCAATCAACTCTTTCCTAAAGATATAATGTCACCAAGGCCATTCATCAGTTCAGACCACATAGGAAGCCAAAATACTGATGAGTTACAGTTTTTCTCCATTGGTTTGGCTAATTTCTTGAACAGATATGACATTCTCAAAATAACCTGGACAAATCCTCAAACCACCTTGCAATTGTTCACAATAGAATGGCATTTCTCATTGAGTTCATCAAACTGCAAATGTCTAAGTACATATCTCAATTGGTTCACTGCGTCTTTGTAAATGTGTATGTGCAAGTAACCCATAGTTAGCACAATGAGCCCACATTTAGCACTTTTTCCAAATAAATAGATCTTGCTGATCCAAACTAATTAGTTAATTCTCAGTCTAATGGTTGTTCTCTCCAAAACATGTCAGCATGATTTTGTTCTGTAAGTCATCTTATGCACAATAGTCTGTTCAATTGTCATAATTAGTCAAGAACATAATATCATAAACACCATATATGAATTTCTTGGAGCATTTGATAAATTCATGACAGTAATTGACAGTGCGGTGAAATTAGAATTAGAACTATATTGCCAGTGAGGGGGGAATATAAACATTTGTGGCCACACAGCCCTAGTTTAGGCCCATAAAAGACTCAAAAGCTCCTCATTTTCTTGGACTGTCTTTATACTGATTTGATACCAGAAAATGAGAGAGGTCTCTTGTGTGTGTGTGTGTGTGTGTGTGTGTGTGTGTGTGTGTGTGTGTGTGTTCTGTGTGTGTTCTGTGTACCAGCTTCTGTGAGTCTATAGCCTACTGCTAAGTCCTTCAAAGCCGACAGGGGTGTACAGTGAAAGTGTATCTCTGGAACAGAGTGTCCAGTGGTCTTTTTGTTTGCAGTCCTCAAGGACTGTTCAGACCCCTATGAAAGGACATAAATACTGTTGCTCATCACTTTCCTTACACAAGCCTATATATACATCCACAAAAAAAACCCTATATATTTAGTCACACACCATACACATGCACACATCATGACTCTCTGTCATGACTCTCTGTCATGTCTGTATGTCTGTCTGTCTCTCTGTCTGTCTGTCTGTCTGTCTGTCTGTCTGTCTGTCTGTCTGTCTGTCTGTCTGTCTGTCTGTCTGTCTGTCTGTCTGTCTATCTATCTATCTATCTATCTATCTATATTTCTTTCTTTCTTTTACTTCCCCTCCAAACAAAGAAGGGGTTTGTTTGGTCAAATTCATACTTACATGGTGCCCTTCTGCCCCTTTTCTCATTAATGTTTTGTTGTTAATGTTTGTGTGTGTGTGTGTGTGTGTGTGTGTGTGTGTGTGTGTGTGTGTGTGTGTGTGTGTGTGTGTGTGTGTGTGTGTGTTCTGTGTGACAGCTTCTGTGAGTCTATAGCCTACTGCTAAGTCCTTCAAAGCCGACAGGGGTGTACAGTGAAAGTGTATCTCTAGAACAGAGTGTCCAGTGGTCTTTTTGTTTGCAATCCTCAAGGACTGTTCAGACCCCTATGAAAGGACATAAATACTGTTGCTCATCACTTTCCTTACACAAGCCTATATATACATCCACAAAAAAAAACCTATATATTTAGCCACACACCATACACATGCACACATCATGACCACATCACCACACACATGCCACTAGACTACGCCTCCTGAATTCGGCTTCAGACAACACAGGGGCAAAACATGCCTTCCATTTACATTGCTTGCCCTGGGGTGAGGCTGCGATTTGACCCCGTTAAAATAGCAGGGTTATAGTGTAACGCTAGTGTAAGGTTAGAGCCCTAAACAGAGAAAAAATCTCAGAAGATTGTAAAAGTGCATGGTCTGATCACCTAAATGTGATCTAAAACAACTGAAACATATATGTGCAAAATGTCGGCATTTTTTGTGTTGTTTTATGCAGGTTAAACAGTTTGGGGTCAAATTGACCCCAAGGATCACAGATGCGTACAAAATGCATACAGGACATTGAAAATTATCATGTCAATTTTGTGTTTACCCAGTTCCTCCCATTTAATTAGGAAAAGTCATCAAAGATGAAGCCGAAAAAATATGTACTTTGTGTATTTCTGATATGTTAAACATTGAATGGGGTCAAAATGACCCCAAAGATAATAGGAGGGTTAAAATGTCTGCTTAACCTTTAAGGGATAGTTAAAACACAGGATGTTCATTCTGTTCATAATTGACTGAAACTCTCAGGAACTAGCACTTCTGTCTGAGTAAGAATGGCCGTCATTTGGGGCAGTCTGAGTTCCCGGAATATTCTGGAAGAGTGGAGGTTGTGAACCATGGTTACAAAGTGGTTCTGACCATGGTTGTTATGTAACCATGACTCTTTCAATGAAGGTAAATTGGAGGAGGTCAAGAGATGCTTAGTATCGCTACCTAGCCGAGACAGCCGTAAAACCCCATGAACAAAGTGTGTGTGTGTGTGTGTGTGTGTGCATGTGTGTGTGGATTGCCTTATTAAAAAGAATTTAAAAAGCTATTAAAAACCACTGTAGTGTCTTTGCATCCTACCATGAGGGCACCTTTCTAGCGCATTTTACGTTAAGATGTTGTCTGGGATTTGTTGCTGCAAAGTCCTTTGTTCTAATGTTCTAGATTTTTCTTTTTCGTGGCTCACATTAACTGACCATTTTCCCTTGTTAAATGTACACAACATGGAGTAAAATGAATGTGTAAAAAAGCAAAGATACTAGATAAGAGACAAGGTAAGTGCATCTGCCATTTGCTTTATACGTTTTGTACATATTTTATGTTTTTATGCATTACTGTCATATAAAGTGTCGTGTTTTTCGAAGCATGGACTTCTGTGATAAACAGCAAAGGATGCCTGTAATCCTAATAGAAACAGAAATGTAATTACAGAATGTACCCAGCTGAACCCCTCGTACCTTAAATGACATTTTGTTTTGGATAGAGTTACCTGTTCAGAGAGAGAGGGGCCACTGGGTTTGTGCCATGTTTCACATTCTCCCTATTTAAAACAACACTCGATACCTTGAACAGAGGCCTGTGTGTGTCACAGAGACTACTGAGGCGATCTCTGACATTTGTGCAAAAAAGAGAAAACACTGTGAACCTGATACCCCAGGGAACAGCTGTGTATGTGTGTATATGTGTGTGTGTGAATGTGTGTGCGTGTCTGTGTGTGTGTGTGTGTATGTGTGTGTGTCTGTCTGTGTGTGTGTGTGTGTGTGTGTGTGTGTGTGTGTGTGTGTGTGTGTGTGTGTGTGTGTGTGTGTGTGTGTGTGTGTGTGTGTGTGTGTGTGTGTGTGTGTGTGTGTGTGTGTGTACGTATGTTTGTGTGATAGATTGCTGCCATTTTGAGGTGAGGTAAGGGCATAGTGAATATGAGCCACTCAGGTGGGCCACTTAGTTTGGCTGGCCTGATGACTAGATAGATGGATGGATGGGGGATGAATAAATGGATGGATAGACAGATAAATAGAT
>CM050216.1:19473742-19478742 GCA_027475355.1 Coilia nasus | reverse complement strand
AGCTGACCTGCAGGTGGTGCTGTTTTTCCAAGCGAAATAAAGTAACTTCATTTCATGAAAAAATATACTGTATGTATTATGGGTGGGGATAAGTTCTTTGTCTTTGTTTTTGGTGCTGGTGTTTTGTCATTGTTGTTGTTTTTGTTTTACTGATATATATATATATATATATATATATATATATATATATATATATATTCCATTTTGTACTACATGGTCAACTTTACAGCACAGGACTTATTGTGGACTTACTGTGGCTATCAAATTTTTGCTTTATGTCCCTGTGTTTGTGTGTGTGTGTGTGTGTGTGTATGTGTGTGTGTGTGTGTGTGTGTGTGTGTGTGTGTGTGTGTGTGTGTGTGTGTGTGTGTGTGTGTGTGTGTGT
The DNA here is from genome assembly GCA_027475355.1 of Coilia nasus. Lineage (NCBI taxonomy): Eukaryota > Metazoa > Chordata > Actinopteri > Clupeiformes > Engraulidae > Coilia > Coilia nasus. The sequence goes on along the minus strand of CM050216.1, from coordinate 19,478,357 downwards.
GCAGCCCTACCTTAGGCCATCTCTCCGTGTCATTGATATGGTACTGGTAATGGTGAACATTTAGCACACACACCTGCCTACTCTCACACTGGAACACCGCTCCACATGTGGCCGGGATTAAATTCATGATTAAATTCATTCTCGGTCAGCCTTTGTCATTGGCTGAAAAAAGGTCGCTGTCTTGCTCTTTCTCTTTCTCTTTCTCTCTCTCTCTCTCTGTCACACAGTCACACACACACACACAAGAAAAAGAGACAGAAACAGACCATCACTACAGTTGAGGATGTGCCTGGCTCTTTGACAACAGCCGGTTGCATAAACATAGACACTGACTTAAGACTGAGTTAACAGTAAGACAGTTGACACTGGTACAAGTTTGTTGCACACAATAAGCCTGCGGCTGTCTTTAGTTAGTCAGACTAATTCGAACGGCATTATGGGAATACTAAGACACAGAGTAAGTCTAAAAACGATGGGCAGTAGCAGACACTCGACTCATTTCTCTGTAGCAAAAGGTTGTCTTTTGGAGGAATACAACGCTGTAAAGTCCTTTTCAACGACTATAATCTAAACGACTAAATCAAAGGAAACACCAACCCTGGGTCCAAATTGCAGAAAAGGTTAATTCAATTAATTCGTCGGCCACAAGGACTCTTCAAAACGTGAAGAAACATTTAAAAAAAATGGTACAGGAGGGGAAAAAGCTCATCACAGACATCTTCAGAGGTGGACGAAGTACACAATTCCTTTACTTAACTCAAAGTATAGATACTCCTGGTCAAATATTACTCCACTACAAGTGAAAGTTGCTATGCCAATTTTCTACTGAAGTACAAGTACAAAAGTATTTGTTTTTGAAAATACTTAAGTATTAAAAGTACAAGTCTTTCTTTTTTCTTTCTTTTTTGATAATGTGGGTCCACAGACTACTACAGATCACTAGAACTTGACCTCACCTTAAGTTATTTATACACATCACTATTTTCATATTTTTGGGCCTACCTGATGTTGTAATTTGTTCAACTATACACGGTTTTTACAGCTGTACCGTTTTACCCTAATATAAAACAATTTAGATCCAAATAAACTTCCAAATTCCAAATTCATCATAGTCTCGAATGTTTAAGCAATTTTGAGAATTTTGCAAGCATGGAGGCAGGGAGAGCTAAAGGCAGAGGCAGAGGTAGAGGAGGAGGAAGACAAAGAGACAGAGGCGGATGTGGTCGAAGAGGACATGCAAGGAACATTATTTCTGACGACATAAGAGCAACTTTGGTGGATACAGTTCACAAGTCCTTGTGCTTGAGGCACAATGGCCACAACATGTACTCATGCACCAACCCCCTGAACCAATTCCGCTGAACTACAAGCACAATTCCTGCTTTTACACTCAAATTGCAGTTGCACCATACACAATTCTCTGCATTTGGCACAATTTTCATGAAGAAAATCTTGTTTTCACAAAGAACACACTGTCATTCAAAATTCTAAAGTCAATTGCCTTACTATGCATATTGACTCATAACACGGGCAAACACCTGTCACGCAGTTTTACAATCAGCAATGGAAGACAGAGCTATGGAAGACACATGTAGAGATATAACAGTTGATGATTTTGATGGACGGATTTGCCATGCTAGGTGATATTTCACCCACTGCTTGGCCAGGGAACACATTGCATGTCACGTGGATGAGGTGCTGTGGGCAGACCGAAACAAAAGAGAGGACGCAGAATAGTTGTTTTTTTTTGGTAATGGTATAGGCTACAGTAAATTCTTCTATTTTTTGTATGTTGACCATGGTAGGTGCAGCTTTATGTTGGTTGGGGTGCACAGTGTGTACATTGTTTTTGTGGAAAAAATGCAGTTTTTCTCAATTGTTTACAGTTTTGACTGTGACTGACTGACTATGAGGGAAGCTTCGCAGAGAGTCCACCCTAATCTAAGCTGTTACACAGTTTCATCCATAATAAGGACATTTTGACTGGAAAACAGGTATGTCTTCAACCATACTCTGTATGGTATATACAGTAAAGTACAGTACCTATATACAGTGCTGTTAAAAAAGAAGTAAACTAATAACAATTTGTGGTTTTATTTTTCTACAGAATGGCTAGAAGGCCTACTGGCCGTGGACGCCAACGCCTGTTCACCCAACAGCAGGAACTTGCAATTGTAAACTTAGTCAGAGCAAACAATGCAATTCGCCTCTACCAGCTATGTGAACAAATGCTTGCAGATAGGCAAGTATTTAACAATATAACTTAAGTAAGCATTACCACTATAAGACAAATCTTGGTCAAGCACAACATGACCATGAAACAATTGTACGGAGTCCCATTTGAGAGGAACAATGTCAGGGTGGAAGAACTTCGACATGAATATGTCCAGGTAAGTGTTACAGTCCTTTACATTTACAATACAGATTGAAATGGGCGCTGCCAAGTAACAGCTGAATGTACCATTGTATCAGTACCACATAGAAACATTCAGGAAGCTACACAGGTACCTGAGGCGTGGGGAGGCGCTGTATGTGTAGTTGTGTGCTTTGAGTACTTTGAGTAATGCCATCCACAATGTGTATTTTTTGTTACAGGGAATCTGGGACATGGATGCAGCTGCTCAGCCTTATGAGTTTATTTACCTTGATGAAGCTAGATTGAACCTCAGCAAAAACAGATGACGGGGATGTAACATTATTGGCCAAATGGCAATTGTGCATGCCCCAGGGCGGGCGGGGGACACTTTGTGTGCTGCCGTAAGCCTTTGAGGAATAGTGCACCATCATGCTAAACTTAGATCCTATAACACACAGGACATACATGTAATCACATTTCTCGCTGCAGTTCATGATGCAGTTCTACAGGACAGATCAGAGCACAGAGCAGCCCAGGTTAGTTGTCGTTTGGGATAATGTTTGGGATAATGTCAACCCTATAAACATTTTTTTTTTTTTCGCTTGGAGATGGTGCGTTTATGACCGCCAACCATATGCCCGCATGCCTCTTCCGCAGGCAATGGAACGGTCCTGAGGAGGCACTGAGGTAAGGTCAGTACAGGGATGGATTGGGTTAGGGAGAGATTGAGGTAAGGGCAATCGAGGGATGGATTGGGTTAGGGAGACATTGAGGTAGGGTCAGTACAGGGATGAATTGGGTTAGGGAGACATTGAGGTAAGGGCAATCCAGGGATGGATTCGGTTAGGGAGACACTGAGGTGAGGGCAATCTAGGGATGGATTCGGCACACAACGGGATATTTACACCAATGCTTAGCAAGAGAAATCATTGCTTGTGATGTCGATGAGATCCTGTGGCCAGACCACAACAGACGGCAGGATCCATAAGCCTAAGCCTAAGATTGTTAGGTTTTTTATAGCAGAGTTTCAGCAGCCACAGAATGCATTTTGGTCCCCCCGGAGACTTGGGTTCAGGGCCGGGTGGAGTGACTGCTCCCACCCTTCGCCACAATTGGTGTCAGAAGTGGGATGGTTGCTGTGAAGCCATCAGAGGCGCACCTAATGTGTGAATCATATGAGGGACCTCAAGGTTAGGTTGACCCTGGTGCGAGGGACCCTTGTGATGGATGAAGCATAAAAGTGTAAAATTGGAAAAGCATGATGGGAAATGTGTGAGGGACACTCGACTGTGTGTGCAGTGCATGAGTGAACTTCCCAAAGGGACGGTTAGGGATGTGCTCTGACTGCCATTCCAGGGAGCCTGGCTCTTTGGCGTTGTGGTCAGCGGGTGTGTGTTTGGTACCCCGGAGATTTGGGTTTGAGGCCGGGTGGGGTGACTGCTCTCCCCCTCACTACACTGCCTGGGAGCTGTAGTACAGTGTTAGTGGAGAATGGTTAACATGTAAAGTTAATAAGTTGTAATAAGTATAATATTAGTAAAGTATAATAAGTACTTCAAGTGATGAGTACGTACGGTTAGGCCTGTGCAAAAAATCGATACAATTTAAAAATCGAGTTGGCAGGTCAAATCGATTCATTTTCCCTGAAACTCGAGTTAAAAGATTTTTTTTAATCCCGTCCCCATACAGTTTATATTCAAAGCGCACAGCGCTTGCATTTCATTTTTACATTTGCCAAGACCCAAGGCTATCCCTACTGCACTTCCTGCAGTGCGTTTTCTCTCAAACCCCCAGTAACATCACATGCACAAACAAACATGGCAACAGAAACAGACGGCGAGAAAGAGGGGCTCCTGCCCAAAAGTCCCACAACGTCCGTAATTTGGAATTGGTTTCGTTTTGCAGCATCTGATGAACACCAAACAACACCTCGTTGCAACTTGTGTCTGAAAGAGGTTATCATAAGTGGTAACAGCACAACCAATTTGTTTCAGCATTTGAAGCACAAACATCCGTTTGAGTGGGAGAAATACTGCCTTCTTCGGCAAGAAAACTTTCCTAGCTCTAATGCTAACACGTCATCATCTGCAAAGAAAACTACTCTTCCTCAAAGCTCTTTACGCTGTGTTCCATATGAACCATTCCAAGAGCGGATTCTATTCTATTGAGATTTCTTTTTACAAGTGTTACCTCAGGCATTTTGTTGCTTTAGTAATTCATTAAAGCACAAGTCTATGAAACTACACACACTTTTTTCTG
>CM050216.1:19428742-19468742 GCA_027475355.1 Coilia nasus | reverse complement strand
GGCTAGCCTGTAGAGGTGTGGAAAATAAGCTTTGTTGGTTAAGCAGTTCAGGAACTGCTTGTGTCTGAGTGTGAGTGTATGTTTCCATGTGTTCTCAGTGACAAAGAATGTGTGTGTGTGTGTGTGTGTGTGTGTTTCCAAGGTAGTGATTATACATGTGTGTTTTACTGAGTATGAAATGCAATCCCCTTTACCTGCCCGTGTGCTTCTAATGAACCTAGTTCTGTCTTTGTGTGTGTGTGTGTGTGTCTGTGTGTGTTTCAGTGTGTGCGTTCATGCGTATGTGTGTGTCTGTCTGTCTGTGTTTCAGTGCGTGCGTTTATGCGTGCGTGCGTGCGTGTGTATTTGACTGTGTGTGTATATTTGAGTGCGTACGTGCGTGTGTGTGTGTGTATTTGAGTGTGTGTATTTGAATGCGTGCGTGCATGCGTGTGTGTGTGTGTGTTTGACTGTGTGTGTGTATATTTGAGTGCGTACGTGCGTGTGTGTGTGTTGTGTATTTGAGTGCGTGCGTGCGTGCATGCGTACGTGCGTGTGTGTGTATTTGAGTGTGTGTGTGTGTGTGTATTTTAGTGTGTGTGTATTTGAGTGTGTGTATTTGAGTGCGTACGTGCGTGTGTGTGTATTTGAGTGCGTGTATTTGAGTGCGTACGTGCGTGTGTGTGTGTATTTGAGTGCGTGTATTTGAGTGCGTACGTGCGTGTGTGTGTGTATTTGAGTGTGCGTGTGTGTGTGTGTGTATTTGAGTGTGTGTGTGTCCATGGGAGCACAGCTGAAATATGATGTTCCTGTTCAGCGTGTGCCAGTGTCCTTGGAGGCGGGACACCATTGTGAGTGCCAGCCAAGCCAAGCCAGCACCAGCACTGCCAGCTCCTGTGCAAAATAAGGCACCCACCCACCGACACACGATTACATAAACCATTAAGCAAGCAATCAGGCACAGACAGCACAACAGCTGTCCCACTACGTTGCAACCAGTGTGTAACCTGTCCTTAACATGGAGCACATGGTGGCACATCTGAGGACAAACAGAAACACATCTAATTAAGCAGTTTCTGAAGAAATGTGTGTCTGCTCACATCTCAGTTTCATACATACCACAGTTAAGGTGTCACCCGGAAAGTAGGGAGTGTAGTTCTGAATTATAGAACCAAATAAATAAATGTAACTGTGGATAGATAAAGTGTGCAAACTATTAATTTGTAAGGTGAATGTAGTGGAGAGGAACAGCTCTTTCCCCCTCCTCTTTCCAACTGTTTTAAAAAATAGATGAAAATGTTATTTTTATCACAGTTATTTTTTATCCTGCATTTTAGTTTGTGTGTCAGAGCAGAGTGGTCAAGCACACAAATAAAGGCATCCTGTTGACGGATTCAGACAATCCAGAGATTCTCAGTAGCAGCCCATGGCTCCAGATCCCGTGCTTGAACTGCGTTCCTTCCTCCAGGGGGCATTTGCTGGACACAGCTCAGTGCGTCAGGGCGTCAGATTTTTAGGGCCAGGACAGTCATAGCAGTGCTATGGGAATATTATGCAAATTGTGTTTAAGTGTCATAAAGGTAATGTTTTTTTTGTTTTTCAGTTAAACTCATGGATGGTATTGTGTCTCAGGGCTCTTTGGATCACTGAAATCAATCTCAGGCACCTGTGCCAATTAGTTTGCCAGGTAAGTTCAGTTAAAGGAAAAATTACTTCAGAAGGATGTTCCACATTATTAAGCAGACCACCATTTTCAAGCAATATGGGAAAGAAAAAGGATCTCTCTGCTGCCGAAAAGGGTGAAATATTGAATATTGAATGCCTTGGACAAGGTATGAAAACCTTAGATATTTCACGAAAACTTAAGTGTGATCATTGTACTATTAATAGATTTGTAGCTGATTCAGAGCACACATGGGTTTGTGTAGATAAAGGCACATGAGGAAGGTTTCTGCCAGACAAATACATCGGATTAAGAGAGCAGCTGCTAAAATGCCATTACAACGCAGCAAACAGGTATTTGAAGCTGCTGGTGCCTCAGGAGTCCCACAAGCATCAAGGTGTATATCCTCCAGAGGCTTGAAGTTATGCGTACACCTTCTATTCGGACCCCCTTAACCAATGCTCACAAGCAGAAATGGCTCCAGTAGGCCAAGAAATACACAAAGACTAATTTTCAAACCATGCAACCTTGGAGGGTCCAGATAGATGGAACGGTGGATGGTTGTTGGACGGCCACCATGTCCCATCAAGGCTGCGACATGAGCAAGGAGGTGGCGGAGTCATGTTTTGAGCCAGAATCATGGGGAGAGAGCTGGTGGGCCTCTTTAGGGTCCCTGAAGCTGAACTCACAAGTTCAATGTATGCAAGAATTGTGAAGCCCCTAAGAAATAAGGGGTCCTACTGTATGTTAAAATGTAACTTGACCTGTTAAGATGTTTTTGATTGAAATACCTTTTGATTTCAGTAAATATCACTTGGCTGCTAATGCTTCTAATTTACCAAATGACTATTTTCAGTTCTTTACAACAATAAAATGTTTTGAAACTCTGTTGTGCATAATAATTTGGAGCAGTGCATTTTAATTTTATTTTTTTTACTGCTTTTTGGAAGAAAAAAAAATCATTGGGAGGTTTGTTCAATAACATTCAGATTTTACTCTAACGGCTGATGACTTGAAAATTATGATGACTGTGATTTATATTGACTATTTAGAAAAATCAGAGAAAAATATTATTTGCATAATAATTTGAAATGCAGTGCATACTGTAGCTAATCTGCTAACTTACACTTACATCACTTACAGTTGTCCAACAATGCATCTATTTAATTCAAGAGGTGAATGGGAGCTGACAGTATAACATACATTATGGTTTTGTCTTACAAAAACATGATCTGTGATGGTTTATAATATAGTGTAAAATTCTAATAATGAACATTTTCACCTTCTGTGTTTATTTCCTCTATGGTGGTGTTGCTATGGGTTACATGTACATTAGTGCAGGACTGTTGCTATGCTTGTAACAAACAGTTGAGAGCCCACCGTGTAAATTAAACTGATGCTTAGTAAATGAACCAAGTAAGAATGTACTTCGCAGATGCTCTCAGGCGATCAAATTCTCTTGTTTCAGTATAGAGGACATTGTCTCCCAAACAAAGATTTTTTGATGGTATGATAATCCTGAAACAGGTGAACAGGTTAACAGTCCACCAAAACATCTATCTAAGTGGAGGAGACTGGGGAAGTGGAGTGATTGTCAGGTATCTGCTGAGAAGGGTTAAGAAAACATTTCATTAAAAAAAAGGCTTTTTTGAGCAAAGTGATATCTTGTGAAGTTAGCTTATGGCAACATGACCTTGTTTTCATAACTTGTAGATAGAAGTTCTTCACATGTTGAGTTGAACTGCTTTTTTACAGTGTGAAAAAAAGAACACATGTGACTTGGTGTGACAGCTCTTATTTAAGACAGCCAATTAAGTGTTATTTATTACAATATATAATGTCTAAACTAAAATTAAGTGTAATCACTACATTTAACAAAACAGTCAGCCTTAATAGTAAACCTACTCTTATCCAAAGCAATGTGCAGCTGGTAAACAGTACAGTGCAGATATAAATGCTAATCACTCTGTTTGCTGCATAGCAATTGACCCCAAGACCTTAAGGAGGTTAGCTACCTGCTGTGCCTGTTGAGTTGCTGTGAAACTCAAAGGCACACTGTTGAGTTATGTTCTCATATGGATATGATTTGTATTATTTTTTTGTTACTGTTGATGATTTCAGATCATATGTGACCATGTGATGTTTTGAATTTGTATAATACATGTTCAATGTCTCATCAAGGACTCTTATTTTGACCCATGCGGGATCAATAGGAAATACGTTTGCGTGGTTCATTTGTATGAGGAACGTGGTACTGTTCATTTGAGTACCAGCTGGTACCATGTAAAATAAGTTAATAAACGGTACCTGACATTGAAATGTACAAACCTGAGTGATGCACCATCATTACCGTAAGATGGATGAGGAAAATATTTACTTCATCAACATGGACAGAGAAGAAAACTCTACACACACCTCAGGAGTACAGAGTAAGGGAAAAGCCCAATGGAGGCGCATCTGACTGACCCACTGACCCACTCTCTGTCTCTCTCTCTCTCTCTCTCTTTCTTTGCTAGCTCTAGCTGCAGTGCTTGCCCTGCTTTTCATTTCAGTGGCCTTAGGTAATTTTTAGTAATCACGTGTGCGTAAGCGGTAATAGGCAAGTCAGCACTCAGACAGTGAAAACTACGCGCCACAGTGATGATATGACTGTGTTGTGAAGTAAAAGGGCCTTGAACACCTCCAAGCGTGCTATTTTCCCTGCCATGAAAGGGTTGACTGTTCCATTAATACCCTCTTTACTCTACATAGCCTACCAGAATTCTTACGAACATATTTTTTTTTTCTTTTCTCTTAATGCAGACTTGTTTCAGGTGTGACTACATTCATATGATCCATTTACGTGCTCTCTGGAGCCAGTTATTATCCACCAGGCTAGTGATACATACTGGTCTAAGTACGACTACTTTTATGCTAAATCGAGCTGATGGCTAATAATGTAAAAACGTGTCCAAATGCAGAGGTACGGGTGAGTGAGAGGAAATGAGAAAAACCAGGCCATCGGCACAGTAAATGTATGGCCTACATACTGTACACGTGTGTGTACAGTACTGTGCAAAGGTTTTAGGCAGGTGGGAAAAATGCTGTAAACTAAGAATGTCTTCAAAAATTTATTTTTATCAATCAGCAAAATTCAGTGAATGAACAAAAGAGAAATCTAAATCAAATCAAATTTGGTGTGACCACTCTTTGCCTTCTAAAGAGTATCAATTCTTCTAAGTATACTTGCATAGTTTTTGAAGGAACTTGGCTGGTAGGTTGTCCCAAACATCTTGAAGAACTAACCACAGATCTTCTGTGGATGTAGGCTTCCTCACATACAATCAATTTGGTATAATTGGTTGAACATACACCTGACTATAATCCTACAAAATCCCTGACTTTGTGTGTACGCCTTTGTGTGAATTGATGCTGGTTTGAAGGCACCTGCCTCAAACCTTTGCACAGTACTGTATCTTTTTAGCCATCCACATGTTTACTGTTAAAAGACCCATGATGCTTAAAGGACCTGATGAGCACAAGTTCTTTTTTGTCAAAAGTTTTAGGCAGGTGCCTTCAAACAAGCATTCACTGCATTTTGTTGTTTGATGGAAATAAATGATTAACACTTCCATTTCTGAAGGCAATCATAGCAGCCTAAAACGTTTGCTGTACTGTGTGTGTATGTGTATTAGCTTGTGTGTGTGCGTGTGTATATATCTGTGTAAATGTGTATCTGCATATGTGTGTATGTGTTTGTGTGTATATTGCGGAGTGGGTTGTGTGTGTTTCTGATGCATGGAGTGAGCTAGAGAATATCTGCTACATCGAGTACATACGTATTACAATCGAACACTGGAGCAGACATGCTAAACTCCAACATGTAAGGCCTTTAGTCTTCAGATAAGATAGACTTCAGTTACGAATAAGAAGACATTTGGTTTGTTAATAATATACATTTCCACACTTTCAGGTAGGGCTGGGTATCATCTAGGACATGGCGATTCGATACCATTTTTGATACAGGGCTCACGATACGATACAATACGATACGATTTTCGATACAGTGCAATTCAATTCGATTCGATTCTGATATCGATACATATTACTTTATAATTATTACTCAATGTCATTCACTCAGCAAAACCAGACAAGTATTATTTTTATGTTCAATTTATTGAACAGGAAAATGAAGTGCATTTTTTTCAATGCTTTTTACTGAACATGTCACAGAAAAGGTGCCCAGTCTCACTAGGTACCCGTAGCCAACTTATAAAAACTATTTGTGCAAAAGAATACAATATGGCTAATGTACATTTGTACTGAACAAAGTACATTTACTACATTTTGGTTTAGAATCCATAGTGCATCTCTCTGTGCAGTAGCTACTGGGGGGGGTGTATCGATTTTAGTTTACAAAGAACACAAAGTACTTGTGCATGTAGGAAGAGCACCTTAGGGAGAAACTATAGCTATTACACCTACCCCTACACTATCTATAACCAAGTAAATAGTTCAGGCTGTTAGTCCCTACTCCCAGGAGTAACACACTTTACCACAATTTTACCACAGATACTATCACTTTGCAGTCATTAACGCATACGCCATTACACAAACGACACTGCCAATGCTAGTCCTAAAAACCCCCTACAACCCACTTCTACTGGAAATACTCTTGCCCTCCATCCTTTCTGCTCTGCTTCCAATCTCAACTCTTCATACTTAAGCTTTTTCCTTTCATATGCTTCCTCTAGGGAGCTTTCCCATGGGACAGTGAGTTCAATAAAATACACTACCTGTTGGCTGGTCGACCAATAGACTATGTCTGGCCTCAAGTTAGTGGTAACTATTTCTTGAGGGACCACCAACTTTCCACCCACATCTACCAGCATCTGCCAATCCTTTGCTTCCTGTGTAGTACTCCTTGACTTTGTGGCTCTCTTACTTTTCTCACCCTCCCGCACAAACTGGATACCGTTTTTATGACTACCTTCTGCGTTTACCTGCTGCCTCCTACTCTCAATTCCTGCTGCTAAGCATTTTAATACTTGGTTGTGACGCCACGTATAGCGACCCTGTGCCAAGCTAACTTTACAGCCAGATAGTATATGTCTCAATGTGGCTACACCTGAACAGAGTGTGCATGACGGATCCCCATCTGTCCAGATGGCGATGGGAGCACGTCGTACGTCGCTCCCAATAAAAACTTTAGCCTGTTAGACTCCATACTCCACAAATCCCTCCAAGTAACCTGTTTTCTCTCTACTCCCTCCCAATTCAACCACTGGCCCTGCTTTGCTAGTGACACAGCTTTTACCTGTCTACTAGCTTCTTCTTGCCTGCGTATCTGCTCTACAACCAATCTCCTTTTCTCCTTCTGATCTGCCTTTCTCCACATTGGTTTCCCTGATGTACGCCCCAAGCCTCCCCGCCCAATCTGTACATTTCCCATTATCTCTCCATGTCTAAGGGCTGCCTCTGCCTCCTGCACTGCTACCTTTGGTTTCCACTTTCTCCCTTTGCTCGGGTTAGGAGCCAGACCACTGACTATCCTGTCCTTGCTCCCTGTTAACAACAGCTCTGTCCTAACCTTAGCACACTTAAATTCCTCTACCAGACTATTTATTGGCAGCTGCAGTATGCCCTTCCCATACAGAGCTACACTGCTTAGGCACCGTGGAACCCCTAACCACTTTTTAACGTATGAATTAACCACCCTTTCTAGCTTCTCTACTTTTGATAATGGTACTTCATACACTGACATGGGCCACATTACTCTAGGGAACAGTCCAAATTGCATGCACCACAATTTCAGCTTTCCTGGTAGCCCTGACCTGTCAATTTTTTCCAATCCCTCCACTACGTCTTTTCTAAGCTGCTCTACCTGCTCTCGATCACTCAGGTCTGCATTATACCACCTCCCCAGGCTTTTCACTGGTCTCACCCTGATGGATGGGATTTCCTCACCTTCCACCATGAACTTCTGCTCTACCACTTTTCCCTTGGTGACTGAGATACTCCTTGACTTACTAGGCTTTATCCTCATCTTGAGATTTGTATTTATCCTTTCCAACAACCTTTTTGTACATGGCACCGTTGTTGTTACCAGAGTCATGTCATCCATGAAAGCTCTAATTGCCAGAATATTAATAGCCAGAATATCGATATTATATCGTTTTTAAAAATATCGATATATATATATATCGCTGTATCGATTTTTTTTAGCACAGCAATACTGCTATGAAACTCACTTATAAGCTCATGAGTTCCTCATAGTCTTGGTCTTTCCATGTTTCTTCTTTTGTCAAACTAATGCAAAGTTTTTCACATTCATATGCATCATTTTAGTATGGAACTCATATCATTAAAGCTATAGTTATTGTTATTTTATTTATTTATTTTATTGTTATTGTTACAGCTCTAGGTGAGAAGAATAGGGCTTCACTGCAAGTCAAAAGTCACCAGTATGCACCAGAAGGCTCAGGTGTTTCATTGTAGAGGAAAGGGGAGTGAATGAAACAGACTGCAGTCTGTTAGGGACTTTTCTATAACTACACCATGTGATAACCCCCAGGGTTATGTTGCTACATAGGATGGTAATGTGCATATGTCATGTGTATAAGAAACTCACACACACACACACACACACACACACTGACACACACACACACACACACACCCCTTGTGTGTGTATATATGTGCATATGTGCATGTGCGCGCGCATACAGTACATGTGTGTCCATGCAGGTTATGAGAGACGTCCCAGGTCCCATTCTGTACCTGATTCACATCTCTTGCTGAGATCCATTTTGTGATTTTCACCTTTTTATTCACCTTTTTATTTTATTCATATTGTGATCCAGATATAGCCTCTACACTACCACTGGGAGCCCAGCAACTCCTTTGTCCTCTCCCAAAATGGCACACTGGATACTAAATCAAGGCTGGTAAACAGCTGACAATGGGCATCAGGGACTGTGTGTGAGAGAGAGAGAGAGAGAGAGAGAGAGAGAGAGAGAGAGAGAGAGGGAGAGAGGGAGAGAGAGAGAGAGAGAGAGCGAGAGACTATAAAAAAGATTCATATGCATATACTTCATAAAACCACACTTGGAAACATAATCAGCTTAGATAAGGTATATCTTAAGAGTGTTCTTTAGCACGCTCCAGGTAGAGACAGGCAGTCCATAGGTGTCATATAAGTAGCCAATAGGATAACCGGAAGCAAATAGATATTATATCGCATTTAAATAGCCAATTAGTATCAGATAGATAGCCTAGTGGTATCAAATATGTAGCCTGGTGATATCAGATAGATAGCCTAGTGGTAAAAAAGCCTTTCGGTAATCAGTAGTTAGAATGGATCAGCCCTTAATTAGCCATCTTAGGTACCATTACACCTCAGGAGAATGGCAGAGGGTTTAAGGGTTTAATTAACAATGTGACTACATTATGATTAACCTACATAAAGTCATCTAAAGGGCTTAGTAAGCTGTGTAGCCTCTTCTTTTTCTTTACACCTCCTCCACAGGTAAAGGGAATGAATACGGCCAGTAAGGAGGTGAGTCATCCTTCTGAGGAAGCTGAGTAAGAGGGGAAAAGGGACTGTAAAATGTATTTACTACATACAAATATAGATTTCCCTGTTCCATCACTGTATTATGAAAACAGATTTCATGCCCCTGCAACTAAACCAGGAAAAAAAAGACGAAAGTCAGTACTAAAATATATTTATTCAATTATTAATCCTAATGAATCTAAAATGAACCCTATTCATGCAACATTTTTATGTGTAATGAATCTAAATCAGAACAGAGATGTTTAATATTCTGGGAGCTGATATAAAAAGATGGTGAAATATTGTGTATACACTTACCTATGTCATTTACAGCCAAGAAAAACTGCTATATACCGGGTATAATTCACTACACTGTACATCACAATGTGGCACGTGAATGAATAATTTGGGGCTTTCTCTGCTTTCTCTATAGGTCTGGGAAACATGAGTTTGGATGCCATTTCTTTTTCTACACTCTGTCTTGTTATTGCTTTAATGGAAAAGCAATTTTTCCCCACCAGTAAAGACTGAATCCACTTGCACTGAGAGTGACCTCTGCCTTGATCCTTAAAATGTCTATTTGTTGAACATTTACTTTTACATTACATTACACTAAGCAGATGCTTTTATCCAAAGCGACTTACAAAAGGAGGACACAATAGTTAACAGATGTGTAGAGAACATTGAAGGTACCTATGTAACGAGATTACATTACATTACATTACATTACATTACACTTAGCAGACGCTTTTATCCAAAGCGACTTACAAAAGGAGGACATAATAGCAAACAGATGTGTAGAGAACATTGAAGGTACCTATGTAAAGAGATGGTTAGTAGAATTTGTTTTTGTTAAGCAGTCTCGGAAAAGAAGGGTCTTCACAAGCTTTTTGAAGGTCGAGAGGGAAGTTGCTGCTCTTGTAGGGACTGGTAGGTTGTTCCACAACTGAGGGACAACAACCGAGAAAAGTTTAGAGTGACCTCGCTTTGTCTTGGGAGAGGGTACGGCCAGGCGGTTCGTATTGGAGGATCGCAGCATTCTGGACGGGATGTAAGCATTCAGTATGACGTTGAGATAGGTGGGGGCGGATCTAGAAGTGACTTTGTAGGCTAGAGTCAAAGCTTTGTGTTGAATTCTGGCAGCCATCGGGAGCCAATGCAGGTTGATGAAGAGAGGAGTGACATGCAACCTTTTGGGTTGATTGAAAACCAGTCGTGCTGCTGCATTCTGAACCATTTGCAATGGTTTGATTGCACAAGCAGGAATGGTTAGTAGAAATTAGTTTTGTTAGGAAGGAAAGCAGTCTCGGAAGAGAAGGGTCTTCACAAGCTTTTTGAAGGTCGAGAGGGATATTGCTGCTCTTGTGTTTGCTCTTGTGCTTGCTCTTGTGCTTGCTCTTGCTGCAGATGTAAGCATTTAGTATGACGGTGAGATAGGTGGGAGCAGATCCGAAAGTGATTTTGTAGGCTACAGTCAAAGCTTTGTGTTGAATTCTGGCAGCCACCGGGAGCCAGTGCAGTGAAAAGTGGAGTGACATGCGTCCTTTTGGGTTGATTGAAAGCCAGCCATTTGCAATGGTTTGATTGCACAAGCAGGAAGGCCAACCAGGAGGGTGTTGCAATAGTCGAGGCAAGAGATGACCATAGCCTGTACCAGGAGCTGAATAGCATATTGGGTCAGGTACGGTCTGATTTTACTAATGTTATATAGTGCATAACGGCATGACTGCGCTACAGAGGCAATGTGGTCAGAAAAAGATAGCCGGTCATCAATCATGACGCAGAGGTTTTTAGCAACCTTGTTTGGAGCAATCGTGACAGTGTCCATATTCAGGCTGATATCATGGTGGATTGACTCCTGGGCTGGGATCACCAGGAGTTCAGTCTTAGACATATTGAGCTGGAGGCGGTGTTCCTTCTGCGGAGAGACAGGCAGAGAAGCGTGCGGAGACCGTGGTGTCATCTGGTCGGAATGACAGGTACAGCTGTGTATCATCAGCATAGCAATGATAGGAGAAGCCGTGTGAGCAGATGACACAGCCCAGCAAGGTGGAGTAGATGGCGAAGAGAAGGGGGCCCAGCACCGACCCTTGGGGCACCCCTGTGGAGAGGGTGTGAGTTGATGACAGTTGTCCTTGCCATGACACTTCGAAGGAGCGTCCAGTGAGGTAGGATTTAAACCAGGAGTGTGCTATGCCTGCTTCGGGACAAATAGGTCGTTCTGGGTGAGGAAATTAACAACCTGTTTAGAGACCGCCCTCTCGATGGCTTTCGAAAGGAAGGGAAGTAGTGAGACCAGCCAATAGTTCTCCACCTGGGTGGGGTTGAGTGTGGTCTTTTTGAGCAGTGGTGTGACCATAGCCTGTTTGAAGGTGGCTGGAACTATACCTGATGATAGAGTAGCATTCGTCACAGACGTGATCGATGGGACTACTGTTGGGGCGATGGCTTGCAGCAGATTTGAGGGGACAGGGTCTAGTGAGCAGGTAGTAGGACGGCTGCCAGTGATGAGTTTGAAGACATCGCTTTCGGAGAGAGGGGTGAATGAGGAGAGTGTTGCATCGTAGGCCGGAGGAGATAGCAGGTTGAGATCGGGTGGATCGCAGAATTGATTGCTGATAGCTGCTACTTTTTCTGTAAAGAAGGAGGCAAAAATATTAGCAGTTAGATTGGTAGCAGGAGGCGGGGGAGGGGGGTTGAGCAGCGATTTGAAGGTACAGCAGAGTTTCCGTGTGTCAGTGGTGTTTACTTAAATGAAAGTCTGGTAATAATGTTGGCAAAATCTCTTATTTAACTTGACATATTAATAGTATGTCATATTAATTTGCTGTGAGACTCTCAGTTGGAATGAGTTGTATTGTGTTGATTTTAATTATTCTTGAGATGTGTTTTGAACTTGAACACTGAAATTCCCCTCTGGCAGACTGAACTAAATTACATAGTCTACAAAAGCATACATGCCACTGTAATGTCATATACCTCATATTTCATGTAAAGACATTAATCTCGACAATGAGCCCAAAGCACTCTCCTGACTCCTAGGAAAATGTGTATACGTAGGGGTCAGGAGAAGGGTAAAAAACATGTTTTGAGCTTTGAGGGTATCAAAGCTACCCCAGTAAATGCCACAATAGATTGGATTCTTCTTAGAACATTCTTCCACAGAGTATGCATTAGAGTCCTTCATTCTCTGTAACAAGGCTAATTTCTTGAATTCTGTAGGCTGCCTCAGCTGTATTTAAAAATAATATCAGATCTAAAGAAAATCACTGCTATTCCTGGTGACTGAAAAGAAATTACAAATCCTCATGTAGCAGAACATCTTTACATGAATGAGCAGGAATATTCACAAAAGTCCCATCTCATTCATCTTTGTATTTAAATCAGACATGAGTCTGGACATGTGTCCAGTACCCTCACATGAGAGACAATACTATGTATACCACGTCACATTATAAGCATATGATAAAGGATATTTACCTGGTCCCCAGAAGGATTGACCAGGTATTGCAATGACCGTGTCCATCTGCCTGTCTGTCTGTATGTGTGTGTGTCTGTCCGCCCATATGGGGGGCCATCTGTGTGTCTGTCCGTCCATATGGGGGGCCAGGTTGCCTCTCTGATTGTGCCTGTTTACATTTGTGGTAGTTTAATGGTGTTATATAACTACTTAAACATAATCGGAATCATAAATATGAATGTGTTGCCCTGTGTGTGGCTGACCATCAGGGACTCCCAACAGAGATTCTCTTTGGGGGGCAGATTTTACATCCTGTGGCCTTAGACGGGTTTGATTGCTCCTCTGACTGATGCTTGACAATGATTGACTAACATGCTCCTAATCTTAGCACAGAAATGTCCTATGATTAGACTAGCTGAAGTGCCACCAGACAAATGAGCCTCTGACACATTATCATTGGCTTTGAATAACTCCCTGACAGGGGCTGGTGGGGGTGGGGATAAGTGCAGACTCCAAAAATGTCTCAGTTACTTTTGTATTCACTCACTCTTTGTTCTTATCTGTGATTAGCCCTCATGTCTAGTGGGTGCTACAACACAAAGATACAGAAAAATACAGAAGGTAACGATTTACGTTAAAGCAGCACTATGCAGCTTTTTGGAGTGATTTAATCGTCTTCATAAGTCGGTAGATGCTTAAATGAGTCATTACGAGGAAGACGGATAAAGACTTTCTTGAACACACACACTGTCTGTGGACAGAATACCACGCTTGCAATATATGGGTGTCCGTCCCGGCACCCTCAGACTCATGAAGTCTCAAATATCGCGAGAAGCAGGATCACGTTAAATTCTATAGAAATTCTGACTTTACTTACCTCGGTGGACATGACTACTTTCGTATTCGCTGGTTACTCTAATAAGTTGAGTTGAAAACATGCTCAGGGTGAGGGGAAGGGAAAACCAGTCCATTTTTCCAAGTGTTGTTGTATTTATTTGGAGACACTAGGGGTAGCTCTGTTGAGAAAAAGCCATAAAAAGCACTCACATAGTGCTTAAAAATGAGTGATAAAGGATCTTGAGTGAAGCATGAATGTATACTATTGTGTGTAATGTCAGCTGCAATGCCAGTTGTAAGGTAGTGTAAACTAGATGTACCGCATAGCGATACATGGTATGACCACCGCAGTGTATTGAAATGTGGGAACTGTTGGTATGATGAATGTGGCAAAATGAGATTTTGTACAATTACAGCACCCCCTATGGGCCCAATTTTATGGCATGTACTGTGCTTTTAGAGGTCTTTGTGCTGATCGTGCATGATATATTTTGTGCAGTTCCCACCTTCTTGGTCCAAGATAAATGCAATTCAAAATCCCAATTTTTGCATTTATCCATATCACTAGGTGGCGCTATGCTCAAGTGAGTGTTAATGGGCTGGCTCGATGCGCCTCTGTAACACCGACATACCAACACAAAATTGTTGTCTTGGGAAAAATTGTTGACAAGTTATTTAACAAAAACTGATTTTCGATATCTAGCTTCGACGATAAACTTCGAGATCGCCCCCTATGACGAAATGTCACAATATTTAGTACACATGAAAAGAAAGCTGTTTAAAGTTGGGACCAAATTTGAGCAATTAGAAGCCAAGATATGTACTTTTGAAGAATTTTAAGATATGTGGTAATTGTTCATTGACATGTAACTTCGAAACGGTGTATCTCAAGATAAATCCTTTGATAACTTTTTGTCAGCCTTTTTTGTTACAACCAAAACAAATTGGTTGTAAACATTAGCGTTCACTAGATAATAGACAAAATGACATTTTGTACAATTACAGCGCCCCCTATGGGCCAAATTTTATGGCATGTGCTGTGCTTTTAGAGTTTTTCTGTGCTGATTGTGCATGATGTATTTTGTGCAGTTCCCACCTTCTCGGTCCAAGATATTGGCAATACAAAATTCCAATTTTTGCATTTACCCATATCACTAGGTGGCGCTATGCTTTAAGTGAGTGTTTATGGGCTGGGTCGATACGCCTCTGTAACACCGACATATCACACAAATTTCATGTTCTTGGGTGAAATGTTCATTGAGTTATTCAGCAAAAACTTTTGGGCGTCTCCCCCTCTTTGATGGACACTGGCACAGCGGGGCGGTGGCCCTTGGGGGCCAAAAGCTTCTAGTCGCTCAAAAAGTTCTAGGGCTACATGCTTCGCTAGCGGCGGTCATAATTATGTGTTGCAGTGGCTGTAGCACAGGGTGAACTTCCACTGACGCACAAGAAACTATACCTCACTTCACTTGAAGGTTACCTTACCTTACCTTACGGAGTAGCTCACAGAACTAAGAGATATTGGTACAAAAATTGAATGATTACTTTTGTAAGATGCTAATAATCACAGATATGACTAACAACACGGATCACAGTACACAGAAAGAAACAAAGGAACTCTCTGAAGAGAGTGTGTGAGGAGATATTGCCTTAACCTTGTGACCTGTTCCCAATACAGCATATGTTCACAGCCCTGAGCCCATTAATGTTAATGCACCTGTGTCATTAGGAATGGTGGCGTGTTCATATACATGTGGCCATTAAGAGGAATGTGTGTCTGCTGTAAGCAATAGAAGTGTGTGTGGTGTGCGTGTGTGTGTGCGTGCGTACGTGCGTCTGTGTGTGTATGTGTGTGTGTGTGTGTGTGTGTGTGTGTGTGGCGGGGGGTGGTGCATGTCTATGTTTCACATGTGTGTGTGTGTGTGTGTGTGTGTGTGTGTAACTGCACGTAGCTCATTTGACTGAAGAGTGGCTGTGTGTCAACCTGCATTATGGAGCACATAAAGAGACAGAGTGTGTTGCATTGAATGAGGCTCTTTGTAAGCAGTTGGGCAGTCATAGCTGTCTGCTGCTATGGGCACATCATATTCCCACCATATCGCTTATTAGGAGCATTTGAAGCTTCACTTTCAGCCTAAAACAGAAACACACACTTACGGGTAGTTTTTAACATATATCTAAGTTCATATATTGTATTGTACATTATCACATCATTTGTGTGTGTTTGTTTATGTGTTAATTGTATAAGGTATCCTTAGCTGGAGCAGATGTTTAATGCCTTTGTTTTTAATGTTATATTACACATGCACTAATGCAATCACATCAGGTACATGCAGTTTTTCTTTACTAGCACACACAGGTGAAACACACACACATGCACACACACACACACACACACACACACACACACACCGACTACTTCAGCACAGGCACGTGCAGCCTTACATGAGCCACCCTCAGTCCTCTGTCATCTTTTTAGCCACCTGCCCACTCCTTATTTCTGGGTAATCATCCTTGTCACACACACACACACACACACACACACACACACACACACACACACACACACACACACACACACACACACGCACACCTGAGTACCCATCCCTTTTGTCACCTCTTTATCAGCCCCTTATTTTAGTCCTCATGGTGCCATTTTGGGAGTGATTTGAGAGGTGTGCCCGGATCTCCAGTAGCAGTAGTGCGGAGGCTATATCAGGCCCAGGATAAATTGAGAGGTGAAAATTACAAAATGGATCCTGGAATACGGGGAGAATTGAAGCAGGCATTGTGTTGGCGTGTGTATCACACACTCTTAGGCAGAAACACACATGCGTGCACACACGTGCATATGCGCACATACACACGCGTGCATACACACACATACACACGCATACACACACACACATAAACACACACACCCCTATACACACACACAAATAAGTACAGCTACAGTTGATGACTAAAAAAAATAACACCCAGCTACACACACACACACACACTCAAACCCACCCAATCACACCCACTTACACACACACACAATCACAGAGAGCACGAACACATCACACATATCCTCTCTTTCTATCTCTCTCCCTTTCAGAGAAGCTCTCACATATCACACCTTGCTAATAAGGTGGGTGAGTCACTCCCAGGTCTTCACTCAGAGTAACAAGGTTGCACAGAATACGTTTAGCCGTATTGTAGACGCATGTACACGTGTGTGTAGAGCAAATATATTTATCCACTCAGCCTGCAGGGCATAAACCAACTCTCGTTAGCTGAGGCAGGGCTTGTGCCACTGGATGCGTAAAGTTTTGTCTCAGAGGATATTGATTGTATCACTAGATAGTGAGCAGCATCCTAATCACTGGGGCTCTTTTTGGAAACAAATAGATTAATAAATATTGCAGTGGGACTTACCTGGTAAAATAAGGGACAAAGTAAAAAATAAATAAATTTGTTTATTGGCAATGGCTTGGAACGTGTCAAGCAAAACAACTAATTTCATTATTCGTTATCCAAGAAACTGTCACGTGTCACTGCCATATTGTTTATCCCAACATTTTGAAGTTGTCTTAAATATTTAAATTGAGTAGTACATGACCTGTTTCTTTACAATAGTCTTCTAACTGATACATCCATTTTTAAATTTCTCAGGGACTCAAGGAGCTAATAGCAGCACAGTGTAATGTTGCCACAGCTGGCTGAAAAATTAAGCTGCTGTGGAGAGGAATCACGCCTGCCACACTCATTTAACATCTTTAAAAATATTATAAATAAATAAATATTTAACACTTAAAAACAAGATTGGCTAATTTAAAACACGGAAAAGAGACATCAGCAGATATGGCTGGAAATTCTACCCTAAGTTTAAAAACCTGTTGGCTCGTTAAACCAAAAATGAACATTTTCATCTTATATACTGTTTGAGATGTAGTGGCCATAGAGCAAATTAGAGGCATTCTGTGATTATGACGTGCACAGAAGTGAGGCAGAAGTAACAAACTAATTAAAAATGTTTAGAAAAAAAGTAGGTTCACACTAAGGGCTCATTTCCACCGCCTTGTTCAGCACGTAGCCGTGTTCAGCGCGTGGGCGTATACAATAGGTTTGTATAGGGACAGAATACGCTCAGAAGTGGTCTAATCTAGGAAATGGTCTAATCTATTAACGTGCATTCTAAACGAATACGGACAGAATACGGCCACGCGCTGAATACGCATAGAGTGCGGTGGAAATGGGCCCTAAGTGATGTTTCATTCAAAAAAAAAATCTGAATGTTAATTGGTGACTCACAGTATATAACAATGCATCTAAAGGCAATTCCTGCTTTAGCTTTACCTTGAACATGAATTGGATTAGTGCATGAAAGAAGCCAAAGAAAGAAAGAAAGAAAGAAAGAGAGAGAAAAATAAACAAAGAAAAACAAATGAGATGAATTGAATACGAGAATGGTGCAGAATGTTCTGCCACAAAACCGTCACGCAGGCTGGCCACGTGCCACGTGCCGTACTTCCAGCGCTGATCATCTTAATTACTCTGCCGAACGTGCTAGCTGTAAAGCAGATGGCCAGAGCATGCATATTGTTCCATGACCCTGCAGCACAAGTGCACCGTGTTGGCCTATATGATGAGGCATCACGAGTAAGTGTGTGGCTGATAATGAAGCAGCAGAGCGCACTCAGAGGATATATTTATTTCTATACTATTTATGGTATTTATATTATTGCCAGACTGTTCTATAGGACTGCTTATGACTATTTGTTTGTTTGTTTTGTTTTTGGTGCACTTGATAAACAGGAAGCTGGGTGTAGTGTGTACAGCAGCATGGTCAGATGCTGCTGTAATGAATAGCTGGCATTCAAATACAAAAAGAACATTTGTTTATTTATATACTATTTATTATATTTATATGATTATAGACTGATAGGATTGTTTATGGCAATTAGTTTTTTCCCTAGGTGCACTTGATAAACAGGAAGCTGGGTGTAGTGTGTACAGCAGAAATGGTCAGGAGCTGCTGTAATGAATAGCTTGCATTCAGACACAAAGAACATATTGGATGACAGCTGTGTATGCTGATGCGTTGTGTATGCTGTGTGCTAAATAAATTTGAGCTTAAACTTGAGATATGACGGAGAAATCCTGAATGGATTGTAATATGGATTCAGCCCCATTGTGCCCTTAGTGACTAGACTGCTAGTCTTAGGCTTAGGCTTAGTGATGAGGGATTGGTTTGCATACATGTTCATCAATATTTTTAACCTCTGCTTAACCTGGACACTGAGCCTAACCAATTGTGTCCTTTCTCTGCGGTATCTATCACTGACATAGCAATGGCAGGGAGCAAAACAGGAAAAAACAACTCTTTAAGTGTATGACAGCTTCTTTTGGCTAGCCTTCTTAGACTTGAGATTCAGAACACTAACAAATCTGCCCAGGGGCTTAGTGAGAGAAATAAGAAATCCATTCCAAATGATGAAATATGACAGATAAAATAATACACTAGCAAATAATTCACATAAACACTGAGCGCTTGCTTTTTTTCCGTTGGTTAGATGTTTGACTCACAGTCACAAAAAGACGGCCACACTTCCAAGTTTAGTCACTGTCTTTTTAATGTGTGTTTTCTTTTAAGCGTAGGTTAGAATGAAACAGACATTTCAGCCTCAGGGTTTCATCAGTGAGTCATCTGCATGAGTCCTCAGTGAGACATCCTATAGTTTGTAATGTATATTGAGAAAAAATAGGCATTACAAAGGCAGTAAATTAATTCGGGAGTGCCGTTGTCTTTTCATGATTGCTGAAGTACTGTAGACTATGTATATGTAAAAAATTCGAAAGAAATATGAGTCAGGGAGAGAAAATTCCTCAAAGAACTTACTTCCTTTTTCTTTTCAAACCCACCGGCCCAACCCCCCCTTCCCCCCCCTTCCCAAACCCTCTCTCTCCACCTCTTATCTGTGCTGCCTTCATAAGCCCCTATTAAAATCTGCGCCTCCACTGAATTCAATTATGTCACACAGGAAGACAAATATTAGAGGTGTGAAGCCTAAAAGTGCTTTTGAGGGTGGGGATGGAGGTCGGGGGGTAGTGAATGAGAGAAAAGGAAAAAAAATGTAGGCATGGCATAAGCCCATTTTCTCCCTTCATTGTGTGATGAGAAGGCGAAAAGGAGAAGGAAAGGGCAGAAAGCAGATTAGTGACTTTCCACCATCTTGTCCATCCTTCATCTCCTTATCTGCAACCAGATGCTCCTTCACAAACTCTACAAAGAGCGTGGGGGCTTCATAGATGGTGTGTGTGTGTGTGCACACGCATATGTGTGTGTGTAGGGTGTGTGTGTGTGTGTGTGTGTGTGTGTGTGTGTGTGTGTGTGTGTGTGTGTGTGTGTGTGTCCTACTTCCTGTCTTACTTCCAGGGCCTGGTGGGATGGTCCATCACTGCACACCAGTAGGAGAGATGGAGGCTTTGTACACTAGCCAGCAGGTGAGAAAATTGTTCTACGAGTGTTTTATGTTTGTGTGTGTGCGCGTGTCTGTTTGTCTGCGTGTATGTGTACTGTATGTGCATATGTGTGTGTACGCCAGTGAGTGTGCATGTGTCATCAGTGGATTAAGTACGAGCAGAGAAGTGGGACTGACCACAGGTGATGTTCATAAATTCGGTCAGTCTGTTAAGACACAGCAGGTCTGTCTGGCTCTCATCCTGGTGCGTCTTTCTTCTGTATCCTTCATAAATGTCTGACCCACTACCACCATTATTCGTACCTGTTGCAGGAACACACACTTTTCAAGCACTACATACTGTACTGTGTTGAAACTCAGTGTATTGTACCTTCAGTATTTACAGTACAAAAAATACTTGATTGACCTGGAACAGGTAAAAAAAGATTAAATGTTGTCTAACACATTATATGCACAATAATAATAATAATAATAATAATAATAATAATAATAATAATAATAATCTTTACTTGTATAGCATAATTCATACAAGATGCAGCTCAAAGTGATTTACAGTTTGGCAAGAAAACACAAGCCAACATTTCTTGCAGTTCAGTGGCGCCGGAGCGGACAAACACAATAACGCAATGACGTATTGACGCGATGTCCCATTTATACGGACTCTTGCGTGATGTAATAATGCAATGTCACAACGACGCAATACCCCGTTTATGGGGGCTCTTGCGTCACATTATAATGCAATGTCACAATGACGTAATGGCCCATTGATGCGGGCTCTTGCGTGAACACAGGACAGCGGTCCTTGTAGTCCAGAGGCGCCAGAACGAGAAAAGTTCATTGAGGCGCAATCGGAAAGAAAGAAAGAAGTCAAATTGCATGCAAGATGTTCAAGGTACTTTGTTACTGAAGACTTCTAACCTTATTGTCAATGAAAACACACCTTGCAACTGTACACATAAGCAATATAGAAATTGAAATAGAGCACAAAGGCAGTGAGCAGGCTGACATGTAAAAAATAGGCATGTTGTGGATGACTGTGACTGCTTGAGGAACAGAGTTTAAATTGGGCCGGAGCTAGGGTGACCAGATTTCCAGAGTCTAAAACCGGGACACTATGTGTGACGTCATGCGCGTGCACATTCTCTTAGGCATTGTCGTGTAGTAGTCTAGTCTGCTATCGAAGAAACCCGTTAAAACACGACCGCTGCAAGACTGCGAAGATTTCCCAGAGCGCACCTACCATTGTCACTCACACACACACACACACACATTGACTCTGAATTACTGGAAACTTCATTAGGCTTCAATTTAACAGTTTTGTATGTGCGATCGCTGTAATTTGGGCAGCTTGATGTGGTGTTGGGTGAAAACCGGGACATTTTTGCGTCCCGACGGGCTTTTGTCGGGACTCGGGACACGCGACTAAAAATCGGGACTGTCCCGGTCAAACCGGGACGTCTGGTCACCCTAGCCGGAGCGCTGTGGAGCTCAGCTCCCCCTCCTCACCTCGGCAATACAACCAGCCGAAGCTGAGCTCCCTCTGCTACAGTATTTATAGTAATACAATAGAGTGAGATATCGACCACTGTGAGTAAAGAAGCACCCCCCCCCCCCCCCCCGCCCCTTACAAAAGCCAATTTAATCACTGTTAAGGACACACACACACACACACACCCACACCCACACAGAGCAACAGCAAGACAAGAGGGTTACAGTGACCTAGTCATACACATGTCAAGAGAGTCCAGCAATGTGCTCAGTGACAAAAGATGTATTAGCTGGGTCTCGTAGATATCTCTGTTCAGACATATTGTCCTTGTTGGGCACCTCTGACAATGAACTGAGGGTCAGCATGTATCTTAAACAGGTTTTATTTGCTTTAGCTGTGTTCTGTAACTGACCATGTCCATGTATGCTCTTCTGCCTCATATCATGAACAGCTTGTAGTTCTCTCACATGGCTACGTGTGGGCCGTGCTACAGTGTTAGCAAGTGGCTGAGCTCAATGGTACACACATAAACACAGTATGTACACACACACACACATACACACACACACACACACACACGCTTACTGACTTGTACACACAGAGGCAGACACTGGCACATGCACATACAGACAGAAGCGCGCACACACACACATACGCACACAGACACACACATACAGAGAGACACTGGCACACACACTAATGCACACACACAGAGGTAAACACCCTGGCGTGCACATGCATGCACATGCACACACACACACACGCACACATGCACACACGCACACACACACATATACACACATATACACACAAGCAACACAAGCCCACAGGTCCAAATAAACACACATATACCAGCTTGCACACACATAGGCCCACACATGCAGAGAGAGAAAGTGAGTAAGTAAGAGTGAGTGAGAGAGAGAGAAGAGTGTTGTCTGTTTGTGTAATGCCTCATTTAGAGCCAGACAGTCTGATATCTGTGTATGTGTGTGTGTGTGAGTGAGTGACAGAGAGAGAGAGAGAGAGAGAGAGAGAGAGAGAGAAGGAGAAATGGACAGATAAAGAGAGAGAAACAGAGGGAGGTGAGTGTTTTGTTCAACTGGGTGTTCAACTCCAAGCTTCGCTGCTGGTAGACCTATACAATCCTCGAGAAGATAATCCACAGAAAGCGAAACAGAAAGAAAGACAGAGAGAGAGAAAGTTGTCTGATTAATCATTAAGATCAAGCAGACTACACCTCCTGAGTGATCCTGTGTTGTCTGTTTCTGTAATGCCTCATTTAGAGCCAGACAGTCTGATATCTGTGTGTGTGTGTGTGTGTGTGTGTGTGTGTGTGTGTGTGTGTGTGTGTGTGTGTGTGTGTGTGTGTGTGTGTGTGTGTGTGTGTGTGTGTGTGTGTGTGTGTGTGTGTATATGTGTGTTGGTACGTGTGCGTTTGTGTGCATTGGTGAGTTGATGGTTACATAGAAGTCAGAAAATGAGGATACACAAGAGGCTGATGTATAAATTAATAAATATCTACCATGTTTATCTTGATAATATCTCCTTAGGCTCGCTTTTGCCATTGGTTAAAATCTATTTTAAAACACATTACTAATAAATCTGTCTTCATGGGGTGGATTTTAAAGTAAATCAGTGCAGATTGTGGTGTTGTATTTTTAGACATCATGGAAAGACAGTGTGCTTTCTTTGTTGCTATGGTTATTTTGCTAATGCTGACTTACTGTTAGCCTGGTAAACCAGCCCCTCATACTTCATTTCATTTTGTAAAGAGGGTCTGCCAGTGCTGTATTGAGAAACGATTTCTTCCTGGAGGTGTGGGCTCTGCTGAAGTTTAAAACAAGTGGCTCTGCCTTTACCCAATCACTAATGTCTGGTTGTGGCATATTCAATTAATCTGCCTACACACAACAATTCAAATATAGTACACAAAGTCAACATCATTGCTCATAAACACTTCCTCTGTTTGCTGATTGGCTAGGCAAAAATTCTACCTAATACAGCAATGTCAATGAAAGCACTGCCAGACCCTCTGTATAAAATGAAATGGAGTACGAGGGGCTGGTTTACCAGGCTAGACTTACTGTGCCATTACTCCTAAGACTTCTAAAATGCATAGACATGCAAAAGTACACAAATGTCTGAACACAATTCCTCCTAAAACCAAATTCCTCAAGATGAACCCCAGAAAGGCAAATGTTCCCTCAAAAACGGCCAGCTTGCATAAATTGACACCAGACACGGTGAGTACGTAAGCACACACGTGGTAGGACTGCTGTGAACACACACTTTCTCTACGTTGTGATCACACATTCAGACGACTGAAGTACACACACTCTCAAGAGGGTGTGCTCTCTCCTTTTCTTATGTGGTAATCACACATAAGTCATACACAGACACACACACACACACACACACACACACACACCCAAAGCCACAGATGACTGAGGCTCAGGCAAACGAGCTCAATAATCTCACTGAAGCACGAACAGGCTGGTGATGATAGCGATGCACACAATTCATGCCTGGTGTTGATCACGAAATCATGATTAATCGTCACCCCGTGCTCTCATACAAACATTTCTGACAACCTTCCACTTTCTCACAAACACGAGCCAACACGCACAGCACACACGTAGATGCACTAATGTTACATAATAAAATGACATTCTTTCTGTCATATGTTGTCTGAGCCAAAGACATTTGATAGCAACCTCTGATAGCAAAATATTCAACTACGTACAATACAGACTGAAAGTGATGTAGTTATTCCACAAAACATTACTTTTACAGCATAGCACATGCATGGTTGGTCATGGATGCAGAAATCACAGCAGAGTTAGTTATACCACCATGACTTTTCTGGAAGTGTGGAAGGTTGGTACATTGATTTGTGTTTGTATAGATCTGGAAAGGTCACTCTATTTAGGACATATTTTCCATAGTGGATTGGAATAAAGAGTATGTTAAATGAGTCACTATCAAACAGCTTTGCAGGCATAGAGTTCTCATAAAACTATTATAAGCACTAATATATAATATATGATAATGAAGTGCAGTAGTGGTAGTAGGTTGTACATATTTTATTTACGACATGTAATTGATTCTCACAGTGAAGATAGTGGTATATTTTTTAGAGTGTAGATATATTTTTTAGTTGATTCTCACTGTGGAGGTAGTGGTATGTAGTGGTATGTATAATAAGAGGAGTAGAGATTATTTTATTCATTACTTCAGACCAGCCTACTCATGTCTGTTTAAAACTGAAATGTTTAACTCTCCCCTCTAATACCCAAAGAACACTAATGGTTTCCACCTCCATCCCATGGTCATTCACAGTCTCCCAGTTTTGACATCAGGTATTGACAACTCCTCGTTCCTGCTGTCCCTGGCTGGATTCAGTGCTTATATTGCTGGAATGAAGTTACATATATTATAGCCCCACTATCTGACTTTCCTCTTCCCTCTGCATCCTTCTATAGAGCAGAAACTGAAGAATGAACAAAATTAATTGTTTTACTGAAGAAAAAAGAAATCTGTAAAAACATTTCTGAAAATTGTGTTCTCAGAAAAAAAAAATTGTGCTATTTTCCAATTTCTCTCAGTCTAAAATTGTCAATTTACTATACAATCCTGGCTACAGCCTTGTTTTGAGTGTGTTTTGTATTTTTGTGCACCCCTGCACAGACCTTCAAAGGTCAGCGCTGTGTTGTTGCTCAGCAGCCATTATAGCTTGTAATGGTGCTCTGATTCTATTATGGTCCTCTCACAAAGCCCTTCTCGTTTTTGTCCTGAATTACCCAATTGACCCATTTTTTCTTAGACACACCCAATCCAAGACGGATCCAAATTGATCACATACACTAAGGTCATGGAGCAGTAGTGGAATAAGGGAGAGCAGGAGACAATGGGAGAAATTACTAAATTGTACAAGCTAATTAACCTGCACAGTGTAAAATAAGGTCAAGCATCATACATGAACATTTGTATTGAAATGTTGAACAATAGGCAGTGAATAATCAGAAGAGCCCTTGATCCAGCTGAAGAAAAACAGAAGAGGGCTGACCCAGCAAGTGAACTGTTGAACCTGAACTTCTATAAATATGTATAAATCCTGCATGACCTGCATGAAATGTAACATCACGCTTTTGTCCCGTGTAATAAACATTGTCATATAAATGCAGAACTCTGTTTTTGTTTCACACACACACACACACACACACACACACACACACACACACACACACACACACACACACACACAAATTTTGTTTTCTTGTTTAGTGTAGTTTAGTGTAATATTACAATTGTATTTCTTAATGTATGTTACTGAGCTTAGATGATGTTGTTACTACTATATTAATGGCAATAAAGATTCTTGAAATTGAAATATTTGTGCGAGCATCACAATTGGTCAGAAATAATGGTGCCAACAGATTACATGGGTTGACAGACATGCAGAGAATGCTGTGTGACTGTGGGGTGTAAACGTCATGGCTTATGTCCACAACCGCGGCCTGGCTGACGCCTTTGGGTTTCGAGATATTGCAAGCTAAAGTGTTTATACTCTGGCTAGCATTGCATAAAATCACATCCTTTAAAGGCACATTGATAAAAGTTTCACTGTCCATTTCTGTTTGAGTTTCTTTCTATAAGAAGGAAGAGAATTTCAGAGAATTAGTGTTTCACAGTATTTCCTACTCTCCTCTTTGCATCACATATCGCATCCTGTTCAGACACATCTTGTGTGTGACTGGTTTGCTGATGTGAAACAGCTCTTGCAAATCAGATGCACGTCACAGGCAGATGATGCAGGTCTGAAACACTGGCAATGTGTGTGGAAATGTGTAATGCTTTTGGAAAAGGTACAGTAAAATGAAAACTACGACGTACTTGAAGAATATAGAACAGATTTTGCAGGTCCTTATGCCAAACACCCGATGCTTTATTACAAACATACCCCATGTGTCATAATCATTCTGTTCCATCCCGCCAGATTTTAGCCCTGCACTGTACCTGACAACAAGGTGACATCTATGAGGGGAGGACCACAGTAGCAACACAGATGTGAACTTATACCTAAACGTTTATGCTGCAAAAGGTGCACGGCAAAAGAACTAACGATTCAATGTTCTCTACATCTTCATTAGAGCCAGGACACGTGCCACGTGTTGGGGCTCCTATTTCAAAGAAACCCTAGAAACTGCAGGACACTGGCACAACATTGGGAGGAAGCCTCAACCGCTATGTGCCTGTCTGGTACTAGAACACACACACACACACACACACACACACACACACACACACACACACACACACACACACACACACGCACACACACAAAGACACACACACACAGATGGGCGGGAGCACACAGACACACAGAGCAGAGTACGGATAACCCTGTTTCTCTCTGGCACTGACCCGCTAAGGTCCTCAGACCAAGGTGAGAAAATAATGGCTTGTTTTGTACCGTGGCTTTCTGCTTGGTACACAAAGACAGGGCCCCTCTGGCCTGGCCGTTCCTGTGAGCCTTCTTACAGCGCCGATAATCTCTGCCCGCCTTTGTCCTGAAGCCACGCGGCGCCGCTGTGGCAGCTTGCTAAAATATGACCCCGCACGTGTCCTCCTTTAATATGCATAACTGGGAACATAGTGGTCTAATTACTGGCCAATGGGACGAGGCTTGAGCTTTGGCTCATCCCACCCATGTTACACAAACTTATCACTGACAACCACCCCCCGCAGGCGGCCACCACTGGGGACAGGAAAACAGCCAGTCTCTCTCTCTCTCTCTCTCTCTCTCTCTCTCTCTCTCTCTCTCTCTCTCTCTCTCTCTCTCTCTCTCTCTCTCTCTGTCTCTCTCTCTCTCTCTCTCACACACACACATACACACACACACACACACAGGGTTGACTGGAGAAAACAGTGCAGACATACACACACACATACACACACACACAGGGCTGACTGTAGAAAACAGCATACACACAAACACATACACACACACACAGGGCTGACTGGAGAAAACAGCGCACACACACATACAAACAAACACACACACACACACACACACAGGGCTGCCTGGAGAAAACAATGCACACATACACACAGCCAGAAGAAAATAACATTAAAACAGATTTTTGGTGTTCCAGTCACTGCTCCAGCTGTTCTCACTAATAGTTTACATTGGACAGGATGCACTTACTATTATAAACACCAGAACAACATCAGCGTGCTGTGCCAAGTTTAAGAATTTATATTGTACTGATACAGTACACTGTCACTGTGGTGTTTACCAGATTCTTAGTTTGAATGTTGACATCATATTAAGTATTACACGAGTAATTCAGCACAGAAATGTCTTTGTTTTTCCCCCAACCTAATATTTTCATAGACAATTTGTCCAACAATGTGATACAAACTATGTAAACAATACCAAAATAATCACAGATGATAAAATTAGAGAGGCATGGCAGCTACCTCTATCTTTTCTTGGTGTAAAAATGATACAAAATAACATCAATGTTCAATCACCTTACCCCATTATACCCAGTGGAGCATCACATGTCCTCTATTACATGGTAATGGTATAAAAGTGCATTGGTTTCAGATGCCAACAATATAGTAGCATAACCTAACTTATCAGAATTCAACATGCATATGCAACATATTTCATTATACAATAGTTAAATTCGGTCGAACAATTTAGCAATTTCTGATTGGACAAGACGCATTCTAAACGTCACTAGGAGTGAAGATATCACACGGTTTACCATGGGTGACTTTTCACAGTTGATAATCACTCCGCCGAAGATACAATGTAACCGCTAAAACTTTAAACCAAAAATTCCATTCCATCCACTTCAAAAAACAAGCTAGGGAGAAAAGTGAAAAAGCAAAATCTATCGAAGCTATGGAAGATTTTAACATCTCGTTTGATCTAAAATATGAGTCAGATGATGACGAGAGAGAAGAAACGGATATATGAATTCTTTGCATCTGCAGGTCAGTACAATATGTCATGATATGCTAATATTAAATAATTAAAATCACCATTAAAATACCCCAATGATAAAACTGTAACAAAACTGAATCATTAATTGGTCTTTTTGCACTGTATGTATATGAACATGCTTGTACAGCAAAGTAAAACAAAGACAAAATTCCTCTGCACAGACAGGTATTACCGATGAGGAGGTGCTGGTGGGTTGCAGAGGGATACAAACATTAGAAAGGAAGACATCACCACCGCACACTCACATGTCCATTCTCAGGAGAAATAAACCAGGGTCACATGACATCACAGGTTCAAAGCAATCACAGTAGGCACGTTCAAGATCAACTCCAACTGACCACCTGCAACAGCTATGGAAGATTTTAACATCTCGTTTGATCTAAAATATGAGTCAGATGATGACGAGAGAGAAGAAACGGATATATGAATTCTTTGCATCTGCAGGTCAGTACAATATGTCATGATATGCTAATATTAAATAATTAAAATCACCATTAAAATACCCCAATGATAAAACTGTAACAAAACTGAATCATTAATTGGTCTTTTTGCACTGTATGTATATGAACATGCTTGTACAGCAAAGTAAAACAAAGACAAAATTCCTCTGCACAGACAGGTATTACCGATGAGGAGGTGCTGGTGGGTTGCAGAGGGATACAAACATTAGAAAGGAAGACATCACCACCGCACACTCACATGTCCATTCTCAGGAGAAATAAACCAGGGTCACATGACATCACAGGTTCAAAGCAATCACAGTAGGCACGTTCAAGATCAACTCCAACTGACCACCTGCAACAGAGAGATCTGCTAGTGACTGCAGGGGAGGGGATACAAACGCTGCCATGAAGTTGGACACTCTGTACTACATAAGCAAGTTTCTAACCAGCATGCATCACGATTCGTCAGCCCTGCGCAGCCCTGCACAGTGCTATGTGACCTTGAATTCGCCTAATCGCAGGCGAAAGACAATCAACTATTAAAATCACATGCCCCAGGTATCCACCTAGACAATGACCCACCACCACCAAAACCACTACTGAATCACATTGCTTGACTTGTTGTTTGATTTGGGGGACCTGTATTTGTGTATTTAACACACACATTTAAGGTTAGGGATGTGTTTCACCACTTGTTGCTATATAGACATCCTAAATACAATTAATTCAACAAGAAAATCTTAACACGTCACTCTAGAATCTCAATGTCAGCACCAGTATACAACATACTATTACAGTATGGCTGAAACAACATGATAATGAAAGGCCAAGAATCACACAAAACTCAACAAATCTAAAAAGTGTTGTTCAAAAATAGTTTTAAAGTTTTTTTTTTTCAGAACATGCTTAAATCCTGTAATTCATTAAGAGCATTGGGCTCTACTGTATTAAGTTCATAAATCCAAAATGCTTCCCTTCTTAAAAGCTGGTTAATGAAATTGTCCCCTCTCGGATGGGATTTAACTATTTCAGTGCCAGTGAACTTAAGGGTGGAGGCTGATCCATGATTTTTGTCGCAATAGTGTAGTCCACGTTACCATTTCTAATGGCAGCTTTGTCTTCTCTAATTCTTCAAGGAACACTAAGTAGTTTTCGCCTTCAGTCACCCTACAGGTTGGGAGCAAAATTGTTTTTCACAGAAAACTACAGAGAGATGCTCCACTCCTCCAAACTCGCTTAGTACGGTTATAGCCCATGGAGGGAGGCAAAGCGAATTTAGAAGTGCTTTTCACCCTGTTACAAGTTGATGAGTTATTTAAGTTAAAACATAACTGCTTAGTGTTGCTTTATTTAAAGGTTGTATTTTGTTTGACCTACATACATTAAGCTCCATGGAGATTTTAATACATAGACGACATGTGTGGATATTTAATAATAAATTATTAATAAATTCCTTTATATGGTATTTTCTACCTGAATGTGGATGGTGCACACACTTCAGTGCACACTGTAGCTCTTTCCGCAACAACACAACGGGGGCAGGTTCTTGAATACAGGTGTTTATTTGGACACTGGACACTGGAGGCTCCACTCTCCGTTCACACCGTGAGAACTATGTAATCACCAACATGGATACATTCAGGATACAGTGTACAAACAAAGTGATACAAAGAAACAAAGAAAAACAATATAAAACAAAATAACAAATACCTCGTTGGCCGCTGGTTACAGAAAGAGGTGATCTTAACTTAGTTCTTCTGCGAGTAGTACCAGGCCTTGTTGCTGATACCGCTTAAGCACTATGATGTAAGGCTTGATGTCAATTAAAGGCAGAGCTTAGCGTTAATCTGCCTTCACCGTGACAATGGTAATATTGATATGCGTTCTCGCTAAACGATGCGCCTCACAAACAATTCGAAACCATAGCAGCTTCGAATATAAACATTTATTCCATGTGAATAAGGAAATGGAAACTAACTAGAAATTCTACAACCTCAGATTCTATGGAATAATAATAATTAATAATAAAGGAAAATTAATAATAAAATAAATAAATGATCAACTTAACATTTACACACACACTTCCCACATCTGTGGAACCCTATATATATATACTTTTGTTTTATTCTTTCCAAATCCTGTCTGTCATACAAAAGTCATTTTGCTATGAATGGGCCACACTTTGGTTGCTGGCTGCTGTTTCAGGGTCCTGGGGGACGATAAGTGGAGTGAGAGTGTGTCTGCATTGGGGGGCACAGATTGCTCCCTTAAGGTGTGTGTGTGTGTGTGTGTGTGCGTGTGTGTGTGTGTGTGTGTGTGTGTGTGTGTGTGTGTGTGTTTCACAACAAAACAGAGAAATTAGAAAGGTGAGGGCTGCAATCATACTGTGTGAACCTGTGTGCCAAGCAGGCTTAATATATTAATGAAAAATCAAATTCCCATATTAACTGAATTAATTCTACACTTCACTTCTGGATGTAATAGGGATCTTGGGGGTTGTATCAAATAAGGGCTGGGTCTCTAGTTTGGTTTTGAGACTTGAGTGTGCCCTCTAGCGATTGCATCACATACTCTGTGCATCCCTAGCGGGCTCGCAATCCTGCGCTCCTGTTCATACTCGGCAACAGGCAATGGGTCTGTATAGTATCTTATCATGAAATTACAGCAATTTAGCAAAGATTTTATGCTTTCTTACTAGTCGCAGGTACTGCTGCAGACATACATTTACATGCAGAGATAAGAACCATTTGAAATCTACTGTAATGTTGTATTATGCACTCAATGTCTCATGTAAAAATAAGCAGTGTCAAAGGAACTTCATCATTGTTGGGTACATAAAGATCAAGTAAAATAAGCCTACACACTTATAACATAGTCATATTTTAATGCATTGCAAAAACAAAGCAACACGACTCGAGGAGAAAAATAATCCAACCACCAGACATAGACTACTTTGGGTCTGATTACCGCCGAAAGGGACGAGGCTGACGTAAAACTAAGACTGCACCCTACCAACTGGTGACTGACTTGGTCGCCGGTGCGTAACGGGTGACGCGCTAGAGAGGAGTGGTTGCTTTTCTGTATAAATAGGCTGCATGAGCCGCTAGAAAGACACAAGACCGTAACAGTGCGCATCTGACTTGAGCTGAGCTTTGACCAGCAGCCTTTCGACCCACTTCTGACTTCAGAAGTTGTGCGCAGACATCGCAGTCATGATTAAGAAAATGACACCCTCGGAGAACGAGTTCGACATCCCGGCGAAAAACTGCTACAGGATGGTGATTCTGGGATCTACCAAAGTTGGGAAGACCGCTATTATCTCTCGGTTTCTCAATGAACGCTTCGACGACCAGTATACACCGACCATTGAGGACTTCCATAGGAAGTTTTACAGTATCCGCGGGGATGTTTATCAGTTGGACATTTTGGACACGTCAGGGAATCATCCATTCCCTGCAATGAGGAGGCTGTCAATTTTGACAGGTAAA
Organism: Coilia nasus; assembly: GCA_027475355.1. Lineage (NCBI taxonomy): Eukaryota > Metazoa > Chordata > Actinopteri > Clupeiformes > Engraulidae > Coilia > Coilia nasus. The sequence continues at coordinate 19,436,364 of CM050216.1, read as the reverse complement.
TTAAGAATTCAAATTGATAACATAGGACTTATCACAAGTTTGCATTGTTCAGTTTTGCAGATGCATAGTGATTTTTGTTATACAAGAGACATGTGTGGCATAAGTGCGTACAACTTAATTTATTGTGTTCTTCCTTCCCACAGGTGATGTATTCATCCTAGTCTTTAGCCTGGACAACCGAGATTCCTTCCAGGAGGTGCAGCGTCTGAAGAGGCAGATACTTGAAACCAAATCCTGCTTGAAAAATAAGACAAAAGAGAATATCGACGTACCCCTGGTGATCTGTGGAAACAAGTGCGACCGAGACTTCTACCGCGAGGTGAAGGATGATGAGATAGAGGAACTGGTTGGTGGAGATGAGCACTGCGCCTACTTTGAGATCTCAGCCAAAAGGAACTCAAATGTGGACCAGATGTTTAGCAAACTTTTTACAATGGCCAAGCTGCCCAGCGAAATGAGTCCTGACCGTCACAGGAAAGTTTCTGTGCAGTACTGTGATGTCTTGCACCGAAAATCATTTAGAAACAAGAAATGTAAGGACGGCGACGCATATGGCATCGTGGCACCTTTTGCACGGCGACCAAGCGTACAAAGTGACTTGATGTACATCAGAGAGAAGGCCACCGGCGGGGGTCAGGGCAAAGACAAGGACAGGTGTGTCATCTGTTGAACATCTGAGGTTAGCAAATTGGTGAAGAGCTCAAATTCTTGTCAAACCAAGGAACGAGCTGAGCGAACTCTACCTGAGCACCCAGGTCTGAGAGAACTAGGCTCAGCGATGTTTCCGGTCGTGGAAGGTGACAGGGGTGGACTGGTCATGTTCAGTGAACATGGCATCTCACCTTCGATCTCAGGGTGACACACCGGGTCGAAATGTGTCCCTGGACAGTATTCTGTTTTACACTTGCGCTCTGTATTCACAGAGAATGTACAATCCCACCACACGAATGTGATATTGCATTTGTTTACATTTTGCTATATTTTGTAAAAAAAAAAAAAAAAAAAAAAAAGAGGAATTGTACTTGAATGCTTCATTGCATTATGAACAAATGTGAATCCACATGAATGTATATTTATTCTTATATGTCCGACGTTTACTTTTCATATGAAAAAGTGGTAAAAAATAAATCTTAAAAGAAAATTTCACTTGCAGTGTGTTCGATTTCTTTGCAACACTGATTATAGCCTGCTGCATTCTCTACACTATATTTAGGTCCAGGGGAAAACTCTTGATCAACCAGTCCTACAAGATGAGGCTTCGTGTTCTTCTCAGGATTTTATTGCAAAAAGGAAAGTGTAAAACAATCAGACAAACCTTCAAAAGTACAGAAACAAAACATCTAAGCTCACTCTCACTCAGCCAGTCGCAAATTCTAACTCACTCATTCACCCCCTCACACAGATATGCATGACCTTAAAAAATGGGAAGGCTAAAAAGTCCAGAATGCCTTCTAAGAGCAGTTTCAGCAGGGCATTGGCAGCTTGCTGTTATCTGATTAAGTTCACAAAGCCCCATAGCTCAGGATGCTTTAGGCACCTCAAACATGCAGAGGCTCTTGTACTTCTGCAGCAGCTGCTTCTTGGTCTGGACCTGCTCACGTAGAGTCTCCAGCTGCTGCTGCTGCACGGCGGGGCTCACGTCGATGCCTGGCATGACGGCGATCTGCTCTCGCGACTCCTGGATCTTCGCCTTCAGTTTGGACAACTCCTGCTGGACATCAGCACCATCCTTGTCCATACTGTGTAACCACAAAACCACAAAAATACAACAGCATTAATAATAAACAATAAAACACACAGTAACACACGTTTCCCAATCTGACTTCATACAAATGGTTTCCATTTTATCCAATTTTGGGCATTTCTTTCCATATCCTTGTGTGCATAAAAACCCAAGCGAAGGGCCAACATATGCAAGACAGTCAGTGAACTACTGACAAGTAATTTTATTCAGAGATATGTCATTATTGCATGTCCATAAAGGAGGTAAATAGGTAAATAAATGAGGTCGCAAGTTCAACAGCAATATTACACTACTCACATATTACTTATACTGCATAGGCCAACATATGCAAGACCGTCAACTACTAACAAGTAATTTTATTCAAAGATATGCCATTATTGCGTGTCTAGAAAGGAGGGAAATAAGTAAATAAATGAGGCCGCAAGTTTAACAGCAATATCTCACTACTCACATATTACTTATTGCATTACTTATAATGAATCATATAGCCTACGTAAGCTATGCACTCGCTCATTAACTACCACATAGCGTCAGGATTTGATGTAAAAACAAACGCAACGCTGATAACAGTCTCCTCATGATTTGAGCGACCACATCATCTACAACAAGATAGGCTCATAATCTGGCAAAAAGCAGATGACCTATATCCATCACACGCTAGACGATAACGTTAGTGTACACAAGGTCAATTAATTAGTTCAGTCCAGTCTTAGAGGAGTTGAGAATGGCAACACAAGCTCAAATCGATTTTTGGTGCAACGATACATTGCCATGCAAGTGGCTAATTTGATTTTAGTCAGTACATTTCACTTTCAATTTAACAAGTTAGGGTTTAAGCGCCAGTCTGTCATTAGTGTTCAGTGTTCATTAACTGCATGCACATCAATCATTTTTACCATTTACCATTTTATGATGTCGTGAACCAAGGGTAATAAGGAAAAATCTTCATCTACAGCTTCTTGTTTCGTCTTGTCGGCAGCCATTGTTGATCCTTTACTTCGGCGCTGGAATATGACGTCACCGCTACGCACTTACAATTATTTCTTTATTTATGCTGTAAGGATGTATCAGAAATATCACACAAGGGTAGTCTTCACACCAAAAATATTGCAGTAAACGACAATAGAGACGTTAAGTCAAACAACCTTGGCACAGCCTTGAAACATGTCTAGGGGATTGTTCTAACCACAGCTCACAAAAGATGTTTTTGTAGTCTAAGGTCATTGGTAGATATAGGCTATGGCCTAAGTCTAATAAATTGCATTTATCAAATCAAGCCACAACATAGCATGGCCACTTTATATGTGGAGAGGAGGTAAGATTAGGCAGTAACTCAGCCAAGGTGTTGTTGTCTACTATTTTTATTATACAGAAACTCAGACCATGTGACATTGTAGGCTTATTTATAGATTTTTGTAAATTAAAAGTTTGTTGTTGCCTGTTTGGTAAATGTGTAGGCCCATTGGCCATGAGAGTCGTGAGGTTTCTAGGCAGAAAATGTGGATTCACATATTTACAGTCTTCACTGGGCTTTGGACCAGTCTGACTAATACACTGACCCATAGTTGGCAGCTTGCAAAAGTCAGTGATTAAGTATTATTTGAAATTTTCTGCAACTTCGAGCATATTTTTATGAGTGAATCTTTTAAGTGGAATATGTTAGCTGCAGCAGAGACACTGAGATTATTGATGTATGAATTGTAAGGAAAAGCATGTGTTGTTCTGTTTTAAAGACCCTCGTTTTGTTTGTATGTAGTTGTTCTGAAGTACAGGTAGGCTGAAAAGCTTAGTAGAACGTAAAAACTTAATTCATTTTCACTTTGATTCATTTTAAATCAATACTTCTTTACCTTTTGCAGATAGAAAGCTAATATGGTGTGCTGTTATCTTTAGGACTTGTTTGAGAAATTCATTTAAAATGTAAAGGTTGGCGTGACCTTAAACGCTTCCATGTGTAAAGCAGTTGAGGTCAGCCACTTCATCTTACACTTAGCAACCTCTTGCCAAAGCCCCTTCCCCTAGCCAGTCATCTGTGCAGACTGAAGCAGCTCACCCAAAGCCCTCTCACAGCAGCACCACGCTCCCTGCGCACTGTGCAAACACAGAGACGGAGAAGTGCGGTGAGTATATGGGGCAGGCATGCCACTCAGCACTTCATATCTACGTCAAAAGGCTTCTTTCATCAGACAACGGATAGAAAAAAAAAAAACGTTTCGCACTCTGCACAATCAGCGTTAAACACTCAGCATCACCAACACTGTTCTGCTTTGTATCTGACATCAGTAATACTGGCATGGTTGTGTCACTGAAAACAAATGATATGAAATAGGTCTTGTGCCACGGTGTCAGCAGCTGATTATCTGCAAACATCATCAGAGCAAATGTGGCGTTACAGCCACTTGTGCTCCTCTGCCACTCAGTCACTAACCAGTCTGATTGGTAGCCCTGAATGTTCTCAGTTAACATGATTTTCATTTGTATGGCAAGCTAACCCTAACCCTAACCCTTCATTGTCAGTCTTGAATTATTTTCTAAGACTTGGACGTTTTGATTGCACAGACCGTAGTTTATTAGTCCTTGTCACACTTACATAATTCTTACTCAAATTTAAGCTACAGCTATTGCCATCATCAGCATAGCATACTGAGAAATAAAACAAAAAAGAGTGTGTTTTTTAATAATGAAGCAAAATTGTCACAATGTTATGTTTGTGTATAACTGACGTAGTGTTATAGACTGTGGTGTCTTGCTAATTCTGCCTGACCTACATGTGTGGAGCTGCCTGTCTTCAGGATTACTGAGGTGCATCCAAGCCCACGCAGCTATGTCAACGATAGGATGTGAAACGGGACCCATTGAGGTCCTATAAGCCAGGTGGCCAAGGATTAGTGGTGTAAAACCTATCATATATATGTCCTGAGAAGCATCATAACATTGTGATAACATAATATAACATAACCAGGCAACTAGGGCATATAAGTGGGTTGACAGACATAACATGAGGTATAGATTAGCAGAATATTATGAAATTTGCCTGGTATCATTGTAAATTATATAATTTAAGCACTCTCTTTAAGGGTTTGTTTTCCATTTCCTCAACCTAAAAGACATTGATCCTGCTGCTGATTTATTTTGCTTTCTGTTTTTTTCCTTCTTCTTCGTTTTGACATGTTAAAAACTTAGATGTTATGTAAGATGAACTTTGAGTCAGCTTCACATCTACCAACAAAGAGGGACGAGGGACAGCAACATGACCCAGTTACACAGCCTGCTTTCCTTCCCATTATTTCCTGTTTGCTGTTGAGTCAGACAGGAAGAGCTGAGGCCATTTACCTGAGCTTCAGGGGGTTGCTCTACCTTCAATAACGTGTCAATAACATCCTTACCTTTCACCATTCAGACCCACAATTACATAATGCTCAGCTAGTGTGTTGGTCCTGAACCAAACCTCTGGGACTTTCTTAGGGTTCATATGTGGGAAATTACTGGATTTGTATTAAAGCCTGTAGGTAGGACAATATTAATTAAAACCTAAAATATGGTAAATAATAAATAAATTAAAAGTAATAATAAAGTGTTTGGCTCAATCACCTAAACAGAAATTTTAAGTTGTTAGTGTTTTATTATGCTAAGCAAAGACACCGATGTTTGGATTTTTTGGGGGATGCTATTTGTTGTTGTTGTCATGTCCTCCTGCTGAAAGCACTTTACATCGCGTGCATGTAGATGCTGTGTATGCCAGTACTCTGGATGCCCTTTCTGCAGACTGTGGAGCTGTGGCGTCAGAGTGGGCCGGGCGGGCACGGTAAGGGTTTTGTGCCAAGAACAATGGAGGCTGATTGCGCTTTACGTCAGTGGGATCCTATTAGCAGCTCTCACCTCCTAAGGAAAAGCAGGGAATATTGTAGACCACTTTTTATGTCTCTCTCTGGGTGTGTTACAGTAAAACCAGCTCGTGACCCTCTGCTCTGGTGTAGTTGTTTTCTTGCTGTGCTTTCAGTATATTGTTCATTGTGGCTCAACCAAGGAAGTACTATTACAGTATTAAGGAAGAATTATAAGTATTGTTATATTTTTTTGCTATGTCAGTCTGTCAGTCCTACAAGATGTTGGTGGCAAAGGTTCTGTTGTGAAAGAGGGATGTTAATTTATTACATGCACATTAATGATTGATGCCATTGAACACATTTTTACTAAACGTGAATATGGATGGTGTTGCAACTTCTCTTCCTTTTCCAAAGTCGGTGTAATGTGTAATCGTTTATTTGTCACAAAGACACTTGCGTTTCTTGGAAATAACACTGGCATCAAAGCAGTTTGGAGTGACCTCTGTGCAGTCAGTATAATCCTACAAAAGTTCTAGAACTTTCTTATTCCTAGATGCGTGCCATTTTCTGTCTCATTGCTTATTTAGTTTTACATATTAACCTGTTTCTGCTGTTTCAGAGTTTACTCTAAGATTTTTAATTTCTTTTATTGACAGTAACTCACACAACCATTCTTCTACATCCACAAGGCTCTCTATCAGTCAAGTGGTGTAAATTGTGAGAGTGCATTGGGATTTAAGCTGACCCAAATAATTCAGAAAAGCAACCATGACATTTCACCTTGTCCAGTCCTATGTAAAGCCCCTCGCTAATGTTCAACTTTGCATACACATGGCCATGCATTGTTTTGTGTTGTGCTGTACTTAGGACCATACTGCTTTTGTGACCCTGGGTAGTCAGGCCCACTTTTCCCTCTACTTCGCCAGCCCTGGTTACACTGTGTTACACTGCCTTGTGTTGTACTGCATTGCATTGCTGCGTTGTGCTGTGTTGCTTTTGATTGTGTTGTGTTGTGCTACATTACATTGCGTTGTATTGTGTTGTGTTGTGCTACATTACATTGCGTTGTATTGTGTTGTGTTGCACTGCATTGTGTTGCACTGTCTTTCGTTGTACTGTGTACATTGTGTTGTGCTGTGTCGTGTCGTGTGATGTGAGGAGAAGAGAGTAGAAGCGGAGAAGAGCAAAGAGCAGGAGAGGAAAGGAGAGGAGAGGAGAGGAGAGCTCTGTCGTTGCACGCTATCGTGTGTAAACAGGGTCAAAGAACAGGAAAGTGCATCCGCGTGGGGAAGTGTGGGCGACCAACAGTGAAACAAAAGGTGTGTGTGCATCCATTAACCCTCTCGCCTAAACCACATTCAGTCATTAACGCTCATCCGGATACACACTCTTCAGCTGAAAGTCAATTATCAACATGGAATATACTCATTCAGCCGAATACCTCCACATGGATACGCTGCCGTCGCTCAGACAGACAAAATGAGCAATTATCAGTCACTACAGCTTTCCTTTCTGTCATGAATAAATCGTGACCACACAGTTGTGTGTGGGAAAAGTGTGGCAAATAAGTGTTATCTAGTTATGCATGATGTTCTCCTTCTATTGGCTACCTCAGACATGTTCATAATTTTAAACTATTACAGTACAGGTTTTTGTGAATGCTGCATTTACTATGCACATACTACTAATCAATAACAACTATTAATCTTTTGTGTGTACGTGCATGACGTAACTTGCAGCTGTGGCCTAATGGTAAAGGAGTTGGTCTTGGGATAGGAGGGTTGCAGGTTCAAATCCCATACCAGTAGGAAGAATGGTCGGTTACTAGCTTTGTCCTGCACCCTCATCCATGGCTGAAGTGCCTTTGAGCAAGGCACCTAACCCCCAAATTGCTCCAGGGATTGTGCCTTTACCTAATTGTATGTCGCTTTGGATAGGCGTACTGTAATGTAACTTGAGTGACAAATGATTTCATACCACTGTTGGCCATTTATCAAATCTTGCTTAACTTGTTATATCACTGATGTCAATGAGTATGCACAGCCTTGGAC
>CM050216.1:19288742-19423742 GCA_027475355.1 Coilia nasus | reverse complement strand
TGTCATACATGTAGAGATGCTGATTTTAGGAAAATGTGCAGTGGTCTCTTATTTTTTGGTCTCTTATTTTTTCCAGAGCTGTATGTTGTGAAGGTTATTATAAGTAATGATTCTCTCTCTCTCTCTTTGTCTCTTTTTGTCTCTCTCTGTCTCTCTGTCTCTCTCTCTCTCTCTCTCTGTCTCTCTCTCTCTCTCTCTTTCTCTCTCTCGCTCTCTCTGTCTCTCTCTCTCTCCCTCTCTCTCTCTCTCTCACTCTCTCTCTCTATCTCATTCTCTCTCTCTCTCTCTCTCTCTCTCTCTCTCTCTCTCTCTCTCTCTCTCTCTCTCTCTCTCTCTCTCTCTCTCTCTCTCTCTCCCCTTCTGCTTCTGACTCTGGGCTTTACACAGAAATGGCTGATAAAAGTGTTTCCTAGAGGTTCCTGCTATTATATGTTTGTCTGGAGCTGGAGCATGTTTGGTCTGAACTGGATTAAACAGGTGTGTGTAATCTGTCTCCCCTAATGAAGTATTGGCAATAACCTGTGCATGGGGGTTTATTTGTCACAGCGAGGGAAATAGAGCAATAAAAACCATAAAATCTCTTCACCACATACTGTAAACAACAACCTGCATGTTCCCCTGACTCCATACAAGCCAATAAAGATGCTTAGGATGGCAGCTGTCTGTCAACTGTGTTCTGTTGCTGAGGTTGCCAGCAAGTCGGGATGGCAAACTGTTCCGGTTTACTGTTTTTTTCCCCCAAGTTAAAAGGGAAATTTGTTGTTGAATGAACTTCGGGTGTGTTAAAACATGATAACGAGTTGGTATGTTTGCTGAAGAGCCAAACTATGCTAGCCTGTTACATTTTGAACTGTACTATTTTTGCCTTTTTTATTTTTTTCCGAAAAGGCTCTAAATGCTGGTGATAAGTGCACAGAGGAAGCCATTAAACAATTAAAAAAGCTTGACGTAGCTCCAAACTTCCTTTTGTGGTATAACAAGACGCATTTGAAAACATTTCTGCTCCGAGAGCACCTCCTTACCTACCAGCTCTGATTCACTGACCTTCTAACCTACACCTCACCTGCACTTCTCAACCTGTTCCGCTTGCGCTTCATCCCTGATTGCCTGTGATGGCTGTAGCTTGATTGCTGTCCTCAGTTGATGGGTGCTAGGGTGGGTAGGAGGAATGTTTCAGGTGTGTGTTGATGTCTGCTGTCTGTGTCATATATATGGTTGACCTGTAACAAGTGCCTGTGATTGCAACTGTGCTACTGTGCCGCAAGTCCAACTGCCCCACAGAGACAATAAAATTACTTACTACTACTACTACTACTACTACTACTACTACTACTACTACTTCTACTGCATTTGCTAGATGTTATGCAATGTTGAAGAGCATGGCAGCATGTAAATCTATTCCGGTCAACCCCAAAAATGTTTTTTTTTAAGAATGAAGCTAGAGAAATGAAGTCCACTTGAATGCCAAAGAGCCCAGTTACAGCCTCCTATGTCTTGTCTCTTTATTGTGGCACATATAATAGGTGTTGCCCTTGAGAATGCAGTTTGTCAGCCTTTTGAGACCCGTGCCAGTGTTGCAACCACTACAAGACACAGATGACAATTGTTTGTGTGAGTGAACTACACGGATGTCTTTCTTATAGGAGTTGGAGCTTCTGTGTGATATCTGTGTGAAAGTAGCGCAACCTGGAAGACTGCAGACTACAATCCAGTATACTACATGCTACAGTATCTGAAGTAATGATGACATAAGGGCCTGTCTTGTTTGAGGTACATCTTTTTGATCTATACAGCCTCAGTGCGCAAAATCAGACTGTGCATCAGTACTCTGAAAGCAAACTGCCCAAAGCTTCAGCACATGTAAACAAAAGCTCAAATAAACAGTATTTCTAACACACACGTGTTTCCCTGACCATTGGCGTGGTAGTGCTCTGGGGCTGCATTCACGGTTTTGGCCAACAGAGAAAGACCAGAAACACTAAACACTGCATTGATGGGGACACCAGACGAGGCTGTTGCTCATCACACAGTGGGTAGGCATGCACGATACTTAGTCATACCCCCAAATTTACACACTGTTTGGATAGGCTGTGGAGAGTGTTACATAAGATCTTTCTGGTATATGTGAAGGGGTCAAGGGTCACTATGAAACCCCTGCCCCCTCCTCCCCTTGGGTGAAGAGGGACAGCTGGTAACTTTGATTAGCTCATACAGAACACATGTTTTAATACTCAACACTATAACACACAAACACACACACACACACACACTCTAGGAATTGCTCATACAAGTCCTAGATTGACCTTAAGCCAGAGCAGTTGCATGAGTACGTTGGAGGTTTTGGTGGAAACAGTGTTCTACCAAAATATCCTTTTCCACAGAATATAAACCATTCCAAGACAGTTTGACTGCTACTATAATTGCTGTTCCCACAAGGTTTTTGTTTTAACATTCCTAGCAATGTGAAACACAACCAAAGTGATTTTGGCAAGAAATCAGCTGTCTTACCGTCAAAAGTGTCTATAATGTGGACTTACAGAATGACGTCACATTGTTGCAGAATACTTTTTTTTAAAGTAAAAATGAAAAACTTACGGTTAAACATACATGAGCAAAAAAATGACCATTTAGGGCAACACTGCATTGTTACATAAACAATAAAGACTGGCCTCATGGAAGATAAGTGTGCATTGTGTATCACCATCTCTGACCTTGGTTATGATCTTTAACCAAGTTTACATATACCAGCCTGTCATTATTACTAATAGATACAACACTAATAATACATAATTCTTACAAAAATTAGCAGAAATTAAAAGTCATGCATAACCATGAAACACATTTGTAGTGTTTTGTTGAACATGTGAGTTCTAAGAGTTTTCCCCTGGGCTGCAGCTGGGTGAAAATGCTGCTTCAGCTGCAGAGTCATTGCTGAGACCTCAGTCCCACACACTTTTCCCACAGGAGGGGGAAGGCGAGCCACACAAGACCCAATGACGAACTTTCTCTGCGTGTTTGCGTATTTGTGTAAGAAGGCTCACAGGAACGGCCAGGCCAGAGGGGCCCTGCCTTTGTGTACCAAGCAGAAAGCCACGGTACAAAACAAGCCATTATTTTCTCACCTTGGTCTGAGGACCTTAGCGGGTCAGTGCCAGAGAGAAACAGGGTTATCTGTACTCTGCTCTGTGTGTCTGTGTGCTCCCGCCCATCTGTGTGTGTGTGTGTGTGTGTGTGTGTGTGTGTGTGTGTGTGTGTGTGTGTGTGTGTGTGTGTGTGTGTGTGTGTGTGTGTGTGTGTGTGTGTGTGTGTGTCTGTGTCTGTGTGTGTGTGAGTGAGAATTGAATGAATGAATATCTTAACATTTTTTTTTTCTTATTTTGTTGTTTTGTTTATTGTTGCCTTACTGAAAACCAATGATGTACATAACGCCTCTAGATACAAATAACGTCAAGGTAAATCACAAATATCTCATGATGTTCTATATAGTAAGCAAGGTACTAGATGTAACATTTTAAGTATTCTCTGTTTTCTCTGTAATTTTTTTTTTTTCGAACAAACTGATCAAAGATGGTTTCAGACAAACTGTATGGCACCTACCCTGTTCCAGCAGGAGTCAAGGGTAGCTGTGGCTGCAGATGACAGAGAATGATGTAAGCGTTGCTATGTCTCTCATGTTTCGTGTTCCGTCTCTCGGCCAGAAAGTCTACCAGCCCATGCAAATGTTATCAGCCTGCCATCTCCGAAACATAGAGTCAAGGGCAGGTGCCAAATCACTCTGACAGTTCTTGACCATGAACGCACTCATTGCCTGCATGTGTGTGTGTGTGTGTGTGTGTGTGTGTGTGTATCACACAGACTGATCTCCATAAATAGATGGCTTTGTGGTTTTGCCCTTAACTGTCCTTTTCATGTTTTCCATGGATATGTGTTTACCCTGTGGATATGACTGTCATTTCTGTCTTTGTTTTAACACGTGTGCGAGACACACACACACACACAAACACACACACACACACACAGAGACACACGCATACTGAATCTCAAGCTGTCCTGTCAGACTGCAGTGAGTCAGACATGATGGGAGAGGCTGACAGGGACAAAGTGAAGCCTATGCCCCTGGCAAACAGATAGGACATTGTAGGACCATTCATTTATGTTCACGGACACACACACACATGCACAAACACAGAGAGAGGGGGGCATATACACATACACATACACACACACACACACACACACACACACACACACACACACACACACACACACACACACACACACACACACACACACACACACACACACACAAACAAGAAGCTTCCATCTTCTTGCCAGATGCAAACACATAGCTTTTGATATTATGTACTGAACTAAGGGTCAGCCTCAGTCTACTGGGGTATGGATATATATGTCTGGAGGTGCTTTGCTTTATCCAAACTGTCGCTCTGTCTGTCTGTCTGTCCGACATCGTGGAGACGACCATCTATCAGAGGATTTCTGCTTTGACAAACACAAGGAGAGCCCCTGAAGGCCCTGCTTTCTATGTAACGCTGTCCTCTCATTCACAATCACACATAAATTCTCTCTCTCTCTCTCTCTCTCTCCCTGTCTCTCTCTCTCACACACACACACGTACACATACACACACACACACACACACACACACACACACACACACACACACACACACACACACACACAAACTGTTTGTATCTCTTACACATGCCATTTACATGCCATTAAAACATGCCATTAAATTCATGCCATTAAAACACAATAATTCCCACTATTTCAGAAATGTACTAGGCTGTCTAGAGAACATTAAAGCCTGGATGGCTTTACATTTCTAAAATGTTAATAAAAATAAAACTGAAGTCCTAATCCTTCAGTCCAGTGCTGCCTGTGATGCATTATGTTGACCTAGGCCCCCTTGAATCATATGTCAACGACACTGCAAAAACCTGTCCGTTATAGGATAAACTTTTTTTTTTAATTTGTTTTCAAATCTCTCATGGTCTGGCACCTTCTTACTGTACATGTCAGGTCTTCTAAAAGTTCACACACCATCTGGGGCTGTTAGATCAGCTGACCAACTGCGCCTAGTTGTTCCTCCCTTCAGGCTAAACAGCAGGGGTGACTGACTGGGCCTTTGCAGTGATTACTCAGACAAGCTATGAAACGAGCTGCCACTACACATATGTCTGGCTCCTTCCTTGGCTGATTTCAAATCTCACCTTAAAACTTATTTTTTTGTGCCCTGGTGTTCATTAAAGCATGAATGTCTTATCGATTTATCTGTGTTTATTGTCATACTCACGTTATGTTGTGTTTCTGTTATGTTGTGTTTCTGTTATGTTGTCTTTATGTTTGTCTACCAAGTCATACTACCTTGCTTGTCCAGCACTTTGGTCAGATGTTGTTGCTGTTTTTAAAGTACATTATAAATAAACGTGATGAGCTGACCCCCATACTTTTGGCATGGGAATATGTAAGACTGGGGTGACAGTGGCTCAGGAGGTAAAAGAGTGGGTCCTTCAGCAAAACTGCTGAGCACCAAACTGCTCCTGATGACCTGGGTGCATTGCCATGCTCTCTGCCGTCAGCGTGTGTGAATGGATGAATGTGCTGCATTACACTGTAAAGAAGGAAGTGTATTTCTGTGTGGACATGGATATGCAGTGATACAAATGCAGAAGTATACAATAGCTTTAAAGGTCTTTGGGTGCTCTGCTGAGTGGAAAAGCACTATATAAATGTACCATTGGGGCAGTCATGGGCTAGCGGTTAAGGACTTAGCTTTGCAGCCTTAAGCTCACAGGTTTAATTCCCGACACTGACAGGTGGGTGAGGGGAGGCACTGACCAGCACTCTCTCCCATCCTCCTCCATGACTGAGGTGTCCTGAGCATGACCCTATCCCCACACAGTGCTCCCGGGTGCTGTTGTCATGGCTGCCCCCTGTTCATGTGTGATGGGTTAAATGCAGAGGTTGAATTTCGTTGTGTGTACTGTGTGCTTGCAATGACCAATGGGACTGACTTTTATTCTACCATTTACTTCCGTTTTGATAAGTATGGCCATCTGAGCTGCCCTGGCTCACAGGGCAAACCTCCCGTCACTCTCGCTCTCTAGCCTGATGGACACTGAACCCCAAACTACTCCCAGTGTGCTGGGTATAGCACCTTGTATGGTAGCCTATGGTGTACCTCTGAACCAGAGGTGGACAAACCAGCTTGAGAAAATAAAGGCCTGCCATATAGTCCTTTTGTTTGTGCTTTCACCATTTACCTCACCTACCTGCCTGGAGAGGCGTGTTAAGGTGCTTCCACACTGCCCCAACAAACGCCAACCAACTCCAACATTCTAAAGTTGGCAGTTGTTGGCACCTGGCAGCTGGCAGTCTTTAGAATGTTCAGAAAACCAACTGCCAGTCCACACTGCCCAGACTAAAAACTGACAAGACTAACTTTTGTCACTATCTGTTTTTGATCTTCAACATTTTTTTTTACGTGGGCAAAGTTGAAAGTGTACTGAATGTGGCCAAAGTAATTTTTGGTCTACATTGGTCAGACATTGTACAACTCCACCAGACCGGACCGACCATGTTGAACTCTTCCAACTCCATCCAACAAGAACAAACTAACACAGACTGGTGGTCCACACTGCCCCAACTGTTAGCGTTTGTTGGAGTTGGTTGGTGTTTGTTGGGGCAGTGTGGAAGCACCTTTAGTAGGACAGGACTTTTACTTTCTGAACCTGGGATGTCCACCTCTGCTCTGAACTGCCCGGCCCCAGGGAGCAAACCACCCGTCATCGCACTCCCTTCTCTGGGCCTGGTGGCTCACATGCGATGTGCTGCTGCCTGCTGAAGCCAGCGTGGGGGACAGACATGGAACATTCTCACTCCTGGCAGCAGGGTCTCGAAGGAAGTGCGAGGCAAAATATCTGACCGCATTCTCCGCAATCAGGCAGCGGGCAGCGGAACAGAATGTTCAAGACGCATAAGAGCCTCTGTGACTCAGTCGCCTGTGATGACAGTGGAGATGAGTTCCCTTCTGCATTCCAGTAAGATTGCCTTTAGCATACGTACACTGTAACGTTAATAAAGAAGGCTATCCTGAGGGAATATGAGGATTTGTGTGACTTTCCTGATAACATTTGTATTATTCTACTGTACATTTCTACTATTTCCATCTTTTTTGTTTTGTTCGTTACAGTAATATCTCACAGTTTGCCTGAGGTGTTTTTTGTGAATAGTGGTCATGGGTGTTGAACTGTGTAGTGTGTTGAGCTTGTGCTCTCTGCAGATACTGTACTTCAGTTCTTTTGCTTATTCATGTCAGCCACGAGGTCAGGATGACAAGTGCATTTCACATTGCTTTTAGTGACAAAGTTCAATTTCTCAAAGTGGTTTGGTTTTGTTCTCACATGGGCTGCCAAGTACACAATGTATCAGTCACGTGGAAAAGACGTTTTGCACCAGATTTAGCTACCAGCTACTTTGCATCTGTGGTCTTCAATGCTCCAGTCAGAGATGTGTATGTGATTGTGAGAATGGCCCAGTACTGAAAACAAAATGTATATGTCACTCACAACAGTAGCCCAGTACAGTTATCTCAATGATGTCACCAGTAACAGTGTCTGTTTCTCAGGGGACACACAATGTTAACATTTCGGGAAAGGCACTCCTGCCATACTGCACATTTTCTTATCTACCCCGGTGGCACTTTCTTTTTTGAATGATGACACCTAAAGCAATGGCTGACTGTCTACACTGAGAACTGTCAGTGGGTACAATTGGCTTCTTGCTTGACTTCAGGGAAATATAACAACAGAAAAGCAAGGAGGCAGACATTTGAAATGGGACTGTCAGGGCCCGAAATATGTTTTACTGTGAGTGGGTACAACCCATTATTATGGCATTTGACTTCCAATTCAGTAATAGAGGACTGTCTGACCTGTCCCTTTTGAGATCGGCCTGTTATCCGTAAAATGTCATCTCTCTCTCTCTCTCTCTCTCTCTCTCTCTCTCTCTCTCTCTCTCTCTCTCTCTCTCTCTCTCTTTCTGTCTTTGTGTGTGTGTGTGTGAGAGAGAGAGAGACAGAGAGAGAGAGAGAGAGAGAGAGAGAGAGAGAGAGAGAGAGAGAGAGAGAAAACAAGAGAGAGAGAGAGAGAGGTGGGGGGGGGATTGGGTACATGTGTATCTGAGAAAATCTGAATTCCAAATGTTAAACGTAAATTGATTATACTATAAAGTGCTTTTATAACTAGACTGATTTGCATTTTCAGGAACATTGTGAGCAGGCCCTTAGTTAACCCTGTTATTAACCTGTCAGTAAGCATGT
Source organism: Coilia nasus (assembly GCA_027475355.1). Lineage (NCBI taxonomy): Eukaryota > Metazoa > Chordata > Actinopteri > Clupeiformes > Engraulidae > Coilia > Coilia nasus. The sequence continues at coordinate 19,415,398 of CM050216.1, read as the reverse complement.
CACATCCCAGGTGGGTAATTGTTATCATCATATAATAACAATTAAATGTATTTGTATTTGTATTTGTGTGTGTGTGTGTGTGTCTGTGTTTGTGTGTGTGTATGTGTTTGTGTGTGAGTGGGTATGAGTACCTGTGTGTACTTATGCGTGTGTGTGTGTGTGTGTGTGTGTGTGTGTGTGTGTGTGTGTGTGTGTGTGTGTGTGTGTGCGGTATGTGTTTGTGTGTGTGTGGGTATGAGTACCTGTGTGTACGTATGCATGTGTGTGTGTGTTTGTGTGTGTGTATGTGTTTGTGTGTGAGTGGGTATGAGTACCTGTGTGTACGTATGTGTGTGTGTGTGTTTGTGTGTGTGTGTGTCTGTGTGTGTGTGTATGTGTTTGTGTGTGTGTGGGTATGAGTATCTGTGTGTATGTATGCATGTGTGTGTGTGTGTGTGTCTGTGTGTGTCTGTGTGTGAGTGTAATTGCACACATGCCTGTATTATTGCCTCCCACTTTTCAGGAATCTCACTCAGTGGTCAGTCAGCCAGACCGCCAACACCATCGCAGGGCAGTCACCTTCCAGGTGGCAAGGCCAGCGCACTTATATGACCCATCAGTACAACATATGCCCAAGGCCAGCTGTTAGTGCTGGAAGTCATTGGATGCTAAATTGGGGCCTGGCCAGCTGTGTTCCAGCTGTTCTGCTGGCTCAGCCCTTTCCCGTCTTGCTCTTTTCCCAGAATCGTGCCATCTGACATGAGGATTTCTGTATTATATTTGTCTGGGGATGATTGCATTGCTCACTCTCTTCCCAGCATGCTGCGTGTTAGCACACATGCCATTGTAGTTCTGGAGAACCGGATCTTCTTTGCTGACTGACATGCTTGTTGGGTTTTGGTGTTGCTGGACTTTTATTCTCCTGAATTTGTTTCCTACACAGACTGTAGCACAAAGAGCTTAACCTATTTAACTTCAAATAAAACAGACAATGTAGCAGAAAAACAAAAAATGCGGAACAGAAAAAGACAAAACACATAAACATGAAGAGCAGGAGAGATAAAGAAAGCAGTTTAAAATAAAGAGAGTATGTATCTATGGATGTATCTGGGATATAATGGCAGCACAACCCAGTGTTTATGAACAAGATACAAAGCCTATGAACCTTTTACCTTGCAAAAAGGAATGCTCACAAAATGACAGGTGGATGTAAACCTATATGGTAGGTGCATATGTCTATGGTTATAAATGAATAGCCTTTGCTTTCGTTGATGTTATTTGTCACTACATCTAAAAAATGATATCGCCAAGGCATGAGAGAGGACATTGCTTCTATACATCATGTTCTACATTTGCACTTGCAGTCATGGTGTTGCTCAGTTCTCAGTGAAGATATTTGTCTCTCCCTAGTGGTCATTCTGAGCATTTTTGTTCAAGCATTTCCTGCCTTGCAGCTAAAAGATAAGCCATATTGTAATTCAGAGCATGTAACACACAGGTTTCCTTTATGGCTTTTCATTATACAGCACAAAGCATCACACAAGAAATGCTCCTACAGCACAAGGGCACCAGAAGGGAGGCCTTACTAGTACATGACACAGACAGTAAGGATACCCAGAGTGGACAAAAAACACAGGGGCACAACACAAATGCACTAAAACATAACACAGACACACGAAAAAGAAAACTGTCCGTATATGCTTGTGCTGCATGGACACAAAGGGGTGAAGAGTAAATATTAAATAAATATTCAGCATTTAAACATTGCACTCCCTCACACTTTCACATTGTATTTTGAGAACTTTAGACACACGTAGAAATAGACAAATAAAGAAAAATGCCCAGATATAGAAACTGCACATTTTTGACACCAACAGTAAACACACAGGATTTCTGATGTTGTTAGCTGTTGTAGTGCCACTACAATCTCTAAAAAGCCTCCACACATACAGTACATTATGTAAATATTAAAGCAACACTAAATTGCTTTTGTCTTCAGTTGCCCTTCAGGTTGGAAGCAGATTCGTTTCTGATTTGAACTACAGAGAGAGGACGCGCTCCTCCAAATGTACTTAGTGCGGTCATAGCCCACGGAGGGCGGCAAAGCCTTTCACCCAATTACAAGTTGATGAACCACTAAAGTGATTTTGGAAACATTATTTTAAGGTTGAAAAAAACTACTTAATGTTGCTTTAAAATACACAGTCATGTAACTGAGTCAAGAAACAAGACTTCACTAACCATGGGTCATGGAATGTATGCATACTGTATAGGCTAGGCCTATATGATCTAAGGACTAAAGAAGAGAAATTAAGTAATGATTTGGTGGTATGGTTTGGACACAGATTTAGTAAAAAGTTGAGAAATCTTCTCTTTAAGGCAGCTGTCCTCTAATGTTTTACAGCACAAAGAATGTTGACTGCGAGCATAAATCGTATGCATGTAGGCTATGAACATTGAATAAAAATGTGTGCTTTATTGTCAGCTAGCAACTGTAAGAGGAAACGAAGAATCAGTAAAGACTGGCTGTGTGCATCATATGCTACACAAAAATTCTTTGTGTGCTACATTTGAATTGTGGTGTGTAGGCATGCTAATTGCATATGTGACGACCAGGTGTTAGCGATTGGGTAAAGCCAGAGCCACCTGTTTTGAACATCAGCAGAGTCCACACCTCCAGGAAGAAATTGTTTCTCAATACAGCACTGTCAGACCCTCTGTACAAAATGAAATGAAATACGAGGGGCTGGTTTACCAGGCTAGTGTGCCGCAGGGCTTAGGATTATTCTAAGGTTCCAGCATTGACAGTGGGTCCCTTTGGGACACTGCTAATATTGCTATTAATGGGAGGAGGCCCCAAAATTGTATTCATTCATAAGTCCCTTTTTTTTTAATGGCAGCCCCTGGTCTTTCCTGCACCTGCTTCCCAGGTATCTTAGTAACTGCATTAGCCATTCAAACACTTCCTGCCTTGGGTGTGCCATCAGCTGTTGTTTTCTTTATCTACCTATATGATCAGATGTGTGTTCTTGGGGATCACACAATTTTGTAAGGTTGAGAAATTGGATTTGTCTGTTTGCCCCCTGTCATTCTTAGTTTGCACACTAGATGGCAGGATGTACCAGTATCAGGTGATGCATGTTCCTGACAAGTTTTGCACCATGATGGTATCAAACTTGATACGAACAGGGAAACAAATCAAAATAAATACATTCAGCTTATTATATTTTACATCCCTGACTAACCCTAGGAATGTGCAGTGTCTACTCAACATTGTACAGTATCAGTGTAACATTGTTTTTTTTTTTCAACACATGCAAGGCCCATCACCATGATTTTCATTCTGCCTTAATCCCACCTCAAGCATTCTAAAAATTCAGTTGCACTGAGAAAAAAATACCAAGCATGTCTCTACATTTTTGGCAGTTTACATGTCATGCTTTTACAACCATCACTATGTACGTTTCAGCAAAGAATGACACATTCTGGATATTGCATTTGCATGTAGTTTATTTATTTGCTAACTTGCGGCAGTATGTTCTTAAATGAATGTTAGCCCTCTGCTGCTAAATGTTATGTCCAGTATTGTTCAATATGCACCTTTAAGAGGAAGCAATACATTGTTAACATTAGGTATTTTGAGGGACATTTTTAGCTGAACAGATTGATTTTCAATTTTCAAATAGTATGCATTTATTTACTTGTTATATTTATTTATTCAAAAGCATACGGATGCAGAAAAGTGAAGCCTGCAATCTTGGATGGTCTTCAAATGGTTACACAACATTCCTAAACAAATTGTTTGTGGGGCGGTTTGACAGCTCAGCAACTGCATATAAATAGACATATTTTCCATTATAATCTTCCATTCTATTTTTTCTCTCTCTTTCCTTTGGTCCATTTTGGGGGCAAATCGTGTATTGAATGTAGGCTAAAACATTGTGCTCTCTGTGTTTAAAGGTTAATGAAAACAAACGGCTGACAACAAACTGAGTATGATATGATGAAGTCATATCTACTAAATTCTGGGAGAAACAGATTTCTGAGATAACTCCCCTACATCACTAGTTGCACACACGTAAGAACCAATTAAAAACAACCGGAAATTGGCTGGTTGGTTAACGCTTTGTGGGCTGTCCTGGGATATGTAGTTTAATAATTTGTTAATTGGACGTCATAGCACAATAATAACTTGTAATAACTGCCACCCCCTCACTTCTCAACTTGTAAATCCGCCCCTTTTAAATCATGTTATTTCCTTTAAAAAAATTAGAAGTCTGAGCAGCACAAGCTAATGTCAGGTCCAGTGAGTGGGCGGGACTTTCAGTTCTCTCTGCCTGTACCGACCATTAAAAAAATCTGTTGAGTGGAAGTACTGTAGAGCCAGCTAACGCAAGCTAAGGCTAACGCTATAGCCAATTTGTCCAACCGAGGCAGGTATTTTTAGTTGGAAGGAGAAACAAACACCTAAAAGGAGCGTACGCTTCAGATGCACGTATTTTCCTCTGGATATCTCAATGGTTTCTTCGTTTTGAATCGGAAACCATTCTGGACGTCTAGCTTGCTAGTTGGCTAACGTTAATTCTCACGGACACGTTTCATCATTTAAAACACAAAATCGAATGTTGTTTTTGTCATGAGTCCGGCCGGGTGTTCTCATGTGAACGGGTTTAAAGTGGACAATTGGAAGCAAAATCTACGAGTCATATATCAATGCTTTGTATGGAGTGGGACTGCTGAAACGAGGAGACGCAAGGTAAAAAAATATATAAACTGGCTGGAATAACTATACCACTAACGTTAGCTAGCTATCCAAGCTAGCTAGCTAAGTTACGAGATCTAGCTAGCCGAGAGGAATAGAAATATCTAACGCTACATACAGACGTTACATACGACGCCCCGCACAGTTTGAAGCACTACACACGTACACCCAAATGCAAGAATGACTCGGACCTATTCAGTGTCTGCCTCAATGCAGTCATCTCTCGCTAGCCAAGTGGCTAGCTGGTGCAACCACTGCTGAGCCCAGACGGGCAACTGTTACTATGCATACAAGGACAGCGCTGGCCAGTCGAAAACAGTGCTACTTAGCTTTAGATTATGCCATGGCAGTTTACTGTTAGATCAGGTGTCAAAGGTGTTGTGTTACCAATAACACTGACATCGTGTTGGTGAATAGCTCAGTCTCGATGGGCATCTTGGCTAATTGGTTGGGTCCAAGGGACCGCATCTTTTAATTGCTTAGCAGCAGCAGCGAGCTGTGTAGTAGGATTGCAGTGTTGCCGAGTTTATTGCATGTCGGTGCCACTGCCTAGGCTGTCCAGGATGCAGTTGAAACATGGATTATACTTTGCCAGATAAATTGAATCAGCGCAGTATGAAGAAAGCTACTTATTGTACCCATTCATGTAGATGATTGTGTAGTGTAGCCTAACCCCTCGCACAACTGCATCGGATTTTAATTCACATACTCATACCCATACACCTGAAAGCATAGCTAACATTAGCTAACCGGATAGCCAAGCTCACAGGCTGTGCGTTGTGAATAGGAAGAACCCCTGTGAGCAGGCCGTTTTATATTATTGGTGCATGGGTGCTTTCATGTTTCAAATCTCTTCTGTGTACAGTATTTTGTTACCAATGCCCGCCCTTAGGTAAACATTAGTTAAACGTGTCTTATGTCAAGTTCATAACGGTCGAGTCTGTCAAATAGGCACTGCGAAATGACACTTGGTTGTTGGCGGCAAGCTAACGTTAACTACAACGCCCATATTTCCTTCATTGAGGTGCTGTGATGTGCCGTCCTGTAAATAACAGGATGAAACTACACACATAACACCAGAGGAGTATAAGAAAGCCAGTATGTGTTAATTGCTAAATACACGATCAGCACAGTTTGTATTGTTAAGGGATAGCGCGCACCCTTTCCCCATTCAACCCGTGTGCGATCCCGGCGAGCTCGACACACTTCACTTTGTTTCGCCATCTGCGCTTAACCCACCCCCGCACTATGACATAATCCTCGGCTAGCTGTCGCTCTCATCCAGTACCTACGTGTGCGTTTCCTCCTTCGCAATTTCAGGGAATTGTAAAAATGGTAACTCAGTTTACTTGTAAGGATCAGCCACGAAATAGTCTTGACTTGAGTGTAACACGTCACATCTCGTGTTGTTATAACATGTGATGATTGAATTGATTGTGGGTCCACTTAATGTCCTACCAGTCATTATATGTCTGTACACACTCTGTGTTATGCACTATGAGTATGTCATACTTTGTCACAAGCAAGGCCAGCACATCTTAAATGTGTCACACATTTTTATTTCGTTGTTGATGGGCTAGGTGCTTCAGAATGATGCGGGATGGACGACATTGGTGAGTTCAACCCCCCCCCCCCACACACACACACGCGCACTGACAACTGTAGAGATAATCTGAGCCAGCAGAAAGTATTTTCTTTCTCCCTTGTCCACCAACCCCCTTTCCCCCACTCAATTACATGCATAACTGTGGTACTGCATAGCCAGGGAAGGCCCTTTACATTGCACATTGACATAAATAGTTGTTTGTTGAAAAGGATCTGTTTACATGTAAACTGTGTTATGACCAGGTTATACTGGGTGTCTTCAGTAGCAGCGGAAAGACAGAGTTTGCCTCTGTGAAGCTATTTTGGCTGGCCATGGAAGGTTTGTGTATGTGTACAGTTTTGGTTCATCACCAAGTCCAACACCTTTCAGCATCAGACCCTGCTGTAAGATTTGATCTCACAACACCACACAAAAGATCACTGTACAAAACAATAGACACTTGTTGTTGTCTGAAAGACTTTGTAAGTGAAATGCATCTACCCCTCCATAATAAATCAGTATCAAATATAGATATTTGAGTTGTGTGTAGTCCAAGCACGGACTGTATGTCTGTTTGGCAATAGACTAGTGTAGACCATAGCTGCTATGTCATTTTGGCATTGTCGCTGTAGATAATTTTTTATCTAATAATTCTCATTATTTCTGTATTATCCCTGTAGGTTTATCTTTAGTTGACATATGACAAAGCAAAGCATATAACTAAGGGCCCCCGAGGCTCTTTCACACAGTCTTCTCCTTCCAGTCCGCCTTCTAGAAGGCTGCACTCATCTCACAGCGAAAGCACGTCACGTCAGTCACACAGGTATGTGTGTGGGCATCCTGCAGCAGCAGGTCTCCAAGGCAACCACCTGCGAGCGCTCCCAACATATGGACATACGTGATTTGTGTAACGTTGGCCAGCGCTCATTTTAAAACAGTCGCATACACGACCAACGCAGCTTGTGTCAGAGCTGAATTTAACCCCAGCAGATGTCCTTCATCTGGACTCTTTGTCAGCTAACGTTTGTGTGAGAGGTATTTATTCTCAGCTGAAGGACAAGCTATGAGAAACATTGGGAATCATATCTGCCATTCCCAGCACTCTCATACAATTCCCAGTACTTATCAGAAATTATGACAATGTAGGCTGTGGGCAGTATCAAAGCAACATGCCAGCTACTTCACATACCATGGCACCAACCTTGCTACATGTTTGAAGATATTTTCTTCACAGTTAAGGGATGGAGGTCTTTAAAGTAAAGGTGTTCTTAAAGGGTGGGGTAGACGTATTTAGACGTTGTCTAAAAACAACCTGATAGCTATGGATATACTAGATCCCTAATCAAAACAACCAAAAGTCTATCTGTAGCATCCACATGGCTATAGAAACAATTTCCAGATATTTAATTGAGCCCCAAATAAAGGTATTGTATGACCTGACAGGCTGTCAGCATGCCTCCCTGCTTCTTGCCTGCTGACACCTATGGCACAAACTCGGCTCACAAAGAAGGAAGAGGTGGGAATGTTTTTCCTGTTGTGTATACTTTTCAAATATATCTTGCTAGCTTTTCCATCATTTCCTATCCTGCCTTGAAAACTAGTGACCCAAGGCAAGTATCAGCACAGCAGTTTCTGAAAAATGAGCTAGCGTCGCAGTCGGTTCAGTGGCTGTCAGAGACGTTGGTGAAAAGGCGTGGGACATAATTAACCGAGAAAGTCGGGCCTCTCTTGTCATAATTAAAAGTCCCTCTGAATCCTCCAGAGCTGCCGGGGCCTCCTTTCCTTTCCTCGCAAGCCAGGGTCGGTTTCCCACATTGGACTGTGTCGCTGCCCCTGATCCTGGTTCACATCCTTTAGCTCTGCACGCTGTGTATGAGAAGCATAGGCTGTATGCACAGAACATTTCAATGGTGAAAACAGAAACAATGCCTGAAGGTTCTATTTCGTTCTAAAACTATTTCCTCTACATTCCACATCGTTGGGAACGTTAAACCGGAAACCCTGAGGGAACACGTATGCCGCTAATGGTGGAACTCTCTTGAAACTGTCTATAGTCTCCCCCCTCTTCTGAATGAACATTGTGGATTTAGCTAGCCTAATTGTCGTACAATCACTGGAGACTGGTGCATTATGTGTGAAAGGGGTGGGGGAGTACAAAGCCTGTCTCAGTGCAGCAGCATGTGAAGAGTGCTGCTTGCTCTTTCGCCACTGGGGTTGGTGAACAAAGAGGACCTAAAGCAATGCAGTCGCTATGAGTCACCTGATAATACACGCCCAGTCGGCCATATCTTGGCCTCATAAAGCATCTTTGAACACCGGGAAGGAGTGCAGAATTTCACCTTGTTTCCTTTGAATAACACATATTAGTCATGTTGTTGTTAGCCGGTTTGCCTGTTAATCACAGCACAGAACAGCTCTAGCTAATATAGTTTGGACTTTGGTCACAAGCTAACTTCATTTGGACAAACAATTTTACATACAGTCTCAAAGTTCCCAGAAAGGCAGAAAGAGAAGCCCTTGCACATGGTCCTTCATAGAATACTATAATGTAGTATAGCTTGGTTGATAGGCTGGTTAAGGAAGATGAGTAGACTTATCCTATATCCTGTCATACCTCTTCTCACAGTGACCTTGTGCGGTAGCCTTTCAGTGGACCAATAGAGTTTTGTGTTGGTGTTTGTATCTGCAAAAAGAAGAAAGATCTGTAATGATGTGGTGTGTGTATGTGTTATAACTGTGCAGTGAACTGTGTGTGTGTTCCCTTGTTCTGTTGGGAACAGTGTGTGTGCCTGTACTTCATCCTGTTTTGTGGTCTGCAGAAGGAATGTAGGTTGGCTATCACATGGCCTGCCTGCACTGGCCTCTTGCAAAGCCTGTGTTTGTCTGTCTTGTCTGCCTCTTTGTCTGTCTGCTTGTTAGTCTGTCAGTCTCCTGTCTGTCTGTCTGTCTGTCTGTCTGGTTCTCTGTGCCGTGAAGAAATCTTGGTCCAGTGTTGCCGGACGTCCTATTCTGTTTGGTTCCAGTTCATGAGGATGGCCTCCCGGTTTGTATCAACAAACACTCCGCAGTCATGCTGTGGGCATGTTGCAGTTGCTGGGCCTGTGGAATAATATGCAGGCGTAGAGAGACATCAGAGATATCATGCATTCAGAGCATTTGAGGAAGGTCAGAGTGATCTGACATTTTTTCTGTCCCTCAACCTGTGTGTGTATGTGTGCATGCGTGTGTGTGTGTAAGAGTAAGAGGGACTAAATGGGTGAGGAGGCTGTGGTTGTATCACTAGTAAATCCATTGTCGAGGAGGTCACCAAAGAAGGTATTTACTTTTAATAAAAAAATCAGGAACCTCTGCTGTGTGGTGTGTGTGTATATGTGTGTGTGTTGGGGGGAGAGTACCTACAGTTATTAGCATTTCTTTTAGATGTTTGCTGGGGTACTAGACGCCGTCCCCCACAAAAGGCAGGAAGGTCCCCAGTCCCCAATGTCCATGGCATTCTCTCTCCATGCCCAGCTAAAGATGTCTTGAGCAAAGCGTGGCAAAGGTTACTCACAGCACCTCTGGAAGCAAAAGTCCAGTGTGGGAGGATGCTGGGGGGGGGGGGGGGGGGGGGGGTATATGCACATGCACAGATGAAGTGAAATTGAGAATGTGTAAGAGAGAGGGAGGCAGAGAGTGTCGTGGGGGAGGGCTTGCTAGGTTTACATTCTGGAATTTTAACCTCAACTGTCTGGAAAGCCAGTTGGGCCCTCCCCCTCTCCCTCAGTCCTATAGCCCAATTTGCCGTCTAGCCCACATCAGTACATTAGTCATACACTAATGCCTTTGCCACATCCAGTCAGTGGCTCCAGCAGTGGCTTAAATGTGTCCACTGCAGCACGTAAGACAGTCTTTAGGGAAGGCAAAGCTTGTATATATGCTGGCGTTTAGAAACGTGTGTGTGTGTGTTGGAGGGGGTGGTGTAGCTCTTGAGGGCTCTGACTAAATCCCTGAACTGTGGTGCTGGGTATATTCAGACAGCTGAATACACCGAAGAAAAGTGCTGTACTGCTGTGTGTATGTCAGCGCTGTACCTGACAGTGCAAGCATTCCCTGCATTCTCTCCCCTCTCTTTCTCTCTCTCTCTCTGTCTCTCTCTCTCTGTGTATCTCATTCTCACTCTCTTGCTCTCTCTCTTTCTGCAGGAGGAAGGCAGACAGGTTTCAGAAGGACATTCAGAGCAGAGGAAACAATCCTGTTGAATTATATAGCTCAATTTTCAATGCCTGCTGATGGCGTTTAGTAAACTCGATGACCGTTTTGACAAAGTCATGAAATGTGATTATGTTGAGAATAGCTGTAATGAAATTAATTATCTTATTGTGCTCTGCCACAGACAGTGCTTTGTTTTGCACATTACCACAGGATTACAGCATCCTCTTATAAGGATGTTATCTAACTAGCAAAATGGAAAGGATTGGAAAAGGATGTTTAATTTTCATCATCTAACAATGCCCAATATGCTGAGTAAAGTTTGAGCACTTGTTGCGGAAGATGACAGAAATGTAACCGGAGGGTCCTTGAAAGGTCATGTAAATGTTTTAAAATGTTGACCGTAAGATTGGGTGGAGAGGAAGGTGGGAAGAACGATGTTTTCAAAAGGTGGTTTATGAACAGCAGGAGCTGTTTCTTCCCACTGACCTCAGGTCAGTTGCAGAGTAGGTAGCGGTCAGTCGAACGCAGCACCAGAGAGCCAGATTGCAGACAGGTTGACATCACACTCCAAAAGCTGATCTGTAAATTGGCCTGTAGTAGATATGAATGAAATGTAATGTCAGCACTGTACCAGCAGTAAAGTGCCCCTCTCTTAGGAAAAGGTTGAGTTGGTCACACTTATCAGAAGAGCCCATTCATGCTCCTGTGAGTGTGTGTGCGCGCACACACACACACATAAATCTGTGATGCTCTGTAAGGTTACCATTATGTAGCAGAAGAGTGGTCAGGGGATTCCTACTGTGTTATTTAAGTTAGAGGTGTGTGTGTGTGTGTGCGTGTGTGTGTAATTGATCCTGAAGGAAATTTCAAATTGTATGCGGAATACATGTGTCCTATAGGCTTTTCATCAGCTTACCTGTTAGACAAAACAGGACATGCGCATACAAACACACCCAAACAGAAGCGTCGTTAATTGCTGCCCTATAGACTCGACTGGTACGGTTAAGTGCTGCTGCATGAGAAATGGCCCATTTAGACTGGTCTGTGTAAAACAAACACCAATCATTTCCTCAGGCCCAGAGGCTTCCTCTTCCTACAGTTCTGCCCCCTCTAACAAGCTGCAAATGGGGAGCTAATTAGTTAAAATGTCTCTAGATTTTTTTAACCCCCCACCCCACCCCTGCTGCAGTCACACATGCGACAAAAATCTCTGTCGATTGTCCCTGGCTGACTGGGGGCGTGCATGTCATGGATGAGGGCCGCTGACAACAAAACAACAAAAGTCATTCTGAACGATCACGCTGCCTTTATTTCTATTGGTAGCTACCTTCGTCATGTAGTTTCTTAATCTGCTTCTTGCCTGTTTTCAGCCCACTCAGTTGGCAGTGCAGCAGATGCTTAATGCTGTGAATCATCCATTTTCTTTAAAAATAGATGGCTTGGAGCTTTGTCAATGTCCTTTGTAGCATGCTTTGTCTTCTCCTTTTCTTCCCATCTCTTAACCCATCCGGACGCCGAGCTGTGCGGCCTCGAGTGCCTGCTGATGTTGCTGAGTTGGTTCAGTTCAAATTTTCAGTCATTTCATTCCACACACCAGTGAAATAATAGACCAACATTGTACTTACTCCACAAGACAACTCCCCCTCCTGTGCGCAAAGAGGTATTGCCATTATTTTGCCACTGCCAGTATCTGATTCAGAAGAATGTCTTATATTTTAACCAAGTGCCAATTAAGTTCCTCTTTCTGGAGTGTGGCGTTTGGCTTTGTTTGACGTTGACATTCTAGGACACGTATTCACACGCGCGCACACACACACACACACACACACACACAGGATTTTCAGGACCAGCAAGCCTGAATAAACAGCCCAAGACAAGAAGCAGCATCTTCACACAACAGTGCACCTATTGAACCCAAAGACAGAAAAAAAAGTGAAATGCTGAACAAAAAGCCATACACAGTAGTCTTAACTTGTGTGTGTCTTCCAGTTGTACCTTTTGTAATGAGCTTTGTCAAGTATAAGAGTAACACACACCAATGACAGGTGGCAGCCACTGGTAAAGAACAGCTATCAGAAGGTGCCACCATCAGAAGGTACTCAGTGTTGTCGATGAACATTTGTAATCAGCAATCAGGGGTTGTTCATAGGCAGCTCTGTATTCAGTGCATGTATGTTGACGTGTGCGCGTGTGTTGGCGTGGGTGTACCAGCACATGTGTCTCTGAGGCCGGTAAAGCCTGGCTGCTCCCCCAAAGGGTTGTGGGAGCTCTGTGCAGCAGCTTTACTGCATTCATAATTTATGGCTGAGAAGGCAGCGTAGCAACAGAATATTCATGAGCTCCGCTGCCGTGCTCAAGCAAGGGAACAGAACGTGTGTTTGCGTTGGGGTGGCGTGTTTACAAATAAATCTGACCACCACAACAGTTGGTCACCACACACAGACACAGACAAAGCCTGTAGTCCTCATGCCAGGAGGACAGCAAAAAATGAAAGCAGTCCAAAGCAGGCCAGAAGAAAGCGCTTTTGAAGACTATGACGAGCCCTGTGCAGAGAGCAGCACATGTGTGCAGCACGCTCAGTGTGGCTGCGATACGGCTGGAAGATGCCCCAGAGGCAAAGAGGAGGCTGGGGAGGGGTGGAGGAGAAGAGGGTTCTCCTGTTCCTCTTCTGTCATCATATTGACATTGTTTTCTGCACACTTCTGCTTGCGCTGAATACCAATTAGCTGTGCTGATGATGAGAGGTACCTAAGCTTTCAAACCTCTATGCGTTTCCCCCCACTGACATAATGGGCTTGTTTGGGAGGGAGAGGGACAGAGAGAGAGAGAATATGTCTGTGTGTGTTATGGGAGAGTGTTTTGGTTGGAGCCTCCAGGCTTTGTCCTGCTGGATTGTCCACGCATTCACACACACACACACGCACGCCCCTCCCCCTGACTTGCCATTGTGGTGTGGAGCGCACACACTCATCTGTCCAGCGAGAGCGGGAGGACATCAAAGCCATCTGGCAAATGACATGTCAGCCAGTCACTCTCCAGGGCCCCAGAAGCAGCCAATCACTCTCCAGGGCCTCCGAGGTAGCCAATCAGCGATCAAAAGCCCCTCAACTCTGATTGGTTACCATGTGTGTATTGTGTGTGCGTGCATGTGTGCATGCACGTGTATATGTGTGTGTGTGTGTGTCGATAGTGGTCCCAACTACTTATGTGTGTGTGTGCTGTGCCATGTTTAGTGTGTGTAAGAAAGACGGACAGCCTGAGGATTGGTTAAGGGGCTGTACTCTTCTGGGACCCCTCTTGCAAACAGGTGCTGGACGCAGTAGGGGGTGTTTTCATGGGCATCTGGTGACTTGGAGTGTGTGTGTGTGCGTGTGTGTGTGCATATGTGTGTAGCGTTACGTCGGCCGGCACGCGCCTTTTGTTGTGCTCCTTCTTCCTCCTTTGCCATCTGTAGTGATGTTTTGTCCTCCTGGATTTTTGCCTAATTCTTTACACCATGTAGTCTCTCTCTCCCTCTCTCTCCCTCTCTCTCTCTCTCTCTCTCTCTCTCTCTCTCTCTCTCCTTTATGGGATGTAACTTAGAGGTGGGAGATGTTTCCACTATCATCTCTCCCTCTTATTTAATCACACAATACACCCTTAACAATGGCAGCGCCATCCACAGATCCGTTGCTGTAGGTGTGCTGCATTGAAGCGTGGCTGGGTCTGGCTGAGGAACATGTGGAGCAGTCAACACACATCCCTTAGTCACTCATCATTGAGCCCCCTGTCCACTCACACACACACAAACACACACACACACACACACACAAAAACACACACACACGAAAACACTAACGCCAGCACATGTGCACACTTGACCTACATGTAGACATTCATTTCATTTCAATTTTATTCAGTTCGACTTTTTCATTTTAGTTCATTGTAATAAACTTGGGGATTATGCATCCCAAAAACCCCATCACATGCTGACAGACACTGTCCGAGTCTGAGCTGTGGGGAGCACACAAAAAGCTGAACGCCAGAAGAATCAACTTAGTATTCAATATTCATGTGTCGGGCTTTGGGGTATGACCCTGTGTGTGTGTGTGTGTGTGTGTGTGTGTGTGTGTGTGTGTGTGTGTGTGTGTGTGTGTGCATAACATGTACAGGCATAGGTCTTTGTATCTGAGTGAGTTTTATTCTGTAACCGTTGTGTTTGTATGCGTTTGCATATGGCTTTATTGTATAAAGCCATCCTCCCATGATAACAGTCCCTTATAGATGGCCAGTCTGTAGAGGGATTCTCTGGCATGTTCCTGCTGCCATGGAGACCTACATGACGTGTCAGACAGCAGCTGTGGTGTTAGTCATTGAACTGGGCAGAGAGTAAAGGATCCAAGAATGCAACGCACTTCAACCAATCCCTTGCCAACACATACACACACACATACGTACCTTCATGTGACAGTCACTGCAGACACACATGGAATCATAATCTCACACACCTTATTCACCTCAAGGCCTTTGTGTGGCTTCTTGAAGTGGGCATATCGGACTACCTACAAACAATGTGCTTTTCTTGCTGCGTGTGTGTGTGTGTGTGTGTCGTGTTAGGGTAGAGAATGTAGGATCTGGTGCCGCATTCACCAACCAATCCCACATACAGCAAGATGCATATTGCTCGAGTGTAGTTTGATATGCTCTATGTTGGCCACACAAAGAACTTTAGGTGCATAAGGTATGTGTGGGTGAGATTATGATTCCATGTGTTGTTGTTAGACAAAGATGGTTGTGTGTGTGTGTGTGTGTGTGTGCGCTTGTGCAGTAGATTACTGAGGAGGCAGTGGAGCATGTAGGCCTTGTAGGTTTGTGAGTCACCCCTCATGCAGAGCCTTTTAGCCATGCTACCTCTGCCTGCCTGTCACTGTGGAGGCCTTTCTGCTTTATCACACACATACATACATACACACACACTCATACACGCATACACACGCACACACACACACACACACACACACACACACACACAGCCTTTGGTAACAACAGCACTCTGGAAATGTGGGAGAGAACAGTTTGGAGGCATCGCTTAGGATTTGGCTTGGCCTGCTTTGCTATCAGAGGAGTTGGATGGGGTCTTGCTGCACTGGGAATACCTGCTTTCTCTGTGACTGTGTCTGAGTGCGGGGAAGAGTCTGTTCCTAAAGAGAAACTATTTCTCTCTCTCTCTCCTCTCTCTTTCTCTCTCTCTCTCTCTCTCTCTCTCTCTCTCTCTCTCTCTCTCTCTCTCTCTCTCTCTCTCTCTCTCTCTCTCTCTCTCTCTCTCTCTCTCTCGCACACACACACACACACAGTACTGTCACCCCTAAGCCGTGTAGAATGTAAACAAAGCTTAGCTTAGGGCTCCCAGCATCAGTGTGTGATCGCTGCTTGCTCATCACTTTCCTTACACAAGCCTACATATACACAACCACAAAAACCCCTATACATTTAGTCACACACCATACACAGACACACTTGTTCATCACGACTCTTATCTGTTTCTCTGTCTGTCTCTGTCTCTGTCTCTCTCTCTCTCTCTCTCTCTCTCTCTCTCTCTCTCTCTCTCCATCCTACACCGATTCTTAAAAATTCACGAATGGGTCGCCACCCCGGCACTCCCTCTGCTGGCCAGCGTGGGGTACAGCAGCATGTATTCTGCCGGGCTGATGAGCATGGGTATCCACAGTGACGCCAGTGGCCACAGCTTAGCTGATTTGGAACGCACCAGCCACAGTGACTAGTGCTGGGCATAGTATACCAGGGGCAGCCTAGAACCTCTCTCACTCAACACACTTTGCGTCCATATGCTGGAGGATCTGGAGTTCACACAGACACACAGTTGAATTAGTAAAACCACATGTACGGCAGGCGTGATTTTTCCAGTTTGAAGTGTGTGTGTTTGCATTTCTACCTTTCTAAATGTACCTAGTGAGGTGTTAATATAGCCTGAATGTAAGCTGGAAAGTCTCCCTATCTCTCTTGAGTTGTGTTTGTGATTAGGACGTCTCTCTCCAGTTCTTTCAATAGAAAGTAATCTGGTTCATGCTGCCCTGCAAAGCCAAAAGGCAGTAACTACATATTTTTGAAGTTGAGTTTAGATTGGAAATTAACTTCATCAATCAATCATCATCAATTAAATCTCCTCCTTTGGCCTGTGACAAAATCTCTTGCTTCTTGCTATTAAGAAAGTAAATAAAAGCATCACCACTGTTATACGTACAGTACAACGTGTATTACTGGGCAGTATGACTTTGTCAAAAGCACTTTTCTGAGTTTCTATGTTCACGTAGTTACTGCACTTTGCCTTTTTTAGAGCAGAATGGTAGACTGGCATGAAACCATGAGGAATAGGAAGGATACAAGCATTTCTCTTTTCTCTCTTCCTCTTTCTCATCTCCCTCTTCCTGTTTTTTTTGCCTGTCTGCGCTGAGTAGGGTGTTGGCTCTGTGGGTGGATCCACTTTCTTCTCTCTTTCTCTCTCTCTGTCGCTCTCTCCTCTTTCATTCTCTGCCCTCTGTACTTTCATCCAGGTCTGTTTGTCAGAGACCTCGTAATTCCCACTTCTATGCAAACACATAATCAACAGATCAGCTGATCATACAGCACAGCACAGTACAATAAAGCACACTTTACAATGGTCTGTTTTAAAGTGCTTATGCATAACTGCTGGGGTTTATGTGAGGGCACTAAAATAGCGTAATTGATTTGAGGCAAATGAATGGCTGTTAGAGTCACAGTAGCTGTTCATCATGTTATGCTTAAGGCAGTCATGAAGAGAGAGGTGGCCTACAGACTGCATGTGTGCTCTGCTGGTGTTGGTAGGACATCTTTTGTGATCTGGGACAAACTCACAGTGCTCACATACTGAGGCAGATGCACTTCTCCCTCCCATGTGCATTTTTTTAAATGGTAACCACCACATGCTATGTTTAAACACCACTCATGCCCCTTCACTGCCCTCTGGTGGGCAGAGGTATGAACTACAAAGATTCAAATGTCTACCTGTGTATGAGTCACCTAGCCAAGGGTCAGTGGTTAGTCTTGTGGAAATAATTGTTTAGATGTCACAGAATGTATTAACTGGCTTATGGTTGTGAAATACTAGCATTTTATGTCCCTTAAAAAGGTCTTTGGGGCAGCTGTGGCCTAGTGGTTAGGGAGTTGGTCTCGCGATCGGAAGGTTGCCGGTTCGAATCCCACCCTATCCATGGTTGAGATGCCCTTGAGCAAGGCATCTAACCCCACACTGCTTCAGGGACTGTAACTGAAACCCTGTAAATATCTGTAAGTCGCTCTGAGAAAAGTGTAATGTAATAATAATAATAATAATAATAATGACAGGTCTGGTGTCTTAAGTCTCCTCCAGAAGTAAGATCATTCTAAGACTTTAGTGTCAAGCACATTGAAGTAACATCTTTCAGTAATTTTGACAAATAAGTGGCACAGTATTTGCCATCACATGGAGGTTTGACCATCTAAGAACTGCAGTTTGTGGTTACCACAGTCACATGACTTCATGTGGTTAATATGTGGACACATTGTGTCTCTCAGTGTTATCCATCAATGTTCAGGTAAATATGAGTATTTATATTCTGTACCACAATGAATTGAACCCAATCGACTGTTCAGCAAGACAATCAGCCACAGTGATTCCCATTCACTTTCAGGCACCCACTAAGGTTGTATAACGCATCTCTGAGGCTACATGAGAGGAGTATGGCTGCCTCTCTCTGTTCCCCCACACCCTCTCCTGGTGACCTGTACAGCAGTGATGCTGTGGGGGGGAACCAGTTAACCTTCTCACCTCTAACACACCCAGACTTTCTCCTCCTAGTCTGTAGGTGTGGGGTTTGACTATGCCGCCCGTATCCGTCTGCACCCGTAAGGTCTAAGAAAAGCAAGAGACCTTCATATCAACTCTCTCTCTCTCCTCTCTTTCTCCCTCTCCCACCCCCCCACCCCCCCTCCTGTTCTGCTGTGGTCCGCAGGCCAAGTCGTGTATCTGTCACATGTGCGGCGCCCACCTGAACCGGCTGCACTCCTGTCTGTACTGCGTCTTCTTCGGGTGCTTCGCCAAGAAACACATCCACGAGCATGCCAAAAACAAACGACACAACCTAGGTAAGACACACACACACACACACACACACTGATTTGTGAAAGGCTTGATGTGTGTGTCTGCTTGTGGTCTAGCACTTGCCCATTGTCCAGTTCACTGTTTTGTACATACAGTATATACCATGTAAACCATTCAAAACTTTAAAGTAAAGTTTACAGATACTTTTGTAGAAAGCAAGGTACAAAAAAAAACTAAATTTTCAAATTGCCTCCCGTGACTGTGGGTGGATCCACTTTCTTCTCTCGTTCTCTCTCTATCGCTCTCTCCTCTCTCTCTCTCTCTCTCTCTCTCTCTCTCTCTCTCTCTCTCTATCGCTCTCTCCTCTCTCTCTCTCTCTCTCTCTCTCTCTCTCTATCGCTCTCTCCTCTCTCTCTCTCTCTCTCTCTCTCTCGTTCTCTCTCTATCGCTCTCTCCTCTCATCCTCTGCCCTCCGTGCTTTCATCCAGCACAGCACAATTAGAGTCAGAATACATATGGAGTCCATGGGAAACCGGGCTTAATAGCCATGGCAGTAACGTTTTTCAAGTTACTTCCCCCCTATCAGTAGTTACAGTTGAAACCCCAGTTTTTTCAGAAGCAATCCTGTAAATAAAAGGAGTATAGTCTCGAGCTAGAAACATTTTAAAATAACATCTACTTAAAAAATCAAACTTGAAAAATTACATCTCTGTTTCGGCATTTTGTGACCGTGCCTGTTTCTCATGCGGACTCCTCATATGTGATCCTTGCTCCTAGCCAAGTCTGGAACGCCTGTTTGTGCGTGCCACCGTGCCACCGTGTTGCTGAGTGTGAAGTCCGTAATGCAGGCCCACTCTCTGTGGTGCAGCACTGCCTCAGTGAGGAGAGTCATCTGCATGATGAATAGCCTTTATTTTGGTCCAGGCACGACTGCCTCAGCCCTCAGAGGCTCCGATAACTGCGCCAAACACTCTACACCTGAACAGCCCTCAATGTCTGAGGGAAACCTTAGAGAGAAAGAGTGCTGTCAAAAGTCCTGTGTGCATCACTGTGTGCGTTACTGAAAGCACTGTTACAGATTAAACATGAGCTTCTCCATTATCCACCTAATAATGTATTATATGACATGATATATACATATAGGTGTAATATCCAATGCAGGAACAGGCTGTAAGATATCTTTATAAGGTAGCTAGACATAAAAAAAAAAGATGGAGAGAATGACACTCCAACATGTAGTAAGCTTCGTCTCCTGATAGGCTGGCTGTGTCTGTGTGGTGTTTTTCTTTACAACAGCAACCACCCCCCCATTCACCCCCCTCCCACCTCCAGTCTGTTTTATGCAACACAAGGACAGTCCGTGAGTGATGATCAAGCTAACACTATGGACTGCAGTGATCAGTGCAACAGCACCACTTCCACGTTCATACGACGCCTTCACTTAGCACAGCAAGCCTAACAGTAGACAGAGTACAGTGATGCAGTTACAAGAGCGCTCATTAGAGGGAACCCACCCCACCCCACCCTCCCATACTTAAGCCTTTGCATTGACAACAGTGGAAATATTGCATTCTGAAAATCATTTCTGTTTTGTTAACATGATGAATCCCTAATTGCCACGGTTACTGTATTAAGATGGGCAAGGCTCGTTCGCCTACTTCTGTTGAATTAATGATTTAGAGGCTATTTGTCTGCCTGTCCGTTTCTCATTATGTAGCGTATTGAGTGGATTGCTGTTCCTGGTCACACACACACACACACACACACACACACACACACACACACACTCACATCTCAATTCATTCAATATATATGTGCAAGCGTTTCTTGCTCCCTCTCTCCATTCGTCTCATTCAGTGGCGTTATTCTCTAATTTCATCTCACTCCCACACACACGCAGACAGACTGTTCCATCCCCGCTCCCTTCATTTCTCACTTATGAGAAACACTTTTTTTTTTTATTCACGGCCCTGGGTGGCTGTGGTTTAGGTTGTCATGGTAACTGAGCCTAGGTGAGGTTGCCGTGGGCAATAAGGATGCAGGGCACATGATGTGAGAGCAGCTGGTGGTTTTGACAGAGAATCATCTCAGAAAAGTCATCTTGCATGTTCTTATGCACACACCCACACACAAAATCACATACATATACAAGTGGTCTGCATTATAAAGGAAACATGAAAGCGGGATTTGCAAATGAGAAGTCTTTGAAGTAGAGAGGCAGAGAATGTTCCAGAAGATCGGCGTGTGATCCTCATGCCGTCTCCCCCTCTCTCTTGCTCTCTGTGCAGCTATAGACCTATTATACGGAGGCATCTTCTGCTTCGTCTGTCAAGACTACATATATGATAAAGACATGGAACAGATTGCCAAAGAGGAACAGAGAAAAGCCTGGAAATTGCAAGGTAGGGCCAGCAGCTCTTGGCAATGTGTGGTGAGTGTCTGTATAGCTGTGTGTGTGCGGGTGCGTGTGTGCACGTTTATACACATCACATATGTGTATAGAGGTCTGTTTGTATCTGTGTGTGTGTTTGAGTGTATATGTATAGCTGTACAGTGTATATGTATAGCTCTGTGTGTGTCAGTTCGTGTGTGTTGGCCTGACTTTTATTTTTGCTTTTTGCCTGTACAGGTATAGGGGAGAAGTACTCGACGTGGGAGCCCACTAAGAGAGAGCTGGAGTTATTACGGCACAATCCAAAGCGAAGGAAAATCACTAGTAACTGCACCATAGGTGTGTGTGTGTGTGTGTGTGTGTGTGTGTGTGTGTGTGTGTCCACAGGTGCATTTTGTATTGTCACACAGCTCCTGTGCAGCGGTTACGGCACACACATCCAGCAGATGGCTCCCTTTTGCCTCGTTTCTGGGCCCCAGCAAGCTGTTATGCTGTGATTTTAATACCCCAACAAGTCTTTCTAGACTGTGCGAACACTACAGAGAAACAGAGCAGTAAAGGAGTATAACGTATATATGGTGTAGGGAATAAGCACCACACATAACATAGTTAACTAAAGGTGGTGGTGATGCATTGGCCAACCTTTTGAGCAGTGTTGCCTAATTTCCAGATGGGATGATCAGAAAAAGTTGCCTGCTTCTGATCTATGTTCTCCTGATAAAATACAGCTCTGGAAAAAATTAAGAGACCACTGTAAAATTACCAGTTTCTCTGATTTAACCATAATTAAAGGTGAGTAAAGTGAACATTTGTGTTTTAATTCTGTAAACTACTGACAACATTTCTCCAAAATTCCAAATTTAACTAACACTGGAAATGAATGGCTGTCATGCATACAACATTTGCAGTGGTCTCTTAATTTTTTCCAGAGCTGTATGTTGCCTAGTATATGTGTGATAAAGACTCCCAAACAGCAGCTGTTAGTAATGTTGCCCTGTATATCAGTATTGAGGGCACATGCGGCAGCCTTTTAAGAACTGTTGCCAGACAACAACATGACAGGCTTTCACACTTCTTACCCGATGATCCTGACAAGTTGCCTGCCACTGATTTAAGTTCTAATAAAGATGTGTTGCATAACAACAGTAGGGAGGTGTGGTACCTGAACAACATATATTATGTGTAATGTGGCTTAGCAGTGTTAGTCAAAAAGTCTGTTTGTGATAAATCCAGGAAAAGAGCACTCCGGCTCTGCTTTGCCTGGGGAATGAAAGCTTAGCGCTCCTGCAACTCCCCCAGCCTTGCCACTAAGCCACAGACTTGGAATAGTACCCAGGTGTGTAGCTGACGCATGTGTGTGTTAACGTTAGTATGCAGACCTTGAGTCAGTGCCAGCCCTAAGCATTTAGCTCTCAGCGGGGGAAGATTCACCTGTAAGCTCAGCTGGAACAGTCCCAGCATGCAATGTGGTCCCACCTGTTCACCACCAACGCTGAGCTCCTCCTGACTCTGCGCATATCACTTCCTGTCTGCCTCTCGCCCTCTGAGGATATTTCTGGGGCTAAAGCTGAATAGCCTAAATGAGGCATTTATAAGTTTCTAGACACATTTCCAGAGCTTTAAATAACGGATTCATGATTATGAATTCTAGGGATATCCAGGTTGTTTGTGACATGTGAGTGAACACTGTTTATGTAATATATTATAAATGCCTTGTGGAAAAAAAAGTTTGTTTTCATGTTTTCAATTATGCACATCATGGTCATTGGTGATGTTTAATAGTGATGGATGTTGCATCATTTCATGTGTTTGTTAATTGGATTGTGTTTTGTGTGTCTGTGTGTGTACAGGTTTACGGGGCTTAATAAACCTTGGCAACACCTGTTTCATGAACTGCATCGTGCAGGCGCTCACACACACTCCCCTGCTGCGAGACTTCTTCCTCTCGGACAGACACAAGTGCGAGATGCAATCAAACTCCTGTCTAGTGTGCGAGATGTCCCAGCTCTTTCAGGAGGTACAACATTCTGTCTCTCACTCCTCCACCAACCACGCACACACTCACACTCACACAGATGCTTGCCCCCCCCCCACACACACACTTTCACCCACCCTCATGCAAACACACACGCCTACACTCACGCACGCACACACACACATACACACGCTTACACCCACCAACCCATACACACACACACACACACACACACACACACACACACACTTAGACCCACCCACAGAAACACATTCCCTCATACATGTCCACATTTGCACATGCAAATGTACCTCTCCACGTTCCGCCCCCACATTAGCTTGTCCAGCCACATGTATTCCCAGCTCCAGACACGCCAGCAGAGTGGCATTTGACGTAGCAGAGAAGGCGCTAGTCCTGTGCTAGCTGCTCCCCTTCCATCTGGCCACCTCTCAAGCCACAGGCTGGGCCCTCCATATGGCCCTCTTAAGCCTGTTTACTAGACTGTCCCTCAGTCCCATTTCTCTCTCTCCCCCTCTCTCTCTCCCCAACTCTGTCTCTCTCTCTCCAACTCTCTTTCTCTCAGTACCATTTCTCTCTCTCTCTCAGTCCATTTCTCTCTCTCTCTGACTGTCTGTCCCATCTCTCTCTCTCTCTCTCCCTCTCTTTCTTTCTCTCTCTCTCTGCCCATCTGTCTCTCTCTTGCTTAAGTCTGCTACTTTGACATCTGGAGTGACAAATGACAGTCCAAATGGGTGATGGCTGACTTCAGATATGAATTAGGAGGAAGTTTAGACTGGACTTTTGAAGCACCTATTTGGACTTTTTGAAGCACTTATTAAATTCTGTATAGGGGTGTCTGTCAAATTCAAATTCAGAAGTACTGTATTGACATGACAAATACTTAGACATTTGTACTGCCAAAGCAGCTGTTACATAGACAGAACATACAGTTTCAGGACATAGACATAACAGATACAAGTAGATCGGATACATATGTAAAATTTGTGCATGAAATTACATTCACATGAATACATATTCCTTGTGTGAATGATGATCAATAGGCAATCTCTCTGTTCCCCTCTGTGTTTTACCATCTCTGTCTTTCTCTCTGTCTCACTCTGTTTCTGCCCCTCTCTCCTAAATCTGTCTTTCTCTCTGTCTCACTGTTTCTGCTCCTCTCTCCTAACTCTGTTTCTGCCCCTCTCTCCTAACTCTGTTTCTCTCTCCTAACTCTTTTTCTGCTCCTCTCTTCTAACTCTTTTTCTGCCCCTCTCTCCTAACTCTGTGTCTGCCCCTCTCTCCTAAATCTGTCTTTCTCTCTGTCTCACTGTTTCTCCCCCTCTCTCCTAACTCTTTTTCTGCCCCTCTCTCCTAACTCTGTTTCTGCCCCTCTCTCCTAACTCTGTTTCTGCCCCTCTCTCCTAACTCTGTTTCTCTCTCCTAACTCTGCCCCCCTCTCTCCTAACTCTGTTTCTGCCCCCCTCTCCTAACTCTGTTTCTCTCTCCTAACTCTGTGTCTGCCCCCCTCTCCTAACTCTGTTTCTGCCCCCCTCTCCTAACTCTGTTTCTGCCCCTCTCTCCTAACTCTTTTTCTCTCTCCTAACTCTGTTTCTGCCCCTCTCTCCTAACTCTGTTTCTCTCTCCTAACTCTGTGTCTGCCCCTCTCTCCTAACTCTGTTTCTCTCTCCTAACTCTGTTTCTGCCCCCCTCTCCTAACTCTGTTTCTGCCCCTCTCTCCTAACTCTGTTTCTGCCCCTCTCTCCTAACTCTGTTTCTGCCCCCCTCTCCTAACTCTGTTTCTGCCCCCCTCTCCTAACTCTGTTTCTGCCCCCCTCTCCTAACTCTGTTTCTGCCCCCCTCTCCTAACTCTGTTTCTGCCCCTCTCTCCTAACTCTGTTTCTGCCCCTCTCTCCTAACTCTGTTTCTGCCCCCCTCTCCTAACTCTGTTTCTGCCCCCCTCTCCTAACTCTGTTTCTGCCCCCCTCTCCTAACTCTGTTTCTGCCCCTCTCTCCTAACTCTGTTTCTGCCCCCCTCTCCTAACTCTGTTTCTGCCCCCCTCTCCTAACTCTGTTTCTGCCCCTCTCTCCTAACTCTGTTTCTGCCCCTCTCTCCTAACTCTGTTTCTGCCCCCCTCTCCTAACTCTGTTTCTGCCCCCCTCTCCTAACTCTGTTTCTGCCCCCCTCTCCTAACTCTGTTTCTGCCCCCCTCTCCTAACTCTGTTTCTGCCCCTCTCTCCTAACTCTGTTTCTGCCCCCCTCTCCTAACTCTGTTTCTGCCCCCCTCTCCTAACTCTGTTTCTGCCCCCCTCTCCTAACTCTGCCCCTCTCTCCTAACTCTGTTTCTGCCCCTCTCTCCTAACTCTGTTTCTGCCCCCCTCTCCTAACTCTGCCCCTCTCTCCTAACTCTGTTTCTGCCCCTCTCTCCTAACTCTGTTTCTGCCCCCCTCTCCTAACTCTGTTTCTGCCCCTCTCTCCTAACTCTGTTTCTCTCTCCTAACTCTGTGTCTGCCCCCCTCTCCTAACTCTGTTTCTGCCCCCCTCTCCTAACTCTGTTTCTGCCCCTCTCTCCTAACTCTGTTTCTGCCCCTCTCTCCTAACTCTGTTTCTCTCTCCTAACTCTGTGTCTGCCCCCCTCTCCTAACTCTGTTTCTGCCCCCCTCTCCTAACTCTGTGTCTGCCCCCCTCTCCTAACTCTGTTTCTGCCCCCCTCTCCTAACTCTGTTTCTGCCCCTCTCTCCTAACTCTGTTTCTCTCTCCTAACTCTGTTTCTGCCCCCCTCTCCTAACTCTGTGTCTGCCCCCCTCTCCTAACTCTGTTTCTGCCCCTCTCTCCTAACTCTGTTTCTCTCTCCTAACTCTGCAGTTTTATTCGGGGCATCGCTCTCCTCACATTCCCTTCCGGCTGCTGCACCTGGTGTGGACTCACGCGCGCCACCTAGCAGGGTACGAGCAGCAGGACGCCCACGAGTTCCTTATCGCTGCCCTGGATGTCCTGCACCGCCACTGCAAAGGTAAACGCACTTACGCACTCGCGCCTGCCTCACACACACACACACACACACACACACACACACACACGCACACACACACGTATATTTAAGACAGTTCAAACAGTTTAGATGAGGTGACATGTTTTGTATTGACTCTACCATGTCAAAGTCAAAGGTGTGCTTTATTGTCAATTCAGTATGTAAGAAGCATTACACAGAGGATTGAAATTGCATTTCAACAGACACCAAATGTGCAATTCCAACTAAAATACACATGCGCATGTACACAAACACTCAGCTACACTTATGGACATAGAGTGTATACAGACATGTATCACACACACACACGTATATTTAAGACAGTTCAAACAGTTTAGATGAGGTGACATGTTTTGTATTGACTGCCATGTCAAAGTCAAAGGTGTGCTTTATTGTCAATTCACTATGTAACAAGCATTACACAGAGGATTGAAATTGCGTTTTACCAGACACCAAATGTGCAATTCCAACTAAAATACACATGCGCATGTCCACAAACACTCAGCTACACTTATGGACATAGAGTGTATACAGACATCAACAATAAGTAGGCGTAAGACATACAGGTAGACATATACGCTTCCAACAGGAAGGAAGTCTAAGGTAGCTCGTCTTGGTAGCTGGTGAAGGTGAAAAGTGAAATGTGCAATAAGTGCAAGGTGCGATTTGTAAAGCAGTCATGTTTTGCCACTGACACAGTACTACAAAAGGCTTCAGTTGAGCGCTTCAACACCTGTCAACAACCTTTAGCTTCACATTTGTGGCTTTGGCTACGAAGTGGACTTAAGAAATCTTCTCTTGTCCTTAGGCGCATTTCCACTATGAGTTAAAGCCCTGGTGTTTGGGGGAGAAAAAAGCCTCTGACTTTTTCTGTTGGGATGATCAAAGCTAAACTGGAGCTGTGGCCCAGACAGCCTGAGGCCAGCCCTGAAGTAGGGTACTGCCAAACGGGGGCTGCACTACGGTTTCTGGAATGAAATATGATGCAAAAAATAAAACCCTAGGAATTTACAAGCTGCCAGATAACAGTTGTTTTGCGTTGCCTAGCAACAGGAATGACTTGTATTTATAGAGAAAAACGATCCACAAATACAGCTCTAGAAAAAATTGAGACCATTGCAAATTTTCCTAAAATCAGCATCTCTACATGTATTACAGCCATTCTTTTCCAGTGTCAGTTGAATTTGGGAGAAATGTTATTAAAAGGTATGAATGAATAAATGTTCATGTCATTAATTTTGCCATGTTGGTTGTGCTGGCATGGTTCTTGGACGTTCCCAGATCTTAATGGAAATGTGCCGTTCACTCGCTGAAGATGCAGAGTAAACATAGAACCCTTAGAGCTGACTTTGGCCTCTCCACCCCAGGTGACGACAATGGCAAGAAGGCCAACAATCCAAACCACTGTAACTGCATCATCGACCAAATCTTCACCGGCGGCCTGCAATCGGACGTCACGTGCCAAGTGTGCCAGTAAGGCCGACTCTGCCACTCCATTCCTTCGTCTCTTGCCCTCTGTTCTCTCTCCCATCTCCCCAGAATGCCCCCATTAAGTTCACGCACACACACACACACACACACACACACACACACACACACACGCACACACCCCCCCCCTCCCCCCCCCATTCACAGTTATTTCCTTGCACTCTGTCTCCACCTGCTGGTGGTAAATACAATTGCAGCATGACTCATCCTCAATCCTGCCTGTGACACAGCAAGATGAATAGAAACGCTCATGTACTGCTGTTAGCCATGGGCCCACTAACCTGCCCACATTCAGTAGAGTGCTAGGAACAGTAGTGTGGTAATGCAGGCTTCCAGCAGCATATTGTTAATACTCTGCAACACTGAAGAAGAATGCCTACAACACATTAAAAGAGTGGCTGTATAAAATAATGTTGGACAATGTTTGCTTTACTCTTGTCGTCTGTGTGGTCGAGAGTGAGTGTTTTGTGATGGGCAATCATTTAAATCATTCTGGAGAAATAGCACTCCTCTTAGTAACTTGTGTAGTAAACATCCCCAAAGTGGAAATCACAAAGAAGGCACAGAGGTGCTTATGCCTGCTGTTTTCTAGTGTGTGTGTGTGTGTTTATGTGTGTGTATATGTGTGTGTGTGCGCACGTGTGTCTTTTCGCACATGCATGTGTATCTGTGCATATTTGTGTGTATGTGTGTGACAAAGCAGAAAGGCGTGCACACGTGTGTGTGTGTGTGTGTGTGTGTGTGTGTGTGTGTGGTAACCCTGTTGTGTGTGTGTGTGCCTTGCAGCGGCGTCTCCACCACGATAGACCCCTTCTGGGACATCAGCCTGGACCTGCCGGGCTCCTCCACCCCCTTCTGGCCCCTGAGCCCGGGCACGGACAGCAGCACGCTCAACGGAGAGAGCCACCTCACCGGCTCCACCACGCTCACTGACTGCCTACGGAGGTCCGTCTCTCGCACACACATACGCGCACACATATAAACACACACCCAACCCCTCCCCAGCCTGGTGCACAGCTACGGCTGACATTACTTGTGTGTGTGTGTGTGTGTGTGTGTGTGTGTGTGTGTGTAAAAGTGATTCCCATTTGTCATTGTGGTTACACAGCATGCCACAGTGCACACGATGAAATTGATTTCTGCGTTTAATCCAATTTAAGGTCTCCAGTGAACGTTTTGTGTGTGTGTGTGTGCGTGTTCTGTCGTCCGTCCTCTCCTCTCCTCTCCTCTCCTCTCCTCTCCTCTCCTCTCTCCTCAGGTTCACTCGGCCGGAGCACCTCGGGAGCAGTGCCAAAATCAAGTGTGGCGGTTGCCATAGTTACCAGGAGTCCACGAAACAGCTGACCATGAAGAAGCTGCCCATCGTGGCGTGTTTCCACCTCAAGGTGAGTCTGGCTTTATCCGCCACACAGTTATACAGACAGCTAGTGCGCTGTGACAAAAGGAAGAGTCTCCTTCATTAACATCTATGTCCTCTTACTTTTTCCTAATACATTATTCTCTCTCTCTCTCTCTCTCTCTCTCTCTCTCTCTCTCTCTCTCTCTCTCTCTCTCTCTCTCTCTCTCTCTCTCTCTCTCTCTCTCTCTCTCTCTCTCTCTCTCTCTCACACACTCACACTCACACACACACACACATATATATGTCCTTGTCTGACTTTGTCTCTGTGGCTCTTTTTCCTCCATCCCCCTGCTAAATAGCGTTTTGAGCACTCGGCGAAGTTACGGCGGAAGATCACCACCTACGTCTCTTTCCCTCTGGAACTGGACATGACGCCTTTCATGGCATCCAGGTGTGTCTCACACACAGCACGTGCACTTAAGCTTAGAAACTCAGTCATTTAAAGACGCCATCATCATGTTTTAACAATTTCTAGTAATATTACTTTTCTTCTGAGTAAAGTGGTGATTTTGTCTGGAAATTTTTTAATTTAATTTATTTTGTATTTTTTGGCATTGATTAACACAAGATTGAAAATGCTCTGATTTCATGGAAATGATTCAGTTAACTCAATTAACTTGTGTGTGTGTGTCTCTCTCTCTTGCTCTCTCCTCCAGTAAAGAGAGTCGAATGAATGGCCAGTATCAGCAGACAGTAGATGTCTTAAATAACGACAATAAGTGAGTATGAAGCCATGCACTACACACTACGCCCGTAAAAGGGTTCACTGGCCCAGTCACATGTAGGGAAGTTCACATCCCATGCAGAAAGAATTGAGCCACCCTTCTTAATCTGCATGTGTATGGGTTTGTGTGTATGGGTTTTTGTGTGTGTGTGTGTACGTGTGTGTACCCGCATGGGTTTGTGTGTGTGTGTGTGTGTGTGTGTGTGTGTTTGTGCTATGTAGGTACTCTTTGTTTGCGGTGGTGAACCACCAGGGCACACTGGAGAGTGGTCATTACACCAGCTTCATCAGGCAGCACAGGGACCAGTGGTTTAAATGTGACGACGCCATCATCACCAAAGCCAGCATCAAGGACGTGCTGGACAGTGAAGGGTGAGGGATACACACACACATACACGGCAAAACCAACTCAGTAGGATGAAAACAAGTGTTGTTATTCGTAGTTCTGATTGCAGTCTTTCAGCACAGGCCCTGTCCATGAATGAGCGGTAAGGTTCTCCCACCCTTGAGTCCCAGGTGCTGTAGGCCACTCCATCATTCCTCTCATCTGGGCAGGTTCTGTTCATGTCTTGATTGGAGGCACAGCCACTGAAAAGAAGAATAAAAAAACATGCTGTTTGTATTTGGAATTGTATTTTAAAATGAAGGGAGAGACAGACACACACATGCAGGCACACACGCGTGCAAGCACTGGCACACCTCCTCTGCCTCTACCACTCCCTTCAAACACACTTAGATAGAAAGTAAGTTTGTAATGCTTTACACAAAACCCAGTCTGCATGGCAGTCTAAGCCAACTATATGCTACTCTGTCGTTACATAGTCAGACATTAAAATGTAAAAGTGTGCGTTACCTCCAGTATATATTAGGGTGCACATTGGAACACAGTTGGCCCAACAGCGTCTGAGTAATCCACACGAGAGACTCAAACAAAGCACAAGTGTTGTGTTATTATTTGTAGCAAAACCATACTAATGTAGACAGGCTTTACTATAAAGTAGACAGTGTTTTCATCACAGAAACAATCCGCAGGTAAGAGATAGTAAAGATAGACATAGAAGAGATGGAAGAGGTAGTTAGCACTCAGTGCTCCCATCTTTGAAGCGCACTATAGGCCAATGCAGATTCCTGTGGTCTGGGTCGAAACCTCACCCCTTTTGGGTTAAGCAAAGGCAAGTTCTGTTTATGTGCTTCAGACACAGGCTCTGTAGCTTTTTACTGAAATGAAAAGAAAAAGAGGCATGCCATGATGGAACTGTAACATGAAATGAACGCACAGGCTCTCCTCAGGATCTCACTCACTCTGAGCACAGCAGAAATCTCCTCCGCCAAGCTGGAAATAAGTATCTCCGCAGTGCCCGTGTCTAATAAAAGATGTAATGAATTTGCATGACTCGTGGGATCGTCATTGGATCATGCTGGAATGTTTGAATATCATCAAAATGTTGTGATGTGTCCACCCCCACCCCCTGCATTCCTGATGGAAAACAAGACAAACGCCATCTGGTAGTTGAGGCGCTGGAGTTAAAAGTCAAAACTAGAAAAGTACTAAGAAACTTTCACACTCAAAAGGCAAAAGTTTTTTTTTGTTTTTATCCAGTCTGCAAATGATGTACCCTGCAGTATCTACACTCTTGTTTAACAAAGTGTTGGTTATGCTGCTGAGTGTTTCAGAGGTTTGGTGTGAATATAAATTTCTTCTTGAAATTGACCTCTTTGCGTGTGTGTGTGCATGTGTGTGTTTGTGTGTGTCTGTGTCTGCAGGTATTTGCTGTTCTACCATAAGCAGTTTCTGGAATACGAGTAGCCTTATCTGCACCTGCTGCTGGAGAAGCCCGCGAGCAGCCAGCCCCTAGCCGGCACCGGACGGCCCGTGAGACACATGCAAACACACACACCTCTTCTACCTGAAAACTCAACTGACTACCCATCTACTCTCAGCCCCGCCAAGCGAGGAACAAGAGTGGGACAGAGAAAAAACAAACAAACAAACAAACGAGAAAAAAAAGACAAAAAATGAAATGATGCAACCCGTTCAGCTGCACTGAGCGCACTTCTACTTGATGACGGGGGGGGTGGGGGGGGTGGACAGCTGGGGGGCGAACGACAGAAGAGGAGGATGAGAGGGAGAGGGAGGGAGGGAGGGAGGGATGAGGGGTGTGATGGAGGAAGAGGGCAGCGCCCTTTCTGACATGACCCAGCAGGAGCCTTCACTCTTCCCTTCTTCGCTTTTCCCTTCTTGCCTCCTCGGAGATGAAGGGGATGCATGGAGAAAAAAAGAGGAGGTGGAGGAGGAGGAGAAGGGCACATCTCAACTTCAACTACAGTATTGTCTGATTTTTGTTTTTGTACTGTTTGCTTCTGTCCTTTTTTTTTGTTTTTTTTTTTTTCCCTCTCCCTCCATGGTGCTCTTTCTTGTCGACCCAGCATTAGGGGTGGGACGGGACACTGTTCCTCACACAGAACTGAATAAGCGAAACCCCGCAAATGATGACGGAACAGAAAGGTATTAATGCACACAACAGTTTTTTTTTTTTTTTTTTTTTTTTTAAGAGAATATGACAAGTAATTATAATGCTTGTTTGTGACGTTTAGTTATGAAAAATACTGTATGACTCTGGGTTTATTGAACTAAGGGGTAAGTGGGCAAGACAGAGAAAAAAATAAGGGCCACCTGATTGGCCAATACATGGCAACGTTGCCATGGCGACTAAAAACAAAGATGGGCCTGGACCTTTTTTTTTTTTTTTTTTTCCTTTTTTTTTTGTTACTTTTTTTTACTTGTCTGTCTGTCCATGGCAGGTGTTCAGGTCATTGTCTTGTTTTGTCATTTTGGGTTTTGATATTTTTATCGGACTGTGGCTGCAAAAGACTGCGTGGGGGATAAGGGGGAGTCTTTGTCTTGGTTGTGAAATGTTCTGGCTGTTCTAATGATTATTAAATGGGCACAAGAAGGTTGTCAGCAATATGTTCAGCAGAGACTCTTGAGTGTTCTAGAATCTAGCAGGTAATGAGCAACAGAGTTCCCAACTGCGTCATCACCTTCACCCTACCAAACTCTATCTCTCAACATCTGTCTTTTTCTTGTTCTCTCTCATTCATTTTCTCTTATTCTCTTTCTCTCTCTCTCTCATGCTCTCTCTCTCTCTCTCTCTCTCTCTCTCTCTCTCTCATGCTCTTTTTCTCTCTGTGTCTCTGTCTAGCACATTCTTTCTTTTTGCCCCTCTCTCATTTTCATGCTCGCTCTCTCTCTTACTCTCTCTCTCTCACTCTCTCTCTCTCTCTCTCTCTCTCTTCCCAACTGTCATCACCTTCACTCTACCAAACTCTATCTCTCAACATCTGTCTTTTTCTTGTTTTCTCTCATTCATTTTCTCTTATTCTCTCTCTCTCTCTCTCTCTCTCTCTCTCTCTCTCTCTCTCTCTCTCTCATGCTCTCTCTCTCTCTCTCTCTCTCTCTCTCTCATGCTCTTTCTCTCTCTGTGTCTCTGTCATGCTCTTTCTCTCTCTGTGTCTCTGTCTAGCACATTCTTTCTTTTTGCCCCTCTCTCATTTTCATGCTCGCTCTCTCTCTTACTCTCTCTCTCTCTCTCACTCACTCTCTCTCTTCCCAACTGTCATCACCTTCACTCTACCAAACTCTATCTCTCAACATCTGTCTTTTTCTTGTTTTCTCTCATTCATTTTCTCTTATTCTCTCGCTCTTTCTCTGTCTAGCACATTCTTTCTCTCTCTCTCTCATGCTCTCTTTCTCTCTCTCCTTCTCTCTCTCTCCCCCTCTTTCTGTCTTACACTTCGCTCTTCATCTCTAACCCTCTGCGGAAACACACTCTCAAACGCCTCTCAGACGCTCCTCTCCAAAGGCTTTCCGGCGTGTTTGATCCC
The DNA here is from genome assembly GCA_027475355.1 of Coilia nasus. Classification (NCBI taxonomy): domain Eukaryota; kingdom Metazoa; phylum Chordata; class Actinopteri; order Clupeiformes; family Engraulidae; genus Coilia; species Coilia nasus. Next base: position 19,381,891 of record CM050216.1, on the reverse strand, counting down.
AGACATACTGAGCCATCACGGTCGCAGCCTTATTAGCAGGCAGTTGGGCCAGACGTGGCCTTTGTTGTCAGACACACACTCAGACATTGAGGAGCCGCCGTCTGCTGCTGATCCCACCCGCTCTTGCCCGGGAGCCCAGGAGCCCAGGCCCCATCTTCCTTCCATCAGCGACAGCTTGTTGCATTAATAAAGTGCTTGTCAAGACACCCAGAGCGCTTTGCTGCAGCGATGAGGGACCTCACTAACAACCACCACCGCCACCAGTGTGTAGGACCCACCGAGGTGATGCACGGCAGCCATCATGCAGGGCAACTGTGTACATAGGAGAGTTATAAAGGACATTGGCTTTAACTTCCATGAAGTTGGCACCCCGTATGACATGATTATGAAGTGTTTCAGCTGTTTTAGGCATTGTTCATGCACTCAATCACTCAACCAGAACCCCATTACTTGTCATTAAAAACACACACATTTTTATTATTTTTCAAGTACAAGCAAACTAAAATACAGTTATTCACGTTGTTAAAATATGGGTTGCCAACCTCCTGGAGGTATAGCTTTACCATCAATCACATATGAACGCTGATCTGTACTGAGAAGCACTGCTTAGCGTTATGGACCCTGTGACCATATATATCTGCCCTCAGTAATGACAATGTGTCGTCATGGTCTACAAAAGCCCCCTCTTACCACTGGGCATATGGAACCATTATTATCTCTGAGGCACCTCTGTTGTGCTCGACTCATAGAACCACTGTGGTCTGTCAGGACCTTCTTTCAGTGCTGCACTCTGCTGATACAGAGATGAGAAGATCCTTCTTACTGCCTACGTACCTTCTGTCATTTCGTTTATAGTAAATATCGGCATGGAGCTCTCGAATATGGCAGAAAAATGGTGTGGCCTCTAAGTCTTTATTTCAGTGCACAAGACCCATGAGGGTATGCCAGGTAGCGATGGGGGAAGATGTTTGGGATGGACGCCACACATATTTATGTAAAAAAATGGAATATAAATTAAGCTTCACCAGTGAAACGAGAAGACTAATGCAACATTTTGTCATGCTGGTCTGCTCAGAATAGAGTACATCAGAAAAGGGAAGGCAACGAAGCAAACTTCAATCAACCGACATCTATTTGACCAGAAAAGAACAGCGGTCTGGAATTCAAAAATGGCCTCGTCCCAAGAACAAGGTCTCTCAAAAATAAACGAAACCGAGCAACGAGCGGGCTTTTAGTACTTTCGTAAAAGTCCCTGAAGAAACATTTGCAACTGCGAAGAACAGAGTTGTGGCCGTTCTGATAAACAGCACACCTGCGTGCCAGAAGCATCTAATACTACCTCATTATCAGGAGCGGACTAACAGGAAGCGCACATCACGGCCTGCGGCACAGCCTAGAACACCTCGACACCTGCCTACCTCCAGGCACATCTCAATAAGTTAGAATATCATGGAAAAGTACATTTATTGTATTATTCAGGACGTGAAACTTAAAAATTAAAAAGTGAATCCTAGCCCAGTTAAATATTTGAAACGTATAATGTTATTTTATATTAATATTGTTATAATGTTAGAATTTTGAGTACAGCCTATGGCTAATATATTATACACAGTGTGCTAATTTATTGAGATTTGCCTCTATTTCGTATTCAACTGGACCCTAGTGCTACTGTCTCGTGCTCTTCATGCTGCAGTGGTGGTGGCACACTCATGTGAGCCGGATGGTAAAGGTACACTGATAGGTGCATACCAGAATACAATTAACTTGTTAAATGGCCAGGCAACACGAGCGCAGCCAGACATTTTGGGCCCTATGAAAGAGTACAGTGTTGGGCCTTGTTATTATTTATAATATTCATGGTGTCCTCAAAGAGCCCCCCTCCCGATGCTGGGCCCTTAGAATCATCCTCTTCCCCATCCCCGGCTATGTCCCTGCCACACAATGTGTGTGTGTGCGCGTGTGTGTGTGTGTGTGTGTGTGTGTGTGTGTGTGTGTGTGTGTGTCAGAGACATAAAGAAAGTTTAGACTGTTTTTGCTGGCAACATTTTACTTGACCATTGCTTCATAAGATTAACATAACCATGTTGTACTTTTGCTATGGCTGTTGTTTTATGCTTTCATAAATAGAAAAAAACATTTACTATTGTTACAGTCACAAAAACATAGTTATGCAGAGCAGAAACTGAGGGTTGCACACCAGATTGAGGCTGACCAAGTGCATTAGTTCAGCACAGCAGCAGGCCACAAAGAACAACTGGCACAGAAAATAGTCTTAGACTGATGACAATTTGTACATTGGGTACCACTTCATCACCTTATTACAGTAGTTTGCACTATGTGTAAGCCATACGCCATTGCATGTTCACTAAAGGGTTATGACAGTCTCATGAAGCAGTTGAATGGTTGTGTAAAAATCTCCATGCCTCCACCTTCCCTGGTGGAGGGATGTCATGAATGCCATGGCAGGAAATGTTGCTATGTGATTGTGATCCACCTGACCAAAAGGCCACCTCTACAGTTCTGTAGGAGATGGCACAGCTGCACATTAATTGGTGAGTGTGTATGTGTATGCGTTTGTTGCCTGTTTTACACTGGTAGAGGCGCACCCACTCAACACAATGTAAGTACACTAAGAGTGCTGAAGCCGCTATTCTGAGTGGTAAAGTTGTGTTAAGCACCCCACCAGATCTTGCTGTTTGCTGTACTTCTAGAGGCACTGGCAGGAGTACGGTGGGGGATGGTTTTAAAGCCCCGATATTGACAAGGAGCCATTTAAGGACACAGCTGCCATTAATAATAAATGGGGCCTAAAATTGTATTCTTTCTGGGAATGCCAAAAATGTATATGGGGGTGCTTCTTTCTGACTCTCCAGTTCTATAATAGCTCCTTGGTGACCTGACATGCTTTTCTAAACATCACCGTTGGAGAATGGGACGCTTCAAGTGGAGAATATAAAGGGACCATGCTGTCACCATTGTGTGCAGCTGTGTGTGCCTTGAGTTGCGTTCATCTTCTTTTATTAAAAATGAAAAAAAAACATCAGACTCTCCTTTCAGCAAGCTGTAAAAGTAAATATGTCTAGACAAGTGGTCAACCTTTCGCCTCCACGAGTCAGCATTTAAAGAAAGTATTTAGATAGGATATGTAAGAAAACGTTTTACACTGTAGAGGCTCTAACACCCAAAAGACGGCACCTGCTGGCAGGCCCACTGACAGTCTTGGCTGGGCCCGGGACAAGATATCCTGATTGGTGCCCCCTGCCATATTCCATAATGTAAGGAGGGTCCAGTTCTGGGCCCCCCTTTCCCTAGACCCGGGACGAAACACCCGTTTGCCTTATTGATGACATGAAATCTGCAATGACAGAATCTTAATGTGTCTTAATGCTGTTACTGTCATTGTTTCTTACTCACACCCCTGCAAATGAAGTGTCACCAGAATAGATGTCATCACAGCGGATTGTGGCTAATTAATCCATTAAGATTACCACTCAGTCACCTTTTCTCAAATATGCACGGAGATTTCACAGCAACACAACAACAACATTTGTTAGGAGTTGGGAAGGACTTGTTCACTGTGACTGTGTACTCATTTAAAGTTCTGTCATCCTAGGAACTCAAGGTCGGAGACCCAATTAAGAGCTCATCAATAACAGAAAAGTGTAAAGATTTCCATGCAGTGCTGTAGTTTCACCAGAGTGTGGCACTGTATTTTATCTTTTTTGCAGAACTCAAGCTCAATCCAGCTGTACACCTGTGCCTTGATGAACAGAGGCAGGTTTAAAAACCATACTGTAAGATGAGGTCATTAGCTTAGGAATTAACATACCATAGCACGTAACACAACATAACATAGTAATAAACCAGTATGTAGCTAACAGTATGTATGTATGTGTCATTAAAACAATCGCTGTTATCAAAAGATAATAATTTCAGTCTCTGTGGCACATCTATTGCTTGTCTGATGGTTTAAATGTATTTACATTCACAGAAGCAAAGAGGGACACCATAAACATGCAGTCACATCTTTAATGAACAAACTACAATTCGTCAAAAATGGCAGCGATGTTTACAAGATTTTACAAAGCCACCGTTTACAAAAGCGTCAAATCGTGAGCAAACAGCGAGGCTAAATCAACAAGATACCTCATTGTACTGGAGGGAGAGCAATTAGATGCCAAATGGCGAAGATGCTGCCTCCTTTGAGGGGAGCAGGAGTAAATAATGTGTTCAGCTGTTCGGCAGGGTGGCGTTGGGCTGCTCGCAGCCTGCACGGTCATCGCGGAAAATCTGGACTGTCACATTGACTCACACACCTGCCTCGTTTACACTGCCAGACGTTGGCCTCCGCTGCCAGTTTTTAACAAAGGAGTCATGGTTGCAATTAACGAAGCTGAATGAATGAAGCCGATCAGAACGATGGGCGCGACACACAAATATCACCTATGGCGAGAGTCTAGTGAAGCCACGTTGCACAATATGCACACACATCGTCTTCTCTGACGTCCGAGCAGATTTACGATGCGCCTCGTCAACAAAGGCAGTTACACATGAGAATTGATGATAAGAGACAAGCACACGTTTAAACAGGCCCCCCTTAACTATGCCCGTTTTCGGGAAACTGGGAGTTTTAAGTGGGTGGACATAAAGAAGGCCTGTTATAGATGACTTGGAACACGAGCTCTCTCTCTCTCTCTCTCTCGCTCTCTCCTCTGTTTTCCTCCTGTTCTCTGTGCGTGAAACTGTCAGAAGGAGAGAGTGTGTGTGTGTGTTCTTAACAGAAAAAAAGACTTTAAAATAGCATGACTTTGCATACAGTGCGACGAGTCACGAACAATACATCCTACACAGTCAAGACGCCAGGGGGTATTGGTACAGAATGTACATTCTTGGAGAGAAGCCTACTTCTACACTGTACATGCAGATATAAATTGTATGTGTTTCAAGCATTCACACAACATATATAATATATATATTAGGTCTACTCCCCAAAGGCACATTAGAGGACACTGTAAGTAGGTGTGTCAGTGTGCATGTGTGTGAATACTTGAGTGTGTATGGATAGTGTGTGTGTGTGTGTGTGTGTGTGTGTTGTGGAGGGAGTCTGAATTGAGTAGGAGTATGGCTGCCCGTCAGGGCCACGCACACACTCTAGCCCTTCTCAAATTACCAAAGAGAAAGCGAACAAGCACACACATGCTCCTTCACACTCAGGCGAGCACACATTCTTTGATGCACAATTCTGGAGGTTTGTTGACAAGCTATTACATGGTGCCAAAAAAACAACAGAGTGTAAAAAGAATCTCTTTCTTTTTCTCTGTCTGTCTCCTTCTCGTTCACTCACTCGATGACTCACTCACTCACACACACATTCACCCACAAACACTCACTCAATTACACACACACACACACCCTTTAATTCACTGACACGTTTTACCTAATCATAATAAGGGTCATTGGTCACGGTCACTGTGTAATGGCAGCGCTGACCCTGGTAAATGAAGACACACGCCCACACTATGACACACACACACACACACACACACACACAGAACCCACACCCACCCTGCTGTGTGACGGTTCCCCCACGTAGCCCTGCTGGAGTTGCTTCACTGAGGGTTACCTGTGTAGGTTATCTAAATAGCGCCGCGTTCACATGCAATAGCAAGCAAGACAGTAGACCGGACAGGAAACCAGCCATATTTGGCTTTCGAGTCACCAGGAGGATTGACTACTAGAAGTCCTTCTGTCAAAATCCCAGGAATCCTCAGCTCCTAGTCTTCATATAACACAGCTTATAGAATCAGCCCCATCCAGGCTGGCAGGTCTTTGAAGGGCTTTCGCCTAACATATATTCCCTTGCCCACACAGAAGACCTACAGTAAGGCTTGCGAGTATAAAATGTGTATGTATCTCCTCCATAATACCAGCTCATTTTGTATTCAGCTCCCACACTAATGGATGCCCCAGTTTATCACACACAGACACACACACACACACACACAGACACAGACACACACACACACACACACGCACACACACAGCCCATGGATGGGGTAATGTAGGCAAACATTTGGTGTATCATTAACATTATTTCAGAAAGTATGTTGGCCCAGGTTAACACTGCCTGTTTTGCCTATGCATAATGACCATGCATAATGACTGTGAAGAGTTTTGATGTTTACGGATTTAAATGTTCATCTTAATCTGCACCTGGACGTGACGTGTGTGACGTGACGTGTGTGCATCATGTGGGCAGTCTGAAGCCTCCAAATATAAATCCATTAATATGGACGCCAACATGATCATCAACGCATAACAACGCCACCACACAGGAATGACACGGCATAGTGTGAACCCAAGATTATGCACCAAATCTACCTCCAGTCTGATGTCTCTGTCAGCCTTTATCAGCATATCGCATGGAGGGGTCCACTTTTCTTATTGGCTCAACGAGGGCCCCCGTCATCAAAATGGAGCAAATCTCAATGCAAGCTGGAGGTCAAAGGTCATTTCTAAGGCAGGGGTTATGCGTCTAGCCACCCCTGCGCTCCTGCACTCGCAAATTGAGGTCACCAGGGGCGATCGGTTGCCATGGCAACATGTTTCCGCGCAACAAACAGTACACAGTGAACACGAACAAACTAATAATACTAATAATCACAGCAAATAGGCTGTTATAAATAGTTGCATTGACGAGAACACAGGCATTTTTACTTTAAAATATGGATCTTGGCAAGATGTGACAGTATAAGAGACTCTGCACGTAAGCGAGTGAGATGGCAGAGGTTATGGGGCAACAGGGCTAAAGTCCTCCATGTCTGTTCAGGCTAACAGCAGTTTGGTCGTTGATGAACCCAAGGCATTCTTACACTGACTAGCACACTTAGACATGGAGCATAGGACACAGTCTGACATGGTTTGTACGGCATTAAATTCATAGTCTGCTCAAGAGCAGTCCAAATAACATATGCACATAACATATTGACTAATGTGCACAGTAGCCTACACACACACACACACACACCTTAAACCACGAACAGGAGTCATAATCAAACAGTATGTGTGTGTAGGTTAATGACACACACACATATTTTTAAATGTGCCCAGTAGCTCACACACACACACACACACATTAAAATATAAACAGGAGTCACATCCAAACAACAGTTATGTGTGTGGGTTACTGGCACCAAGAATTGAAGAAAGAAAAAACACACACTGTACACAAAATCTAAATATAAATATGCCAGTAATTAGGGCATTCGACTGGCTTCCCACACACATTGATAAATTGGCAACATTCCTCACACCGCACCACATCAGGCTTTTAAAGATCACACATAATAAAAAAGCGCAACACGGACACTTGATTAATAGCGTCCAATTATGCCTCGCTGGCCAGCAGTCCTGTGTGTGTGTGTCTCTTCTGCCCTGGCTTTAGTCTTTCAGCACAGATGTGAGGGTGGGTGCTGGGAGAAATGCAGACAGAGCTGAATATTCTTTCAAATGCAGCTCAAAGTATGCGCACACAGGACTTACTCTCCCATATACCTCCTCTTCCACACACACACTCACACATCTCCAGTCAGTCAGTCAGTCAGTCAGTCAGTCATCCCAGGGTTTTTCTATTTCTCTGCCTCCCTGTTCTGTCATGGGAGTCTCTTCTTTTGTGTGTGTGTGTGTGTGTGAGAGAGAGAGAGTAATTGAGTGTGTATGTGAAGGAAGTGTCTGAGTCTGAGACCGTGTCTGTGGCATCTCCACGCCTCTGAGTCTTCTTTCTCAGCTCCTCCATTGTGACATTTGAGGAGGGGGAATGGAGAGAGGGAGAGAGGGACAGGAACAGGGACAGAGAGATAAAGAGGACGGCATGGCGGCCCCCCCTGCAGCTGAGCGGAGCGACTCCAAGTGTACCTTGTCATGAATAACAACAGCAGCAGGCTCTCATACATGGCTGTGGAAATGGGAGGTCTCCAAAGCCCGGCTGCCTGTGAACGTGTGCTGCTCTCATCTCTATGGAAAAAAACGAGGGGTCTCCGTAAAGGTTAGCACTGGTAGGCGTAGATGTGTGCACACGTGTGTGTGTGTGTGTGTGTGTGTGTGTGTGTGTGTGTGTGTGTGTGTGTGTGTGCGTGTGTGCGTGCTTCTGCTGCATGTGTGTCTCATCTGTATGCTAATGGGAGGTCTACTGGGGATTAATGGAGGTGATCATGTGTGATCCTGAGTAGCCAGACTTCATCCTGTGGAAAAGGTCAGCCGATCACACACGCGCGCCATAGGCCCCAATGGATAAACAAGAGCCCCATTAGAGTCAGTGCACACACACACGCATGCCATCGGCCCTTCGGGGTAAACAACACACGCATCAGTCCCTGCCAGGGCAAACTCCACGACCCAGTCTGCAAATTGTCACGCCTTAATGTGATTTATGGTTTAAACTCCTAATTGCCTGATCTCTCTATATATATATATATATATGAAGAACTCTGTGTCTCTGTCTGTGTGTACTGATGTGTATGTGTGTGTGTGATGGTTGTTACTGCCCTAGAACATTCATAAATACTCTTTATGCTTGTGTTTGTGTGTGTCCGCCTGTCTATTGATTCCTATTATGGCCAGGAGGTCTCTGCTGTACCGTCTCTATGTGGTGTTTGATAGATCGCATAGATCGCTGTTTTATAAGGTTGTTTTTTATGAATATGTTATGTGTGTCTGTGTGTGTGTCTGTGTGTGTGTTTGTGGTAAAGCTACACATATGGGGCACAAATTTCCCCACTAAGATAAGGAAACCACACAGGGGGTCATTTGTGTGGAACAAATTGTTTTCCACCCTAACCTAACAGCATTTTTCTTGGTCATTTTGTTGTTACTGATAAAACAAAAAGTGCCGAAACATTGTTTTACTCACAAGTTAGGGTTAGGTGTGTGTATGTATGTGTCTGTGTGTCAATCCATCCATCATCACATCCGTGAACATAGGTTCCTGCGGTACAAGGATGTGTGTGTGTGTGTGTGTGTGTGTGTGTGTGTGTGTGTGTGTGTGTGTGTGTGTGTGCGTTTAAGTGTGCATGCTTGAGAGTTCAGGCTCATATGCTGGTCTGCAGGTCTCCGTTGAGCAGCGTGCTCTGTGTCTCGGTGGGGTCGTTCATCATGCGCGTCTTGTCCTGCTGGCTGTTGCTGCGCTCCACCTCATCCAGGACGCTGGTCCGCTGCAGGCACAGAACGTTCTGGAAGCTCTTCTTGAAGTTCTCCGACAGGAAGGCGTAGAGGATGGGGTTGGCGCAGGAGTTGGCGTAGCCCAGGACGACCACGCAGGCGAAGGTGCTGCGGAGCACCGGAGTGCTGCTGATGCTGCCCGTCACCGACGTCACGTTGAACACGTAGAAGGGCAGCCAGCAGAAGACGAACACGGCCACCACGATGGACACCATCCGCGTCACCTTGCGCTCCGACCGCTTTCGCTTCGTGGAGCCCACGCGGATGCCCGATGATTTCACCTGGAAAGAACAATTTTTTTTTTATTTCACTCGATGAATTTACTGTAAGTGTTACAAAATACTCACATGGGAGCTTTACGAGGAAATCTGAAGAACATGATCATTTACAATAAATGCAATACAATTATGAAACATTAGTTAAAGGAGAACTTCGGTGTAAAATGAAAATTGCCATGTTAAAACATCATACCGAGTTGGTATGTGTACGGAGGAGCAAAATTGATTTAGCCTGTTGCATTCAGAGTTTAACTATTTTTTATCGTTTGTCCCAGAAGGCTAACAATGGAAGTGGTAGGTGCCCTTAGACGAAGCATGACGACTGCACAGGTCGATTGACGAACACGAACCAGCAGGAAGAATAGGAGGAGAGGTAGTACAATCAACTTGTTTGGACTTTCATCATGGCGGCAACGAGAAACAACTGCAAGCGACTGCATGTAAGAACAGCTTTTTAAATAAACGTTGTGTACATTTACAATATTCTCAGTGGTTCGCTTTGATTGCGAGAGCCTTTGTTGTACTACCAATGGAATGTGGAGTTTCTTCAAGCTGTTTTAATGGTTTAAAAATAGCGTAGTCGTCATGCTTCGTCTAAGGGCACCTACCACTTCCATTGTTAGCCTTCTGGGTCAAACTATAAAAAATTGTTAAACTCTGAATGCAACCGGCTAAATCAATTTTGCTCCTCAGTACACATACCAACTCGGTATGATGTTTTAACATGGCAATTTTCATTTTACACCGAAGTTCTCCTTTAAAATGCATACATTTAGGATGGGTCAAAACAGTACTTCTTTCTTCTACTACTTAAATCTCTAATTTAGAAGTCTTGTCAGAAATTGGATTGTAGACTTTTTAGATCTTTCCGTTTTTGCATCTGCAGTGGAGATTTAGACTAAGATGCCTTCTGGGGAAAAGGATTGCCTGATGGATTTTCTAGGGGAAAAAAAGATTTCCATTTGGCCAACTGAGACTAAAAGACGGCTTCTGTTTAAACATATTGGCAAAGGGTTGGTGATATCTGACCTCAACAACCAATGAAATGATACCTTTGCCTGCCATGCTTCTGCAGCAGTCTGTTGGTTGACCAGAAGTGCTCGTGTGAGTCACTAGTGTTTCTCATTCAGAGAGCCGGGATTATTTATGCATGAGCACAGAAACCAACCGCTAAGAGTGTGAAGTATAATTCACAGAATTTAACCAAGAAGGTGTACTGCATTTGAAATCACCCTGCCTCTAAGTCAGGAAGAATTTACTCCCATCTCACCAATTTTCAATATTTATCTTAGAGATCTCATCTTATCCACGCTATCCCCTGAAAAGAAACATTTATATATGTTTTTTCAATTATGCTTCAAAGAGGACAGAGTGAGATGAAATTTTTGAATCCACAAGTGCTATGCACAATGCACTAATTAAGGCATGTGTATGTAGGGGCTCCTTGAAATGGCGGGCACCATTGGCGGGGATTATTACAGTGTATTTCCTCATTAAAATGCTTTGTTTTATTACAGTTACACAACATATTTATCACAATCTCTGTATATCCAATACCATCCAGCATTTGTTGGTAAGTACACAGCCAATTAAATATGTATTTGCTCTAGAATAGGTGAAATCAGCAAGACCTTCATCTCACTTTAAGCATACTACTTTGCTGTGCTTTGTGTGAAGACACAACAGATCAGCAGATAGATCTTGCTCTATAAATATGAACATGTTCTCACACCTACACTGCCACCCACACATTAAGGCACACCAGGATAATGTCCTAGCCATCTCAATGTGACAACATGGCTTTAATCTTTAATCTTGATCTTATCTCTGGCTGATGATGATTAATATGCGTCTTTGTTTTCCTATTATCTGGTTATAAAAATAATCTACAGAATGATCTTAATGTTATGCATATTGTGATTTATAGTGTGTTTGTTGTTTTAAAACTGCTTTTATTTTCATTGATTGTATTATATGATGGCAGCAGCCATGATCATTCTAATGTCAGCAATAACTCTTCTTTGTTATTTTTTGTTAAAAAATGTTTCTTATTATTGTTGCCTCTGCAGACATCATTACCATCTACATCACAATCATTATTATCACTATAAAAATCTCTCTTTCCTATGTCATACAACAACACCGCCAGCCTGTTAAAAGCACAGTCACATCCAAATTTTCTCTTCCTGTTCGTGTTCATCAGCAATACATGTAGCATTACCAGACATTAATACCAAGAACAGATCAGTGGAACTAGTTTACTCTGATCCTTTAAATCCACAAAGGTCTGTGAATAGTTTTCTGTGGAAAGATTTAAAATATTCTTCTGATTCTCATTTGGCTTTTCTTCTACATTTCCCCACTGATCACCACCACCACCATCATCACCCTCATCATCATTGCCATCAGTGCCATCATAATCCTCATTGCTCCTAGCCCCTGTAATGTCTCCACTCAATATTGTATTTCACTATAGTACTATATCAGGGAAGTCTCCTGAAGCGTCAGTTCTCTTCAACTTATTTTCTTAGCAACTAATCAGCAATCAGAAATTGAAGGCAAAACCAACAGGGTTAGGGTTAAACAGACAAAGTGCCCATTCACTGCAGAGTAAACACATGCCTATGGAGGGTGTCCAGACTCTCCCTGCACAAAGTGAAAGAGCGTGGTCCACTACTAGGCTACTGTGTGTTTCTCCCAACTCTATATCATCACCGTCCATGTGAAGACGACTCTGAGTATGGCAATGAATATGAGCATCACCTTGATGATGATGAGCAGGTAGCACATGCAGATGACGAGCAGGGGCAGGAAGAAGCCGAGCAGGAAGGTGTAGAACATGAAGGCCGTGTAGTAGGCCTCCGGCGGCTCCGGCCACACGATGGTGCAGAAGTGGCCGTCGCGGTTGCTGATGAGGCCGCTGTAGATGATGATGGGCAGGTTGACCAGCAGCGACACCACCCACACGGCCAGGTTGACCATCTTGGCCACGCGCGGCTTGCGCCACCTGGTGGACTTGATGGGGTGCACCACGGCCAGGTAGCGGTCGATGCTCATCACCATGAGGCAGAAGATGCTGGTGAACTGGTTGAGCGAGTCCACGGTCATCACCACGCGGCACAGCGACAGGCCGAAGGGCCAGTTGACGAGCGCCAGCTGCAGGGCGATGAAGGGCAGGCCCAGCATGAAGAGTACGTCGGCCACGGCCAGGTTGAGGATGTAGATGTTGGTGACCGTCTTCATCTTGGCGTAGCGCAGGATCACGTAGATGACCAGCGCATTGCCGCACAGACCCACGATGCACACCACAAAGTAGAGGATGGTGATGACCACCGTGCTGGTCTGGTGGAAGTCACTGTCGGTGGCGTTGGGGGGTTGGCCACTTCCCGCTCCGCTGGAGTCGTTGGAGGATGCCAGGAAGCTGTCGTACATCAGCGGCTCGCTGAGGTTGGCCAGCGGGGTGAGGAGGGCCCACGTGTCCTCCATGGTGTCAACAGGCTGAGGTCACTTCCTGGACAGGCTTCCGAATGACATCACACCTGGAACATGGATGGAGCACGGATCAATATGTAACCACAGGAACAACATTTGTCAAAGTGTGTGCTCCAGCAATGTTTGATTAAAGCAACCGAATAAACAAAAGGACAAGAGAGGTGGAGAAAGGAGGTTGAACCCATGTCTTCAGGGTGTTGTTTCAAAGCCGGCACAGAGAAACAAATATGGCAGCACAAGTGTCTAGTCAAAGGGCAAAGGTGGACACCGTGGCTTCAGAGAATAAAAAGTCCTACCACATATTTCCTCCTTTCATTCACTGAACCAACTGTTTCTGTTCAGTGTAGCCAGTGTACTCTTCAGTCAGTGTAGAGGAGCTAATAAGTGAAATGACCTTTTTAAGCGCACAGAGCTGAATCGATACGTGGTAGGACTTTCACTTTCTGAAGCCGGGCCGTCCACCTCTGTCAAAAAGGGTCAGGCTGTGTGAGTGTTGTAACAGAGTGCATCTGACCGGCGCTGTGCTGCATGGTGGGTGATAGTCATGGGAGAGGGTGGGGGGCTAGTGGGAGGGGTGGTGTGTATCTGACAGCACTGTCCTCTGTGCGAGCGTTGTGGCAGAGGGGGCGTATCCGACTATCACTGTGCTGAGCGAGTGAGACTGAAACAGGACATGAATCAGCACTGAGGGGTGATGATGAACGAGACAGACGTGAGAGAGGGACGAGGACACGCTGGCAGATAGATGAGACTCAGGACTAATAAGGGGGGAAATATGCCCTGGGGGAAAGAAAGACGAAAGGGAGGGGAGGACGACACGGGAGATAAACGACAGGAGAGGGGCAACCGGAGAGAAACTGTGAGGGTGGGGTTGTTCAGGGGAGTGGGGGTAGAGAGGTAGAAGGGCAAAAGACAAGCAAGCTGGTGGGAGATTGAGACCAAAAGACTCAGGTGGGAGAGAAAAAGCAGTGAATGCAGGAGAGGTGGGGAATACGGTCAGTAGCGAGTGCGTGTGAGGAGAGCCGGTACCGGCATGGTGCGGAGAAAGGCAGGAGCAGTTATAAGTGAAGATAAGTGAAGGGTTAAGTAGCAAACATGCGACACATAGCTAACATATTTTGGTATATTTACTTTTGACGCAACCGTGTCTCTGAACTCTGACTCAATCTTTGTTCTACATTTATGGGGGGAGTAGGTGTTCGGGGAAGATTTACAGATGAGTTAAAGAGGAAGTTAAGAGGAACAGAGTGCGTGTCCCAATCTGTACAATCTGTTATTTCTGAAACAACATAAAGCCAGTGACAACTTCACAGGTACCACAATGTAATGCAACCAATGGTCAAGTAAGCATTGAAAATAGCACACACTGACAAGAAGGAAGAGACTGGTATTGTCTCCTAACCCTCAGGTCTCAGTCTAACTTTAATTTATGAGAGGGTGTGTTTACAATCAATCAGCCTAACTTAAGTAATTGGAATAGAAGGCGTCAACAGCATGCGTTGTTTTGGGCGGTGACACAAGCATAAATATGAAAGCAACAGGAGTAATCAAATGTCAGTGTCAAAAACCAGCGCGTTAGTAATTCTGTGAATAATATACATGCAGAAATTTGTAAAAGTCCAAAACAATGTGAAAGTCAATGAGTAACACAGTAAAGCACACTATCTACTCCAGATGACCAAGACTAAATATCGGTAAAAACGTATGTTTGGGGGCACAGTATACGACTGGGGCATTTTGTTATTAAACATATTGGCAATATTCACACCATAGTGAACACATTTCATAAGTGCGTTAAGCGCTAACCATTAGGCTACAGCGCACACAATTTTACAGTCAGCTGAAAGTTCTGTTTCTTTCTGTGACAGAATATTTACTTCATTTTCTCTTACATCTATCAAGATGACCACCAGCTGGCAAAGAACCTATCCTATATGGGTCAATCTGCGGGCACGTACTTATTTTCAACGGCGCGGAGTCCGGCTGCAGTTTGCGATAAGCGCACAGCACAAATACACTCCATAAAAAGGTGACGGGTGGACAAACACACCTACATCTGCTGATGATTATGTACAAGAGCTGTTTATGACAGTGGTTGGTATTGTATTGATTCAAAAGCGTAACCTCTTTGCAGTTTGTTTTATCTAATTAGTTTTCTCATAGTCTACGCAACATCTGAAAAACTTCCAGAGCAATCACTTCTTTGCCTTAACAGCATGATTGTGATGATGTACCAACGTCAGTGGTAAAAAATAAAACTAATGCTGTTATTATTTATGATTGGATTTATCCCTTCTTTATTTCTGGTATATGGTTGAAACGTGCAAAACAGTCTCTATCAAATTAATCAAGGATATTGGTCAGCTGTAACTTAGGACTTAACCATTAATTAACCATTTCCTTTACTGTTCTGCGTAAAATTTTAGCTTGTTACTTCAACATTGATGTACTGTTAGGCAACTTTATAGGGATGACTCTGGGCGCTGGCTTCAATAGTTCGATAGTTTAATTCCACGAAAACCGGTCTAAATTAGTTTTTGTCTTACCTTAGCTTGAAATGACCCAGGTTCGTTACCCCACCAACTGGTATGTACAATACTCCTGTTTTAGGTTGAAGACTCGAACCCTAAATCCGCTCCTAATCAACCATCCTCGCCGCACACAATGTCATTGTAGCACAGTCTGTCCGTTACTTCAGCTATTTCTCATCTACTGAATAACTCAGCGGTTCTCTTTTGATCTGAGTATGGTCCCACCTTCCTAAAGAAAAGTCATAACTGACGCATTTCCACCGGTCAATCCGTTTTTGCTGCTACTGTTGTTTCGAACGTTACACAGAATGCCTGGGGACGCAGACCCGCAGACACAGCCGGGGAGCGAGAGGGAGAGCGCGCGGAAGAGAAAGGGAGACAGATTTGATTCTGACAGCCACACATACGCACGCACGCACACACACAGACATGCACCCTACACTTCATCTTAGGGACAATTATCGATTAGTGGAGAGGGTCAAAGGTCTGTATTTAGAGTAAAAATTTCCGCCTGAATTTAAAGAATAATAAGTTAAATGTTTTAGTACCCTATACACATTGAACTACATATCCTGAATATCTTGAATATGTAATGTTCATTGTGTCTCTGTTATGCAAATGTTGCTGTAATGATTCACAGTAGCACTGCCATACCTGAGTTCAAAGCCAGGGTTGTGAAACTGGGGCCCGGAGATGGACAAAGTCAAAGAACCAAATACTATTCCACTGGGCAAAAGAAAATGACCCTGCTGAACCAGTTAACCCTGTGAGAACCAATGTGTCCGAAGTGCATAGTTGCTGTCGTGTCCAAGCCTGAATGTTCACATTTTTGGAATGACCTCTGTTCAAAATGAACAGCCATGTACACGCTTGACATTATCCATGTCAAGCGTGTAGACCAGTGGTCGGCAAACTCAGGCATGCGTGCCACAGTTGGCACGCAGAGGGATTATCACTGGCACACCATCGATGGTGCGCAGCCTTTATTTCTGTACACGCTAGAGAAAGTTTGACCGTCTTATTTCTTGTTGAACAGCCTTTCGGTGTGGTACGGGGTGCGTCTTCTGTAGTGTGGCAGATAGCAATGCACCCTGGTGGCTTAAAACAGTTCGCTACGAAACAAGTCCCAGCGTAGCAGTTGGCCAAAGACCATTCATCAGGTTGCGCAGCAGTTACGATGGCAAAATGTTGCCCCGACGGCTCGGGCATTCGGGCATATCTCTCTTGGATACTAGAGGTAGAAGTGCTGTGCTTGTTGTATTTTAAAAGTTTTGTTTGCATTTGTCCAACGGTCATCGTCATTTTGAGGCAGAACACGAACAAGTTCACGTAAAAATGAAAATGATTGGCATTTTGCTAGGAACTTTGTAAAATAGGCTACCTGTTAAAATATGGTGTTTCCTTTTAGTAAGGACAGAGAAAGGTAGGCCTGCTGAAGGGCAGGATATCCAATTCCTAACTGTTAGATACGAGAGAAGCACGGTTAAAGCACAGTGAGTCATTGTGCTGTCCATATGCCTGTAGCTCATTTTCATGTATGAAATTTAGAATGATTAATTTGGAACGATTGCTTTATTTTTTACTTTTTACTGAGATCTACATGTTCCTAAAGCGTTGCTTTGCATAGACAGAAAGGATTTAACATATTTTCATGTTAAATGTTCAAATATGGCGTCATAATTACGCTATAGTGAAAAACAATTGACCTGTCGATTGGCACGCAAACAAATAAGACCATTTCTTATTGGCACAACGTGTCAAAAAGGTTGTAGACAAATGGTGTAGACAAATGGTCCTTAAAAAGTCAGAACAACTTATACATTCTCCACCTAGGGTATTTAGTAGTCCACATTGTGCATTAATGCCCCAGAACCTGAGAGATCTTATGGATTTGCACCAAACCATTAGTTACAGCAACCTAGTCAGTCATGCAGCCACGCCAGAATTACTATGATGCTTGGTGCAGGTGCCTGTTACTGCCTGGTTGTTTGTTAGAGGGAGCTCACAGCTGGAGCCTCCTGCTGTTACCCACTTTAGATGCTGCGCTATCAAAAAATCTTGGCCCGTGTTACAGCTACAGAACGTACAGTAGCAGGTCCACTGCATGTAGACAGAAACAGAAGTGTTATCCCATGCATTTGAAATGGCATGTCGATCAGTGAACCAGATAAATGTACAAAGATAAAAGATGAGAAATGACCACCATGAAAAGCACAGGATTAAAAAAAAGTTCTCATGTGTCCCCATCTGCTTTTTATTTTTTATTTTCTGTGAGTACACTTTAATAAGGATACAGATAGACCTTGTTGACCAGGAAAAGAAAACAGTTTTTTTGAGTCTGTGCTATCAAAGTGTGGCATCCAATTCAGTGTAATCCACTCACCTTGTTCGCTTTGGAGGATTACTGTCAGTCTTCTTAGGTTCAGCTATTCCAGAGTCTGTCAGTGTGAGTGTTTCTTCCATCTGCAGAGAATGGGGTACAACGCCATGCCTGAATGTGATGGACACAAATTCTGCTGAGCTTTGCTCCAGTTTTTTTCTTCTGCTGTCTCAGAGGGAAAGGCCTATCTGAGCTAAAGTTTGGAAACTGGGCTTGGTATCATCACGGGGAGGAGGGGGGCTGTTCTCACTTGAGAGAATGGATTATTTAATATAATTTCCTCTTTTCGGTTGTTTTTGTCTATCACTTTTTCAATACAGGCATTTCCTTGCAGAAACTAAGCAGCACAGCTGTCTTGACTTTTCAGCAATTCTCCCCCCAGGTTATTTATTTCAAAGAACTTAAACTACTCAAGGAACTTACCTTCGATGCGATTCATTTCCATGGAAACCACTACACTGAAACTTGAAGTTTTCCAAGGCACTGGGAGTGTGGGCTTATTCATTATAGCCATTGTGTTAAGGTCTCACTAACACAGGCTTGTGATTGGACTGTGCACAAACAGTTCCATAATAGGCCATAATGGAGTGTTGAGCAAAAACAGAGAGTAAAATGGGGCAATGGGAAAGGGATCTAACACAGTGACCTCTCCTCTGTTCCCTAGGGCACTGTAGTTTGGCCTCTAGTCCACATTGTGCTGGACCGATCGCAAAACACCATGAACCTTGCTATATGAGTTGTTTTTGATTGATGCAACAGTCAGGCAAAAGGGCTTCTCTCTAGCACAACACAAGAGGATGCTGTCATGTGTCACTGACATGTACACAAAAATAATCACAGGCATACACTTATACACAAGATCCATGGGAAGAACCTAAGTACACACATGGCCCTCTCCCAAATATGTTTTCAAGGGGTGTGTATGGGGGTGGTGTTTGAAGACAAACTGTTGTTTAGATGTACAGAGAGCACTGTGAACAAAAGTTTAGAAAGGATTTTCAGAGGAAAGGCTGTTACCCTTTCAGAAAAACATATTTATATTATGACTTATGGCTTTGTTTCATCAATTTTCTAGATAGCCTCTGGGAACAGAGGAAGACTCATATTAAATGTGTTAGTTTACAGTTTCTTTAAGACTCATTGTGAAACTTCCTAAATAAGCTTGATGTCACAACATACACCTGAGTACATCAGGTTACCTTTGATGCAAAATTCAATACAGCCATTACAACACTATGGGCCCTATGTTGCATCAGGCACAAGGCATAACACTTTGCTGATCTGAGATCTCCACATCATTTGTTTTCTGAGCAACACATGGTCAACAATGCAAAAAAAAAAAATAGTTAAACAGTACATATTGTAATGTAAAGTGCACTGAATCTTAAAATGTGTCATATGCTTCATGACAGCACAGTGCTAATTTTTTTTGTATTATAATATAATACATTATTATTATTATATACATTATATTATAGTTATAATTATATTATAATATAATAACATTAAGTGTTCAGGCTATTGTATAATAAGGGAAACTATACATGAGACTTCCAAGCCATCTACAGAGCTAATGCCCTTTGAATTTGGTGTCAGAAATAAAAAAGAAACATATTTGCATGTTCATATATAATGTTCTGTCTTGCCTTGATTTTTTAGAAGTAAATGTAGAAGCAAGTATTTAACGCTATCCTCTCCTGCAGTTTCCCATAGCCCAGATGCATGTTAAGCACAGGCTGTTTTGAGCGGTTGGTTGATCTTTCACTACTGTATGCTGTCCACACCACTTCTCCATGTGGTGTTGCAGGTGGTAGTAAGGTAGCCTGGGCGTGCCCATACTGCCTGTGACACTGCATTTGCATTTCGCGAGCAAGTCAGTCTGGCCAAGCTGCCGGTCTACACCATTTCTGCTCGCACCTCGGAATGGGCGCCAAAGAAAATCGAGCATTTCAAAAAGGCACTACTACTAGTTTTTGTTTGGATCAAGCAGTTTCCTTCTCTGTGTAGACGTCAGAGGACAGAGGGTTGTGACTGGTTGAAGCTTCGTCCAGTAAGAGGCGGGTTAAGCCCGCCTTCTGAGAAATGGGTTAACAACACAGCTTGGCCAAGCCAATGCTCGCAGAGCATTGATAAGTCATGATAGCCAGGCTAATAGTAAGGGGTTAGCTTTGCAGACTCCCAAGAAGCTGTCACTGGTTAAACTCATTGTTTGACGTCATGAAGAAGCTATTTTTCTCTGGCCTTTTGAATAACTTGACTTGTATAGCATTGTGACATAGTTTCTCTTATTGAAAGACCTTGGTGTTTATGTACAGCATTAAAACAAGAAGTATCTTACCGATAGGTACATTAACACACTATAGGTTTTTTGCTAATAGACATAAATCCACCAAAGACCAAGCACACCTGGGGTTATGAAGGAAATCGGAGACGGCACTCTGATTGGTTTATTATTGGATGTAAAACCCAAAGCAGACTGGTACTTAATTAAACTAGTGCAGAGACTGTTCAGAAGAAGGTATACTGTGTCAGAGGGAACATGGTTATAGCAGATAGAATGGCAAAACCCAAATATGTGCTTCTTTTACCAATGTCTTTTACATGTCTTGTGAAAACAATATTAAACTTGGCAGTGGCAAACACTTGACAGACACCTACCAAATTTGAGGTGAATTAGATGAATGGTTTGAGAGTTTTTGTGTGGAACAGAGACAGACACATATACAGACTGCACTTGAATTTATAGACAGACAGAAGATAAGAGCCACCTCTTCAGACAAGGCACCCAACATCTTGACTATGAAATGAGTGTGTAGTGAGTGTAGAAGATAGATTGAAAACATCCACATCCAGCTGCGCAGCACATTTCACTCAGTGCACTTTTGATCCTGTAAGTAGAGCCAGGAATATGTTATACAAAAGTGACTCATGCTGCCAAAACTGTAGCAGCTACTCTTCCCCGGCCAGACAAATGTGTCGTGCAGTATCCATTCAACTGAAAAACAATGACAGCTTGAGACACTGTAAAATGCATGGAAGATGGAAGATGTGGTGCTTGGTTCTTTGTTTTGGCACTGCATGGGTAGAATTACAAAAGAGAAGAAAACGAAGACACCACAAGCAGTACCTCATGAAAACCATGAGCTTGTAGATAACTGAAGTAGGCACTGTAGGGCCTTTTTCTCAGGCTGTACATCTTTATTTAGGCTCTGTCTGAAACATGCTATCATTGGTCAGTTCCGCTTCTCTCTTCTGATTGGCTATGACTGTGGTATTTCTCCTATGATTAAAATCAAAGGTTTCGATTGATTAGACTGGAAATGGCCATGCTTTGCCATGGGCAATTTATTTTGAGTTTGTTTTTCCTCCATATCTCAAACAAGAAGCTATCATACGGCCAGGAACAACCATTTCTGAGGTATTGGCTTGCCTATGCCAATACTGTAGATGCCACTTCTGCTTGTGGTATATGCTTCTGTTCCTGTTTGTTGTTGGTGATAAGATTTGCAAATTTGCAAGAATCTATCTTAGATTCCATTCCTGGTTGATTAAGGATGGCTTTACTGTAAAAGCTACTGTGACTGAGAGTGTTTGGAGGGCACCTGATCATTACTGTAAACTGACTGCAATAGCAGTCATAATACTGTTAAAACCTTTCAAAGACAACTGCATAAATATTATTTCTACACCTACCCATGTCAATTTTTGTATGGTAAAGTCCTATTTTAACACTGACCTAAACTATGGCCCTACAGAATCAAAATGTGATGCCCTGAGTGTTCAGGGCCTATGTTCTTATGCTTATGTGAGTAAAGTGATACTTTGTTCTGCATCATTCTACTTGTACTCATTTTACAAGTCACTCGAACCATTTGGAGTATGGTGTTTTTTTCTTTTGTAAAACAGTAATTACTATAGCTATTTATTGTAGTACTAGTAAAATAAAAACACTAATATTACTAAATTAAAATGTCCTGCACAAATTATTTAATTAATGTGTGTGTGTGTGTGTGTGTGTGTGTGTGTGTGTGTGTGTGTGTGTGTGTGTGTGTGTGTGTGTGTGTGTGTGTGTGTGTGTGTGTGTGTGTGTGTGTGTGTTTGCTTGAGGGTTAGTGGTTTAAGAGGAAAGACATTTATATCAGAGGTAGATGTGTTCCTGTTCAGATAGGATACGTGTATGTGTGTGCGTGTGTGTGTATACGTGTGTGTGCGGAACATGTATGTGTGTGCATAAATGCAGAAAAGTCATACACCATACACTGCGTGTGCTTGTACTGTAAGTCTGCCCCTCTGAGGTAATTTGGATGCAGTCTTGTCCTCCTGTTTGAACACTGGCACTACTGCAGTGGGCCAATAATGTCTCAGCGTGGTTTGGCAGATGGTGTCTGGGTGGCGCTGTGCCACAGGTCAGTCTGGGCCCTCTCCGTATGAGGCAACTAATAATAAGCCCAATGGGCAGCCAGCGGGCCGGCGGGCAGAGATCACCTCTGACAAAAACTAGTTGCGTATTTGTAAGATTGGGGGTACAGCTTGTACGTACGTGTGCTACTTGTATAACACGGTGCAATAATATTCTGCTATTCTAGACGTGCAGTCAAGTTGGAATGCCATGAGTTCAGCGAGCTCGCTTGCTGCTTGAGATGAAATCCAGAAGCCAGGGAGAGCCCCGCATTTCATTTCAAGTCGGCGTTCTCTTCCCCCCATCAAAAATGTTGTCCCAGGACATGGAATGCATCCCGTTGCATCAGTCAGACAGCCAAATCATGCTAAATCTAATCCCTAGCACACACATACGCAGTGAGCGTATGAGTGAGCCAGAGAGAGAGACAGAGAGAGAGAGAGAAAAAGACATGCATAGAGATGGGGAAAAAGAAGAGTGGCGACTGGCTTTGGTGAGTCCTATTGAACAGCTGTTGCTTTTAGAGAGTGATAAAGCTGTCAGGCTAGAAATCGAATGAGCCTGTGCCTTAAGGTTAAGGACTCCTCTGTGCTAAACAGTTAGTGAGCACCAGTGGTCTGAGTATTGCTCTGAAGTCTGCTTTTCTAAATGCCACATCTTTTTATTAACAGGGTGTCTCATGTGCACTGCAAAGAATATTAAACAGCACCACATAAAAAGACACAGACTGCGATCAACAAAAAGAAAAATTTGAAGCAGGTGATTCAAAAGCATACACTTACCTTTGTTCATACAAAGACTGTGTTTCAGACTGTGAGTTAAAAGAGAATCTGTGGAGATGGTATTCTGGGTCATACAACTAAACAGGTTTAGATGGAGAATCTGGGTCTGAGGCTATTTTCTTTCTTCCTCTTTTTTCTCTCTTTCTCTCTTTCTCTCTTTCTCTCTCTCTCTCTCTCTCTCTCTCTCTCTCTCTCTCTCTCTCTCTCTCTCTCTCTCTCTCTCTCTCTCTCTCTCTCATGCCTACTGTTAGCAGACAGCCCCTGCTCTCTACAAAGCTACCTCCAGAGTGTCACCCCATACATACATGCATACACACAGCCACACACACACATAAACACATAAACACACATATGCACAAAGTGTCTCACACAGTCACACACAGTCACACACAGTCACACTCACACTCACACACACACACACACACACACACACACACACACACACACACACACACACACACACACACACACACACACACACACACACACACACACACGCACAAACCTATTTGCACACAAACATATTACAATGGCATTCTGCTTGAGGCTAGATTGTGGCATAAATTCAATAATGACATGTACTGTCCATGTATAATAATATGTAATTTGTGCAAGGCTGTGGACTGTCATTTTGAAAAGCCACTTGGCAAGCAAAACATTTGGACAATAAAAAGAATGTAATCATTTGGCAAATCACATCAAACAATTGGGTTATTCATTATTCTCTCTATTTATCCCTCTTTTTAAACGTGGGAAACAATCACCCCATGAAGCCAGAAAGCATACTTAATGGTCAGAATGGTTGACTTTAAAAGCACTATAATCCTGAAATGCAAAATAATACACATACTTATGATACATACATGAGTGAATGTTGGAAATACATACAGTATACGCTATACCACATTAGCCTTATTGTGTTATAATATAATATAATATAATCGAGATGCACTATCCCATAAGGTATAGTAAATAGGGACATATCTGAGAACATTGTGTTAACACGCAGTGGATAGCAGCCATTTTCATCTGATCCAGGCTGAGGTAATGATTGCTCACTTTGGTCAGATGCTGCAGTCACAGCACCCATGGCAACCATAGTGCAGTGCGCAGGGGTTGGAGCGCATATGTGGGCAGTTTCACACCCTAATGATTCCCATGTCTGCTTAATATTTCATTTTGCACAGAATGTTCTAGAATATGTCTATGCGATCCCTTTGCTTCCCTCTACAGTATGTCAGCATGAGCAACTATCCGCCTGTGTACTGAGTCCCCAGTTAAGGACTGCTTATGTTGGAGTATTTGTGAGTCACAGTGAGTCAGTGGACTACATGTGGATTAGATGTTCATTATCAGTTTATCTTAACTCGCACATGGAAATGAGTCCTTATTTTAATTTGTGTGTGCCCTGTGAGTGTACCTGTTTGTAGAGTAACTACTGAGATAGTTAAAACAGTGCTTTAGTACCCAGTCAGTACTTTACTGGAAATGAATATCTGTGGTATAAATGAAAAAAAAAAAACATGTTTATTAATAAATGTGTAGTTATATGAGGACATCCAATACGTGCAAACTCAATTAGGCTCTGTTAACTGCTATAGTGAAAAAATATACCTGTAATTTATTCTGTGAGCACATAGCTCTAATTTACCCTGTGTGGTGTAAGGTGTTGACATATGTGAAAATTAATATAAATCAAGGCTATAAATCAGCACATATATATGCAGGTCATACATTAAGGACACATTATTGTGACTGCCACAGGCACCTTAATGTGGGCTAGAAGAAGCCCACATCGTTTGCAAGGTAATCACTACGTCACAAATGCTCATTGCTGGAAATTGAAATGCTACAGTATATGCGGTTCTATGTCGAAGTACAAAGTGAAAAATATGATGGATCATAATAAACATACTGTAGGTATGGATAGTTTGTGTTGTTTGTCAACTATAGGTTGTGTAATTTGTTCAGAGCAATGACCAAAATTTGGCCATGTCAATAAAGTCACTGTAATGTACAAGCCAAGCAGTTTTACAACACGCAAAAACTACAACAGACCTAGATTTAACAGTCAGGATCATGACAACACTAGGCACCTCTCAGTCAGTCGCTCTTGTGGTTTAAATCAGATATGTCACAAAAATCTTTTCAGTATATATTCAGTGAACAATGTTGGTGAAACTGATAGATTTTGAATGACATAGGTGGCAGGTTGTGACAAAAGTTGAGCTGCACTGCCATTCACAGAGGACAGGCTTTGTTTATTAGACAGCACACCTCAGGGAGATCTCTACATCATATCTGCTGACAGCCCGGAAGTCTCTGTGTCATTGTAGCTGGGGATTTTTGCCCTCCAAAAAAACACCATGCTGCCAGGTGATAACTCTGAGGTCTTACACATCATGGCTGCCGGCCTGAAAAGTTTCTCCCATGACTCCTTGCTCCTCATTCCTGTCACCCCTGCAGAGTGGCAGCTGCTTCCAACCCTAACCAGTCAATTTCCAATCATTCCTGCTCTCCATCACCCCCTGCAGGACCTGTGGCCTGAAGGGGTCTCCACATCTTTTCACCACAAGTGTTTACAGGGGGTAATTGTTTGGCCGGGAGGGTGGAGGTGACTTCTGCAATATTGCTGTAGGCCAAGAGACCTCCTGCACCAATGAATGATGATTCCAAATGACCTGCTGTTGCACAGTGGCAGGGGGGGCTCATAGTCTGACACCATTGTTTTCTTTTATTCGTTAGTTTTTTTGCTTTTTTTTTGTAAAGCGGAATTATTCTTTAACATTTCAGAGACAGTTGGTTAAAACAGCAATGGGTTCCTTTGGCCTCATGCTATGAGCCTGTGCAGATTGCAGAGCATGTGATGGTGCTGAGTGAGACTATTCAACACTGCAAGGACTGCAATCTCTTTACTGCTTTTTGCTGTTGCATGGCCTGGTGCAGTTTCCCAAACTGTTGTGATGCCAAGGACAGCCATGTTCCATCCTCAGTCTATCATGAAGGGGACTTTTGTTGTGGTTGCTACCAATAATCAACCACTTTTGGGACAATGGAGCTACAAGTCTTTTGGGGATGTTCCATGCAAGGACGTAAAAAACAACGTGCCCCTCCTCATTGCTAGCATTAACAAGTGTCAGTGTGCTGTTTTAATCTGTTTTTGCCTTAGTTTACAGTAGCCAACGGCTGCTTATGTTAGCTTATATCCATGCTAACCATGTCTATGTATGAGTGTGTGCTAAAGCCAAGTAAATGCCATGTCTCATGTCATGTGGGCTATGGCCTCACCCTTAAACCTGGGATCTGTGTGTCTACCCTTCCTCCTGGCTGCCTCACCAACGAGGATAATCTCCCTGCTCTTGGTGGAACTGAACGAGCATGGATCAAGAGGACAATCAAGGGGTCTTAAACCTATAATCTGATTGAATGTGTTTTCATTCTTTTTTTTTTTTCGAAAAAGAGGCATGCTTTCTCTTTCTGTGTCCCTCTGTTCTAAGAAAATCCCTAGATTAATTTAGGATTATGCTGAGACATTGCTCATTTCTCATTCATCCCCAGAGGGTATCTGGGAGAAGGGAAAATATGTGTTTCTCTGTCGAGGGCAGATTATTTCAGACAGGTCAACAACCAAATTATTTAGCGTTGCATGGGACAGTTGTTGGCAGCAAGTATGGAAAACTACAAACTGTAAGCAGCATCAGATTTAACAGGTGATCTATTCAGCATAAACTGTTGCAACCATCTGCCTTAAGTACCTTATCCCACATGTGAATCAGGTTAGTGATAATACCATGCTTTTGAGCTGTTGTTTCCCTATGGGCGAGGACAGCATATCACCACTATACATCTACTATACAAACAGGGATATTAAGCACATAAGCTGGTCTTTCAAAGAATGCTTTAGAGGTACACCTTAGAGATGCGTGGATGGGCTATTTTTTCATCCACAACCGCATCACAGAACTCATCATCTGTCCGCTATCCATTTGCACCCACGTTTTTTTAACAATTTTCAAAACCGCACCCACCCGCCATATTTAACAATGTAGGCTATCTATATTTTTTATTTGAGTAGTTAAACCGCCACCCGCCCGAATTTAATTAAAATATTATTTTTCGTCACGTCATCTGCTTAACCCGCGGTTTATCTGCGGAGTCCGCGGTTGTAACCGCCATCCGTGCATCTCTAGTACACCTTGCTGGTGACTGTAGCTGTAGATATGTAAGATCAAGACCTGATCAAAGTGTAGGTCTACGGTCCCTTACTTTTTGTCTTGGGGTTTGTTTGGGGTATATGAATAGATTGACCTGCTTTTCCATCCAGCTATCCAGGCCATGCATTAAGTAGATCTATGGGGACCTCACACCTCAGGACACATTCACAGGAAGATACTGTTTTTTTAATCAGTGGCAACTTCGGTGTCCTTGGACTAAGCACGTTTTTTATGCCTCTAGGTAGTTAGCACAGTACATTTTTAACTAGAACTCCATACTGATGCTTTTATACACCTGTGATGAAAACCAATGTGTGGTAACACTTTATTTAAAGGTG
The DNA here is from genome assembly GCA_027475355.1 of Coilia nasus. Lineage (NCBI taxonomy): Eukaryota > Metazoa > Chordata > Actinopteri > Clupeiformes > Engraulidae > Coilia > Coilia nasus. Next base: position 19,354,261 of record CM050216.1, on the reverse strand, counting down.
CCTACATGACACTTGACGAGTCATGAACATTAATAAAGTGTCATTAATGTGCATGACATATGTCAGCCTTATAGGCACTTTCAAATACAGTATTACCCAATGTTTTTTTGGATGAAAAAAAAATGGTTTGTTTTTCATTCAAGAGCCGGATGTACCTACAGTGGAGACACAGGAAATGGAGGCTCTGAGATGTTTACATCTCCTGCTCAGGGCAGACTCTGATGCATTAGCTGTGTCTCAAATCCAGCTCTGTGAAAAGGCTGTAGTGAAGGTTCGCTGTCTCATCTTCCCCCTATGTCTGCTTCTAAGCCCTGTTCGCACATGAAGCTTTTTAAGAGATTGAAGATTGAGCCTTCCGTATCACAGAGGTCAAAGTACTGTGCATGTCTAAAAGAACTGCACAGATTTGCAGAAAAAAAAAGGTGATCCAGCTCACTTCTCATCGGGCTTAAGGTTGTTTTTCCTCCTTCTTCATTTCACGTTCTGCAAGGTCCTTTTCATCTTTCAAGGCCCTGTTAAATCAGATCAGAATAAGCCTCTGGACAAAGAGATGTAATCTATATATTTTTTTACTTTATTCGAAGTGAGTGGTTTTCTCTATTTCACAGAAGTTTCAATGAAGAACCTGACTTGCATGAAAGTAAATGAAATTATACCGGACTATGAAAGAATAGCTTGGGCCATTATACTGTACAACAAAATGGGTATTATAAGGTAAATAATGGGTGAAAAATGATTATGAGAAATAGAATCGATCATTTGAAAAAGACATCATATAAAAGACACAGCACAGGATAACGTCAAAAAGGAGATATGGTCTAAAATTGGTAACACAACTAGCTATCCAGGATGTGAAACATTTCAAGTGCAGCTAGTATTGATAAAAGCTAGCACGCTAATAGAATAGCATGCTAATAGCATGCTGTCTTGATGGTGTAAAGTCATATACTGTTATGCCAACTTACAGAGTACAGCAGCTGCTGTGTCATTAGCTGGGATGGTTATGTGAAGCCTGTACAACAGATGCTATAACATATTGCAAACGTGATATAATAGGATTAAAGAATGGGCCATCTAATTAGCCCTTATGTTGTGTTACGGTCAAAAATGACCGTTTTGAAAGTTCATTCTTAAATAACTATTCCAAGGCTTCATGATATCCTTCAGCTAACCTATTGGAATGGACAAAATGAAATATAATGAAATTCTTTAAGATTTGTGGAAGATATACAAACTTGTTACCTTCATGGTGTTTCGGTCAAAAATGACCGGATTATTAACTTACATCTCCAAGACTTATATACAGAGACATTGACCTTGAATATACATTCAAAACTGAAGTAAGACACACAGGCACACACACACACACACACACACACACACAGTACACACAGTATGCACACACACACACACACACACACACACACACAGTCAACACATACACACACACAGGCACACACACACAGGCACACACACGCCCACACACGCGCACACACGCACACACACACAAACACAAACACACACACACACACACACACACACACAAACACACAATATGCAATCTCACTGCTTGACGAAAAAAGACCTGAGGTGTGTGGCCAAAGTCATCTCTGTCTCAGAGCTTTGAGAACCCTGTCCAGAGCCATCTATCAGATCTACACAGCTCATCATTTTACACATGTTAGACTATGTTATATGCATGTATACTGAAATTCATATTCTACATATGGTGACAATGAAAATATTCATTTCTTCTTCAGACAGTCTCCTTCTCTACATGCAATCATACACATTACCTACTAAATCTTGCTCTTGCTGTTTGCGGGAACCAAACATTCTAGAATGTTGATGTAACACAAAACCATACAAATGCAGCTTACAATCGCTTATTCCCACACTTCCCACACTTCACTCCACGGCATCAACATGGCCAAGCAATATACAAGGGATGAGGCTCTTCTGTTACTATTTGATGACGATTTTGATGATGGACCACAATCTGAAGAGGAAGATGTGTCTGAGGAAGATGATGACACCGAATTTCATGCAGATGAGGACAGTAACTCAGAGGAGGAAATGGAAGAGGAAGAAGGATTCACAAATGCAGGAACATCGTTTCCATCAAAAAATGGAAATATCATTTGGCATCCATCCGCAACTGTGACTCCATGTAGAGCCACCTCAGAAAACATCATCCACATGAGATCAGGGTCTACCAGATATGCCATCGCCCACACAGATGACATTCTGTCAGATGTTTTTTCAGATGTTTTTAACAGTTATACTGTTATTGTTATAATACTGTCATTTCAACTTCAAAATGTTATTTTTATTGTGAATCAAAGTTAATGTTCAGTTATTACATTTAAAGTAGTTCATCGCAGATTCACATTTATTGTTTTCTGCCTTTTTTTGACAACGGCAACAGCAAATTTTACTTTATTACAACTAATAAATCAACATGTCTATGATGAGATGTGAGGTTTTTATTTTCAATGATATAAGAAATAATAAGAATAAAACTGAAATGTGAATTAATTGTTTGCATTTGAAATTTTCTCATAATTAGAACTTAATTTTAATTAAATAAATAGGTGCAAGATAAGAAAAATAAAGCTTATCAATGGACAAAAAAGTACAATGTCATTTAAATTGCCTTGGAAATGTTTCAAAAGGATGTTTAAAAGATATTAATCAAAATATATGAAAATCAGACTTCTACAAAATGTTTTATTACCTTTTTTGTATGGCCGGTCAATTTTGACCGTTAACACCACGAACGTAACCATGTTTCTAACACAACATGAGGGTTAGAAAACCTTTTCACATGGACTCCATCGTGCCTCTTTCCTTTCTCCTTTCTCTCCCCAATCATATAATGCACTGATGGTCATGGAGTCATGATTTCCACGCACAGAGCCATTTATAGGTGAAAGTGAGTGATCAACTTTACCAGTCAGTCAGAACCCTGCTGTTCAAATCTGCACCCACAATCACCCATCCTTTATACCCCGTCCCACAATTTATGTGAGCAAGTCACATAGGCAAAGGCCATCTGTCGTGATTGGAGTCTCTATAAGGTCCCCTTGTTTTAAGTTTTTCCTTGCCAGTGTCTCCAGTGTGCTTGTACTTCAGGGTTGAAAACTATATATACATTTTGTATAGTGGCTTAATGCTATGAAGATCATTACCCGCTTGGTAATTAAATCAGTACTTGCGGACTGGAATTAATAAAATAAATTTAGCTTTCCACACATATTTGACAGCATGATGTGATTTCATTCTAAGGTAGGATTAGCTGCAACAGTTTGTGACATATGCACATCTTAGTGGCATGTGCATCTTTGCAGAAGTTGCAGGGTGAAGAAACTGTGATTCATTTTTCAGTGAAATCAGGTTTGTGCAGACACAGCCTGACCTCTTGTCAAGGTACAGTTCATTTCGAAGCCAATAGAAATAGACAAAAGTGTATAAGGACTGAATAAATATTTTAATGAATGGCAATGGCACAAGTGTCAGAGTATCTGATGTTTTCCTTTTAGTCCTGTATCAGACAACTGAAGAAAAGACCAAACCGAGAACCTAGAAAAACAGGCAGTCAGGCAGTGGCAAAAAAAAAAAAACCCACCAGATTAGTTTATAATCTTCTTTAAGTGCGTAGTCAAATAATTGATAAAACGACACAGGGCTGAACTCTGACACAGTCGCAAAAAGCAATGCAACAGTGACAAAAGGCATCGCAGGACCAGACTACTGTAAAACATAGAGGTTAAGGGTAACAGGGTAATGCATCTAAATGAGGACACGTTTCACATTATATGGTATGTGCATGTAGATTTTGTGTAAACTGTTACAATACAATAGTCTTCCTTTTTATCATCGCTAGTAAGGCACGGTATAAAAGACTCATTCAAAGTATTATAGATAAATGGCAACAATATGTTTCTTCATTTAAAATGCTCCTCAGGTCCAGCTAATTCAGTGCTGAAAAGGCTGATGAGACTGCTGCCTGCAATATGTTATCAAAAGAAATATTATCTTCTCCAGGCTAAAAGTTGCTTTCTACAGAATTCTTGTTATATGTAACACATGAATACAAATTAATCTGAACACAACAGATATGACGTTTCCTCTTAAGATTCTACACAAAACAAATAAACAAACTAAATGGTGTTTTAAAAGCCCAAATGTAGCACAGCTATGTAGTCGCATTAACATAAATGGCTCAGCTGGTTCAGTATGAAGCATTCCTTCATACAAGCATGAATCCTGGGTAGGATCAATTTCTTTTTAAAAGACATTTGTTTTTAGCACCAGAGAGGCATTCCATCACATGCAAATTGAATGTCTGTGTTGATGAGCCTCCTTCAGTCTCATTATTCCACTGCCTTTGCCTTCCTCAGCGTGTTCCCCCCAGCTTGTTCCACCTTCCTGTTCACCTCACGCCTCTATCTTCCACCTCCTCAGTGGGTCCCCCCCCCCCCCCCCCCCCCCACACACACACACACACCCACCTCTATCCTCTATCTTCTACCGTTTTGACTTCTTGGTCTTGTCTTTCAGCTGTTTACATGTTGCTTTCTGTCAGTCTGTCTTTCCCTGTTCCCCTTTTCTTTCTCTCTCGGAAGCCTGCCACCCTGTGCCTACGCCATTACAGTCAGAATACATTACTAGAAACCTCCTTGTGAAAACATGCTGAAAGTTACCTTTCTCCCATGAGATTTTTTGACCTCCCTGTTATCCTTGGTACAGTGAGTAGAATTTGGGTATAAAACCAATTTGTCTTTCTTTATTGGAAAAGCTTCACGGAGATGTCCTTGAGCACGAGTGGTGTTGCCAGGCTATTGGGTGTGGGAGGGAGGTTATTGACCTTTGTAAGCCACCACAACTCTCCCTTTCAATCCTGTCCAACTTCTCCACCCCCGCCATTACCACCACGCCACGCACCCTTTTTTTTTTCACCACGGGTCTTTCACTCTCTTCTTCTTCACCTGCCTGCCTCCTCTTCTTTCATTCTTGTTTTCTTTCTTCCTGGCTGTCGCTCTTCTTGAGCACTTTGCATGCAGAGAGCGCTAATGGGAGGAACTGTGTGAAATTGCTTGGGTTGATAGCTCATTATTCCGGGCTGATCAAGTGCCCTCTCTGTACTGGGCTTAATTGGACCCATTGATTACGTCCCTCCCCTGATAAATTGACAATCCAATTGCCAGTCCGCGGGGGCAACTGAACCCGACATCTCTATCAGTGTACAGGCACTCAACCTGTGACTTCTCTCATTCTGCTACTGAAGGCACTATGTTTTTTTTTCTTTTCTTTCTTTTTTTCTTTTTGTTCTCTGTGCTCCTAATCACGTTAGGAGCCATCTTGTGGCTGCTGTGTGCCCTCAGTGATGAGAGCTAATCATTCTTCTGCTGGCATTGCCCGCCACTCTGAGGGGGCCTCTCCGACTCCTTCTCCTTCTCCTTCCCCAGTGGATATTCGGATGCTCCACCGCGGCGTAAACAACATAAACAAACCAGCAAAATAGCTCGCAGCTGCACAGAATTATGGGATTGCTATCGAGTTCACTTGAGGGCATGGCTGGTTTAAGAGGAAAGACATTTATATCAGAGGTAGATGTGACCTGTTCTGATTGGATACGTGTGTGTGTGTGTGTGTGTGTATGTGTGCACGTGTGTGTGTGTGTGCGTGCACGTGTGGGTGTGTGCACATGTGTGTGTGTGTGTGTGTGTGTGCACGTGTGTGTGTGTGTGTGTGTGCATGCACGTGTGGGTGTGTGCACATGTGTGTGTGTGTGTGTGTGTGTGTGTGTGTGTGTGTGTGTGTGTGTGTGTGTGTGTGTGTGTGTGTGTGTGTCTGTGTGTGTGTGTGCACGTGTGTGTGTGTGTGTGCATGCACGTGTGGGTGTGTGCACATGTGTATGTGTGTGTGTGTGTGTGCGTGGGCACACACATGTGTGTGTGCATGTGTGTATATCTCTGTGGCTGATGTGAACTTGTCCACAGGGCGTGTCTGCTCTTCATTTATCTGAGCCCAGGACAGGTAATATTTCAGATCTGCCCCACCCCCTCCAAAGAGACCCCGCAGGTCCAGATGAATGGAGGCTCTGGAACATGGGCTGTGATGATGGCGTAGAGAGCTTATGGCTGGGAGCAGCATGACTGGCACATGATGCTAAAAGGTACAGACCACAGAGATATCGAAAAACGAGTTTAAGGGCACGACTAACAAATAGAGAAATAAAGAGGGAAATGATGGAGAGGTAGAAATAGGAGGGGGGAGAGAAAGGGAGAGAAAGAGAGAAAGAGAGAAAAAGAGAGAAAGAGAGAAGGGAATATCAGAGGCAAACAGATAAATTTGTGCACACCCCAGGACAAAACATATTAACACACTCGTCACAGCTGCTGTGCAGAAACGACATTACATTTATATCCAACATATACTGGATGCATTAAAAATAGATACTGCATATGAATAAAAAGCACCTTCATGCAAAGTATGCCACCTCCGCCCAGGGGGTGTGCAATGTGTTCACACTGTAGGCAGGCAAATCTAATGATCATACATATTGAGCTGAGTTGTGCTGTACTGATAGGGCTCCTGTGAATAGAAGAAGCTAATGACTGGGATCGTATTAGCAGAGAAATCGGCAGTTAGGCAGTTAGGCAGTCTGTATGTATGAATAATACATTGTGAGCATGCATTGTAGACACAGGAGTTGTGGCGCAACTGCGGGGGGTGGAGGTGGGGATGATGAGGGTGGGGTTGGGCAGCTGGATGTGTGTGGGAGAGCAACTGGAGAACCTAAGGCACAGGTAGAGAATCAGGTAGCGAGAGGTAACAAAATTAGAGAATGGTAAAACGTGTCTGTGATGGAGTGACCATCACTAGAGTTGTGGGTGTGCTCTGACTGCCATCCCAACGAGCCTGGCTCTTTGGTGTTGCGGTCAGAGCCCCTGTTTGGTACCCAGGAGACTTGGGTTTGAAGTCGGGTGGGGTGACTTCTCCTCCCCTTCGCTACAAATGGTGTCAGAAGTGGGATGGCTTGCTGTGAGGTCATCGGAGGTCCACCCACTTTGTGAGCCATATGAGGGACCCCCACATTATGTTGACCCTGGTGTGAAGGACCCCAGTGATAGGTGAAGCACCAGTATGTGTGGGGCACCCTGGATGGGAGAAGTATGGTGGGAGATGCACCTTTTGGTTGTGGGGTTGCTCTGACTGCCATCCCAATGAGCCTGGCTCTTTGGCGTTGTGGTCAGAGCCCCTGTTGGGTACCCGGGAGACCTGGGTTTGAAGCCGGGTGGGGTGACTTCACCTCCCCTTCGCTACAGTGTCAATGTATATGTATGTTAGTGCAGTGTAAAGGTACAGTTTTTTTTTTTTTTTTCAGACGAAAACTGTCCATGTAGCATTATTGAGTTATATGAAGTTAAATGTACAACACAGGCTGTGCAAAAGTTTTGGCACCCTTTTAATTGCATTCATCAGAAGACCTTTGGTAATTTATTGCTGACAGGTTGAAGCACAAAGTTGCTACAATTTGCTTCAATTACACCCTAAACTACAAAGGTGGGTGCAAGCAATCATGATGAAGATTATTTAATAAAATAAGTAATTAGGTATCCCTTTCTTTTACAGTTTCCCCCTCTATTAACATTTTTTTTGCAGTCATTTGGCTTACTGTACTCCACGTTTTACTTATTAAAGTGTCCAGTAAATTGCTCATTACTAATAGCCTTTTCAGCATATACACCCATTTATAATGCACTGGTTTATTCACTACTTACCTGGCAACAACAACCACACAAAGAAATCCATCAGTTTCTATCTTCTTTATTACTGGGTCCTTGTAAATGTTGATTGAAATGTGTTTTGGTAAGTACTTGGTAAAGAAAGAAATTCTGGATTGTTTCCGTAGTAGTCTTATATAAAATAATTGCATTACAAGATTCCATTCCTATCCCATCCATGCTCCATCCCATCTATTTTCACATTTAACATGCATGTTGTTCCATCTCACCAGGTTAAATATGGCTGTTTACCAAGTAAATAAGATAAAAGTCTACGTTGTTTCCATATTACCAACTTATTACCAAGCATTTGTACTAACATTTTCCACTTTATCATTCCAACCATTTTTCCCTTTACCATGTATTTTCTGCAGTGTTACCAGGTTAAACATGACCATTTTCCAAGTTCAAAATGTACCATCTCTGTATGCAGAAGCACAAGAACAATGTTCTACAATGGCCATCCCAGTTCCCAGAACTGAACATCATTGAAAATCTATGGATTGACTTGAAGCAGGCAGTCCATGCCCAGAAGCCATCAAATCTGACTGAACTGGATGCATTTATGTGTGGTCCAAATATCACCAGCCAGAAGTCAGGGACTTATCAGTGGCTATAGGAGGCATCTGAAGGCAAAATATTGCTGATATTATTCTTTTGGGTTGCACCTCACCTATGCATATGCCTGTTTTCTTTGAAATGCGCATAAAATAGGTATTGTTGGTCCAACATATAAAATATATCACTGCTGAAATGTTTCCGTTTTAATAAGGTATAAAATGTGCTAGAATGAAGATGCCGCCTCAAAAGCTCAGTAAGTTATACACTGACACATCTGCCATTTTAATAAGGGGTGCCTCAATTTTTACATAGCACTGTAAAATGGTGACGAACTATACTCGTGATCATCTTTGTTGCAGTTGGGAGAGATACACATTTTAATATACAAAACTAAAAACAACACGTCTAAGTGGTCAGATAAAAGGGACGGGGGAGAGAAAGCAGGAGAGCGGAGGCAGCCAAGGCCTACGGCAGCATTACTAAAGAGATGGTGCACTCTAGTCCAAAACTGCCTCAAGGATAGAGGAGTCTTATTTGCCCACAAAGTGAGAAGTACTCTCAGTCTTTTGTCCACAGAAAGGGTAGCACAAGAGTCAATTTAGAGCACAGGATGAATCATCTGTTTTGCTTTCTGTGCATGAGAGAAATTGCTGTCTTGTTGTGGACAACAGTCATTCCAGTGTAATATAATATATGGAAGGGATCACTGCATTTATTTGTGACTCTCAGTACCCCTTGGCTCTTGGGATTTCTTTAATGCAAATAAGTTGAGAGAAATGCACTGATCAATGACTACCACAAGATCTATATTTCTCTTAGATGTCAGGGGGACACCATTGGACACGGGAGTGACTAAATAGTGTGCATCTTAGCTCGTAAGAGATTATGTGCTTAATATTTTATTGTTGTTGTTTTTTAATGTTTATGTTCATATACAAGATGTCTTTTTTTTCATCCAGACTTTAATGATACCTTAAGCATCTGACTTTATGGACAGTTATGTATAGCTACATATTATGAGCACAGGAATGAAAATAGCAGAAAACTGATAAAGTTCATTAAGCTCGTGTGTAAGTCTGGTAACTGTATGTGGCCAATCAACCAACAAGCCAATCAATGAATCAACAAATCAATATAAAGTGTTTCTCAAGGTAAGAAAAGAGTAAATAGAAAGAAGATCACAGAGAAATACAAGACTACGTAACAACCATAAAAACCTATCCCACCATTTGGTAGGACTTTAAAAAACCTGACCAAGATTCTCTCATTGCTGTATTGCTGGAATCTAAAGCCTGATTGTATCGGTCACCCAAAAATATTTTTCAGTATTAGTTAAGGTTGCACTTTGCAAGTAATGGTGTAATGTTAGGGTCACACTTTAGTGCATCACTGCCCTTATAAACACTTTATGGATGGTTTATAATATGCTATTCAGTCAGATATAACTTTGTAAGCTATTTATAAGCTGATTTAGCACAATCGATAAGAATTTTGACAACAATCTGTTACTTGTTAAACAAGCTGTTGGATTACAATAGAGTAATAATTTAGTTTTTTTATTTATTTTAAGTCACATCTTACCAATTAGAGATGGTAGCACAGTCTGTCAGCAGACAGTCTGTCACATAAAGACACCTTCAAATAAAGTGTTACCCAAAGAGCTACATTACTGTTACCCCTGAGCATCTGTAGGTGGCTTGTAGGGGCACATCCAAGTAAAGTGTTTATGATCAGACTTTAAGGCATAAGGAATTTGCACGTTAAAGGTTTTGGATGAGAAAAGCTAGGTGTTTTGGCCGTGGAATACCAGCAGGTGCAACGGATCGTAGTACACTGCCGGTCCCATGTCTGTTTCTGATGTAGCCTTACGGCGGATGTCCACTGGTTGCGTCGGACGTGACACGTCAAACGCCTTCAATGCATTGTCAATGAAGTCCGTCAAACCGTTACTGTCGCGTTCGCAAAGGATCTCGGGAAGGCAGCGCGCCTGTTTGACCAGCTCCGTCGCGTCTGGAAGTTGAGCTCTGCTTTATTTTATGCAAATGAATCTGTCGAACGCGACGTGATTGACCAATGGAGGAAGACCAGAAGGGAAGGTGTCTCGTGACGTCTTTACCTCCCGTCATTAACTTTTTTTGTTCCCGGGCAAATTGAAGAAATTCAACAATGGAGGAGAGGCTTATTACCGCCGTGTCTCCCCCCCTATATACAGTATATCCCTCCATGTCTTCATACAGACACACCTCCAACCGGACGAGTCGTGGAGATAGGTGGCAGACATCGTCAGTGCAGATGGTGGGTTAATTATGGACTGTTATGTGCAGAGCTTGTGCAAAGGCAGCCATTTACCGTTATGGTTGGCTAGCCACACACACACACACCAATTACGTGTTGTTGAAGTCATGGTTCTTAATAGACCTTCACCTCTTTACTTTTGAAGGCATAGTGTAAAGAATAGGCAGCAAGATAATGATATGTGCATAGGGAGTCCTCTCGGCTATGTGCAATTTACATACACTGCCCGGCTTGGACACAGCGGTCACACCCACATCACGTCCAAACAAAAGGAGGTGTCGCGACTATAATGATTTGTTAGCGGAGAGAAGGTAATGTTAAAGTTAATAAGTTAATAAATTATTTATTAAATAATTATTACATATAAATTAATAATTATCACATATCAATTAATAAGTGGCATGTATGCTACAGTTAAGTAGAACATCAGTTTTGGGTTGTTTTTAATTTAATTTTTGTCATTTAGTAAAAAGTAATTAACTGACTTAGCATCAAAAAGTTATTTTCTGGACATTATTATGGAGCAGCTTTCAGTGCCTTGCAAATGCCCATAGTAAACAATTTTCTTCCAAGTCTTCTTGTGGTTGTAGGTTAAATACTAAGATGTAGATAATATACCTTGGGGTTAGCCTCACCTCTTTTGTTATTTTGCCTTTGAATGGTGCGATAGAATCTAGTGTTGACTGCAGTTTGAAACACTGTGGGGATTCAATCTGAGCTGGGTTTGTTGAAGAGATTGCTATTTCCCTTAAGGTTAGAATCAAGGCAGTGAAGATGGAATTTTTATCATGAAGTCTGAAGTACAACCTGAGCTGGACATTCTAGGCCTTTCTGATACCGACAACACTGAGTTTGAGTATGTTTTAGATATGGTGAGTTTAAAACGCAAAGCTTAAACCTACAGTAAGATGTGCTTTAAACACATCAACAATCCATCTAATTCTGCACAGACACTAATGTCAATGAATATACCCCCCAAACTTCATCTTTATAAATCAGAAAAGTGTGTGTTGAAGGGTGATTGATGAGAAAATCCGGATTTTTGAAAAGGAAATGGATGCACGTGTGCTCTCATGATTAGTTTGTGAATATATTTCCGCACGGCTACTGCCTTCCCACTTCTTCCAAGTCAACTGAAATCTGTCATCGTGTCCCTCTGTTTGTTTTGACATGTCACCATTTCCCTTTCCCCAGGCTATTGTTTAAACAGGCGTCTGTTAGCTCCCATCAGGAACAGCTTGTCCGAGACACAAATAAAAAAGGATCATTCAGTTATTCCTGTCTACGGCTTGTGTTTGTATGCTTCTATAGGAGCCATAATGAAGAAATCCATCAGCTTGTGCTTGTGGAAGTGCCTGAGTAAGGTTTGGGCTCCATGGCCTTCAAAACCCTCTCATTCATAACGTCCAGGCATTATAATAACGCAGTTAGCACTTCATTTCCTCCCATTCCCTCTCATCTCTCACTCACCCCTCACCTTGCTTTCTCTGTCTAACATTCTTCTTTCTTTCTTTCTTTCTTTCTTTCTTTCTTTCTTTCTTTCTTTCTTTCTTTCATTCATTCATTCATTCATTCATTCATTCATTCATTCTTTCTTTCTTTCTTTCTTTCTTTCTTTCTTTCTTTCTTTCTTTCTTTTCAGCCTCATCCCCTAACTTTCTTTCTCTCTCTTTCTGTTTTTCTGTCTCTCTCTCTCCCTCTGTCCCTGTGGCTTGTTGTCTGGTCTGTAAGCCTTCTCGCTGCTGAGCTATTTTTTGCTTTGTTTTGGGCGGAAACAAAAGATCTGAGACAGCACCAATTATTCCAGTGCTGTCTCATTACAGGGGAACTAATTAAAATGCTAATGAGACATTTGAATATGCATCTGCTCTCAGATGGTGGCCTAAGTGGTGGTGGCGGCTGTATGATTTTGTCAACGGATATTCTGGCTTAGTTAGGACTGAGGAAATGTCTCTCATCTGTCCTCTCATTAATTGCTAGCAATTTGTACCGGCAGGGCTGGACTTTGTGGTGGCTTTTGATGTCTGTACAGGGGCACGGCCATCTGCAAATACATACATGCACACACACACACACACACACACACACACACACACACACACACATACACACAAATACACACACACCACGCATACACCGGTAAAGTCCTCTAGAAATCTGAGGCTGTGTTTTCGATGGTAACCCAAAATGACCTCATCTCAAGCATGCAGTTTAGTGGATAAACAACACTAACTCAGATATTACTTGGAGCTGGCCAAAGACAGAAAGGAAAAGTGAAAGCTAATATATCAAGAATGAAGCTTCAACGCTGTATTCCCATGAATAATTAACTTGTATTGTAATCAGCATAATGTAGCATTCTGGGTTTTCAGACTATTACTAACTGCTGTTTGTCACCAAGAGCCTTACAAAGGCAATGACTTCACTGACAGCCAGTCCTGAAGTCCTCTATATCTTGTCTTGGTTGTGATTACTATTTCCCTCAGTGAAGATTCAGATGCACCTTCGAACCCATTAGTTTGTGAGCAGCCAGACTTGAAGTCACAGTGTAGGTGAAGCCAGTTTAGTGTTTAGTTTCTTTCCCATAAACAAGAGAGCAATAAGATGTGTATCCAAGCATCTCTCTGTCTTTCTCTCTGTCTGTCTGTCTCTCTTACTCTGTGTCTCTCTCTTACTCTCTCTCTCTGTTCCTTTGTCTCTCTCTCACTCTCACCCATCTTCACATAAGTGTTGTGTGTGTCACAGTGGTCATGTTGTGTCACGTGATCATGTTGGCGATGTACGTATAAATGAGTTCCCCATGCATGTATTGTACACATAAAGTTATTAGGCTTAGTCAGAGAAAGAAAAGCTTTGAATGTAAAATTGAACGAAAAACTGGAAGAGCTACATCCTTTACCCTTTCCCTCTTACCCCTTATACATGTATTGACAAGTCCCCACTCTGTGTATTTTAACGTCCCACATTAAACCTATTGGACAAACGGATCAGTCAGTACAGCATTACTGCAACCCGTCAATAGGTTGCTGCTGCCCTGGTTTGAAACCCACAGCAAAACCGGAAATGTTCCGGAACAGGTGAACTCGAACTCGTAAATACTCAGGTCATGAAAAGGTCTATATTCATAAAGTATATCCTATAATGCGTTTTTAGATCTATGGATTTGGGTTAGGCTGCTCTGCAGCAGCAATAACAGTAGCAGTAGCAGTTCGTGTGACGGATGCATCCTTCAGTGAACCAAGGGAGGTACGTAGGCTGAGGTGAAGCAGAGGCCTGATGGAGCTGCTTTGACATGGAGCTCTCTGGGCCACTTTACTGCCCACTGGGAAATAGCGGAGAAATGGGCTTAGCTCCAAGTGCCTCACCATTCTATTCCGCCAAAGAGATGTGATCATCTCGGCGAGACCTGTCCCCCTTTCTGTGAGAACAGATTAAGGCAGATGCAGGAGTCAAATAATCTCCAGTAAAGCCACTAACCCACTGAAAATCTCCAGGAGGAAGATAATCTGTATAGAGGTGGTGTCTAGAGCAGATATGCTTTCTCTATGCCTAGAGAAGATTTGCTACTATAGCAAGAAAAACATATTCAGATGTAGGTACACGCAAATACTAAGACGCTGAGAATGAGTGTGTGTGTCTGTTTGTGTACACACGCACACACACACACACACACACACACACACACACACACACACACACACACACACACACACACACACACACACACACACACACCACCTCTTCACACACTCAGACATCCAAAATGTAAACACCTTTCTCAAAGCTAACATCTAATATTGACTCAACGCTGCTGGACACAAATATCCGGCTGCAGCACCTCTCCTAATGGATATCAACCAGTGTGCATAAGCACAACACCTTAGCATTAGGTGATATCTGTTTTAGCACTTCCTGGAGATGTGTGTGTGTGTGTGTGTGTGTGTGTGTGTGTGTGTGTGTGTGTGTGTGTGTGTGTGTGTGTGTGTGTGTGTGTGTGTGTGTATCCATGTGTCTGTGTGTGTGTGTGTGTGCACACACGCCCTCATTCTGAGTGTCTTAGTGTTTGTGTGTACCTATTTCCTTGCATGAGTATGTTTTTCTTGCTATTGTAGCAAATCTTCTCTAGGCATATTATCATCTGTGATAATGATGCCTTATTTTCTTTTTAATGCAAGCCCTTCGTCTGAACTCGTTTGAACTCATTTTAATGTGTGCAAATGTGCCAACTGAAGGGACTTCTGTGCCTCAGAGACATTCAGAGACATCATCACACATGGTATATCAAGACAAAAGACTACCTGCTTTTAAATCAGATACCTCAAACCAGTCAAAACAAACAACCTCCAAACCTATTTCCTGTCCTGAAGAAGGGCAATAGCTAATGGGAGGAGTTGTCCTTTTGATTACATTGTTTTGTAATAAATTACACTACCCACAATATGCAGCTACTGACCCTGAAGGATTGTACAAGTCCTACTCTTAAATCCTCTTGTTGTGTTTGTGCCAGTACGTCTTTTTTTCTCTGTGAGGTAGAGTTTCCTGCCAGGCAGTCTGGCAGATTGTGTCAGCGTGTTTGTATGAGTGTGGAGGCACAGCGTGCTGTGTGTGTTTTATTTTTCTTTTAGCTCCCTCTCTCTTCTCTTCTTTTCTCTTCTCTTCTCTTCTCTTTCAATCTCATCTCTTCTTTTCTCTTCTCTTCTCATTCAATCTCTTCTCATCTCCTCTCTTTTCTTTTCTTTTAATCTCTTCTCTTCTCTCAGCCTTGTCGATGTTTGATAGGATGATGATTTTAGACTGGGTTTCAAGTTTATCTTAGAGGGTCTGCAGGCAAAAAATGTTATCTTCCTCTCTGATCCTACTTCCGAACGAATGTGCTGATCTCTTGTGTAGATTTCTTCTGAGTCAAAAGGGAGATTTGGAACCTGATGTGTCTGACAGTGAGCTTAAAATGTCACCGTATGTGACAGGCTGTCCCTGAGATGTTACTCTTCTCTGCATCTCACTCTCATTCTGTATTATCTTTAAAACTATGCCACTTCTTGAGAAACAACTATTCTACATTACTTCAAATTAGTAATTTCTGGAATGCACTGCATACTCCCATCAGTAACAAAGTGAATGTTATAAATTCTGTTATTTAATGTAGTCTATGTGTTTTTTTATTTTGGTGGTTTTGTATGATTTGAGTTGTAGCTTTGCCTTGTGCTGTTGAATTGTTAAATTGTTGTTTCTTAAATGTGTTTAATGAGTGTGTTTACCATACAGGGGAAAGACAGGCATTATTAGAAATGGATAAGGAATTGTTTTCTGTTTGCAAGGATTAACAGATTTCCTTATTTCTATTTAAAATTGACTTGTGCACAAGAAAAGTTGGTATTTGGGGACATTAAGGCTAAAAAGTCATCTTCTTGATGTGTCAAGGGCTCACATACACAAACAGATTTTCTTTTTCTCTTGCACACAGACAAATATGCATGGGTCCTGCACTGCACACACACTTGCAAGGGAGGGGAGATGCACCTTGGAAGAGATCAGGAACCCTCTCAATGCTAGTAGTTCAAGGATGACTGGAGGAAGACCGGAGGAAGACTGGAGGGAGTCCTAAATCAGGACATCCAGCCTTCCCTTAAACTCTAGTACACAAAAATGATGCAAGCCCCTACTGGGTTTTACTTCAGGATTACTTGATTCACAAGAATTTTTTTCACAGCTTTTAGAGGCTTGTCTGAACTTGAGGTTTGTATAATACCAGTATAGATGTTTGAGCGTTTCTGTCATGTCTTGTCACCAGAGTCTCTCTGCGCTCTGTGATACACATTTGTCTTCCAGTGAATATGGTCTGTTGACTAGACAAATGGATGTAAGGGGCAATATGGGGGTCATCGCTCAATCCAAATTTTGGCTTTGTGCCTGCTGCTGATGTCTCCCAAATGGATATTAGTCAGATGATGACTTCTGATGCACCCCTAACCAGTGGTACATCAGCTCAATAGCATTGATCTGTGGTATGAACATTAAAGTAATATCGATCCCACTGTCTGCACGTCTTGATCCTGTCTCTCTCTCTCTCTGCCTCTCTCTCTCTCTCCCCGTGCTCTTAATGGCCCCCAGTGCCTGTTCAGCTTCCATTCTGTTACGAGTTCCATCAGGGCTTGCCTCATCTTGCTCTGTCTGTCGGTCATTTTGACATCTTTTTCACACACACACTACTACACACACATCACGAACAATCCATGTGACCGAAAATCAGTCAACCAGAGACCCTGCTATACCACTCTGTCTCTTTTCTTCTCTCTCTTTCTCTCTCTCTCTCTTTCCCTCCCCATCCCTCTCTCTTTCTTCATCTCTCTCTCCTTTCTATGCCAGACTTTGGACATTCATCACAGCTCATGTCATCTGGCGCTCTGGCTTCAGTCTGTTTCTAATGCTATTACTCCTCTTTTTCTTCGCCCTATCATGCACAAGCTAATGTTACTGCGCTCATTATGAATCCTAATCGACATGCAGCTCTTCCTTTCTGCTGTGTCCTTACATAGTTCAAATGCGATTTGAATCGTTTGTAGTTTATTTTTGTAATTGCCTTTTCTTTTCCCCTTTTTCTCTTCCGTGTCCACTAAGTGTCACGTGCCACATGAGGCATATGGCACTGAGGTCAGTTCAGTGAGTGTGACAGTGAAGAACATCCTTGCAATGTCACTATAAACACTTAAAGCGACACTTAGTAGTTTTTCCAACCTTAAAAATTTGTTTCCAAAATCGTTCCAGTGGTTCATCAACTTGTAAGTAGGTAAATTTGGAGGAGCGAGCCGTCTCTCTGTAGCTGGAATGAGAGACAATTCCACTTCCAACCTGTAGGGTGACCAAAGACGAAAACTACAGTACTTAGTGTTACTTTAATGCCCTTCAAGAAGGACAAAAAAAACATCTGTTATTATACACCCCTAATTTGATCCTCTTTTCATTTCCACATTGGCTTGTTTGCCTCAAGTGGCTTTGCTGTGAATTGTTTTCTGTACACATAGACAAACATGTGGCGCTGTGATACTAAACCATAATGTACTCCACAGATAGCGTAAATCCAGCAGATCTGATACTCCCAATGAGCTCAGTTCAAACACGCACGAGAAGATAGGACATAGACAGATAGTAAGTGCAGTCAGCCATTTCATAAGCAAACACACTGCACAACTGGTCTGAGGTGTGTGTGTGTATGTGCGTGTCTGTGTGTGTGTCTGTGTGTCTGTGTGTTGGGGGAGTGCATAAAAGAAGCATGTAATGTTTGCATTAATATTTACACGGTGTTGCTGACTATGTGATGATACCCGTACATAAAGCATCTGAAAAAAAAATAGCACATGTACCTAAGTGAACATAATGTGCCTCTGCTACAGTACATATAAACACACCCTAAAGACTCAGTTTCATTTCTTTCTTTCTTTCTTTCTTTCTTTCTTTCTTTCTTTCTTTCTTTCTTTCTTTCTTTCTTTCTTTACGTATGAGGACAGTACACATTAATAAACATTACTGTAAATGTGTCAGTGTTAGCCAGCAGGTTCATTTTGAACTGTAGTCCTTGATATGGCATGATGTTCAAAAACACATACAGTAGTTTGTTATGTTGCATGATATCTGCCACGATTAGGCATAACAAGTAGGCTTGAGGTGGACAGTCCTCATGCTAACTGCGGCAATCACTGTCACATTTACATATCAAATAATTTGTCCATGCATTTGGTTAAAACCTAGCCTGGAAAACCAGCCCTTCGTACTACGCTTCATTTCGTACAGAGGGTCTGGCTGTGCTGCATTGAGAAATGTTTTCTTCCTGCAGGGTGTAGACTCTGCTGAAGTTTAAATAGAGTGGCTCTGTCTTTACCTAATCGCTAACGTCTGGTCGTGACATATGCAATTAGCCTGGCTATAAGCCTGTCCATGCAATACAATTTAAATGTTGCACACAAAGTCAATGTCATTGCTCACAAATACTCCCTCTGTTTGCTGATCAGTCTGGCAAAATGCTGCCTGAGACAACCATGTCAATGGACCATGTCAAACACAGCCAGACCCTCTATACAAAATCGATTGAGTGTAGTACGGGGGGCTGGTTTACCAGCCTAGCTAAAACCTAGAACTACCCTAGCCCATGGCTGGTTAACATGGTCAGGGCCGAGGCCACTCTACATAGTATTTATTTCTGCACTTTATTTATGACATGCAGATAATAATAATTATTAAAAATCTCACTGAACAAACTGAGAAACAAAACATAAAAACAAGGAAAGGCAGTACCCATCCAGTCCTTCCTACCCTACAGTAGCTTTAGCTGTATGGTGCTAATAGGAAGTGCTGAAGTGGTGCTGTAATGAAACAGTTGTCAACACACTCGTGCATCTTGAGCAATCTTTCATTTTGGCAAGTCCTACAACAAACAAATCCATGAATGTAATAATCTACAAAGAATCCCAAACCAATGAGGGGAACTAACAACCAAGCAAGAAAGAAACTGCTAATTACAAACCCTTCAAAACTCCAGTAAAATGCTCTCTCTGGAGAAAGGAGAGTTAAGTGTAATGCATGTGTCAAAATTACTGTTCTCGGGGCTGCACGCACAGACCAGCTATCATGTCAGCCAGCTGTCTGGCTGCTGGCAGGTGGCCAAATAGTGGCCTGTAATTGACTGCCTCAAAGGGCTCTCTCTCAGTAGCCCATGGGTCTGCTGGGTAGGCCACACAGGTGCAGGAGGGAAAAACAGTGTGTTAAGCGGAGACCTAGATAGGCTTAGATAGATTAGAGGCATATGGTCTTGCCTCTAGACAGTCAAGCACTCTAGCACATAGCCAAGCGGTGAACATTTCAAGGCTCCTGCATTACTCTAAGTAGGGGTAAGGATTTATTTCCAGGTGGTCAGATTACTTATGCAGTGACCTTTATATCCCCGTTTCATGTTATCACTCAGAGAGTGGATATTAAGCACATATCACTCCTACCTCTATCCAGCCTGTGTATATCTGTGCCCGTGTTAGCCAGCGGGTTCATTTTGAACTGTAGTCCTTGGCATGATGTTCAAAAACACATACAGTAGTTTGTTATGTTGCATGATATCTGCCACGATAAGGCATAACAAGTATCTTGTGTGGGTACATCTTTGTTACTTCTCTTTTTATCTATTGCATAGCTCTTTTAATTTGTTTTAATGTTTCATGTTATTTCTATTGTAATAAATCACACTTTTTACTGAACATCTGCTTGCAGCTTCCAACAAAATCTCATTGTGCTTGTACAGCCACAATACAGGCTGACTTACTTACTTACCTACTCAATTCCTTAATTGCTACAACTGGGGGTGAGGATCCATTCCCAGTTGATCAGATGACCTATGCAGTGACCTTTGTGTCACCTATTTCATGTGATCACACGGACAGAAGACTAGCTTTTCACTCCAGCGTTGGGTTGCAGATGTTTGCGAGATAGCCTTCGGGCATTATCACTTTTCCACCCCCTACAATGATGAAGGACAATTAAAGTGATTGGGAGGGTATCAGGAAGATTGGATGTTCTTTCAGCTTGGAGCACAGCAGGGAGTGTCATTTTCCTGTTGCATCTGAGCGTGGCGAACTGCAGTGAATGACAAAATATTTGAATTCAATCTTGTTATGGCCCACTGAAATTGCACTACAGGGAGCCCCACTGTCCAAGAAAATGATTGGGAAAAATAAATCCAAACTAAATGCCTCGATGTAGGTCATCATTTGTTGTTTTTGTTGTAATTGCCTTATGTTTCCATTTGTGTTTGCATTTTTGTATTACTTCCTATGATTAAAAGCCCCACTTTGTATTATACACATATCCTTAACAAAACAGGAAGATCTATAACTTATTACAGTTAATTGAACTCTGATCTGTTTGTAATTGTCATGGTTTGGACAACATATGTATGTAATTTAGCACATAATGACATTAAGAAATCTTATGAAATCTACAAGATTATCATCTTTTAGCAAAGGAGTGTCATAGATTGCAATGCTTCTCTCCTCTCTTTTACTATAAAGAAAAAAAATCACTTTCAAACAAAGTAGTAAAAATAATGTCTACAGATCTGTACAGGCTCTGTAACTTGTAGGTGTAATATTAACAGCATAACAAATAGGCAGCAGTGTGTCATGTCTCTGGTAAGATCAACTCATCCCCAATGACTCGGCCGGCCAGCCAACTACAGCTGTTTTTTGTTTTTTTGTTTTTTTTTGCCAGTCGCCCCAGTGTGAAGGCAGCCATAAAACATTTAGGGAGAGGATTTACCCAGGGTTCTTTATCGCTCAAAACTTAAGGGAATATCCCAAACTGAGGTTGCATAACTGCCTTGCAAGAGTGTGTGCAAAGAAAGTGAATCATTGCAATCCAGTGGAAGTAGTTTCAATAACTGGACTGAACATGTCTGATCTGGACATGTGCTTTTACATATGGTAAAGCCTTATATTTGCACGCTCTGTGCTAACAGTCTGTCCACCAGAGGTGAGTAATCTGGCTTTAGAGAGTTAAAGACCACACCAAAAGCAACACCACATATTTTTTCCAATTTTTCACAAAACTACTTGTCTAATTCTAATCAGCACAGCTCCTCACCCAGGCCCCGGAAGGTAATTAGTAAAATTGTCTAATGTTATGTACACAGGTAGAACCAAGGCATGGCAGGATTTTTACTCCATGAAATTAGTTTTTCACCCTTGTCTGTCCTCATCCTGTCTATTTAAAGGTATTGAAAATACTAAATGAGCTATTGCAGTTGAAGGCAAAGCAATAATAGCCACTAGACTTGAGCTTCATCACCTCTGTCTGTCTATCAATCGTCTGGCATAACAGTCTAGTGCTCCAGCTGCCAAGTTTGCAGTGGTTATTTTGCCAACTTTGTCATCAGAACAAAATGTGGAAAAAACACAGCGCTCACATTGAGAATAGACCTCTGCAAGTATACTGCCAGTTCCGAAGTTATAGACAGTGTCTTAGAAGATCCACATCCTATATTTTACATGATCTTTACATACTCAATTCAGGGTTGCCACGGGTCAGGGAATTTCTGGAATATCAGGGAATTTCAGTAAAGGCTGTTCCATACAGAGAAAGTCAGGGAATCTTTTTGCATGCAAAGTCAGGGAGTATCAGGGAATATTGTTAATAGTATATAGTACAATAGCCGAAGCCTGATGTGTATCTACACGCATACTTCTTGTTTCTCAGTGGGGTTTTTTTGCTCAAAACCTTTCCTGCTCCAAAAATATGCAAAATTCTAGAATGTGAAGTCTTTGCGAAGTCTGCGTCATATCTTCTTGCTAATTTCTCACTCTATCTCACTCTCTTGTATTACTATAAATTCTGTAGCTCAGCTCCAGCTGGCTGTATTGCCGAGGTGAGGAGGCTACAGAGGGCTCCAGCCCAATCTAAACTCTGGGATTGGTTTGAGCGGTTTAAATGTCCTTTTCTGTTCAACACCCAGTCGTTATTTTGAACATTTCTTTATACGGAAGGTTATGGAAATTCTGCCTTTGGTCAGGGAAGGTCATGGAAAAGTCAGGGAATTTTAAGTCTAACTTGGAGTGGGAACCCTGTTCATTTTACACAATGGCATACAACATACATAAAATCTCCACATTTCATCACTTGCACTGGAGTGCTCTCCTTACATTGGTAATAATTTGCTTTCTAACTCTACATATGCAACCGTGGATTTTACAATATTTTGGCAGCCTCAGGACTGCTGATGCATCTAATTCAATATCCAATCTCTGGTGCTGATTTTATACACTACTATCCCTTGGACTGTTCCTGCTAAACAGTGAAATACTACAGTCAGCCAGCCTGTATGTGTACACACACAGAAACACATGTAAGCATGTATACCCGCACACACGCATGGATGTACACACACACAGACCTAAACACACAAACACACACACCTAAACACACAAACACACACACACACACACACACACACACCTAAACACACAAACACGCACACAAACGCACACACACACAAACATACTTCCTGCATGCGCTTTTTACATGTCTGTTGTTGACATGGCATCTTATCAGCTTGTGACAGTAAAGCCCTGCTTGATACTACTGCACGAAACACAGCAGAGGGGATAATGCTGAGGATTTATGTCTGTGTGTGTCTTATGTCTCATTGTGTTTGGAGAGCTTCTCTGTTACACACACTTGTACACACACTCTCTCGCTCTCTCCACCCTCTCTCTCTGCCTGTCTCTCTCTCTCTCTCTTTCTCTCTCTCTCTCCCTCTCTTTCTCTCTCCCCTCTCTCTCTGCCTCTCCATCTGGATGTGCATGATAATAAGCAGAGCAGCGTCACTTCCACAAAATGTATCATTGTTTTATTCATCTGTCCACATTTCAGCTAGAACAATAACGTCAGCAATCTCAACAGTTGTATATGGCAAGGCTTTCAGGTTTGTGAAACAGCTAGAGCAACAGGCTGATGTGTGTGTGTGTGTGTGTGTGTGTGTGTGTGTGTGTGTGTGTGTGTGTGTGTGTGTGTGTGTGTGTGTGTGTGTGTGTGTGTGTGTGTGTGTGTGTTTGTGAGGGAGAGTGAAAGTGTGTATGAGAGAGAGAGAGAGAGAGAGAGAGAGAGAGAGAGAGAGAGAGAGAGAGAGAGAGAGAGAGAGAGAGAGAGAGAGAGAGAGATTGTATGTGTGTATTTGTGTGCATGAATTCCTGCCTGTCTGGGGACACCTGTGGCTAATGGCTGTCCTTAGAGTACAGCAGCCCTGTGCTTTTATCCATCTAACAGAGTTCCTGTCCCAGTCAGCTTTGCTTAAGCCCAGCACTGGAGCACAATGTATTGGTTCAAGACATTTCATTTCAAGAATAATTTTACAAATGTTCAATCAAGGAAACTCCTCATTACACACCAAAAAAGGGGAATGTCCAGACCCTCTGTACAAAATGAAATGAAGTACGAGGGGCTGGTTCACCAGGCTAGGGCCTACCTTCTCTCTCTCTAAATAGACAAGCCAAAACAAATCTGCAGCACTATTGTACCATATTAAATTGATAGTGGATTAAGCTGGGCTCTGGCCTCTTTTGTAGGGAAAAGAAAAGAAGCCGCAGAGGGATACGGTAATAGCTTTTGTTTGGCATAGAGCTTAAGCCACAACTCTCAAGGGTCTCACTGAGAAAAAGCCCCAACAAATCCCATAAAGTGAAAATAACTAGGGCTGTAGAAAATAATAGTGAAATCCATTGCCATTTTCTCCATCATTCACTTTCAAATCAGTCATCTATTAGTTTGGCCTGCTGAATCATTGTGGGAAGGAGACTGATCATTTCTATATAGACTTTCCGGTCACGTGACCTCAGTCCTATGTGCCACCATATTGCTGGGCAATAAACATTGGGCCAGATATCTCCATTGTGTTGTTTTCTGACAAGGTAAAAACGGTTATTGATTCTCGGTCACCTTTAACCTGGGGAAAGTGACCAAATTTCATAAAGAGAATGTTGCTTCCTTATAGGTTGCATACTCTAAAGAAGCTGTACTTAATTTTATATGTTATGTGTGGTTCTGATGTCAGTCAGTGGCCGTGATTTTAGTCACCTCTACAGTATAAAGATGAGTTAACACACTCTGAGCTTTAAGAGAAATGGGAAGAAATCTGAGGACCCAAATGTAACAAAGAGCATTGTTTTGGAGCTAAGTCTTTTTCATTGCAGTTGTATGTCTCAGCTGACAGTTATTTCCACAAATAACAATGCATTAAAAACCAAAAAGAACAACAAATAAATCACAATACACTTCACAACTGCTACAGCTGACAAATTATGTTTACCTCCGCAAAACCATCGAGCATTAATGATGATTTCATTTAGGGGGGCTTGAACAGTGACTGTGAACCTCAAATATGTTTCAGTCTGATCTCATTCATCAAATTTGATCCAACTCAAATGGATTTCTCTCTGTCCCGCTGCAAAGCCTCTGGTACTGAGCCTAATGATACATGACACAACCCTTATAGATCCAGCAGCTTTCTAGAGGCCTGCAAAACGAAACACATCTTTCTGTATGTGTGTGTGTGTGTGTGTGTGTGTGTGTGTGTGTGTGTGTGTGTGTGTGTGTGTGTGTGTGTATGTGTGTGTGTGCACGTGAGCACATATGTTCATGTCAAGCCCCCTTTTTCCTATCATGCCTGCAAGCTGAAAGTGTCCCAGTGGTTTGTGCCTCCTCACCCAACCCTCCTGGCCGAAATTAGTGGGTCGTCTGTTGCGTTTCCACTGCCGACATGGGGTGGCGTGTCCAAAAAACACACCAATTCGACCCACCTCGGACCCTACACTTTTTTGCGACATGGGGCGAGCGTGAACACGAGCCGAGGCGAGACGGGGCACAGGGTGTGGTATGGTGACGTTTCACAACTGCCACTACCCACCGTCGGGACTTTTAAAACAGCTGAGCAGAGCTACAAAAACACCAACAAGAAGTTCAGAGGCAAACTGCAAACTGTCTTCCGAAATATGCTGTTTATTTCGCCTAAATCATATAACTCACCCAACCTGATACCAACGTACCAACCAACGTAATTTGTTTTTAATTTAGATGCTGTACATGTCTGTTGGCCAACAGCTTTATCGTGTAGCCTAAATGCACAAGGAATAATATCCCCGATTTTGGTGTTGTTTGAAAGTACATGATTTTGATTAAAAAAACATTGCGAGTTCACTTCCTGTTACCCCGGTAGTCGTAGCGTCATTTTAAACTCCGTGGTCGCGGGAAACTTTTTTTTTAGAAACACAAAACAATGACATGATAATGGAAACGGTAGGGTAAATGCTATGCCGAACATTTTATGTTAAATAAACAGCATATTTTGAGAGATAAATCATTGTGTTGTGTGCCTTTTAACCAGGAGAGTAAAATGTTTGAAAACTGTAGAGTGATGTTTGATGATAGCACTACTGTTTTGTAATATGTCCAGAGCGCATCCATCAATATATCTCCATATATTGTGAATATCCTGAAATATGTGACTGCAAATATGCCCAGTGCATCTTCACCCTAAGTGTTGTGGGCTTTTTCGACGTGGGCGAAAATGTGTGGATAGAGTAAATTATTTAATGATAGCGCTATAGTTCACCTGATGGTGCCGTACAAATAGCTACAGTAAATCGGCATCAAATGTATTCTTTGCAAATATTTGCAATCCCATGTAAGCATCTAGGTGCAGTAAAGTACCATGTCATTTGCCCTTGAATGGTTGTGCAAAGAGCCAGCAACAACTCTGTGTGTCTCGCCATGGTTGTTTTAAAAAAACGAATGAAAACTTTGCAGACAGGTGTATTTACTACGATGCACTGGTCATTCAGGTCATTGTACACGCCCAGCATTATGCGTGGTGTAATGTTACAGTGCCGCTGGGCTACGCCTTCTCAACCCACCTTTTCAGAAGAGGGTTCAAAAACACGCCGTGCATTCCCACTGCCCCCCGGGGTGAATTAGCGTGTGGTAACGTGTCGCCACCCCGTGTCCTGCAGTGTGAAAACGGCTATTGTGACACACGCAGACCCACAAAGCCCCGCTGACGATACTGTAGCGACCCATGCACACTTATGGATGTATGTCATTTCCAGCAGTTTCAACCCATAAACCACAGTCATCTCGGTCTTACTATCAATCAACGAAACGCAAGAGCAATGACAGGGAGACAGATGGATTTGAAAGAGGCAGTGACATTGTTATTTTAAATCACGCTGAAGAGCGTTTCCACAGTATAAAGCTTGGAGGTGGTTGTGTAACCTTGGAGGTGGATGCGTGCATGCTTACTGGTCTGTTGAATGCTTGATTTTCTTCAGTGCTGCTGTAGAGGCCTTTCAGTCCCGAGACATGCCCTATCCCAAGCTTATAGTGAAGTCCACCGGGTCCCTGTAGTTGATGGATGGAGTGCAGTGCAGCTGGTTTCTCATCACACTGAGGATACAAGAGGCTGATGTGCTGCACCCATACACCCATCATGCACCACAACCCTCATTCCACCTCTCATTTACATAATGCACTGTGCTGTGGAAAGTCCTCAGCCAGTTTGCTGTGCTGGCTGCGTTATACTTACACAGTCAGAATGTTCTTACCATCCCAATGCTGCTGTAGGTAGTCTGCACTGAGTGAGGTCAAGGACTACAAGGTAGGGGGGTAGATGCAGGCAGACTATACATTCCCACAAACAATACACCATGTTGCATTGGCTTTTATTAATACATGTTCCCAACAGAATGGCTTACTATTTTTCATTACAATGTTGTCAATCTGTACCCATCCACAAAAGAGCACCTGATGGGAGTTTACATCCACCAAACAGTCCTTGTGCAGCACTGTGTGAGCTATTATCTTTTCAATTCTTTACCCAATTCAATTCAATTACCTTTATCAGGCACTTTTATCCCTTATGACTTTTACCTCTTGTTACTTGTGAGAAACAATACATAATTACAGTAGTCGACTGCAAGGGATTTGAGAGTAAGTGGCAAACAATAATTCCCATTTTTACAATACAAATTTGCCAATACAAAGACAATGGGTGCAAATGTGCATATATAATGAGTAGGATGTCAGAGTGTTGTTGTAGCGAAGGGGAGGAGAAGTCACCCCACTCGGCTTCGAACCCAGGTCTCCAGGGTACCAAATGTACGCTTTAACTGAAATGCCAAAGAGCCTGGCTCGTTGGTATGGTAGTCAGAGCACACCCACAACCCTAGTGATGGTAACTCCATCGCAGTTGTAGTTGCACTTCACAGCTGCACTTTTTCCAGTAAATGTTAGAGTTTTATCAACCATCTTAGTCGTTTCATAGCACTCTGTTGTTTTGTATTAGTATGTAACACCTTGGTCCTGGAGGATCGCTGTTTCATTTTACACTGTACTAGCTTGTATATCATTTAAATGATAAGAAAAGGCCTCTCGATCCCCCCCCCCCCCCTCTCTTTCTTGACTATTGATAAAAGGTGCTGTGCCATTCCTGTTTAAAACTTATGTGCAGCTTCAGCTTTCTTCAGATCAAAAAGTAATATTTCAGAGCTTATTTATTTCAGGGTACAGATCAGAGCAAAGGGGATGATTGATTTATGAAAGTGCTGGGCTGGGGAGCCATGAGGGGAGATCTCAGGGGCCATCATGGGTAATCAGTCACTGTGAATACTGCAATCCCACGTCACACAGGAAAACATCAGATTTATCATGAACCATGTGGTCCTGGAGTTGTTACGAGAAATAGCATACAGAAGCCTTGTGGGTATTAGGAAATCACTTGCTTGGTGTAACAGGAGTTCTCAGGCAGGTTCACCTCTGCTCTATTTCTGCCAGTAAGAAACTTTTTAAGCAGAAGGCTTTTCACAGTTCTTACTGGTTGGTGGTGTGTCAGTGTCTGTCTGTGAAACAGAATCTGAAGTGCAGTCTGTATTGACCTGCTGATAACAAGCACCTCTCCTGCATTCGCTACCAGCTAATGAGCCGATTACTGCCCATTAGTATTGGACACACAGCCGGACCAATGGTGATACTGCATCTAACTTCTAGAAACATCTAAGGACACTGGAGAGCTGGTCTCATTTCTGTCTTACATTTGGAAATGTGGATCTTTCTGTTCCAGCACACCACATGACTCTCATTTCAGATATTACAGTACATCTAAAGGATAAGGGACACTCATCTACGGCAACACTAAGTACTTTTTTCAACCTTGAAATAATGTTTCCAAAATCGTTTTAGTGGTTCATCAAGTTGTAACCATAGACTGTATGGTTGTAACCATACAGTCTATGGTTGTAACTGGATTAGAGGCAGGCGGGCCGTCTCTGTAGTTCCAATGAGAGACAATTCCACTTCCAACCTAGCCTGGTAAACCAGCCCCTCGTACTTCATTTCATTTTGTACAGACGGTCTGGAACAGAGACCGTCAGAAACAATTTGTTGGAGGTGTGGACTCTGCTGAAGTTTAAAAAAATGCCTCTGCCTTTACCCAATCACTAACGCCTGGTCGTCACGCATGCAATTAGCCTACCTACGCAATACAATTCAAATGTAGCACACAAGGTCAACGTCACGGCTAACGAACACAACCTCTGTTCGCTGATTGGATCGGTCTTGCTGGGACTTGCTAAATGACCCTCAAGAGATTCCGGTCCAGACCCTCTGTACAAAATGAAATGAAGTACGAGGGGCGGGTTTAGCAGGCTACTTCCGACCTGTAGGGCGACCGGAAATGAACGATGAATATGAAGTTAAGTTAAAATGAAGATGAAGAAGTCCATGCCTAGGACTGTTTTGCCTTTTTCCTTTTGTTGTTGTTGTTGTTGTTGTTGACAGAAAGAGACAGACAAATGGAGAGAAACAAACAGACAGAGAGACTGAGAGAGAGACTGAGACAGAGACTGAGAGACAGACAGAGACAGAGACAGAGACTGAGAGAGAGACAGAGACAGGGTCAAAGACGGAGAGAGCAGCATGCATGGACACAGGCCCCTAACCTTTATTATCTTGTCCTGGGCCCAGGGAAAGGGGGACCCAGAACTGGTTCTGGACCCTAGGGGTAGGGTTAGGGTTAGGGTTAGGGCCCAGCCAAGACTGTCAGCGGACCAGCATGCACACACACACACACACACACACACACACACACACACACACACACGATAGGAAAAGAGAGGGTACATTACATTACACTTAGCAGACGCTTCTATTCAAAGCGATTTACAAAAGGAGGACATAATAAGCTAACAGATGTGTAGAGAACATCAAAGGCACCTATATAAAGAGATGGTTAGTAGAGATTAGTTTTGTTAGGAAGGGAAGCAGTCTCAGAAAAGAGGGGTTTTCATGAGCTTTTTGAAGGTCGAGAGGGAGAGGGAGAGGGAGAGGGTAGGGGGTGGTCCTTCTTTGTGGCGGGAGTTCACCACCTGACCCCTCAGTGCCAGTCTATATTACTGTTGCCAGGCCTCAGTAAGAGTAAACCAGTGGCAGTGTAAACCATAGAGCAGATTCATTTTCTTTTCTTTCTTTTTTTGTAAAGACATGCACACTGAATAGATACCATATTGCAAAGGAAATATATAGCAAGCTAATGTAAGCAGCTACTTTTCTTTTAATACAATGCAATTGTGTCGTCTTTCTTGGAGATGGCAGCAGATGGATGGGTGTAAGACTTACACTCTTTGTAAGATTGGAGAACAAAATAAAGAAACCTTAATCCATCCTTCTGGGTAACTTGAACCATGGCTTCAGATGTCCACTAATGCACTATAGCTACCTGTTAATTTGCTTCCTTTGGTACTGTTTGTTCCAGTTAGACTTGTTAATAGATTATCTTCTCATGACTGCTTATCAGACATGAAGGTTATCAGATTATCAGAGTTTTGATGGTCCCCACCAACACCACCACCCCCACCTCTCTCTCTATCTCGCTTTCTCTTTCTCTCTCTCTCTCTCTCTCTCTCTCTCTCTCACTCTCTCTCTCACTCTCTCTCTCTCTCCCTCTCTCTCTCTCTCTGTCTGTTTCTCTCTCCTCACTGCTTCTCTCTACTCACTGTTTAGTACACCACTCTCCACAGCTGTCCTTTATTTCACCAAACTAAGTTTATTCACTATTTGTGTATTAAACCCTGACAACAGCACAATATTTACAACCATCTAGTGTTCCTTGATCAAAACATGGCTTTTCATTTATAATAACACCAACGACGACGGCAATTATGATGATGATGATGATGATGATGATGATGATGATGATGATGATGATGATATTTGCACTAGGCCATGAAGAGGCTGCTTGGATGACAGAGAATATCCTGTCCTGCTTAGTGTGTAGCTGTGAAACCTATGCAGACAGTAATTAATTATGAGCAGACTCATTACTGTTCAGCGGTCATGCGGTCCATCAGCAGAAAAGGGCAGTATTAACATAAGGGCCGTCACTTCAAACCATTAAAAATAGATGCATGTGAGAACAAAGTGCCCTCTCTCGCCCACATGTGATTGTTTGGCATGCTGTTTGTATCATACAGTATATTTATAATCTGTTTCAGCACTGTGCGGGAGACCACACTTGTAAAGTGGCAGTCTTCTCTGTGTATTCTGGAATCTTCTAGAAGTGTGCTTTCTCCTTGATTCTTTGGTCTCCCCTCTTGGGCATTGGGCCTGGTTCAGACGATGTTGTGTGAGGGAAAGTGAAGCAGAGGGGAAGGTGATAAATGACAAATTTAAACTGTGCCTATGTTCATGATTTTGCAGCAACCCATTTTACTGCCAAAACGTTGGGGTGTGTGTGTGTGTGTGTGTGTGTGCGCGACAGAGAGAGAGCGAGAGAGAGTGAAAGAGAAAGAGAAAGAGAAAGGGGGGGGGGTATGTAGAGATGGGTGTAATGCGTTACTAAATAAAAATAAATGTACTCATATTACATTTGTCAGTAATGTGGTAGTAACGCGTTACTGCGCGTTACTTGTGGATAAGATCATTAATCACACTACAGTTCCTAATAGTGTGCATGCTGATTGCTGGACTTCTCCAGTGGAGAGACTGACCACAAAAACGTCAGGTGCACGCTTGGACAATAGTGGCGAGACATGTTCACATGCAACTCTCGGTGATTGTTAATATCAGGTGTAAGGTCGTCACTTCCGGAACCAACGGCGGAACAGGAAGTGGAACACGAGAGAGTTCGCTGCTTTGGGTCTCCGGATGACGTAACAGAACATTTCAATAAAGAAACCATTTTACCTATATCTAAATGCCTGATACCACTTACCAGGACCTCAGCCGATAGTCCCCACCCTAATCTAACTATAAAGCTTTATCCGTTGACCTGTGGTTATGGAGTAAGCCAACCAAAATCATGTAGTAACATGAGTGTCTCTCCTACTATGTATTACTTGGGTTCAACTGGGGATAGCGTCGCTTAGGTCGTGCCAACGGCCGATTTACTTTCTGGCTACACCACGGGCATAATATGGAGCTAGTCTAGAGAGTGCCAGCGGTCATGCAGCTATCATAGGTGCTTATTTCCCTGCTTATGTCGTTGCTTTCCTTCCCCAGAGGTGCTGGGTCGGCTGATACAGCAGCACGTGGTAGTACTAATCTAGCATAAGACAGAAGTTACCTGCCGCTAAATAATGACAGTTCTACATGACGTGGTCCAAACCTAGGTGGCTAGACTAGGGACTCAGGGCAGGAATTTACCGTCTGCCTGAGTATGCATCTAGCCCTAGCCAGGCATTATGGAAACGCCGTTACCCAAAAGTCTACTTAAGCAAGATAATATGTTCACGAGAGACTAAAGTGGATCAGAATAATAACAGTTTATTAGTCAGGTACAAGCTACTGAACCAAGTTGCAATATC
Source organism: Coilia nasus (assembly GCA_027475355.1). Lineage (NCBI taxonomy): Eukaryota > Metazoa > Chordata > Actinopteri > Clupeiformes > Engraulidae > Coilia > Coilia nasus. The sequence goes on along the minus strand of CM050216.1, from coordinate 19,322,232 downwards.
CCGCTTACAGTTAAATCAATGAGTAATATGCAGTTACAAATGGACTATAGAATGACATGAAAAACACAAACAGTCAAAGTATGAACATCGCCTACCTCTCTACCCAAAAGCGTATACACACCAGTGGCTACACGACAACTCACCCACGTAGTGTGGGAGCATCCTTGGTACAAGATAACTCCAAGAGGTTTCTGTATCTTTCCCTTAAATACCCAGTCTTGGTCCTTTGTTCAGAGCACACCGTGAGGTGTTATCTTGGGGCTAGGGGGGCTGGAGACAGCCCACTGCCTCATATTACCTGGAAACCTTGGAATGTGAGATCTTTATTATAATAACCAGAGTCTGATTCAGAACTGAGACCAGTATACCACTCACACTGAGACCATCAGAATGAAACCAAACATGACATGTAAATCTCATCGCATTTCTATAATTATCATATACTGTTAAATCCCACATCTCTTGTCCTGATGTTGACCTAGGTGCATTCCCCGCTCCATCTGTTGGCAGAGCCCAGATGAGGACACAGTGGGGTGCGGGACACCTAATTAAAAGATAACACCAGTTGAGGATCTGCTGTGGGTTCTCGTGGACTGAAACAATAGAACAACTGGCCTTTTGAAGGCCCTCTGGTTTGTCACCATCCCAGAGTAACTCCTCTATTTGTGCTGATTGAGTGACCAGACTGCTTGGAGCCTTACACAGGTAAATGGCAAAGCCATCTACCATAACATTTGGGGAGTGGAGATATGATGATTATTTTTTATATGTTGAGAGATGTTGCTGAAGTTAAAGTGCTTAGGGAAGAGGACAGTGCTGATTATTGTTTATGATTATGCACATTTATGGTCATTCAGGTACACATAATGCACACCAGTGGCCATTTTGGAGAGTTTATGTGAATTTAAAGTGCAGTCCAGCTAGGATTTCTTTTTCAAGTGGTCAAATTTTTTATTTGAAAGTTAAATGGAAATCTGCTTAATGCATTACATTTGAAGTCAAGACAGTTTTTTTTTGTTATGTCTCATCTCTTTGTGCCTTTTGCGAAGTTGGAAAAGTTTCCTTTTGCCTTTGGCAAAGTTTCCACAGTTGTTGTGTGAGCTATAATGGATGACAGTTCAGATAGTAAAACGTAAGGCACATTAGAAGTTATAATGCAGTCCTAACAGAGAGCAGTGGGGCTGTAAATCCTCAGTGGGACTTCTGGGAGTTCTTCCTAAGTGTGCAAATATCTAAAAGTTAATTGACTCTCTGAAGAACATGTGCCAAGAGGGAATTTGAAAAAGATGTTGCATAAAATAGCTAACTCGGTGCAAACAAGGTTATCAATAGAAAGTGCTGCCTCTTTGCATTGTCAGTTTCCTGCAAATGGCCTATATAAGTCTGAACTGTATCAGCTTTACTCACTCTATCTCTGCTTTTCACCTCCTCTTTCCCTAACACTCTACATCTCTCTACACCCCCCCCCCACCTCTTCCCCGGCCTCTCTTCCGCCACAGTGGCTAAGAGCACCTGATGTGTGTGTGTGTGTGTGTGTGCATGTGTGACTGCATTGGTCTGTCTCACAGCATGTGTAAATAAATGATTATGATGTTAATAAATGATTACTTAGCAGATCGGTGAACTATGAATATAAATATTTGGAATTTGTGTGTGCTTGTATCACTGACCATAGTTAGGGCTCATGAAAATTGCATTAAACTCGCTCCTATTATGGATCTCAGTTGCATACCGGTAGTCACCTTGGCAGCGTACTGTACAGTGTCAGGGTCAGACAGTACTGATGTAGACAAATAAAGCGTTAGTCTTTGTCAAAAAGTACAGAACATATTCCACATTCAAGACTTCAAGAGCTGTCATAAAAGGATGAAAAAACTCACAATATATATATATATATATATATATATATATATATATATATATATATATATATAGATATATAGATATATAGATATATATATATATATATATATATATATATATATATATATATATATATATATATATATATATACAAAATGTCAAGAATGTTTGGTCTGTGTTTTTTTTCATCATGACAAGGATCGAGAGCAGTCTTGTATTTGGACTCTGTAATAAATTCTTCACATCTTATTCAGAGGGCTTTGGCTAGGTCATGGGGTTGGGACAGAAAAATGTCAGGGATGATTGAATTGCTGTGGAACAACTTTGCTCTGATATTATACAGCAGATAAGGGGTAGTGCAGTTATTCAATACACCAAAATGTATATATGCTTACAGATACAGCCCATACAGTTATGCAACACATAAAAACACATGTTTGTGTAAACACACGCATCCAGGACATACTCTCACTGGAAATACATACAGATGGAGCCTGTAACCAGCCTTCTTCTAGCCTTGCTCCCCGCCTCATGCCCCCCTCACGCCCTCTCCACACACATATACCCCCCAGGTAGCCATCTCCCAACTGCATTATACACACCTAACTCCCCCTTCCCCATGCACAGTGTAAGGATCTGGCCATAAATCCTCACGTTATTCCCCAGAAAGCTTGATATAACTCAGCCGGACATGAAGAAAAAATGATGTTCTTCGTTTATTGTAAAAGATACTAATAAACTGCATAGGGTCTGCAGTACTTGTCCAAATAATACATGTAGTGTCCGTCTAAGGAGCAGCAACACATATATACACGCACGCACGTTAAGTGTAGCAGAAGAGAGAGAGGGGAGAGGGGGTCACCAAAACTGACGTCATCAGAGGGTGATCATTACAACAGTTTAGACAATCAGTTATTTCACTGCATGTCCTGCTCTTCAGAGCATGTATTCTTGTACAGTACACACACCTTACCTTACTCTTACTGCACCATCAGGGGAGTCTAACCAACGGTTACACTTTATTACATTGTCCCCATTACATTAATTACGTACATAATAACAAAATGTGTAAGAATATGTAACATTATGTATTTACTCTTACTCTCTAATGAGAGGCATTGAGGATTTTTTCTTGCCTGAGAGAGATGAGACGCCCTGCCTTCAGACTTCTGCTTTCTGAAGGTGACTCTCCCCCACTGCCCCCTATCTTGGGGCTGATTTTGTCTCTGAAACTGTGACTGATATCCAGCAGAGGTGCTACTGCATGCTGATACTGAAAATGTAGTTTTTTTTATCAACAAAAAAAGTTGTTATTTGAAGGTGTAATTCCACGAGAAACCATTTAGAACTTGCTCTTTTGAAATATGATAGGTCACCCCGAGTTGCATATGCATGCTGCATATCAAAATGTTTTTCTATCCCCGTTTTCTATATCAGTCAAAAGAAGACAATAGGCGGAAAAACGGCCCAATGCGAAAAGGGCCTTCGGCGTGACGTAGACGTGGAAATACATATAAGAGAAACTGACCGAATGGGCTTTAAATGATGTTAGCCTGTGACTGACTCGCATAAGATTAGCAGGCTAGTTGAATGGCTGAACTGCATTTAGCCGGGCACTTGCACTGTTTTGTCATGCAAATATTACCATTCTGAAACGTTCATTGACAAACGGTCAGGAAGCGACTGTGCTTGTGCCATCTCTCCTTCCTCTTCGGATTCAGGATCAAACACATAAGGCTGTATCTCCGTAGACATTCTGTGTGCAGTTTTAGCGCTGTCAAGTTGACTTTTCCCCTTTACCTTACTCTGCTATCAAGTTGACTGTGGGGCAAAGGAAGCTGCAGGGAGCGTGTCACGCCTCTGGTGAAATCGTGAAACAGCCTGAAACAGAAGCACTAGAACATTTTTTTCATTAAAACCAGCGCACAGGGCAATTATTAATACTAGAGAACACCGCAAAATTAATGAAAACACGATGGAAGTACACCTTTAAGAAATACATTTTCATGACATGATGCTGTGTTTTTTGTGACATGACGCTGCAGAACTTTCAAACCGGACTATAAAACATGCAAAAGCCAAATTCCCTGTGTGGTCATCAGGGAAAAAAACAGATGTTCACATCTGCATTTCAATGTCTACATTAGCATCAAAATGAATGAGAGTATTACACAGCTGGATGCTGAATGGGGGAAAATGGCTTAGCGGTCCTTTACCATGCTACCATGTTAATCTATGAATCAATGAAAAAAAAAACTGACACCTTCATTATAGTGAAGTATAGACTCTTGGCCCACTGCCCCCTCTCTTGGGGCCTATTTTGTTTAATTGTGGAGTAACCCCACTAATCCATCTCGATCCCTGTGGTTGGTTGTCATGGTGAAGGAATGTTTAATGAACATGTGTGTGTGTGCGAACACATAATGAAAACGAATAATAATAATTTAAGTCCGGAACCTTCCCTTCCTCCACCCAGACTGAACGAGGACAAGAGCCTGTTGACCTTCAGGAAAAGGTGCTCAAGACGGAGAAACAGAGTGGCTGTCAGTAAAGAGGTCATTTGCATTTAAAACGAGCCCTGTGTGAAGCCCCTCACCTGGTCTCTGGGTTCCGGAGGCATGCCTTGAATTACGAGCTGGCCTCAGAGATTGGTTCAGAGCAGCCGGCAGCCGCCAAGGGGCAGACTTTTACAGGTCTGATTGACTGAGGCAGAAGGGGGGGGGGGTAATTACAAGCTGCCTGACTTTATTTGGTTTGTTTCCAAATGAAAGTATGAAATCACACCCTGTCCCGAGGAGCAGTTGATCTGTAAATGGAGACAGCCTGAGAAGAAATTAACAAGTCTGCATTAAAAAATAGCAGCAGTATTAGTCAGCAGTATGTCAGAATTTCTCATTTAAGTCGGAGAATTAGCTTGCTGAATACAAACCTCCTGTTGGCACACTTTGCCATGGCCTACTTGTAGACACAGTGTCTTATAGACATGTAAGGTAACGACAATACTGTTACTCAGATGGGGATAGTGTGGCCCATTATTGTTCACCATTCTGTGTCCTTCCACCCTTCTGTCATTGTCCACGCATGTTGACTGGGAATCTCTGAGATCACACAGTCACCACACACTTTTCCCACAGGCAGCCATTTTCAGAGATGTGGGAAGGACAATATGTCATGCATTCATGTTTCAGGTGCTTCCTCCTGGCAGGGCAATTTTCTGATAACAGCATGATACATATTGTTCATGCTTCCGTCTTTACTATGAAATGCAGCTACATTGTCATTTTCTACATTCGATTATGGGTCAGATTTATGTGTACAGGCAATGTGCAGAGAAACAATTTTAGTAATTTCTGACATTGAATTTTAGTGCACTATAAGCCTTACAGTACACAGCTTATATAGACTTATGATTAGAACACATAAATGTGTAAAGACAAATATATGAAAAATGTTCTGCAGCGCAATCTTGAAAGGGCAGAAATAAAGTTCCGTAAACACCATCTGCGCACATACAGCATCATTGTCTGTGAAGCACTACACTTTTGGTGTCCATATGGATGTGTGTGAACTGATTGCACTGAGAGAAGTGCAATACTTGTGAGATAACAATGCACACATCTGAGTTGTGTAAAGCCTTGTGCACACTTAGCTTCTCACCACTCATCCCTCATGGATTTTCAATTCCCAAACACTTAGCCCTCCTTCTTGTCTTGAAGAGGCCATACAGCCCAACAATAGCAAACAAGACAGAGGAAACTGCAATGAAGGAACTGGAACCAAAGAGGACATATTGCTGTCTGATTGCTGAAACCACAGTAAGAGGTGGTATGACCTGATTAGATTTAACCAGATGCTACATGTCCCACATTGGTTGCACATGTAATCTCCACTCTAAAGAGAAACCTACATGGCTATGTTTTATTTTCCATAACACACTCATTTGGGTTAAATAGTACTTATAATGTCTCATGGTAGTTGACATATGTCTACCTGTAGCTATTTAAAAATAGTAATGACTGTGTTCACTGCACTACTTTTCACTTTTCATTGTTAAAAACATTAACACTTTACAAGTGCTGTCATTTCAGTTAAGAATAATTATAGTGATTTTAAAAAAGACTGTCTATTTATCAGTATTGCTAGGCAATGTCACAGCTGAATTATAAATTGTCAACAGTGAATGTGGCACAGACTACTGCAGCCGAGACTACTGTTTTCTGACAGACTCATTTTGTCAGATGAATTACAACAGGCAATTGAGTTACTAATCATCATGCCAGTCAGTATAAAGCTTTAAGATTGCATTATAACCCTTTAAAAATCTGTTTATAGGGTCTTATAAAGACTGGGCTCATAGAAAGTGTTATTCCAGTGGCTTTGTAAACCCATCGCTTACTGGTAGTGTCCATGAATGCATAGGGATGGGGCTTAGACCCTGCTCACGTTCTCATTCACATGTACAGTAACATAACAGACACTGTTAAACTGTCCATTCAGACGTACATCTTGCCATGTGTGTTCACTGACCTAAAAGAACTGTCAGGTTGTGCGAAATCAAGGGGGCTAACAAGGTTTTGCTTATTCAACATTCTACCCATGTATTTCAAAGACAGACAGCATAATTCTGAAAAGACCATGTTTTTTAAAAGAGTGATTAATTTTCAAGTCTCCTGAAATGAAACATTCCAGATGAAACATCGCTGATTATGATCATTTATGAACTGTCTGACTAAACAAGGCCAACTTTATGCAAAGTGACATTTTCTTCATGTCTATAGAGGAAGAAAATGACACTAAACACCACTCTGGTGCCACCCACAGACAAAATCCCAAGCTGTATAGTGCACTGTAGTGAACAAGTGAACATTTCAGATTTTGGAAACAGTTACAAATGAATTGTGACATTACTCGTTCAGTGATCTCTAGGTCAGTGGAGTTCCCCCATTTACTTGCTTACTCTACATTCCTTTGCATGTTGCCAATCGCCTGTGATCAATTGCCGCCGAGTTGCTTGGCATGTGTGCTGGCTCTTAAAGCACACTTGATGTGAAGTACTGTAGATATATTGATGTGGCATATGTTATGCTACAGGCAGCAATGGGCGCTGCTGCTTCATTGTCCTGAGGTCCTGTGTTGGTGGTTAATGAGATATGGACCCCTGACCAATTTTGTTCAAAAAAACACTAATTAGTAACAGGCCTACACATCTAAACCTGTCATTAGCTCTTACCAATCAGCATGCGCCTCTTCATTTATGAGCATTGATTGATCCTGCGTAGAGAGAAGAGTAGAATGAGATTAGTTACTGAGCTGTAACCTTTTTATGTCTGCCAGCGACTGCCTGTTTCCCTGACAGGTTTTTTTACGGCTGGAAATGCACAACATTGCATAATCTAAACCCATGACTTGCTCTCACAAAAAGCCCTCCTTTTCTGTAATTACCGTTTTTATTACCTGCTCCCAGAAGGAATTGATTGGTCATTGCAATGATCCTGTCCGTCTGTGTGTGTGTGTGTGTGTGTGTATGTGTGTGTGTGTGTGTGCGTGTGTGTCTGTGTGTCTGTGTGTGTGTGTCTGTCTGTCTGTCTGTCCGCCCATATAGGGGACCAGGTTGGCATCTCTGATGGTGCTTGTTAAAGCTTTTGAGAAACAAACCATCAAAACAAGAAGGCAAAAATCATTGACCATCATCGCCAAGTAACAACACAAGGGAAACATAAACAGTACAAGGACCAGACAGAGGAGAATATTTCAAATGTAAAGAATATAATAACAGTACACATAAGATTGGACATTAGCTCATACAACCTCCCAATCAGGTTTATAACTGATCATCAGGATTGGAAGCATTTTTTTGGATTATTGAGTAGAAAATAGCCAAGTTATGCCATACTGTTGATTTCCCAGTTATGCTTCTCCTATGTTATTAGCATGAAGTACATTTTTAAAATCGTTAAAATGATATGCAGCAGGCATCCTACTTATCAGGATTATGTTGTAGCACCCATACATGCTAAAATTTGAGACTTATTGAGGTATTTATGGAGGATTTTTTTTTAGGATTTATTATAAATTATTTTTTTTTTTTTTTAGGATTTATGGATTTCTTCTTAGGACTTGTAGCATCTTACGCAAGAAGATGTAGTCCACTTGAAGCACACATACAAAATTTCCCAGTCTACACTTAAGACCACAAAAAAATGCAAGACCACGTAATTTAAAGCCAAAAAAACAGTGGTAAACAGTGGCCTAGGGGGAGATGTAAGGCCTACAAATATCCAAAGTTTAAAGAGCTACACTCTTCTATCTCTCCTCTCCAACTGTACCACTTGCTGTGGGGCTGTTCGTGCAGCTGTGCTATGGCAAATCAGCCAGGCAGATGATAGTTTCTTGTTATTTATGCCAAGTGCTCATGCTGAGAAGCAATTCCACCGGTGGGATTCCAGCTGGGTTTGATTTTTGCTTCTCTCATCTTAATTTTGACTAGACTGAATGCATTTCCCACTTGTCAATCACGACTGTAGGAAGTGCTGGAATGGACTCGAGAAGTTGCTAAGAGGAGGAGAAACTCTCACAAACAATATTTGCTGTGTTCAGTCAGAGAAATAGTATGTTTGATAGTAGCTCAATGCTGAACTGGAAAATGCAGTTCTGATATATTTATGTTGTTTTGGCAATGGCCTAAAATGCTGTGATGGTTTTGTTGAACAAAATATTTGTGGATTTTGTCAGTTTGTCAGCTAAGATTCATATGGAAGCAGAAGCCCTAACCGTGTAAAGGGGATAATATATAAAATATATATTGTATATAGCTATATATATATATTGTTTTTTTCTTGTGTTGATAAATACTGATGTATTGCTGACAACCATTTGGTTCTAACATACCATCATGAAATACATCTGGAAACCCATCATACTACTTCCTCTTCTAGAAATAATGCTTGCAAATTACCCTGTAATAACCTTATTTCCTTATCACCCTGTAATAACCTTATTTCTGCTTGCATATCCTTTGGTGATATAAAACGCACTACATTTACTGTAAGCACCATGAATTAGATTTTGTTTTATTATGTTACATATTTGTAAAGTACTCACAGTTTACCGCTTACTCTTAGCACCATACCCTTTCACTATAGCTTTGTTTTACTTGCCATGTGCTTACCGTGTAGTCTGTAGTACTTTCTTATATGCATATGTAAGTACCAGCCATTTTATATTTATTTCAGATTTCTGGGATAAATGAGTGTCTTACCCTATCAGACTGCACTGGCACTTTGAGTCTGTAGTGAATTAACCATGGAGCATATACATGTATCTTCATTTCAGCAAAGCAGTGTAATTATTTACCTATAGCTTTTATTTGATACGTTTGAGACAGCACAATAATCTGTGGTCTCTTGGTGTTATGGGTTAATCTGGTTTAAAGGTGTAACGCCAGCCTCTTCCCATGATGCATTATACATCTGCAGCCCTCTTTATTTAATGGGTGTCTGCAGGCAGTAGGAGATAAATATTTATCTCTGTGATGAGTTTCTCTTGGTATTGTGAAATAGAATTAATTGTAGTAATGTATTAATGATTTTACAGGTTCATAGGTTTTTAAACAATATATTTTCATTTAGTCCATATTTTAATTGATCTCTCTCTCTCTCTCTCTCTCTCTCTTTCTCTCTCTCTCTCTCATTTACTCACACACACATACACAGCCACAAACAACTACCTTGGCTCGAAGCTTTTTTCTACACACAGGCAATACTAAAAAAAACCTTATATCACTATGGTTACAAAAACTGTATGTGATTAGACCAAAGATCTTAGATTCTACAAAGATAAGCCAACATAATACGTTACTATGGGACCAAATGTGAACACGTCCGGACTGCATAAATGGGCGTGTCATATGACGTCATATTATACACTTTTTATTTTAATAAGCTGTTAAATAATATAAATATAATGCTGTGTAGTGTATTATTGTCTAGGATGATGTATGATGCCAACAAATTCCTATTTCGAACTCTAAGAAAATAATTTAGTGTGTCTGTAAAGCGAGCTAGCAAGCTAACGAACTAGCTCATTCAAGTGAATGGTATCAATTGAATGGTACAACACCAATGTGCTAAACGCTAACAGTGATTGGACTCACCTTGAATTTAATACATTGCTGTAACCCTATACCTTTATATTACTTTGTCTGCTTACGCTAATATCAGTAACAGTATCTAGGTTGGTGTTAGTGAGTAAAGTGAGAGCTTTCAATTTAAAACATTACGTTACCGTTGTTCGCTAGCGTTAGCACGTCGTGCTACCTGACCTAAAATAAAGCTAATTTTCTCAAAATCCAAACAGTAACAACTTACATTATTAGGCTAGAAATTATTACAAATAGTTGCGGATTGCGACACATGATTCCAAAAAAACCATTAACAACTCCAGAAAGACGTTATGACCAATTTATTAGTTAAGCTCCACACGGACACGTTCATTTCAATGAAACGAACCTAGAATCTGCTCTGCACTGCATAAAGGGGGATTTTCCCCCCTCCCCCTTGCGAAAATAGAACACGGAAGCAAACGGCTGTTGGCAACTCTCTTTTCCTCAACACTCTCTGATTAGACTATTGCAGTGCTGTCTTTTGTGGATGCTGTAACAATTTATTATGACCCTCTGCAACGCGGTGCTGCTTTCTGATTGGTTGCTAGGCATGCAGTAAAATCGTATATCATGCACACCTTGAAAGTAGTTCTGGCAAAAAAGTTGAGCCCGTTCCATATCAATACCCAATAGAATGTACGTACCTACCCTACGTAACCGTCTCTATCAAACTTCACAATTAATGACAATGTCGAGTTCAATTTCCATGAAATAAAAAAAAAAATAGTAAACTGAAAATAACAACTAAATCAACGTTTTGGAATAAGTATTGCACGTGTCGTTGCTCAATCCAAGCTAGCTAACACCTGATGAGCAGTAGCAATCACCTTACCACATGAAAGGTAACCTTGACAACCAATTTGGCTAGTGACTGAGGGCTGCTTAGCACTCTACTTAACGTTACAAATATTAGGCTACATTGTAGGCCACATTGTAGCGAAACCGAGTCTAAGTTAACCCTCTAAGTTAATTGAGAATTATTTTAAATACATTCTACATAATTGAATGGTATTAACCGGGTCATAAGCGGGGTAACATCCTCCAAGGCGTGCATTATACAGTTTTAAGTCAACTTGCCGGAGCAAACTTCTTAGGCTCCACCTTGTTGACTTAAAACTGTATAATGCACGCCTCGTCGGATGTTACCCCTTACGTAACTCCCTAAAGAACCTCCAATTAACACAGCGCTGTTAGAATACTTACACAATTAAACCACTAGTTGTAAACTCTCCTCACCTGTAGAGCTCTCCATGCTTTCCAGCCCCCAACCCTACCTTAATCCATGTTGAATTCCCAATGTGTTTCTGCCAACCCTACTTTAATCCATGTCAAATTCCCAATGGGGTCCTACCCTAGTCCTTGTTCACATTTTCAGTAGAGGTTTACCCAATCCCCCCTCACTTACTAGCAAATGGCCACATGGCAGTGCATAATGAGATGAATAGCTGTAAGTGCATTATGCGGACACCTGGATATTTCTGTCAAATCTCTTGTGTGTGACTAGTACTCCATCTGTCTCTGCTCTTTGCTATAGTAGCACCTTGTACCTGTTAACCCTTTAAGAGACACCCCCTATTATAACTTTGTTGTTACCAGAATGCCTATGGCCAAGTTGTAATGTGTTACTAAAGACTTTCTGTAATGTCGTAGTAATGCTGTAATGCTGTAGTTAATTTTTTTTCCAGTCATAGCGAGTCGTTGTGCCGGCGATACGGTGACCACTAAAGGGCTTCCGCCTGTAGTGCCTGTTAATGCTTATGGCAGTAATGGCATCGTTCTTCATCACCACAACCTGTATAAATGTACATAGATACACACATGCACATTTAGTCGCCTAGTTGGGTCCAATCATTTTGTCTTCTGTCTCCCCCTCCTCCCCCTAGTCTAGAAACTGCCCTGTGTGATGCCCCTGCAGTCTGTCCATCTGATCTACCTGGAAATATCCTCTGCTCTCATTTCCCCTCTTTCCACCAAACCAAATGTTATGCATAATTTCTACTTTCCTTATTAGTCAAAATGATCAACAATAGTCTTGTATTGTCATATAACTGACCCAGTCTTCTTGTTCATGGTTCTGCTTTTCTGTGCAATCGTAACCAAAATAGCCACAGCATGCACTGTCTGTCTTCATTTTTATGTGCTGTCAGCTTTATATATCATGCAGCCTTTGCCCACTCTTTAAATACCATTCAGATGTACCAGTATGTGAGCATATCTTTAAGTGTTTTATTCGGATGCATGTATTCAGTTATCTGCCTCTGTCGTTTCTCTTCTCTCTTCTGTCTTCTCTCCTCTGTCTCTCTCTCCTCTTCTCTCCTCTCCCCTTTCCCTTCCCACATCCCCTTTTATATCTTTAACCCAGCCGGCCACAACCAAGATGGATTCCTTTCATCAGCAGGGTTCTATTTCTTCCTGTAAAATGAAGATGGGTGTTTACCGCCGATGCCTTAGTACTGTCTGTGCGGCACTTGGTTCCAATGGGGACATCCAGCATAATCACACCAGCTATACGAGGCCAAAGTCATGTGCATCTTCTGCTGTAATTAAACTGCTTGGGGGCAGTTTTGCGCATTAACAGTCGTTTTCCATTAAATCTCGCATTTACAGTGAGGCTTGTGAGGGCCATTTTCTCACTACCCAGTGGCTTATGCTTGCTAGGTCATGAAGTCACAGTAACAACAAACTCATCAGAGGGAAAAGAAGGACTGAAACGCTCCCTAGATATTTTTAACATTTATTGGTTTTATTTTCATACTGAAACTCTGTGTTCAAGCAGCACAAAGTGTACAGTAAAATATCTACCAAGGCTGTCAAAAAATCTTGGTCAGAAAAAAGTTTTAATGACATATGCTTATAAGTATGCAATTGTTTCACCAACCTCTGCCATGTCATACACACTTGACGACTGTTACCTGGCAACAGTAATTTGAGAGGTCAGACAGAGCTGTATGGTGTATTATAGTGTGTGCGTGTGTGTGTGTGTGTGTGTGTGTGTGTGTGTGTGTGTGTGTGTGTGTGTGCGTGTGTGTGTGTGTGTGTGTTTCTGGGTGGGTGAGTGGGGTGTGGGGGTGGCTAATGTGGCGCTGTCCTCTAATATCAGACAGGTTTTCCAATAGACATGAAAAATGCCAACAATATTAAAGAAATTTAGATTTTAATGATACAGGAAACTGTGTAACTCTGTATCTATTATAGATGCATCAAAATTCCCAGGTGCTATCAGGAACAGGTCACATGGAGACAAGGTAAGAATCTATATAAAGATCAGACAGCAAAGTCAGTACAAACAATTGCTTTGTACATATTATACCTTTGCATTGCATTAAGATTTAGGTTTAATCATTTTCCTTTTATTACTTTTATGGCATATTTCTCTGGAGCCATTGTAAATATCATACAGCAACTAACACTAAACATACACAGTTGATTAAAATCAAATAAAGTTTGATTGAACATACAGTATATATCTTAACCATAATGAAGAACATACATCAATACCCTGCAAATATATTGATTCTTCATTACGTCAACATACAACAAAACCAAAGACTGTTAAACACCAGACCGACTCATTTGCATTTGTCACCCAACTCACCATTAACTGTTTAAAAGCCATGCCATAAAAGGCTGCTGTACAAATCCCAGCTGTGTATATATACACATTCCAAAGTGCCAATGTTCTTGTATGCAAATATAACTACATGTTCAGACTTCCTTCCAAACTGTTAGCTTACTATGTCCTCTGTTTGTAAGTCGCTTTGAATAAAAGCGTCTGCTAAGTGTAATGTTATGTAACTCTACACAGAAAAGTAGGATTTTCATTGCAACCTAAATCGCTTGAGCATTTCATTAACTAATTAAATGAAGTTAAGCTTGAAGCAATAATTTAAGTGCTGTTGAATAAACATTACATTACAACTAACTGCAGTAAGCAGACACTAAGTGCTAAGTGTCTTCTAAGTGAGCGGCAGTAATCCAGTTTAATAAGTTTAGTTTGGGGATTTAGGAGTTCCAAGCACTAAGCTCTTAAAATAATCCCAGAGTAGGAAGGTAGAAATGTTAACGCGAAGTGCATAATAACAACAGGTAAGGATGTAAGAGGTGTTAAACCTCAGAAGATATAACAAACACTGAACAGTAATGACACAATAGAACCGCTCGCTGATATGTTACCAATTGAAACATAGCACAACCTTTGCAAATGTAACAGGTCAGTACCAAATGACTGAGGGATGACAGGGACTTGGATTTATATGAGTGACAATGAAGCCAAGGTGTCTGATGTTTCCTCTTACTGTACGTACAGATCAGAAGCGACCAAAAGCGAACAAATCGCATGACGTGTCATTTGGAATGTTGGATTTAGCCAAAGAACTTTGGATTTAGCTCAGTATGAATTCTGGTTGGTTTTCACCGAACCGCGTCATAGCTCATTACCATAAAGTTAACTGACTTTGGTCGCCCAATTCGCTTCGCTGCCGGCGAATTCGCTCTGGTCACCCAATTCGCCGACTCTCCATAGAGAAATAATGACTTCTGTCGCTCTGGTCGCTTTGGTCGCTTCTGATGTGAACACCCAGTTAGTCACAGTTTCCTCTTAGTTCTGGAAAAGGTGTTCTAAGTAAAGCAGACTTGTAGGCATTCTGAAAAAAATCATTATACTATAGAAAGTTGTATTAGACAAATGATTACACCACACTAAACCCCATGATCCATCACTGCCACCCTGTCCACTTGTAGGTATTGGACCAGACTCCCCAAGAGCATTGTTGCCATGTCATACCAGGAGAAAGTGATACCTGCAGGCACTCTGCAATCAGGCTTGACAGTACTTTGCTATGCTTTTTCATTCCTCCAGTTCATCAGTCTTGAGTGAGCCATCATCATACATAACATCAAGAGCTACTCGCAGGCCTCTTGTGTTTTACAGTTTGGTCTAAATATGGGTCATTCCAGGTGAATGCATTTACTGCCTCGGAATTTGCGGCCCAAAACATTTTACACAGTAGTCCATGTGTTGCTCAACAGTAAGGTTCTAGATCTTCATGGCCATGTTTGTTTTGAGATTTGAGTGTTGTTGTGCACTTGTCTAGCGCAGTATATCATTGTAATGAGTGTTTTTATGTTGTAATGAAAATGCAGCAAATTAACTAGGCTACCCTGGGGAGTGGCACATTTCTTCCTGAAAATGCTGACTATACATGCTTGACTGCTACCCACCACTGATAAAAATACATGTCATGACTATTATGATAAGCTTGTAAAGCTTTGCTCTTTGATGTTTTGTAAGAGCAATATACTGTAGATCACAGTGAAAGATGTACAAGATCAGCCCACATTTAAGAAAGAGTTAGCCCAGTGCTTTGCTAAGATGTTTTTCTTACCAAGGAACAATGAACAAAGCAGTGCCTTACTCGCATAATCAGATGGTCATACTCATATGGGAAGACGGGTGAAGACAGTTGGTGTGTTTCTACATGCATGCTCATTTATATCTCTTGCATCAGCAACGCATGAACTCTCATGAGATATTTCATGTTAATGTATTCCTGTAATAACAACACATTACACTGTACTCAGCCTACCTTTTTTACAGTAATTAAAGTCATTCACAACTGAGGGGCAACACACAAGTTACTATAAGGCAAGGCAAGGCAAAGCAGGCTAAGTTCATTAACAGAGGGAATTTATCATCCTTTACAAAACTAAAAGGAAAGAATTGTAAATAGTAAACAGCAGAAAAGATTAAAAATAAGAAAAACGTTCAGCACTGGCACTGCTAAAACAAGGAACATGCAAGTATGGACAGGTAGGCAAATGTAAAGTAGGTGCAGGTACACCGTGTCGTAAGTGTAAGCAACACGTTCGAATGTGTGCGACAAAATCAGTTTGATTACTATGTCGTCTATCGGACTGTCCTAACTGAACGTGACACAACTGCATGCTATCCGACTTCTTTAAAGCCTTTTTCCTGCTCCATCCGTTTCTATTTTAGTCGGGTCGTGTTGTAGAGTAGAGTAGAGTAGAGTAACTTTATTGATCCCGAAGGAAATTAAGGGTTGACATGGACTTGGGAACAAATGTACACATCTAAAGAATCAAAAGGATTGAATGTGGACATAAAACATTCATTGCGACATGACAGTTGGACAGTCACTTACGGTTAGGACATGGTGTTAGGGCTGGCAGGATAGGAGGTGCTCACAGAAGAGATGGGTTTTCAAGATCTTCTAAAGTGTGAAGAAGAAATGAATGCTGCCACTCTGATAGTGTGTTCCACTTTTGAGGATCTGAGTAACCCCAATTGACAACTGTCTTGACTGAGATCGTCTGGTGTGACAGAAGGCAACGCTTTCTATATTGTGTTGATGGCATCATTCTCTCAGTCTTGTGAGCAAGGGCTCTGTTCATTGTCACAGATCTATTCGCCAGAGTGTAATGTAGAACACAAAGAGGAATATGTAGGAAAGCCTGAGAGAGTAAATGTGATCTCGAAAGAAAAAAACTCCCTGTTCTCTGCTGAAAAATAAGTAGCATGGCAAATTATGTGGAACATAATAGGGAATAAAACCTGAAAACCGACACTTCAACAGCCACAGTAGTTTTTGAAAGAGAAAAGTGTTACTTGCAGAGCAGCTCTGGCCTTCTATTATCCATGCCTGCGTGTAAAAGAAGCTATATGTGTTTGACTTGCTGTTCCAATGGAAAGCATTCATTCAGGTATCAGGTAATGGCAGTTGACAGAGCTATGGTGGTCAACCCCTCGTTGGTCCATGCAGAGTAATCTTAAAATGACAACCACTCGGCTGTGATTTTGGACCAGTTGCTTACTTGGACCAGGTTCCTACTTTAGTGGAAGACCTGTGGTCACCTGGGTAAGTGACCTACAATAAGCAGGCAAAAACTTCAGGCTTTGACTGACAGAAGCCAGACCCACACGTGCTTGACACTAAAGCTACCCACACATGTGCTTGACACTAAAGCTAGGAGGAAAAAAACTAAGCAGTTGTCTTACAGACCACTGAGGTCATACACTTGACAGCTGTTACTGGGCAACAGGTATTTGAGAGGATAACCAGGACTGTGAGATGTATTGCATTCATTAGTGGTTCTGTGTGTGTGCGTGTGTGTGTGTGTGTGTGTGTATGTGTGTGTGTGTGGGCAGCGGTGTGTTTGTGTGTGTGTGTGTGTTTTCACTCAGAGCAAGTCAAATTGTTGAATCAACACATTCATATAAAAATGTTCCAATAACAATTACAGCAAAACATTTTGAATTAAGCAGGTAATGTATATCTAATTAGGCTACCACAAATTTTAGTTTGCATAAAACCCTGAAAGTTATGATATTTACTGTAGCGAGATTTCTTCTGCATAAGGCACTGGTGACATTTGGATCTGAGAAAAGGTCAGCAATCTTCAGATCAGATCAGATCAAACAGAAAAGGTTGTGAAAATCCCTCACATTGAGAAGGTTGAGAAGGGTCATTTTGTTATTTGTATTACTGTATTAGCTGTCTGTGTTACAATATTTTAACTAGTGGTGGGCATAGATTAATTTTTTTAATCTAGATTAATCTCGCTGTAATCATACAATTAATCTCGATTAATCTAGATTAAAATGGCTCGTTTGAATTCTGCCGAAGGCATCCGCGCTAAAATATATAGGTAGGTATGCATCCGCGCTAAAATATCGAGGTGAAAGCAGAGAGTGTTGAGGGAGGGAGAGTCGCCAACAGCCGTTTGCTTCCGTGTTCTATTTTCGCAAGGGGGAGGGGGGGAAATCCCCCTTTAAGGCCCTTCCACACCAAGGCGGAATTTCTGCGATTTTCGGAGCGAATTTCTGCATGGAAATTCGGTAATTAACAAACACACATGTTCTAATGAGGTTGTGCACACTAAAAGGCGAAATTCGCTGGGCGGAAAAGAATATCGGACCAGTCCGTTTTGAAGCGAAAATTCGCCAGCGGAAAAACGTGCCTGGCCAATGAAAATATGATTTAATTGTTCTACTATGACATGACAGAATGCAAAGCAAAGAGGGAAGAACCATCTCATCACTTGTCAGCCAGCACCCGGTTTTATATGATAAAAGTCGTGACAATGACCGTTTTTGCAGGGCGCACGTCTCTGCCTCCCCATCTCCGCCAGTTTGTGCTCTGGTCCGTCTATTTCAATGGTGCGTCATGCGCAGCTACAGGTGCAGGTGTGAACATGTTTTGGCGACAAGCTGATTCTTTCTGATCTAAAGACAGTCTAAAATCCATATTTGATTAATATTGCAAGTTCATCTGCAAATTAAGAATGTTAGGCTAACGTAGCAAGAAATAGACAGGCCTGAGCGCAAACTGGCGGGGAAAGGGAGGGAGAGACTTGCACCCTTTTTACCATCTGTGTCGTTACATGGAATTCAGACAGTCATGTCAACTAGGCTACAGTTTGGGAAAACTGGGCGAAATAGAACGCGGAATATAAAAATATGCATCGCAACTGTGCGGAATTTTCGTGCGGATTTTCGCATTCGCTTTTTTTTTTTCGAATTTCCGCACTGCAATCCGAATCCGCCTTGGTGTGGAAGGGCCTTTATGCATGCAGAGCAGATTCTAGGTTCGTTTCATTGAAATGAGTAGGACACATGTGGAGTTTAACTAATAAATTGGTCATTACGTTTTTCTGGAGTTGTTAAGGGTTTTTTGGAATCATGTGTCACAATCCGCAACTATTTGTAATAATTTCAAGCGTAATAGTGTAAGTTGTTACTGTTTGGATTTTGAGAAAATTAGCTTTATTTCAGGTCAGGCAGCAACCACTTACTATGTGGTTGTTAGCGCGCTAACGCTAGCGAACTACGCTAACGTAATGTTTTAAATTGAAAGCTGTCACTTTACTCACTAACACCCACCTAGATATTGTTACTGGTTATAGTGTAAGCAGACAAAGTAATATAAAGTTATAGGGTTACACCAATGTATTAAATTCAAGGTGAGTCCAATCGCTGTTAGCGTTTAGCACATGGTGTTGTCATAGTTACTACCATTCACTTGAATGAGCTAGAGCTAGTTCGTTAGCTTGCTAGCTCGCTTTACAGACACTATAAATTATTTTCTAAGAGTTCGAAATAGGAATTTGTTGGCATTTAGGTCCCATAGTAACGTATTATGTTGGCTTATCTTTGTAGAATCTAAGGTCCTGTCCACATTAATGCGGATACATATGCAAACGCATAATAATGTATTCGTTTGCGCCTCCCGTCCACATTAACACGGCGAATTCGAACACGGCAAACGGAGCTTTTGGAAAACGACCGCTGAAGTGGAGAGAATCGAATACGCCGGTTCGAAAGAGTTCGAAATAGGAATTTGTTGGCATTTAGGTCCCATAGTAACGTATTATGTTGGCTTATCTTTGTAGAATCTAAGGTCCTGTCCACATTAATGCGGATACATATGCAAACGCATAATAATGTATTCGTTTGCGCCTCCCGTCCACATTAACACGGCGAATTCGAACACGGCAAACGGAGCTTTTGGAAAACGACCGCTGAAGTGGAGAGAATCGAATACGCCGGCTTGGAATGGAGGATAAAACATTGAGGTGCACTGGAGTTTGGCGGGACTGGAGTGACGTAACAATCACAACATTTCGGAATTTTTGATAGCAGACATTTCTAAAAACGACAGTGTGGACGGAGATTGTTTTTACTACGGATAAGCGAATTTGTATTTATCCGCATTAATGTGGACATAGCCTAAGATCTTTGGTGAAAGTCATTGTTTTTGTCTTTTTGTTGTGTGCTTGTTTGTTTTGTTGCAGCCTACAAATTATAGTCATTAAATAACTGTTCATATAAATTACTGTAACATAGAAAGGGATACAACTTTAAGATGATTTACCTCACACGTTAAAAGACATTATTTCATTGCAATGTAAATATACAACTTAAGGTCTTAACCAGGGATGTAGTGAAGGATAAACACTACAAAAGTACAAAGTAAATAGAGTTTACCCACCTTCCACATTTCAGAAAAAGAGTTTATCCACCTCTCAACAGAGCTGATCCACCTATCAATTCAGTTTATTCATCCTATAGTAGAATTTATGTACCAAACACAATTTCTAGCATTCCAAAATCACACTATATCATCTATTTGTGCACTAGAGACCATGAGAGAGAGAGAGAGAGAGAGCGAGAGCGAAAGAGAGAGAGTGGGTGTGTGAGTGTGTGTGTGCTAAGAGAACAGCTGAGAGTGACAGATGGAGCTAAAATGTAGATTCCAGCCTGATTCTGTGTATGAATACTCATGCCACTGCCAGTAGCTGCACACACACCGCTTGGTGTTACAGCACACATCATGCAGCCGGTGTGTGTGTGTGTGTTTTGTGTGTTTTGTGTGTGTGTGTCTGTGTGTGTGTGTGTATGTAAATGTGTTAGTGTGTGTGTGTGTGTGTGTGTGTGCGCGTGTGTGTGTGTTACTGTGTAAATACTCATGGCCCTGCATGTGGACGCAGACATAGTGTTTGGTGTTTAAGCACACGTCACACAGCCAATGGAGTCACTGAGATCTCGTTACCAGGGCTGCACTGACACCGGTACCAGTACTTGGTATCGAGGTCACACAGTGCTCATGTACATATTCTACACTCCCTGATAAGTCCCTGATAGCACCCACCTATAGCTCTTAATGGCAACATTACATCACTTTTAAAGCTGTGGTGTATATGTAGCTTGGAAACAACCTCTTATAAAACTTTTGTTTTTTTATATATTCAAATCATTACATATTTAGGTAACACTTTAGTAGCTTCTATTACTTCTAGCACCTGTAATTATATATTTTTGGATGTGTCCACCTGTTTTCTTCTTGTATACAGACAAGCAGAGAGAATATTAATGATTATAAATGATTTAGTGGTGTGAAATAATGTTAAAATAATGGTTAACAAATGATTAACAAAATAGAGTTAACAAAACATTTATACATTATTTATAGGGAGTGGTTATTCTAAACCCATATTTATTTTATTTTGTAACAACCACCAGAGTGTATTTATTGCACTTTGCTGGCATTTTTTGATTAAAACCCTGATGACCATCACACAACCATAATTATATTCAATTATGAATTCAGGCTGATAGTCCATAATGATAATCATCCACTGTAATTGGCACAATCCCCCTTCTTCTGAATCTGTGCAAGGACAGTGGTGTTTAAACATCTATTGTAGAAAGTTGTTCATTCAGATGATTGAAAAGAATGCACAGCCTACCTACCAGACACGTAAAAGCAACCAAGAAGTGTTTGTGAGCTTTTTGCCTTTTGCACAGTGCAGGGTAATGATGACTTTTTGTCCTAATAAAAAAGAATATCAGTGATATAAAAGTCTGTGTGTGTGTGTGTGTGTGTGTGTGTGTGTGTGTGTGTGTGTGTGTGTGTGTGTGTGTGTGTGTGTGTGTGTGTGTGTGTGTGTGTGTGCGTGCACAGTAGATAAATAGCATGCATTCTACCCTACTGATGTTCAGTTGCTTTCATGTTTGATTTGAATGTTCCTTTGTGGGTAGTGTAAATGTAAATAGCCTGTTTTTTTCCAAATGGCTGGTGTTTGATGTGCATCTGTCTATAAAATAAATCATTCAGATCTCCATATGCACAGATCCCAATGAGATTCTGAGACACACACACATGAAGTCGATCTCCAAGCAATTGTTTACAGTGTGGTACTCTTAGTTACACCCATGGTAGTAGCCTTGCATACGATGAATGGATGACTTGGATGTTTTCCATTATAAAAGCTGTAATATCTTCAGCACACTGTTTTTATATATTGTAATTTTGTACTTGTCTTTCAACATACAGTATACATAACTGTCAGTCTATCTGTTATGACTATCAACACGACACACAAGGCCCTTAGGTGAGAGGGAAATGTAAATGTAGTGTTTTTGTTTATAGATGTGTGCCTGGGCCGTCTGTTGTTTTCTCCACCTCTTGTCACACGCAGCCTCCTTCCCCACGCTCCTCTGAGACACCTTACCTTTCACCAATGATCAAACACACATTCTGTCATGGTGCTCCCATTCTCCTTCTCCTCTTCTCCCCCTCTCCTCTCCTCTCCTCTCCTCTCCTCCCTTCTCCTCTTCTCCCCTCTCCTCTCCTCCCTTCTCCTCCCCTCTCCTCCCCTGCTCTGTATGGTCTGTGTGCCTTCTCTATATCTTTCTGTTCCCCCCTTTCCTCTGTCCCTTACCTCTCTCATGCTCTCTCAATTGGTTACAGTTTACCTAGATTGTCCTCTATAGACTCTATCTACACATGACCAGGTCATATATAAAACCTATGTTGAAACGTTGGGGTTAGGGGTGAGGTATGGTTAAGGTCATTTTTAATGAACAAGTAGAAAGACTGAAGATGAATTCAATGAATCCTCAGTAAAGTCAAATTTTATTACCTCTAATTCTTACTTTAAGTTTCAGAGAGAAAAATATTCTGCCTTTATTCCATTTCTCCTTCTTTTTGGATCCTATTAGTGCAAGAGATTTTTAAAAGAATTTTAAGTAGAAGTGCTTTGCTTTCCATGATAATTACATTAACATTAAGGGATTAGCCAGAATGGAAGTGAGTTCTTGCACAGATGTTTTAGCCCTGAGCCTTCCTCGTCATGTCATCGCCCACATTTGCCTCCCATGATGCACCTCGGGACCCGTCCTCCTGTGGCCTCCTCTGGTCGCCTCTAAATGCCGGAGCACTGCGCAGAAGCAGGCAGCGCCATAGCAACCAGACATTTAATGAGTCCTTTCGCTCATGTAGAGCGGCAGCTACATACAGTACATCATCTTATTCCACTGCTGAGTGCTACTTCCTGTGTCTGCAATAACGCTACCTTAAAAAGGTTAATCGGCAACCGGGCATAAATGTGTGAGGAGATATGTGAACCACTCCACTCTCTGCTGATGTGAAAGTGTAGTAATCTTTGAGAAATAGTCAAGGAGGAAGATTGCTGTTCAATCAGGTCTTTATTTGCGTTCATCGAGAGGAAGCCTGACCACAACAGAGCATCTCCTAGCCATCCTCTTTTCCTGTTCCATTCTGAGTCCTTTTAAGCTACACACATCAGTATCATGTTGACTAGTGTCCAAATTCAGACACAGTGACTTCCAGTCTGTTATCCTTACATGGGTGACTCCCAAATAGCATACACCTATGGTTCCTCTGTCAGCAGTTCTCCTGCTGCTGAGTCTCCAGCATGCCACACACACACATTCTATTCCTGTCACACAGATTTTCCAGACTCCTTACAGAAAGACACTTTCAAAAATTACCACATTCCTCCCTTTTTCGGAAGCCTATGCTTCTCGAAACACAATAAACAGCATTTTACATCATTATTATACACACCATGCAATCACCCAAATTTTCCCGGTGACAGTCTCATCTGACTATCTGCAGAATATCCCTTAACCCTTGAAACCTCAAGGTATATTGTCCCTAGTCTGATTCTCGATGACACATATTCCACAAACATCATTCTGACATCATTTTGATCTTTCAGAAGGTTCCATAACTTTGATTTCCCAGAATACTCTGAAAACTCTTTCTTAAGAGATATCTCTCTTCATGCAACTAGTGCCTTACATTTAACATTACAACAAGCTACTAAATACAAATTCATTCTTATCAAAGTCCCATTGATAATACCGAAAAAGAAAATAAAAATAAAAATAAAATCCTTTCATTTTCAATGAATTTTCCTTTCTGTGTACGTGCATGTCAGTTTTTCCATTCTTGTTACTGTTTGCAATCTTTATGAAGTGTGACGCATATAAGTATGTGAATTTCCTTTCATGTTGTTATGCAATGAATGTACCCGAATATATATAGGTTACTGTTTCGAATCTACTCTACATTTGTCTTAGTGTATACTGCTCCTTCCTGCCAGGGCTGGTCGACAGTTCCTTGTATTCCACAAAAATCTTCTTTTCCCAAAGTCTCCTCCCTTTGAGGCTTATCATCCAGAACAGCATAAGGAAGCGCAGTTGATAATTCTCATTCGTCTCAGTCAATGTCCTTCATTTCGCCAGCCAACCCCGACAGGACCTTTTTGAGATCTAACCTGTCCTGCCACTATCCTCATGAACAAGATTCTCAGACAGAAAACAAACCAAAACAAACAAAACAAAAGAAACAAATGAAAAGAAACAATGAGAAGAATGCCTTCAATTAAAGTAGCTAATTTGACAAACCATGCAGTAAAAGAACCAAAGGTAGTTTTAATCCAATGATCAAACCCACTGACCAATCTTAGTATCCCGACAGGTATTCTCTGCAAGTTCAATACTCAAAAGTTAAAAAATTACCAAATGAAACATGAGCTACACTTCTATTATCTAATGCATACCCAATAGTTCAATCCTGCATTGCATTAACACATGCACAAAACCCCACTCTTCTGGCAGAACACTCTACACTCCCCCACTCTGGGCCACTAGCTGGCCCACCAAATAATTTGCCAAAGAGACATTTTGATGTTCTAATGATGAATAATGAATGATGACTTTTCACATGCCTTAGATTTAAAGATCATGACACTTAACATCATATTGTCGTACTTCAGTTCTCATAATATCTTCAAGATTCACACTTCCTAACCCCACCAAGCATTCATAACCACTACCAAATAATGGTTTTAACATTCATGCACCTACGGTAATTCATAATAACACTAAGTAGGATTTGGAAAACACCTTTTTACATTCTTAATCATAATATTCTAAAGTACCAAAATGACAATGAGATGCATATCAATCACTAGAGGTTGTGCCTGTGCACATTCATAATAGTTTTCCCACAGATGATAAGTTTTTGCAGTAAACTCAACCCAATCATACCAACTATTATCCCAAAATGGCAAATAAATATCATCAGGGCTTCGAGAAATACTTCTCTTAGCATGGCAATACACACCACCCGTATTATGAACCCATGAAACCAAAGAATACTTTATCTTATCACTACGTCATGTAGGTGAACTGAACCTAATTTTAGCACAACTTCCTAATTGGTAATTAATAACTTCATCAGTATTTATATTTTTACACTTCAGTTGTATGTTAATACTTTCAATAACTGGACCTTCAGGTTAGCAGAAGTAATACACGCCAGGAGTCTGCCAAAGTTGTACATGGCGACCATTCTTTGGACCTAATTCTGCAACATATAACATCTGGAGTTTCTTTAAAGAACACATGAATTGAGCAATTAATGACTGTTCAAGCATCATTCACTGTTTGCATAGTGAATCAAACTCTCTAGCCTTTAATGCTACTTTCTTTACTATTTCATCTGCTAAGGCATTGCTTCATGTAATTAAATCATTTCCTTTTTCATGCACCCAACACTTACAAATAGCTAATGAATAGGTTACATCATAGCAATTAATAACAATTATATTTCATCCAAATGTTGAATTGGAGAGCCATCTGATTTTTTAAACTCTCTCTGTTCCCACTAAGTACCATGGACAGCAGACACTACACAGCATGCTATCAGTAAAAATAGTAACATCCAACAGCTGACAAACAAACCTCAGTAAGCACCTTTAACTCTACTAATTGTGCTGAACACAGTTGCTTACAAGGAATGCACATTACAGAAGTCTCTACTTCTTTTAACTGAATAACACTAAATCATGCATATGTCTTATTGTCATAATTATAGCTAGAACCATTCACAAAAAACACCAAACCTGATTCAAGAGATTAACTTTTCTAATATGGCCATAATTAAGAAAAGACTAAAGAATCTACTCATTCATGAAAAGTTCCTTCATAATCCAAAAAGCAACATCTGGACAAAAGACAAATCATTATACTTTCCAGCATACTATTAGTTAGAAATCTGATAAACACACATCACTAATAAAGAACAAGACACCCTCTCAAGACACATAGAGACACATATATGCCACAGGCCGCCCACAGACACCCCCTAAAATGTACACTCTATTTTTAGACCTAATTTGCACCGTGCATCCCAGCCCAAAGGATTTACAGGGTTAAAGAAGACAACAATATTGGTATAACTGTGATATGTGTTCCTACCTGAACTGTGACTGCAGAAAATGGAAGCAATTAAACTTGTCCTAATGACCTTCCCTAACTCATCTTTCTTAATATGTGAGATATAAATATTAACACAAATATATAAATGTGAGTGTAAGTATAAGTATAAGTGTAAATGTAAGTGGCTCCAGTATCAACTAATAATGATAGTGTGTCCTTGTATTATTGCACAAATATGTAGTTCCTCATCTAGTCCCTAAGTTACCTGACAGACTATATCTAATTCAAAACTAATCAATAATGCCCCATGGGATCAAGATTCACATGACATACCACTGGAGACTCTGACCACCGGAAATCCGACCCCACCTACCCCCGCGACAGTCTTCTGGAGTTTTTGGGCACGAGAAGGAAATAGCGTCCACACCCCCACAAGGTCAGCACTGGACATCCTGAGGGGTCATTTGAGCAAGCCTTGTCCGCGCACCATCCTCTAGCCCTCCGTGAGAAGGGACATAGCCACTGAATTGCGCAGCTGTCACACTGTTGGTGGTCCTTGCTGGAACTGTGGCTATGAGAAAGACGCACACATGATGATGAGTTCAGCGCAATATTGAGCAGTGCAGTAGCTGGACATGATTTGGCTAGGCAGCTCACAAAGCAGCCCAGACACAAGTACAGTTTTTCATGAAGGATATGTGTCCAAGTAGCGGAATCTTCCACTACCAGATCCAAGTCAACCTTGTTCAACACATCAGTCAAAGTGTCTTGCTGATAATAATTCCAAGCAAATACTTAATGTCCTTGAGAGCAAATGTCTGGCCCTCAGTCTGGTCTTCAGATATCATAATCCATGCTCCCACATCTTCTTGAAGTGAGGGGCGACGTGAAATCAGACCCTGTGCGTCAGTATGTCTCCAAGGCTAGTAATGCAAATCACAACCCTTAACATAATGGGCATTTATGTTACAAATGAATATTCTGAACTAAACCCTTCGTGAATGGTGTCAATCTTTGTTTATATGTGTTCACATCCCTTAATTTACCAAGGGTGTTTTTCATTTTATCATATAATAACGGAGCCTATAGCAATTATCATATACTTCATCTTCCCCCTGTTCACCTGTGACAGCGATGCAGCTATGCAAATTCTCAACATGGGTCTCATTCTGATCCTACATCAAACTGTCAGTGGAGCGTCCTCTGGCACATGCCCCCACATACGCTGTACAGAAAGTGCACACAAATCTTCATCAGTCATGGTTTTACCAAACATTCTTATATATATATATTCTATAGCTGTATAAATTAATTAAATCAAACTCTCAACATGGCTTAAACAAGCCACTACATCCCTCTAATTGTACAAAAATCCTAAGATCCAATGTTTCCATTTTGGTCATGGATAGCAGTCCTTTTTGTACACTTTTCCCATTAACATTTATTTTTCAAATTTACTTTCAAACCATTCATTTTCATGCATTACTTGCTTAAGCAGCATCAACTCCCTTGTACACTAATTTTAACACTGCTATCATGTAATCCACAAAACAACCTACAACTAGATGTCACCTTGTTCACTATGCCTATGTAAGAGCACACACAAAAAGGTTAGTCTGGAGATATTAATTACCCACTCTTAGCAAATGAATAGCTCTGGTATTCTTTAAATCTGTCCATTTTACAAATCTAAAATAAACAACTAAACTATTACAACATATTTTATATTGTAAACTCTTTTCTTATTCTTGTTATTATCATTTTTATGTATTTTTATTCTCTTATATATATATTGTATATATATAGGTCAATATTTGCTTCACCATCTCCCCACTTTCCAGCTATGCATTGATAAAGAAATAGCTGGACCCTTAAATGGTTAGCATCTTAAAAAATAAAGTTACTTCTCCCTGAATGATTAGTCACTCCTTCATGCACGGGGTGCTAAAAAAAGAAATGACAGCTGTTCTGCAGTAACAACTGAACCAAACCTTAGTCAGCACCACAGACCTGAGGCGACACAGAAATCACTCCATCCCAAGTTAGACACACAGTTGACCCTCCAAAGGGCACACGCGCAAGCATAGGCGCCTTTGGCCAGGACACAGGAGATGACACTTTCACCCCAGACAGGCAGCAGTGTAGTCTCTCAAGCATCCAACTGGACAAGATGCATATCTCAACTCTAGAGGCAGGGAATACAAATGTTAAAACAAAAAATACAGTTACAGTGTAAGGTGCCATGCTTCACAAAAGCACAGTTTCCTCACTCATAAGGATTTGACGCTCATATTAAACACAAAGCATTCATTCTATGAGCAAAACTTTCGCATCACGAGAAAACAGTCTCGTCATTCAGACACATTTATTACGAAGACGTTAGGGTTACTCTCTTTTTTCGGCCCGACCTGGCTGCTACCTCAGCAGACCTTATCCAGGATTAGGGGCTTATCAAGCGAGCCAATCTTAAGACAGGGACCAAAACCGTGGCGATCATGCGGAGGCGCGCCAAACTTTGACAGATTAATTTAGATCCCCTACATCCACGACAACCCAGTCGTGGGCTAGCGCTTATCTCTTATCTCATTATTCATCTTTACACTTGTGGCCCACGTCTCCTCTGTCGGTCCTATGTTAAGCTAAGCTATGAGATACGTGGCCTCTGACAAGCACAATATCCTTTCACATGCAAATAAAGGATACTGCAAACAGGACTTTACTCGAAGACAATGACACAGACAATGCAACAAAAACACAGTTAAACCTGTGAATAAAGTTAGATGACACAACATAAGACAATATTGAGTCATGCAACATGAAAAGGACCTGCAATCAGCCTGCGGATGCACCACAGACAAATGACAAAATCCTCTTCATCTGACCTGATGTTTATCGATGAAGACAAAGATGAGCAGAAAAAATCCTCCTGAACCTTTGTTATTTTCCACACAAGTTCGTGGGGCGATGGACCCAAAATTTCTTAATAGCCAATTACATTAATTTAGTAACTTACCCAAGCCAATCAGTATGGATCCAATTAAAGAACGCAAACCGTTCGTGACGCCAAATGTAGTAATCTTTGAGAAATAGTCAAGGAGGAAGATTGCTGTTCAATCAGGTCTTTATTTGCGTTCATCGAGAGGAAGCCTGACCACAACAGAGCATCTCCTAGCCATCCTCTTTTCCTGTTCCATTCTGAGTCCTTTTAAGCTACACACATCAGTATCATGTTGACTAGTGTCCAAATTCAGACACAGTGACTTCCAGTCTGTTATCCTTACATGGGTGACTCCCAAATAGCATACACCTATGGTTCCTCTGTCAGCAGTTCTCCTGCTGCTGAGTCTCCAGCATGCCACACACACACATTCTATTCCTGTCACACAGATTTTCCAGACTCCTTACAGAAAGACACTTTCAAAAATTACCACAAAAGGCCCAGCGATTGCCACAAAAGCATCATTTTTACATAAGAATAATGGGCATTAAAAATTGCTACAGTGGGTACCATCCGAGCATCCTCTGCTCGGATGAGAAAAATGGCTGTGTGATCTTGGAGAGGCTGCACATTCTGCTTGAATCCCTGTGCCTTTTTAAAAAGACTTGTGCAGAAGGGTGCCGCTGGGTCACAGGCATCAAGAAGTCAGTCCCCACCACTCCAGGCATCCGTTCTACCCGAGCTATGCTTCAAGCCCTTCTTATTGTCACGGATAAGACAAGCAGCATGCTGCATTTCACTGATATTCAGCTCTAGTTGAACTCGAAATCCCCTCTTAGGGACAGCAAGTGGTGAAGGATCATACAAACACATTTGTATGATGAGCATGTCTGTGTGAACATACAAATGGACACACACAAACATAGCATACACACACACAAACTACCACACACAAAAAACACTCAAGATCCTTGCAGACTTGTGCTTAGAGTATGTCAGAAGTAGGTTGTTAGAGAAAGGAGACGTGAAGTGTGTGGGTGTTGAGAGTAAAGACTTGTAAATGAAGTCTGTCCAAAACACTGTGGTACTCAGCAATCAGTGACATGCCTCCCCTTCCCACACAGGGCCACTTGCTGTTCGTAAGCTACTGTACATGTGACGCAGGGCGGGAAACGCTTTTCAAGTGAAACACTGATGATGGGCTTGATCAAATATGTTTGTTTCTTGCTTTTTTTGTATGGCCTACATTGTTTCAGCATCTTAATTATTGTTATTTCTTTAATTAAATACAGATATCTGCAAGTATTTAGCTTCTGTGTATGATCTCTACCCTCCTTGAGTTACGCACCGGGTGACACTCTCTACACACAAGGGTGCCTCCTTCTACACACAAGGCCACTTGCTCCTCGTAAACTACATGTGACACAGGGCCGTAGTCACCGCTCTCACAGATGGAGAAGATGCCTCATAATTGCCCAAGTGTGTAATGAGTTTGCTTTGATTATTTGTCTGACCCCGGAGTGAGCTCTTTATGCTGTGATGCTCACGGACAACAAACTAAAATTACAGCTGAATTTATGGCGGCCATTTTGCTGCTGCCGAGCCAGGGCGGAAATTCAGCCGGTATATCAGATCAGTTCAGACAAAAGAATACATTACGGTAGGCCTTCAACAGTAAGAGGGACAGTAGGGAAGGATTGCGTGCATTGTTCTTTTTTAATTCCAACAAGAGGGGCTTTACGCTGCAGAAACCAGCTGTGGGATGGAAGGTCATACATAACTGATAGCTTCAATTTAATACTCCATTATGTTCTCCATGAGTAGCGCAATACTAATGTGAAGATCATGTGGATAGAAAACACTACTTACACACTCTATCTACACCCTAAACCTTGCTTAAAGTCTGCTCAACTCTTGGTGCAAGAGCACCCCTTTTGCCATTGGATTTTCACAGCAGTGTAAGAGTATTTAGCAGGTGCTTTCATCCAAAGCCAGAAGGGAATCAAAACTGCAGGAATTAAACCCAGGATAATACCTACTTATCAGATTGCACCACCGCATTTTCTCTGTAACCCACAGGGAAAGCAGCACTTGAAATGTCATCTCAGGTATTCCTCCTGCGGGACCTTTTGGAGAAATATAGGAGAGATAATATCAGACCTTAGAGTTAATATGGAATAAAATGAGAAAAAAATGACTTGATGAGCTAAAACATTCCATCTCAACAGGCACACACCCACATTCTCTGCAGCAGTTACACAGACCCAGTAATGAAGATGTGCGCAATACTGGTTAATACACGGAAATAAATGAAGTTACCCTCATACAGGAAACCCCAGAATTCTACAGATGAGAGGAGGGCTGTGTATCACCTGAGTCCAATTTAGTCCAATTCAAATCTAAGCTGATGTTAAGATCTTGAAATACAATGTATTTGCTCTCGATCTAGTCTTATCTCAGGTTATTCCTCCTAGGGAACCCTTCAGAGGACCAGCACAGAGAGAGAGCAAGAACCCATTTACAGTATTTCCCAAGCGACAACACATGTTTGAGACAAGACTTTCCCCTCTGGTCTAACACCCTAATATAGAGAAACTAATGTTGTGTGGCAATGTTGGTATTATATAAATGAGGAAAGGAAATGCAAGATCATTATTATTTATGTTGTTTCCAATGGATCTACAAAGGGCTAATTATTCAGAGCTTTCACGCAATTGAAATGTGTGTGTGTGTGTGTGTGTGTGTGTGTGTGTGTGTGTGTGTGTGTGTGTGTGTGTGTGTGTGTGTGCGTGTGTCTGTCTGTCTCTGTATGTGTGTCTGTTTCTGTGTGTGCGGCCGTGCATGCATGCCTGTGTTTGTGCGTGCCTGTCCTCACATGTCCACCAACACGCTTCACCCCCGCTGTGCATAAGTGAAGTGATCGTGATAGCGCAACATATTCGGCCTGATTAGGGTCAGACAGATGAAAGAAAAGGTGTTATTAGGGGAGAAGAAAGGCTGACAGAAAGACGGGAGGCGAGAATGGGGCTTGTTGAAAGACAGGAGCATTGAGAGTAGGCATTGTAGAGGGCTGATGGGAATGTGAGGGGTGGCGGGAACCTAATAAGGAGGCACCTAATAATTGGTAATTTAAGCAGACTTTGATCTCGAGAAGTCCTTCTCTACTTTTCAGCGCATCTATCTCTCACTCTCTACCCAGCGGTGTGGGTGATTTGGATACACTGTTATTCCTGAAGTGCAGTCAAGCCGTCTGCACTATTTACCCTGTTTTCATTTGAATTATATAAGTTTTATTAATTTATTTTAATCCAACAATTGGACGATTTTTTTTTTTTTGCAAGCAGACACATTAAAATTCATTCCGTTATGACAGAGCTGAACGCTTCCTGAATGGCAATTATTATTTGCAATAATAATGATTATAGCAATTTCTCATAATGCATGTATTTAATGAATGCATCCTAAAGTGCCTCACAAATTGTTATATTTCTTTAACAATATAATAAACAGGCCACACAAAAAGCTGAATGTTCTGTGGTTCTGATGTGGATGGCACAAAGATTGGTGCCCTTAGACACATCAAGCTGGTAATCATTGTTTCACATGAAGAGTCATGACAGCAAAGGCCACTTTTAAATGATTTAAATGATTACATCTCCTCAGTCATTGAGGCTACCCCAATTTCAAACCATGCAAATAAGAGCGAATTCAGTTGTCTTTCAAGTGACAGCACAAAAGCAAGGGGATGACCCCTACATCCATTTGAATAAAACTACCCCTGAAAAAAAGTTGCTAATTGCTTTTGCCCCTGTAGCCTGATTTTGTCCTAGTTTTGAAACTCTCCAAATCACCGAGCATGAGTTAAAAGGCAAAAGTGATTCATTTTCTCCCACAAAAGTGAAAGAGGGGTGATGACACAAAATGTGAACATTCGGCTAGCTAAGGGCACCGGTATTCTTTACCTGCATTTTAGCGCCAAACTTGACCTCTCAAAATCACAGCTGGGCTGTATATAAGTGCTGTGCCAGGAAAATTATTCAACTAGTAAGCTCCCCTTTGCTTCTTGATGAAGATGCCACCATTGCCAAAATGGATGGAGGACACACTGAACACTTTTTTCCACCATAAAAAAAAAGTTAATTTAGAACAGGATCTGAACTTTTTAGAAAACTGGAACAATTAAAATGCAAATGTGAAAAGGCCAGAATAATGCAGAATTTCAACAAACCATCTGCAAAGTCTCTGTACCACATAAACAACTATTTAGACATAAGATAATAAGACACAAGTTAGCATGCTGGATAATTGGTACCTGCTGTCTGGTTATTGGTGGGATCTTGTTTCACAGGTAATGAGTCACAGGTAAGGAGTGACAGGTAATGAGTCACAGGTAAGGAGTTGCAGGTAATGTGTCACAGGTAATGTATCACAGGTATCCAGTCACAGGTATCGAGTCACAGGTAATGAGTCAGGGCTC
>CM050216.1:19148742-19283742 GCA_027475355.1 Coilia nasus | reverse complement strand
TTTTTTGCGCAATGCAGTAGTACTGTCTTGCATAACAGCAAGACTGGAGAAAAGTTACGGTGCTTTTAAAAGTTGGGGAAAGTAACTGCAAGTCTGTAGTAAAGCACTGCACATCTGTAGTACAACACTGCGAGTCTGTAGGTTAAGGTTATCTGCATGCTCTAATAATCAGTTGGTAAAACATTCCTAAAACTGATGGAGCAAAGTAAATGTTGTATAGGAACTGAGTGGTACATGAAGGCTTGTTGTTCGCTTATCAACCCTAATGTAATTTGTCCCTACAGTAACTTGTCTAAGGGGGATTAAAATTAAGAGAAAAAGACACTAATAAAATATGGCTACATACGATCACATTACCAAACTACAACAAATGATAAATTAGGTAAAGCTTTGCTGGTGACTAGCAGCAGAGGAGATATTTTACACTAAGTTCACTCTCCTAGACTAAATGTTGATGCAGAAAGATGCTTTATATTCATTTGTCATTTCATAATAGCTCTAGTTTAATACGCATATTTACATACACATGAACATGTTTCATATATAGTGTAGCTATAGCAAGCTGATTAGGTCACAAGTCAGCTCACCTTCATGCATCATACGTGTCATGGATGGCCTTGTGGCTTATAACAGTTCCCAAAGAGACAATGCACTGCCTTGCCTAAGAACGGGATTAATTGGGGAGAAGATGTGCATTCCTGTTAGTGGGCTTTGCATGCATAGTGTGTGCACATTCCATTGACGCTATGGCAGAGCTGTTACAAATTAATGGGAGACACATATGTCCCTTATGGTACCTCTGACATTGAAATGTAGATCTGTGATTCATTCATGTTTCATGCACTGATTTAATTACTTTTTTGTGATCTGTTCCTTTTCTGCTTCTACTGGTTACTAATAATATGAAGTTCTACAGAAAAGCAGGCCAGCAGTATCAACAAGCTTAGAAAGACTGACTGAAGATGTTTTTAAGGAAATAATTTTGGCTTCATTCTCAGTCATGTGAGAACGGCTTTGCCATCTTGGGTTCATTCTCACTCTTGGATAGGTGGACTGTCTTCTCTGGTATGCTTGATTATATCCACATGTTTACTAACACATATCTGCTAATGTTGTGCACCGAGGCTTACTCTGCTGAATAAATCTAGCAGCTTTTAATCAAGGCTTGAATTTGGCATGACACAGTCTGTCCTGACAGGAGAGGTTGCGCATTGTGCCTGTTTTTGATTTCTTGAATCAATTTTAGAGAATCAATTTGTCGGCTCGAAGCTCCCATCAGCATTAAGATACAGTTTGAGTACAGACCACATGTTGGAGAAGATCCTGCATTCAAACTACGCCAGACACAACAAAATTGCCTATACATTACTGTGTACCATATAATATAACTTCATATGTTCATTATGTTTTGTAGCAATAATTATACAAACATATTGCAGTATGGCAAGGGCATGAAGTGTGTTTCAGGAAGCACTTGGAGATAAACCAAGGATTTGGAAACTACTGACTATAAAGCGACCAACAGACACAACAGTCAAGGACATCCATTTGCATTCGGAGCTGGTGGAATGAAGTGAACCATGAACATCAGGAGCATTCATTCTCTGCTTTCTTCTGGAAATAACCAGAATTCATGGTTAAGTGATCACATTCTCAATACGATATAGATTTGTTCCTGCTTCGTAGTAATTTTACGAACTAATAGTTACATTTTTAATCAGCTACCCACTATCATTGGTCTGTCTTGGCTTTAGTAAATGCTCACTCTACAAAGTCTCATTTTCATCATAAAAAATATATAGTTTTGTTTGTGCATGTTTTGAACTTGCCACAGCAGTTTCATACAGCCTTAAAGGAATGAATTGTAAAGCGCCTTCAAGTTGTACTGTTTT
Source organism: Coilia nasus (assembly GCA_027475355.1). Lineage (NCBI taxonomy): Eukaryota > Metazoa > Chordata > Actinopteri > Clupeiformes > Engraulidae > Coilia > Coilia nasus. The sequence continues at coordinate 19,281,850 of CM050216.1, read as the reverse complement.
TTTAGTCTTGTCACATGCCAGAGGTTACTTGTGCAAATTGCATTTCTGAAGCTATGACGTCTAAGACTCAAGCATCCATTGTTGACTGAAAATGACTAATGAGATGCACTTTCACTCCCTTGATCTTTCAAACTGGCTACATGTCAGGCAGGGTGTCTTACGTAACTTTAAAAAACGTTCAGGGTTGATTTTAGGTACTTTACTTTTTGCTCGTAATTTGGTATGACTACTTTTCTAAACATTTCATTCTCACTTTTTCATTTTGCAGATGTCAGGTAAATTACTTTTATGAATAGTTATCCTATGAATAATAAGTCCATAATTCATCACATTTTCATTTCTGTTATTAAATATCTTCATATTTCATTCACTGAGTGGAAAAAGCAGTTCCAGGTAAAAAAAAAAAAAAAAAATCTCCACATTCATCTCCTTCCATTTGAAACAATTATTCTGCTGTGAGGATAACAGCTATTCATCTTCTTTGATTTTTGATAGACACAGTGGTGCCAAAGACCGAGGACAGAAATTAAAAACCAGTACAGATGTACAGGATGTACATATTTATTTAGTATGTGACTAAATCCCAATAATAGTAAGCTTTGTGCTCAGGCTTGTGACTGACTGACGGGGAGACTGCAGGTTTTACTCCATAGGGCTCTGCTACTGAAACACACACCCAGCCCTTTGCTCTAACTTGACAAGGAAGAAGCTGACTGTCGTCTTCTGCAGCAACTCCAGTACAACTTTCAGTGGCTTCAAAGCAGAGCATAGCTTTAATGGTATGTACAGAAATAAGATAGACTATCTGCAAAATTTGACATCCTTTTTTGGGGTACCAGGTATAGCTCCTTTGGCTTGGGCATGGTAGAGAAAGGGGACAGGACATGAGCAAATTTGAGCATGAGCGTATTTGAAACAGATATAGAACAGAATATACAACTCCATAATACTGCTCTTTGATAAACATGGCTCTTAATGTGGTTGTATGTGCATTGTTATAAGGGCTCCTAGAAGTGTTATTTGTGTTAGTGTGTCTTCGGTGCAGGTGGAGGAGAGGTATGGAGGCTGGTCACTGTGGGGATGTGGGCATAAGGTGCATTAACGAACAGTTGGAGGAAGTTTAAAAGAACAAACAGGGTACTCTTGCGCCCTCTAGTTGTACAACGAAACATTGCATTGCAAGCAAGTAAACCTACAATGCTCTCAATTTATGCAACTTTCTCTAAGCTTTTCATTAATTATACTATGGCTTTTTATGAGCACTTTCTATACAGGATAGAAAGCTAATGATAAATAGAATAGGATGGAAAGCTAGGACAAAGCTTTGCCTTCCCCTAAATGCAGACAGTCAATCCCAAAACCACACAGCCTCTCTACCAGCTTAGAGAGAGTGATGTCGAAAGCACTAGCATCCCTAAAATTCAGTTATTTTTATTAAAGCTAAAAAATAGTTAATTAAGTCAAATTTCTTTATCAAAATACAGTGTTCAGTGCTAATTAATCCTGTTGTTTACGACAGGGCTAAATACAATGTGCATGCTAGTTACAACAATAAAGAGGGCTGTTTGTGATGCAGATGCGCACAGAAAAACATTCATTAGTATGGATGTGTGAAGTGACCACTTCTGCAACCAGTACGATGTTTTCCCTTGTCTTGTCTTAAGGGTGCTTACGCTACACAGGGATGGGCAATGCACTGGCCAGTGTTTTGACTACACACACACACACACACACACACACACACACACACGCACACACACACACACACACACATATGCTACAAACTATATATGTAAAACATACAGAAAGAGAGAGAGAGAGAGAGAGAGAGAGAGAGAGAGAAAGAGAGAATATGTAGAGTGAGAATGTACTGAGGAAGATTTTTTTTTTAAATTTGGCCAGTGTTGAGTATGTTTGCCTGATGTACGTGTTGCTATTAGTGTTTTAAATACACTGGAGCCAACAAGCAGCAATCTTGTCTGATTTTATACATAAAAGTTTAATTGTGTCAGTACACACAAGTGTCATGTTTAAGTTGATCTTTGTGTTACATATGTGTTGTTATTGTGTATATTTGGATTAGGAAAATAAATAATCATAAATCCATCATTATATGATTTCAACTGTGATAGATTAGAAAGCATCTCAGTAAAATGTTTCACTAATTCAGACACACGGTAGTACTCATCTGCTTAGTGAGGCTTTTAGACTTAGTTCTTGATAAGCTTTTCACTTGCTATATCCATGAGACAAGGTCCTACATTTCCCCTGTATCAAAATTCTACCCAATGGTGTTAACTTCTGGACTGGGACCAGCCCTTAGATGACTTCCGTAAGTCAGATATCTGTGTACACAATACTATAGTCTATTATGAGGAACATCTATGAGACGTACCCAAATGCTGTGATGGTAGTGAAGTAACAATGTATATATACATACAATAACATAACATGACATCACTGTATACAAAGGGAGTACACACTGTGCCTTTGCTCTAACTCCAGGCGACCTTCTTCCTCTTAAAGTACTTGTAAGGCAGTCAACACGCTCTGTATTGTACTGCACTGTCCTCCATTAGTCACGGGTGAGGTGTTACAACAAGAACACCAATCATATTCATTCCCTTGTATGGTAATAAGTTTTCCTTTTTCCTTGTAGTGCTCAAAGGCCAGTGTGTAGTTGAGGGCATGGTGTAGTTTGTCCTCTGACAGATGACCTTCCATCACTTGTTTTCTTTTTAAAGTGTCCAAACTAGTGTTTATTTTCTATTGTGTTTTCAATGTTCATGTCTTGTTTATGTTTCATTATTGTCTGTATGTGTATGTGAAAAGTACACAGAAAATGAATTTAGTTTCAGTCAGGCAACATACTTTCCTTAGGCCCCTTTCCTTTTATCTGACATCATGCCATTTTTATATTTTTATAGGACCTTTTTCATATGAGGGGAATATAATACTTCATACTTTGCTGTGTTTGCATAAATTCATCTGACACCTGACCTGACACCTGAAAAAAAAACTGAAAAACACCTGACACCTTACAGAAAATCTCTCATTTTGTCCCGAGCTTTGAGTTTTGTCCCAAAGTTTGAGCACTGACAGGTAAATTGTCATTGGTGTACAACCTGACTACCTGAAAGGCTTATGTCTGACTGGTTTGTTTACACCTTGATCTCGTCCTCATCGTCTGGGTAGGTGTAAGACTCCTTCCTGTGGCAGAGCGAGCGAGAGTGGTACGGCTCCTCTTTCCCGCGCCGCCCAACCCTCAGCTGGGTTCCGCCACCGTAGTGACGAGCCAGGACGTCCACGGCTTCCTGGAACCGGCCCACCTCGATGCCCGGATCCTCTGGAGCTGGAGACCACGGCGAGGCGTCCGCAATGACCCTTGGTGAGACATTCCCGCTCGCCTCCTCCCCGTTGGGCGTCTCTGACCCCCACTCTGGGCTGCAGGAGCGGCCGCTGCCGTTGTAGGGTGAGTTCTCCGCACTGATGCTGGCAGGGTACCTGACGGGGCTCTCGGTGAGGGACTCAAACGCTGAGATGCGCTCCGCGTCCTGCTCCCCCCCTGCGTCGTCGCCTTTGCCCCAGAGGTGGCCGGTGGAGAGGCTGCTGGTGGGACTGTCAATGATGCCCAGGACCTCACTCATCAGAGAGGGGCCCAGGTCCACGGTGAAGGAGGTCAGGGAGTCTGACTGCGTGAGGCTGCCGTTGTCCAGGAGAGACCCGCGGCCGAAATCCGGGGATAACGCTCCGAAGGAGTCCTGGGACTGTTTATCCAGGCGGGACAGTCGAGGCAGGGTGACAAAGCCCGACTGCAAACCTGTAATTAAAAACAGAATTGAAACATTGAAAATAAGCAGTATTATCACAAACCACACTTTGCCTTGTTCATATCAGGATAGCATCACATTGTACTTCATCACTCTGATATCGGTTTTGTCTACTTTTTGTTTTTGCACTCACCAAAATCAGATATGCCTGAAATACTCTTTTCGACTAAATCACACAATGTTCCTTGACCTTCTCGGGTGATTTTAAACTCTAATCTGCGTTCACTTAAGAGTTATACTCGCTTTTTCCTCAGACTCTCCAGGGAATTTCCAGATGGTCTGTCGTTCAAATTTATGGGCCAGATAATTGGCTGGCTTTGTCACCTAAGGAACTATGTGCTGAAATTTGTTTTGTCCTGAAAATGAAGTCAGACGTTAGTGGCAAAAGTAAATATTGAAAGAAATATTGCTGTTAAGACTACATTATAATGCTCTAGATTGGTCTTGATCCTTGATTCATGCTCTTCAAATGTTTATTTTCTTTTCAAACGGGTATTATGACAGCTAACTGCTAAGGGGCTAATACCAGGTTCGTCTTTATTATATGTAGCGTACTGATCTGAACTGAAGTGTATACATTTTTAAGAATAGTCTAATAAATGAATCTATTAATCAGCCTGCATTACTTTGGGCTGTAATGTGTTCAGAAAACATTTTTCTGACTGCACTTCTGCTTTTCCGCCAGTGGATGGCGACATTAGGCTACACTTGATGAGTTAGGGTGCGCCACAGCACATTCCTTTGCACCTTGATGAGTCACAGGAGCTGTCCCACTACAGGCTGCATTTATGCCCAGGGCACAGTTTTACAGAACTAGGACACACTGAATGCATGACAGGAGAAGGTGATGGAAAAGTGAGAGAAAACTACAAGACACTTGAAAAAAAAAATGAGAAGGTAAAGAAGTACTTTAGGGATTGACTGAGACAGGATTACAATGCATGTAGACCAAGTGAATTACCTAACATCTGTGGACTTCCCTCCCACACACAAACACACACACACACACACTTTCTCACCCTCTCAGTCTCCCCTTCTGTGCCCTCTCTTTGGGGTGAATTCCTTTTGCGTTAAGTAAGGATCTTGGAGACTGGGGGAATTCCAGACAACCCACAATCTCCATACCCACCCCCCGCCTAACCCCCCACCCCCACCTCACACACACACACACACACACACACACACACACACACACACACACACACACACAAACACACTCTTTATAGCGCTATGGTATTTTCGGCCCAATGGGTGTGTTGTGGAGATTTTAGAATAGTGCCGATGAGTTGTGTGTTTTGTGTGGCAATACTTTTAGAGATCATTGCTGGTAACTGCCCACGTATTGTCAGCTGGTTGTATTTAGCATCTGCGTGTGTGTGATGTGTGTGTGTGTGTGTGTGTTTGTATGAGAGTGTGTGGGTGCGCGTGTCTGTGTTTCAGGCAGTGCAGTGATTGTACACAGGTGTTACCAAGGGGATTACAGATGACTGAGAAACAGCCAGTGTTTGTTTGGTTGTGGCAGAGGAAATTACCCTGTGGCCACAGGGGGAAGTGGGATGGGACAGGCAAGGAAAGGAAGGACAGTCTTAGGAAGGGCTTAGGTTTCTTCATATACTCACAAATATAGCCTATGTATTGTGAGTTTGACTGAAACAAATTCCTTTCTTACAGGGCTTTCTGTATGGTTACAAGCTGTTTGCTTTCTTTGATGTGATTCTGAAGGGTAGGTACCAACCCTCTTGCCTCCCCTCCCTTCTAAACATTTGTTTGGAGACATTTTGACAAGACACTTGCCCCAGTGGAAAAGTAACTTGTGGCCTTCAGTAAACAGCTGGGGTTCTGGAGGGCAACTCCCTGGTATGCGTGTGTGTGTGTGTGTGTGCGCGCGCGTGTGTGTGTGTGTGTGTGTGTGTGTGTGTGTGTGTGTGTGTGTGTGTGTGTGTGTGTGTGTGTGTGCGCGCGTGTGTTGGTGTGTGTATGTGTGTGTATGTGTGTGTGTGTGTGTGTGTGTGTGTGTGTGTGTGTGTGTGTGTGCATGTTTTTGTGTCTGTTTGCATGCGTGAGTGTGTGTATGTGTATACAGGGCGTGACAGGGCATGAGTCAAAAAAAAAAAAAGCAAACACAGCTCTGGCAACTCAACCTGTGAGGACAAAAGCACGGACATTTGAATCAGTATCACCAGTATCATCAGTAATTACTGTACCATCATCACCCCCACCATTATCATTCTCTATCATCATTGCCTAGCACCGTACCGTAGGAGTAAAGGGAGTCCCCTGGCGAGCTGAGAGAGCTGGGGAACAGCGCCCGCTGCACACATCCATTCCCCAGGTCCACGTTGAGCTGTGGCAGGGAGATGGCGTTCTTGATGATGGGCGAGACGGGTGGCGGGGGCAGCGACAGGTCCCTGGAGCCCCCCCTGGGCCGGGGAGGGGGCACCTTGCGGACGTGGCGCAGGGTCCTGGAGAGGAAGCGGGTGGTCTTGTTGGAGCCCGTGGGCGACTCGGGGCTTCCCGGGGCACCTCCTCCTCCACCGCCGCCGCCACCGCTGCCGCCATGGTTGCTGAGGAAGGAGGTGTCACCAAAGACGTCGCCGCCACGGCCCACGTGCATGGTGTGGCGGAAGTCGCCGAGGGGCGGGCTGATCATGTCCACGGAGAGGTCGCTCTTGAAGCGACGCTTGCCCTGCGAGCCAGACGCCACCAGGCCCTTAATCCCTGGAAGTTTTCCCAGACTCATGGTGGCTAAAGCAGTTTATGTGAGTTTATAGACCTTAGTTACTTGGATCTTCTACGGCACAGACAGATATAAGGCCCTTAATTCCAGAGGAAGACAAAAAATGTCAACCTCTTTCTCAGAAAAAGTAGGAGAAATCCATCCACCCAGTAGTATAATAGAGTTTCCTAAAGAGTTGGTCTTGTAGTTGAGAGTCTCTGAATCCTTTAGTCTGGTGTCTTTAGTCAAAAAAAGTATCAGAAAATTCTTCTGTTAGTCACTGATTGGATAGTCGGTGGTATCAAAAGGGCCAAAAGGGTCCCAGGGTTACTAGTTCTGGCGGGTTGGGATTTGTTAGGATGATATATGCAAACCCTTCTTATAGACAGAGAAATGTTGTATGTCTGAGGCAACCGAGGGAGACCCCAAGGCTGTCATCTACGCCATTTCAGGACGTGTTTATCCGGAGACTAACGGAACATGCCACTAGCACTCAGAGTTTGCACTGACTTAAATGGATCTCAACTGTGTATAAAGGCAGTGAATGGCACCGCTAAAAAGGCTATAATCATGCCACCTACGTCTCTCTCTTCCACATACAGTAAGTACTTCAGTGCTCCCAAATTGCCTGTTTACCCCTCGGAGAATGCACCGAATGCCAAGTTTAGCGATTCCTCTAGATGTTCTCTTTTATGTAGTTCCCCGCAGTGTCCTGAAGCACAGTCAAAAGGCCGAATTACTGTTGCCAGATCTCTTTTAGACCTTATTTACAAACAAACATCCCTCCCGTCTAGACACTAATCACTTTGCTTACACTTTACAAGCCACTTGTAAAACAAAGAGTCAATATTTTAGCACTCTATGTAAACCCCATAAAAATTCTTTCCCAGGTGACCTAACTCTCAGCTAACACTGCTTGCATTAATCTGATCCTGTGTTAAGCCGATATCTGGTATAGATCAATAAATTGTAAAAGAAGGATAATTAGGACTTTCACAGGTTTAAAAGAGCCTATTCAGTTGTGATTGAGTGCCTTTAGTCTATGCCTTGGTGCTGTCTAGTCCAGCTGTTAAATGCAGCAACAGTTAAGGCATTGACTATGGTAAATCTCTGTATTTCAATTACTGCTAACTACTAGATTTTTGTTTTTAAAACCAATGCAGTTTCTTTTGTTCGAGGAGGTCACTGGGGTCAATCACAGAAAAACACAAACCACATATGGCACACTAAAACTGCCAATCTCAGCCCTAGACTACCCTCAAGTCATGCAATATTTTACTGAAATAAACATCTCAGCTTGGCTTTCTGGTGCTCCTGTTCTTATTTTCTGTGGCTGTACAGTCTATAGAAGTCTATTGCGATTTCTGTTTGTATACATGGTGTAATAGGTGGAAGGTACAGATACAAAACCAATTTGAAGTCAGCCTCACGGTCCAGTTGGTTATCCTGTCAGGTCCTCCTTGGAAATCAGAAGAGCAAGAGGAGATCTGGCTCTGTGAGACTTTGTAAAGCTCTCAGAGGAAATGCTGAGCTTGACCAGACCACTGGTTTCCCACCATTAAGGGCTTTATCCTTAGATGTGTTACAAAATCCACAAGATGTCCAGTTGCTGCTCCCGGGTTCTTGCTGTCCAATACGCCAGCTTTTTATCCTTTGGTATTAGCATGCAGATCCAAATCCGAAACAGCAAATTCAACAGCTGTTTAACTTCCTCTATGAGAGAATGGGAGAAATAATATGTTCGTGAAAAAGTAAACTGTTTATCTGTTTGCTGTTTTCTGTCACGCTGTTTTGACTGCGTCTTCTGAAGAAAAAGAGGGCTTCTTCAGGATTGGACACCTACTGGATTAGGGGGATTAGACTCACGAACCCCTCCCCTTGCTCTCTGTCTCTCTCTCTCTCTGTCTCTCTCTGCCTCTCTCTCTCGCTCTTGCACTCCTGCTCTGGTCAGGTCCAATCCACTTAGCACCTTGTCTTCCAAACTTCAGCAGGAGCCTCCTCTTCGATTTCTGATGAATCTTCAGATGAACACAAAGTGGGGAACAGAAAATGTACCAGTTAGACATCACAGTTTTGTAGTCCATACAATACCACATTTAAAAAAAAGCACAGGGAGCAGAGCACCTCTACATATTCTAAAGCACACTTAAGTTGCAAGGGAGAACATTGACTCATATGTGTCATGCACATTACCAGAGCCTTTCTTCAGATGCTCTTAATGGGTCTGGGTACTCTGTAGTCCCCAACTCAAATATCTTTTATCACCCTTGGCTCTTCTACCTGTTGATCCATCAGACAGGGGCCCCCTGGTGTCTGAGTGGGAGTACGTTCGCTAAGCCCCACGCGGGCACAGAGCATCCCCAGGGATTAGTGTCACAGGGAGTCAGGGTGATGGAGCCATGGAGCAGACCTAAAGAGTCACGTCTGGCAGAGGAAGGAGTTACCCTGCGTCTCAGGCTGGGAGTTAAAGGAGGAGGGTGGAGGGTGGGGGTTGGGGATGGCGGTGGAATTAAGTGTAGTGACTGAGCTCTTTTGAGGCTGATCCCTTGGCTAGTTAATGATTTACTGTCTTCTGATTAGGTCCCTGACACTGAAGTGCCGTGGAGTGGCAGTTGGCCTACGTCCACACGTACGTAGGTTGATTGTTATCGCACGGCCTGTAATGGCGATGGATGCACAGGCAATAAATCACTCTACTTTTGTGTGTCTAATATGTGCTATAGGCCAATGTTTGCTAGCTGTATCACTGTTTTATTGCTGTTTGTGAGTATGAAAAAATACCTTTTCTCTGAGAATCATCTGTATAGGATAGTAGGCTAATGTTTTTCATACACACCACTGTTTCTTTCAGTCTTCATTAAGGCATACACCCAAACACACACATATATATTGAAACATTGCCCCAAACACGCACACATGCACAATAGGTTGGCAGATTGTAAATGGACTGCCAAGAGCACATTGTTTGTGCCCTAATTGTACCTGAGTGTGAGTGTAAACAGTCTGCACACATTGTGAAGGCATTGGCTGAGGGAGACGCAAGCATGTGTGTTTGGGGGGGTGGGCGTTGGGGGGGTGTAATGGGAACCGCGTGCAGGGGAAACGGCACCGGACGCTCTCCATTACCAGCCATCAAATGAAAGAACCAAACGGCTCTGATTGGAAACACATTTCATCCCTCCCTGCTTGCTGCGTCCTTTTCATTCCACTTGATTTACTTATTTGTTTGTGTATGTATTTATTTATTTGTTTATTTTTGTTCTCCTTTTCTTTCAACTCTCCTCCTCCTCCAACTCTCCTCCTCCTCAGTGCATGCTTGTCATGTGGTGGTGTTTGAGGGCTCAAGTGAAGTGGCTGGCATTGGTGGCATTGGGGTCATGCAAAAAAGCTTGGGGCTGGAGCTGGGTCTGCCTGGCCACGGTGGCTCAGCAGGGCCATTCTGGGGCTCTGGGGTTTTGGTTCAGGACTGAGCTGAGCGGGGCTGCCATTTCGGGGAGCTGCAGTGGGTTGCGGGTTGAAAGTCGCTTTTCTGTTTGTCAGCATCATGAAGTGGTGAGTGCTACGTGGCTCTGGAGCAGAGGCCAAGTGGCGACAGTGCGTGTGTGTTCGTGACAGAGCAGTGTGTCTCTGTGTGTGTGTGTGTGTGTGTGTGTGTGTGCGCGCAAGTATGTGTATGTCTGTGTGTGCAAGCCTGTGTGTGTGTGTGTGTTTGTGTGTGTGCAAGTATGTGTATGTGTGTGTGCGCAAGCCTGTGTATATGTGTGTGTGTGTGTGTGTGTGTGTGTGTGTGTGTGTGTGTGTGTGTGTGTGTGTGTGTGTGTGTGTGTGTGCGCGCATGTGTGCTTGTGCTTGTGTATGTGTGCGAGTGTATGAGTGCGAGTATGTGTGCATGTGCCTGTGCTTGTGTGTGTGTATGTATGTGTGTATGTGTGTCTGTATGTCTGTGTGTTTGTGTGTGTGTGTGTGTATGTGTCAAAGGCATGTATGTGTGTTCTGACTTAAACCTTTTCAAAGTCTCATGCCTGGCTGCTACGTTCCATGATGACCCACACTGCTCTAGCTTTGTGCCTTTGCCCTCCTCTCACACTCCTCAAAGTCAGAGAGGCAACCAAGTGGACAAACAGTCCAGATAAGGATTCATTTTTCACTTGGCCCCGTTGCCTCAGTTCAATGACCAATCTGAGGTCTTGCATTTCAAGAAAAACATTGCAACATTGCAACACTGACACATAAAATCAATCTTCTCTCCCCCCCATTCTCCTCAAGTATTTACCCAACATTCAAACACCCTAAGTGGCAACAACACAGATTGCTTCTTTTGCTCAACTGCCAGGCAGTCCCACTGGAGGAATAAACCATTCAAAGAAGAAACACAAAAGCGCCCTTTACATCCTGTTTGTATTGTACGTATCTGTGGCAATATTAATAACTCTCGCAGAGGGTGTAACTGCATTTCTGTAAACATGCGGTGGAAAGTTAAGAGTGCAAACACGGTACTAAGGGGCTATTTTAAGGGCTTAAGCTACAAAGTGGCCAATGACAAAAGAGCTAGAGGAAGTTAGGGCACTAACTTCACATGTAAAATGTGCCAAACATTAAAGCAACCCATCAAAAGAGTTGTAGGTGGGATGATGGCGCCAAAGAAGACTGTCCACATCATGACATGACGTCTTTTCCAAACATACTACGGTATATTCAGTGCATCTGACAGGGAAGGGTTTGGAAGCCAGTAATGATCCCTGGCTGAACTGAGGTCAGTGAGTGGGAGCTTTCATGCTGGTGTGCATTCAGTATCCCTGATATCTGCCTGACCTGAGTCCCTGGCAGGAATCCAGTGCAGTTGCTCTCTCTGATCACCGACTATGGCACAGTGACCAATTGATTTGGACATCCCTTCAGAGCTAATGGAAATGTTTGCGAAGTAGATGGGATAGTGAGCTATGGGCTCTCACAAAAGTTCTCTGTCTTTTTACTTTTCACATCCTGAGGAGCAAGTATGGTGTTTGTAGAGCACTGAGAGAACCAACCACAATGACTAAACCCATAAAGTAAATGTCACAAAGTTGACTTCCTGCTGTTAACTGTGTATTAAAAACTATTTTGTTTTGTGTGCTGCTGGCATAATAGCACACATTTTTGTAGAACAGACTGAGAAGCTTTAAAATGTGCACTACGAATTCTAATTACTAATTATGCTGAGGATGCAAGCAATGACTTATTACTGCACAATTGGACACTCCTACACTCTCTGAATTCCTATTTTATTCTTACTGTCTCAGCAGTAAACAGTGTGTAGCCTACCCACACAGGTCATCAAAAGTCAAATACACACCGAACGTGAACACATGCACAAAATCACTCAGTGACACCCATACAGATGTCTGCGCGCATCCCAACTACCATAAATATACTACTGCCCTAAACTTTATGCTCTTTTTGAGTACATCACATTAAGAGTTTATTCTGGTAATACTTTGTGTTCCACTAGAACGCAATCTAAAAGTTAAAAAACATGAATTCAACTCACAACTGTGAGCTTTAAATCCGTTACTGATAAATGTTGCGGTATATTTAATGTACATATTGTTTTGCATACGTTGATCTTTTTCTGAATCATTTTTTTCACTTACTGGTCGCAAAGCAATGTCAACTACATTCGTTTGTTAAAATTAAGTCAAACAGCACTTACCTGATAACAAAGACAATTTGAAGCAAATATCGGCTAGAATTTTCTCCCAGTAACAGATTTTAAAAGTTGGTTGCGCCCCGTGCGGGACGAGGTTGACTTGTTCGGTGTGCAGAGCCCTGCAACTCTTGAGGAATTGAGTGGCGAGTGAAGGGGCGGTCGGTGGCAAAGCGACAGAACAGTTGTCAAATCAGCAGACTTGGTCGTCGATATAAAGTCTTCAGCTCCATTCGTGGGCTACATGAATATTACGCGTAGCATGTTTTTTCATGTCTCCGTTCGAAATATATTTAGAATGTCCTATTTTGTCACCAAATTATGCAAAATAATAATTTTACTGAAAAAAGTATACAGCTGAGGTAGTACTATGAACTGTTAAAAACTTGCGGATGACAATAAATTTGGGGTTACATGATACTGAAAATGAAGAATACTGGTTGTTGTTTGAAACAGTGTCTGAATCTATTTGTGGACTAGAGGAGCATGGACACCCTGACAGGATGCGACCTTGGCTGAGATGGCAAAGAATCTATCATGCTCTGGTGTGCAAGCAAAATAGTTTCCAAATTCCAGTGCAGTTAGTGATGTGGCTAATCTCGTAAAGATCCTTGACCCCCTGCGACCCAGCCCAGTGGCTGTTTCACAGCAGATGAGCCCACAGGGTCAGAGGACATGACCTCGCCCGAGCTCATCCTCAGACGTGGAGGGGGATTCAGCAGCCACAATGCAGCACTCTGTCTCGCGCTAGACATGAACTTCTAGCCTGTGAGGGAACACTCATGTTGAGCAGACAACCCGTCGGCCATGAGTCAGACAAAGCCTGTTGCTGTTTACATATGACAGATTAGGGGTGTGTAAAATATTGTTGTATCGTGATAGTAATTTTCACAATCTACATTGATTTGAACATCGATATCGCAATGTATCGTGATACTACTTTCCACAATATACTATATCACTTTCAGACTCTTATATATTATATATTACAGCTCTGTCCTACAATAGTTTTTTATCTAAATCCTATGCACTTTATGTTTTTGGCATCAGTGCGTTCAGTTTGTGTAAGAGAATCATTTTTGTTGTTGTTTGTTGTAATGGCAGCTACCTCAAGATAAAATAAATTGAATTACTCTGACTTATGTTGATTTAATTCAGTTTTGATCATAAATAGCAACTGATAATTGAGCTCCATTTTTACATTTTGGGCATATTGGGATAATTGAGCTCTATTTTTACATTTTCACTGAACTATGTAGAATTATCACAATATATTTATCGTAAAGTCCTTGCCAATACCCACCACTGTGACAAATATGCTGTTAGACAACTCGTTGAATGATAGGAGAAGTGCTGTCAAATCACAATGGAAGATCATCTGTTCTAATAGATTATGCCAGCGGTAGTTGGGGCAAATCCTGAAATTGTAGCCAGTTGTGGGTGATGTGCCATGATGGCAGGTGAGAACGCCCTGCCAAAATAAGTCACCTGCAAGAATGTTTACAGAACTTAACATGCATGTGCAGAACAATGCTGTCAACCACTGGAATGCTCTTCAGCTGTTAAGTGTGTGTGTGTGTGTGTGTGTGTGTGTGTGTGTGTGTGTGTGTGTGTGTGTGTGTGTGTGTGTGTGTGTGTGTGTGTGTGTGTGTGTGTGTGTGTGTGTGTGTGTGTGTGCGCGTGTGTGTGTGTGTGTGTGTGTGTGTGTGTGTGTGTGTGTGAGTGTCAGTGCATGCATAAGTGTCCACACATGCACACTGCTCTACATACATCACACATGATGCCATGTAAAAGCTAGAAGTTGTCAATCACAGATAAGCTGACACGTATTACAATCAATTTGATTGACTGAACTTCAGTGGTAGTCACTCTCCTCATCCCATCACTCTCTCTCCCATCCTTTGCGCCCATTTTGTTTTCCTCCTCCTGTTTTCCCTTCTCCTTGCTTCCCTCCCCTCGTGTTGATCTTTCCAACCCATTCCAAAGAAAACAGGCTGAGGTACTCCAGCTATTTCAGTGGACAAAAAAAAAAACAGTTTGTCTTTGGGATGATGGTCAGAGAACGAGCCTCAAGGAAGGCAAAGACCTCAGTCTCTTTCCCCTCATCTTACTCTCTCTTTACTCTCTGACTCTGTTTTCCTCACACCACGGTAGATTTGATCTGTGATTTCGATCTTATTCTGAGATTTTCTGACGGTCCTTTGAATGGCAGCAGAAAGAAACAGGGCTGACTGAGAGGAAGGGCGTGAAGCAGTAGCTACATATCTACCAGACTTCTTCATCATGAGCAACTCGACCTCATGTTGGGCCTGCATAATTGCTTCCTTTCCCAACTTAAACTTTTGTTTGTTTTCTTATATCCATATATATTTATAGGGTACTGTTTCTCATGGTTAAAAGTCATTGTTAGATATCAAAGCTAGCTCCAACTCCAGCTCCTGTGCTCTCTCTCTCTCTCTCTCTCTCTCTCTCTGTCACTTCACTCTGTCCTTTTTTTCCTCCTTTCCCCTCTCAGCTTTCCTCTTCTCTCTCTCCCTTTCTTTCTTCCAGCAGCTGCCAGCTCTTCCTGATGTGGGCGTAAGTGAAACCACAGGCACACCCACGGACCTCAAAGCCATCAGCCAGAGTATTTTTGCAGGCCTCAAAACCTTGGTCTGGCCTGCTAGCAAGGGGGAGACCCAGAGGGACATAGGGCAAATTCAAAATGCTCGCTCGTCTACTATATAGTACTCTAAGCATGGAACCACCCGGTGACACACCGTAATAGTGCACCATATAGTAAACGAGTGAATGTTTTGGACAGACCCACGGCCTGCTGATTGCTCAAGCATGCAAAAAGTAAACATGAGCGGTGGGTTTACATAAGATCATACCTTGTCACATGTGGACTGCTAAGGTCAAATAGGACTAGAGACTCCCCACAAGTAGCCTGCTGTAGCACTGGCTCACTATTGTTTTTTACTGCTGACCCAATACAGCGAAAGGTTTCTCTTTGACCCGTAAACTCTCTGACACCTGCATATGGTCACCTCATATAGTGTTTGCTTTTTTGTACTCAGCTTCTTACAACAACAGGATCCCAGTTTCTTCATGCTCACTAGTGAGTCTATTGGTCACATCTCACGCATGTTCTGTAGCATGTAGTTCTGTAGCTGTAAAATGGCATTTCAATTTGTCATTACTAATCTCAGATTGCTCCTAACATAATGGGTTTGTTTATGGCTTTTAGTTATTTTCTTTGAAATGTTTTGTTCTTGTCAAACTACTTCCCCCTAAACTCCAACTGCAATATTTATTTAAGACTTTTAAAGACAGTGCTTGGATGTTAAAAGCTGGCTTTATTTATATATACATTTTTTGGCACATATTGAGTAGAGAGGATATGTTTGAATCAGTGTTTGTCTGCAAAGCGGCAAACAAAACATGGAATGACAATTTATGTTTAATTAGAAGATGATTAACTTGATTGTACTTGACACTGAGGCTGAGCCAAAACAAGCTCTCAAATCATGTGTGAAAAACATTTCTGTCATTCAGTCAGCAAAATCCAATTAAAAGGACCCTCATATTAAATGAATGATCTGTAATGACATAATGAAATGCTTACAAGCTTCTTCATGTAAATCTTGTTTAGACAACTTTTACAACAGCACACTTTAAGCTTGTTTCAGTTGGCAGCGTCACTGTAGGGGCTATTAACACACGCTGAGGGGCTAGTTGGTTGCTAATGGACTGTGTCTCCCAGATTGACCCTTTTGGCCAGCACATGGCAACCCCGTGTCCTCCTCACCCCACCCTGGGGAAGACACAACCCTGTTTAGCCTTCTCAGCCATGCCCCAGATAGGCATGGGCTTTGGGGTTGGGTTTTTTAGCTGCAGATGAAAGCGAGAGACATCCACTGGGAACTGTTTTGTGGATGGGCCTTTTTCAGTTGTGTGTCATCTCTTTGAAGTGCCTGTACATGAGACAATGTATGGTTTGGAACGAGTTGCAGACCCTCTTTCTCTCTCTCTCTCTCTCTCTCTCTCTCTCTCTCTCTCTCTCTCTCTTTCTCTCTACTATTCTTACTTGCTCTTCCTGTCTTTCTTTCTCTCTCTCTCTTTCACAAAAAAAAACTTTTGCTTGTTTTTAGCTGGGTCTCCTCCAAGATCTCTCATTGACTGTGTGTTTTTACCGCCTCTGTCACAGCTGGAAAGCGCCAAGCCTCTGTCTGGGGCACCAAGGATATCTGCAGAGTAAACATCAAATATACGCAGACTTTGGAGAGTACATGTCAAGTTGCTGGGAAGCACAGCAGTGGCGCTGGGGGCGATGAGGGAGGTTCGTGGGTGACAAATTATTTCTGTGGGTGTCATCTAACACCCAGGATCCAGCGGCTCCTGCAAGACTAAGTCCTGGGAAAGGGCAAGCCGCCTCACATGAGATGCTCAAAGGTTAGGGGGAGAGAGACAGTTAGCAGTGAGGGAAGCCTAGACATAAGTGATCTGTTCATACTCATGATGGATGATTGAAAACATGCAACATACACACACACACACAAACACACCACACACACACACACACACACACACACACACACACACACACACACACACACACACACACACACATCCACTGATGCACAAGTTGGTCTGGGAATACTCAGTGTTGCTTATTATTGTAGGGTGGTTCAGTTGACCATCACACACACACAAGCCTTTGGTTGTATATGAATTTTACATGGGAATGTTTATGGGATTGTGTGTTTTTAATTTAGTCTGTAATCATGATTCGTTTGAAGACTGAAGGTTATTCCTGTTATTGCTAATCCACCTCCATCTTCTCCCAGTAGAATGAGGGATCATGGATGTTTGGGGTGTGTGTGTGTGTGTGTCTGTGTCTGTTTGTGGTTGTGTGTATTTGTGTGTGTGTGTGTGTGTGTGTGTGTGTGTGTGTGTGTGTGTGTGTGTGTGTGTGTGCGTGTGTGAGAGAGAGAGAGAGAGAGAGAGAGTCAGACAGAGAGGTCACAATATTCTAAAATAATAACACATAAGATACTGTGTGTCAAACTTCGAATTTCTAATTTTGTTCATCACATACAAATTATACTTACATATACTACAATATGCAGTGAAATGTTTGGTCCACATACTCCAAAGACTGTGTGTATCAATACTGGGCATAAAAACTAAACTAAATTAAAACAATGTAGAACAATAAAATGAGCATGTTCAAGGTATATACAAGAATGTTACTATTTCTTGTGTAAAAGACAGAATGACAGAATGAGCCACTGTCTTCCAAGTCCACACGTTATTTAGCAGAGTGGTATCAGCTCTATTTGTGTTGAAGAGCACACAGAAAGCATTCAGGTCATCAGCAAGTGTGGCCTCTGGAATGGTTCAAACTGGGACTGAATCTTTTCTCCATAGCATCTTTTCATTTCTTTAACCATCTGCCATAGATTGTAAGGGGCCGCTATATGTATTCCTCCATATTGCCAGATAGAATACCCCAGTTGTATGCAGCAGTATGTTTATTTAGGGCATCACAGACTGAATAATTCACCCATGGTTCTGGGTTTGGGTACGACTTGATGGTGATCGTGGGTGATGCACTAGCTTTCTGCTACTACTTATGTGGACTCAGCGATGTCATGAGAGCTAAATCGGAACACATCCCAATCGACGATATGCAGCGCATACTGAAGTGTGGCCTCAGACTGCTCTGTCACACAGGAAAAGTGTGTGTTTGTGACAAATCTGCATTAGACAATAAAGAGGCACGTATAGTTATGCAACATGTGAAACAGAAAATGAGCATATCTGCAAAGGATGGAGGGAAGCAAAGGGAAGAGGGGGAAGAGGGAAGAGGGGGCAGGGAGAGATGCACACAGGGAGAGAGGGATGGCTAGTGAAACAGGATGAGGAGTCCCTCAGACAAAAAAGGATTTCTCCTCAGGAAATGACTTTCACAAAGTTCCTATGGGCTGCCAAAGAAACTTTTAACCCTTGTCACGTTGACTACCGACCTTCAGTTTTATACTTTTTTTCATGTGTGATTATGATTTGTGGTGTTTATTTGTGTTTGAGTGTGTAAGAATGTATGTGTACATGACATTTTTAAGTGTACTGTGTTTATCCAAATAAAAATAAAAATAAAATAAAATAAATGATGACAGTAAGCTTTCACCCACATGCACCCACAATCTCTGGCATCTCTTTTAACCATTATCTACCCTATTTAGCCCTGCCATAAATGCAGCACTTGTCCATTTTCTGAGTGTCTGCTTGCGGTCACCAAAAACAGTACATAAATATCACAGTCTGCCCTGAATGTTCATAAATCCTTCTTCACTTGGCCACTTACCCCAGCCACACTGCAATGACTTTACCATGTTCACAGCACAAACGCACAAACACTAAACACAAGACGGCCCCTGGCCTCAAACACACAGTTGCAGAAAACTGAACTGAACTGAACTAGTGGACAGGTACCACATTTTATTTATTTTATTTTATTTATGCTTTATTTTACCAGGAGTGTCCCATTGAGATTTATTATCTCTTCTTCCAGGGAGTCCTGGCCAAGGTGGTAGCAAATAAGAATGTTACACACAGATACACATGCGATATTAGTACATATAAGCACACAAACATCCCAAAAAAAATGAAATAATCATAATATAACATCATAGCTGCCGAGTGCCTCTGCACTGTACTATCCTTATTTATCATGTTTCAAGTTTAAATAATGGCCATATGCAAAATATTAAATGCTTTTTGGTAAGACTCCGGTACCCTGCAGTTACATATATACAATGTAAAGAAAAAGAGTCTACATAAAAAGAAGCTAATATGGAAAGAAAGAAATCTTCTCTGTCCCTGCTGAGATGATGGCTGTTAATGGGTATCATTGCTGATACACACAAGTAAATCAGAGTAGTAAGAAGTGCATATACAGTTGACTGGCACTGTCTGTCCCCTTAAAATAAATATTTATGGAATTGTTGGCCTGCATTGCCCGCTGGGCCATTGAAGAGCTCAAGGAGGCTCTGTGCTCCCTTTATGAAACACAGATGTCTGCCTGAAACACAAAGAGGTGGAGTAAAAGTGATTTCTGGTGTGTGTGTGTGTGTGTGTGTGTGTGTGTGTGTGTGTGTGTGTGTGTGTGCGCTCGTGTGTGTGTGTGGGTGTGTGTGTGTGTCCAACTCTCTCTCTCTGTGATTCTGTATGTGTGCACACATAGGGGTGTGTGTGGTATGCGTCTGCGTGTGTGTTGGGACAGTGGAGGCTGCCTGTGGATTCTGGTAGCTTGTGGAACGCCTGTGGTGGCGTCGGACTCTCAGTATTTGGGGGAGGTAGAAGGAGTATGGGGCATGGGGTGTTTCCTCTGCAGTGTAAGCACATATTGGGCAGCTGTGGCCTAGTGGTTCGGGAGTTGGTCTTGCAATTGGAAGGTTGCCGGTTCAAATCCCACCCTACACATGGTTGAGATGCCCTTGAGCAAGGCATCTAACCCCACACTGCTCCAGGGACTGTAACTGAAACCCTGTAAATATCTGTAAGTCGCTCTGGATAAGAGCGTCAGCTAAGTGTAATGTAATGTAACATATACTCTATGTTGTGAGGCTGGGGAACTATGGCATTACACTGCACTCCTAAACAGCAAACAGGGTGGAATACTGTTTCAGCCAAGATCATTTTGATGTAGTGTGAACACACATAATCACCTTTTAGATTTGTTCTTGCTCATATTTGATACAGAATTGTAAAGAAAGTTCTAGGAGACCAGTGTTTTTTTTAGTGTACATGCATGCGTCTTTTCTACAAAGAAATGTATTTTGTGCTAGTATGGCTCTCTGCAACTCCACATATAAATACAGATAAAACTTTCCACACACCTAAGCTTTTTAAAATACTCATACACATTTGTCCTACTGACATCATAGCCAAACTTTGCATTTTAAACAGGAACAGAACAAGGGTCCTTGTTAAGTTTCCTAGTTCAGCATCCCTGAAGTCAACTTGTTTGTTGAATAAAGGTTGGTTTCTAAAATACAGTAATGTAGCATAAAAGCACTGGAAACTTTGAGTATGGGCCTGAGGGTGTACTTTAAAGAAAAAAGGGACACTGAAACAAATGCGGGGTGTGGACAGAGAGAGCGTCTGGGGCTTCTCCGGACTATTCCCTATGTTTCCTTGGATTCTGACGCGTCAGGAAGCCCAGTATGGCCAGAGAGACAATGGGCCATTGTGCTGTCGGATGAGCGCTTCTGTATGGCCGAGACAGGAAGCTCAAAAGAACGCAGACACACACGCATGCACTCCTACAAAGACACACCAACACCCACACACATGCAGACATACACATGCATTTATTTTACACACACACACACACACACACACACACACACACACACACACACACACACACACACACACACACACACACACACACACACACACACACACAAACACGGGTGTGTTGTAAGACTGTGGAGTTCACCTCTCTGTTTTTATGACCCAGGCTAAATATAGGCTGTGTGCGTGTGTCTCAGGGGTCAGGCATTTTCACTGAGCATGACTTGACTGATGAGCCGTCTCACCCGCAAGCCCCCAGGACCCCACATCCCCACCCCCACCCCCACCTCCAACCCCACTGTGCCCCCCTGTATCCCCCAAGCCCCAGTCTCCTCGATCCCCATCAAGCTTCCTCCTACGTGCTCAACTTGGACCTTTTCTTAATCTTGTGCGCCAGCCCCACAGAAAAAGGAAAAAAAAAAAACAGACAACACTGCTGAGTCTGCAGCTTTTGCAGTGCCATAGGAAACTGTCATTTTTCACAATAAAAGCGTGTAATGCCTTTCTACAGAATCGCTCTGTTTTGCCGAGGTATGGAAAATCCCTTCCCTCACAGACCGGTCTCTTTTTCTATGCACTACAGTATGCTAACCATCAGCAGGTGTTTTTTTCACCGCCAATTCCCAGAGACTCAACACATACCACATTTCATCAATCACGACATGCGGGATTAGAGCCCTGGGGGAGAGGGGTGCAGGTGGGGCGAGGGCGGCAGCCGCCTGCCTGAGAAGAAAGGGGGAGTGAGGTATAATCAGGGGGTGGGGTTTTTGGGGTCTGAGTCATGGCTGATTCACCGAGGAGGTGATGCTGTGTGTGTGTGTGTGTGTGTGTGTGTGCATGCAAGTATGTGTGTGTGTGTGCGAGCCTGTGCAAGTGTGTGTGTGTGCGCGCGTGTGTGTTTGTGCGCGTGTGTGTGTGTGTGCGTGTGTGTGCGTGTGTGAGTGTGTGTATGTGTGTGTGTGTGTGTGTGTGTGTGTGTGTGTGTGGTGGGGGGTCCTTCATGACCTCTACTCACCACTCTGGGTTTGACCGACTATGCAGCAGCTGGGTTGTGCATCTGAGTGTTTCACTGATGTGAACATGCTACCTAAAAGGCATGTAAATTTAAAAAACCTTACAAAAATAGTGGCACAGTGGTCAATATATGGAGTTTCTGGTCTGGACCACAGAATTTCATAGTGCGTGACCTAACTGGGTAGTGAGAATGACAGGAGTGTATATTTGTCCTTTACATGATCATAAACTATCCAAATATATGGCCTATAAAAACACACATATTTGACTGTAAAAACATATTTCAGCAGCTGGTTAATTCCTGTTCCCAAAACCACTGCTTGAAATGACCACTGCTTGATCTTCCCAAGAAGCTGTGCTCTATCTTATCTGAACCTAGTTTAGAGTGTGTTTGGTGCCAAACAGCCTGTGCAACTCAGTTTTTGTCAGTTTTTAAAACGTTCTTATGCGTGACACGCTGACTGTGAGTCATAGAAAAGACAACGATAAGAGCAGAGAGAGATAAGCATAGCAGAGCAGTGTGTCAGCTTCGCTGACCGGAGCACTGATAGGAGTAAGATGAAGGGAGGGCCACTTATGGGTGTTTGTGTGATGGGTGTTTGTGCGAGTGTTTTATCAGTCTAGGGGGACATCTTTCCCTGGCCTCGAAAATGAGAGGGCCGGAGCTTGTGTGTGTTAAACTTCACAAAATGACTTTGAGTGACCTGCCTGACCTCCATTCCAATTCCATAGTGGCCTTTGAGAGTGTTTTTCTTTCCTAGCCTGTCTTCTGCATCTAGTTGGTACATATCATACAACCACACACACCAAACACACAACCACCCACACACACACACACACACACACAGGCATGCACACACACAAACACTCACACACCTACACACACACACTATCTATATATAAATCGCTACCAATCTATTTGTAAATGTATACCACATATGCTAACATATTCCTAGATGTGTTCACATGCAACCACTTAAGTAATAACACTTGCATGACTGCAATTCCTTTCAGGAAAATCGAGGTGGTTGCTGCGAATCCTTTTCTTTTTCAAAAATGGATATAGCCGCTTCATTGTTTCCAAACTATTTGAATGAAGTCAGAGGTGGCTTAGCTCAAGTGAGACCAGAAACACCATTATAACCACAGACTTTCGGAAAGTTGCATCCTGGCATTTAAATCGCCAAGAAAGAGTCCTATGCCCCAGCTTTTTAAAATTGTCTTTTCTAAGTGTGCTGAAACTAATTGGAATCCACGTTAAACATGTGGCACATTTCTAAAATAGTTGTAGTTCTGTGTCTTGGAGCTGTGGTTGACATAGCTGTCTGTGTATGCAGTATGTGTGGCAGTGTACATATTTAAATAGCAATGTTACACCCAATGATTACAACGTTAACAAGAACCACAGTATTATGAGAACTCTGTGAGAGCTGAAAAAACTGTGTGTGTCTGTGTGTGTACTTGTACTTGTATATTGTGTAGTTGTGTAGTGTAGATGTGTTAAGGTCTTTTAAGGTTGCTGCAAGCAGAACCGAAGTTGTGAGCAGGAGATAAAATTCTAAAATTCTACTTTTATGCTGTGGCCTTGGCAACCACGCATTGTTGATATGCTGCCATGCGCCGGGGCTAATATGGCTATAGCTCGCAGACTATGCACCGCATTTTACGTCGTTGCCGTGGTCCGCCTCTAGCCCTGGAGGCCTCATGGGAAATAAAGCCCCTGTGGATGTGGCTGTGCTCGTCTCTTCGGCTCCATGCCCAGATCCCTGTATGGGCCTCCATGGTTTGGAAAAGAGGCACCATTGGTATGCTTTGTTCAACAACAACAGGCCGTTTATGAAGTGACTGACTGTAGCAGTTGCACTGCCCCCACACCCCATCTCAACTCCTTTTACTTGCAGTGAAAGAAAAAAAACAGTCTAGCTTGCATAAGAGTTTAAGGTATTTCCTTCGTGCATGTCGTATTAAGCAGGTGTTTTCCTCAGACATCTGGAGAGCATGTCCACGTGTTCGATTTATTGACTGAAAAGGCACACATCTTTTCTGTGCAGTGCGTGTTTGTAATGTCAGGATTAGGAGTGTTAGGAGTGTTAATGTGCAGAATGAGGTGGTTCTGGTGTTGCATTGGGTCTGGGAGAACAGGGAACACCTGGAGCTTTCCTGTTTACTGCAACTCTTCTGCACCCTTGGGCACGGAGAACCAATGTGTTTTGGGCAGCAACTCTGAGTGCGAGTCTCCAGGAAGTCGTTAGTTTTGAGACCAACTGTCTGATTTTTCCAGAGACAAGAGAGTCCCGGGTTCAGAGGGGGATGGAAAAGATGGAGAGGCATGTGAGTGGCTGAAGAGAGTTCCAGATTTGACAGATGGAACTACAAATGTGATGACCATGATGGCCTGATAGGACTCCTACAGTGAAAGCCAGAGCCATATTATATAAGCAGAACACTTTTCATCACAGATGTACTTCTCTTAGACATTTTTTAAGCAAATCTTTCGTTGGTTTTGTATATGCAGGGTTTGTATGTAATTGTGAGTATGCACAATTCGTTCAAGAATTAAAAAATACATATTGGAATATTTTCCTTTTTTTTTTGTGCAAAAAAAAAAAAACAAAAAACAAAATCAAGCCCACCATAAAAAATATCAGTGATCAAAATATGTAAACTACAAACCACAATTCTTTAACCATATCTGTGAAATACAGCTGGCCTCTACAAAAGAAAACCAACCCACTGGATCCCCTCCAAAAACAGGCAGTTATTTGAAAACTTAGTAGTGTTTATCTCACAAAGACAGTCCATGTTGTATGCCTATCTGATGAAAGAGGGTTGCCAACATTGACTAAGTTGATGTGACAAGAGCCTGGCCCCATTTCTGTCCCCCACTGCCCACTCCCACCACCCCAAACAGTGACTCACTGGCCACAGCATTCATCCCCTTCAGTCAGATTTCTATTACAGGACTATTTCAATCTGTTCAACTTCCTTAATCTTCAAGCAGTTCTTTTCTCTCTCACACACACAGAATAGAAAGAGGCAGAGACACACATTCTTGAACAAGACAAAGGGGCAATTCTGCTTCAGCGACTGGACTGATGGACTTGTACCATGACCAGGACTGAGGTGGGGGGTGGGAGGGTGGAGGGAGGTCTGGTAAAATGTGAAAAGGCGGGGTGTTTTTTTGTGCTGGGCAGGGGCAGCGCATTCCACCAAAGCCAACACCAGGGTTCTAAAACTCTTTCTCTCTCTCTCTCTCTCTCTCTCTCTCTCTCTCTCCTCTCTCTCTCTCGCTCTATCACTCACTCATTCTCTTTCTCTCTCTCTCACTCACTCATTCGCTTTCTCTCTCTCTCTCTCTCACGCACACACAGACACTCTCTCTATCTCCCTGTGTCTTTTCCGTTATTTCTCTGTCTTTCAATGCTCTCTCTGTGTCTCCATCACCCCAGTAGCTCTGAGACAACATGCTCGCCTCTGGAGCTGTCCGAAAAGAGAGCCATGGCAAGCAAGAGGCACAAAGGCAAGAGATGCAAAGATGGACCCAAACAGTGCGAAGGAGAAACAGAGGGGTGCATCAGCTGACGGTAGAGAGGAAACATTCCCGCTGGGGCCGAGACAGCAGTGTTGTGTCTCGACAAAAAAAAAAGCCCACGGCTTCATCGCCCAGTCAAACTTTAAGTAATGTTTATTATTGTCATTGCCAAGCCAACACAGTCCAAGATGGAAGCGTGCCACTGCTGTGAAGAATGAGAGTGAGTCGGCTTGTGTGAGGCACACATCTTCCTCTGAGTGATGCTGATTGTTTGCAGGCCCCAGCAGGGCTGTAATTTTGTCAGTTGTGCTGCTGGGCCTTTCCAGACTCTCGGATACCCTTGCTAGGATGTTTATTCAGGGTAGGGGAGCTGGGTTTGAGTGGGTGGAGTGGGTGGAGTGGGTGGAGGGGTGCTGGGTTGCAGTGACAGAGGGGTAGCATGACATTTCCTGTCGGCCCGCCAAGAAAAAGACGCATTCGCCCGACTGCCTGACAGGCACCCCTTTTATTTCCTGTCTGTAACTCTGGACTCTGTACCTTACAGAAATGGAAGAATGCAGGATGTTGTACTTTGGGCAAACATCAGGTATCCATATACTCAGTAGTCGAGTTGCAAAAAAATGGTGGACTTTATCGTTTAGGGCAGATATTTTGTGCCGATGACAGGGCACATGATGGGAGACCAACTGTGAAAATTCTGACAAAAAATAACACCCTAAAATGTTGACGTGTAATAGGTTTTGAGGAATTAAATGAACAAACTGGGTCTTAATATCACAAGCTTCACCTGCAGAAGCCTGTGAGGGAGACGACTGGGGGTGAAGATGAGTCGAATAACTTTGCAGAGGGTTGTTTCAGAGAAGGCCTCTAGTCCTGCTGTATCTAGTGACTGGCTCATAAATACACCTTGAACCTCATGCTCAGCATCGTCAAAGCAGCCTGGTATTGGGAGGAACATTCAGATATTTACCATTTTAAAGGAACACAGGTCTGAAACACGCGAGTGTGTAAATAACCATTTTTAATGGTGAAAACTTACTATGCAGCAAAAAGAGTAGTACAGGTTTTTTACTATTAAGATTTAACATTTATATTTACATTTAAATCTAACATTTATATTTGCCATTTAATATTAACATTTAACATTTAGGTGTAACATTTAATATTTGGATTTAGCTATATAAAGTATCTCTAAGCTGAGAAATATTGTTGTAAATGTGCAGAAAAGTGAGTCTCAAAAATCCACTCCAGTTTTTAAACATTGTTTCAAGCTAAATGTGACAAAATGTTGGTGTTATTTTCAGCATGAGGAAGTCAGCCTGTTCATCATTCACAACAACTCATTTGCTGTCCGCATTTCTGACAAAATCAATAATTTATGCCCTACGCGCTAGTTATCAGTGAAGCCCTTATCGTACCCACAATGTTAAAATAGCAGACATTTCCACATCTTTTGATAAAATGGCACGTGGGATGAAAGGGGGGGGGGGTGGCCATTATGGAAGGGGGGAGATTTTGACCGTTTTTATTTCATTCGAAATGCCATTCCCCATTCCAAGCGCAGCACCATATTCCGAAGACTTGCGTGTGCTTTTTGTTTTGTTCCCCGGCAAACTGTGATCATATCAATAAAGCAATCTTAGTGCGTGCGCAAGGGCATCACAGACTTTGTTTTTAATGACTATTGTTGATATCCTGATCCGCCGGAAGGCAAACTAGGTGATGGGTGAGTCAGGTTTCACTATGAGTAATGGCCTGTGAGAGTTGAAGTCTTCGCTGAAAGGTAGTGACTTTTTTTGTTTAAGATGTTTCAAAATTATATGGGGGCACACGAAGACAGTATCAGCGAAACCATTGTACACAAGTTATGCTTCCCATCACAAGGTCCTTGACTAGGCCCTCACGCCATCTGCTGTAAAACGACGCAGTTGCACATACGCACAGTATCATTATTGGCGCTGTCTTTTTAAAGGTTACTATCAATTATTATTAATCTTTAAAACAAAGTCTTATCATTATCGTAAAGTTTTCTAAATTCCATATTAGCCTCATGGTCATCGCACTCACAGCCAATCTCAAACGCACTTCACCTTGTTACACTACAAATGCCCACTTACCTGTGTAGTTAGCGAGGGAAGCAGTAGTGGGCGTTTTTGTAGCTTAGTGGGCGCAGAGAAGGCAGTAATCTGACAGAGCAGAGGTTGTAGTGAAACTCACGGGACACGACACAGTGTGTTGTGTTGTTAACTGAAGTGTAGGTAGCCCACCAGGTGTTTCTGTTGTGCCTTACATTTCGTTAACTATTAAGTGTTCCTTGTTAGCATTATCCGGGCTCGCGGTTGTGGCCATGAGTGGTAAGTGCTTGCTTACGTTTATCTTTATGCCATAGAATGTTTGGATACTGAAAGATACATCATGTTTTTGATTGACGTTCCATGTAATGCTTGTCTCCACTCTATGCATTATCCTAAACTATCTCCAAGTTCCGTTTTATTAGCGAGTTGTTTGCTTTGGGAAGTATAGAAAAAATACTAACTAAATTGAAGAATAGCCTGCATACTTGGCACTATTTCGCACACATCCAATTGGGCGCGAGTGGTCTGTGGTGAGAAATATATTAATGGCTTGGAGTTGGGATTTAGCCTGATATTACGCACACTATTTGGTCGTTTTCTGCTTCTTGGTGAGCATTGGTAGGGTTTATGTAGAGACATATTGTCACAGCTGTGTGTGTTTGTGTGTGTTTGTGTGTGAGGGTGGGGTGAGGGGGGCGAATGAGCGAATGAATGAGAAAGGGAGGAGAGATTCCAACATTTGAAGGCCTGTTTGAACTTGCACTGTAGTCTGAAAGGAATCGCATCAGGTCATGTGACCTCATAAACACTACAACTACACCACTGTTTGTCAATTGTGTTTAGATATTTTAAATAGGTCACATATAAGAAGACAAGAATGCATGTTGAATTATTCAGGTTCTTTGAATGTGCAAATATTATAAAATCACCATGGGGATCACCATGGCAATAGGTGATTTGCCCATACAGTTAAAAAATGTTCATTGGATACAGGCAGCACATGCAAGTCATTTACTGGCAAAAGGATGAATGCCACACATATTAGCAAGCAAAAAAGACCATTGTAGTTATGGAAATATTTTAAGATTTAAAGTTAAAATAGAAAATTGAAAATAGTTCAGATTACAGTATGCCAGACATACAGAAAAAAAACATCACATGTCATGGCTTAGCCTGCTTCTTTGGGCACACAACTTCCTACGTCTTAATGAATGAGTTTACAGAATGTTAATTTAAATAGGGTTAGAGCATATTCTCTAATTAAATCTGGTGCTCATGTTTTGAGTGTGCAAAATGGATTCAACCAACCAGATCAGTAAGGAAGTTCCACAAACAATAACCATTTGCACTGGCAGATATTGACTGCTGGAATGTGAATCGTTGTTTAAAGTCATTTTGATGACTTAGCCAAGAATGTTGGGCCGATTGTGCATGTGTACTGAGTTAACTTGTTTGTGGAAGTAGCCTCAATTTGCACCGATGGGTGGAGAGATTGGAGAGAAAGGAAAACTCAATTGGTTTGTAAGATAACAGTGAAAGGGTTTCCTAATTACATCACCCTGTCCAGGTAGAAATCAATGAAAGTCATTTAACTTTTACATAAAGATTTTTTAATCCACATTTTTCCATCCATTGTAGTTTTGGTAGATAAAAAGGAAACATCTCAAGAATTGCTACAATACTATGACCTCCAGAGAAGAAAATTGACCTTAGAAGATGTTTTTTTTAATTCCTTAATATAATTAAAATGACTTGCTATTAGTTACACATGAGGAACCACAAAGCTAGAGTTACACAGCCTCTCTGTGTCATGATCAAGCAATGTAGACCTGTATTTTCCAGCTTTGTGAACAGGTGAGTGAATGAATAGTGAAGCTGATTTCCTAGATCATGACTTGTTTTTATTTCTGGAACGGGGTGTTGTTCATTTTGTTCAAGGAAATCGGGTGTGCTTGTGCTGTGTCTGAACTTGTCATTTGTTTTGTTGCTGTGCAAGTGTGTTTTTGCTGATTGTAGGCCTTAGTTGTCATCATCACTTCCCATCAATGTTGTGTGTCTATTCTGTCCTTTGTGATACACTGGTCAGGCGCTCAGAAGGCAGCTCTGGGCCCCCAGTCATCTGCCCACACATCTTAACCTACTTGCCATTTTTATCTCCCTTTTTTGTGTATGGAGGGAGTGTGAGAGTAAAGTTCTGACAAAAGTCCGCATTCTTTCCCCCTGAGACCAGGCAAGCATGCCACCCTCCCCCAGTGTGTAAACGAGTGCTCCGCACTTCTACACCTGCAGGTGCAGATGTACAGACTCTTTTACATGCAGTGTCATTCAGTGTGCTCAGTTTAGTTTTATCTACTAATCTGGCTCAAAACCTTAAGGAATAAAAACAACTAGAAACATAAATATCCTTTGTAGATACTAGGTCCCACTCAAACCCTTCAGATCATTCCTGCGTGTACTGTACATGTTGTTTTGGTTTCATTTAAAAGCAGCATTTTAAGCGAAATGACATGTTTACACAAGAGTGTTAGGTGAGTATCAGAAGGGATCTCTGTTCATACCAAAAAAGGCAAATGAGTATTTGCTGACCATTTGCTGACATTCTTCTGAAATCATTGTCTGAAGTGGCATTAATATTTAGCTTACGATAGCCAACATCAAAGCATAAAAGACTTAAGGTACTGACTGATTGATGTACACTTGACAGTTACCATGTCACAGGAGTATGATGAATTAGGGAAGGATAGATGTAAATGGTAAGATCTGAAGAGGAAGCAAAGCTGGGTGTAGACATAATTGCTTCCAAAACCCTCAATTCCTGTCTGTCCACTTTAATACACAACATTAGAGTTTTGGGGCTGGCAATGATTACAAAAATGCCCTGTTCTAGGTGCTTGAAACCTTCAGAGCTGTGTGGATGACGAGCACAATTATAACAAAAGTGTAACATTTCAAACGAAAATTCAACATTGTTGACACCCTCAAAGACAGGGCTGGTTTCCGGGCCTGGTCACTGTAATGGGTACTGTTTGACCCCCATGGCAGAACATGCCTTTTACGTACCTCCGCCAATGTATGCTGCAAATTCAGTTTGTGAAATACTGTGTGGTGGTTTGGTCTATTGAGTATATTAGTGTTTGGCATTTTTACAAACATATCTTAAAGAAACATACATTTAAAGTCAGGAATGCGTTATTGGCACTGTAGCATATATTCGTGTATTATTTTTTAATAATAATATGTGATATGTTTATTTAAAATGGTTTGTGATGAAATGGTGTTGTGCAACAGGAAGGTAAAATACCTCTGGTGTCCTGTATTTTTTTCCGCTAGACACGCATCAGAATCCTTTATTGAATTTACACTGCAGTAGTCTATTGCTTCTTGCAACAGGTCCCTGCTAGGCACTTTTAAAAAAATCTAACCGTCTCTTATCCTGAAGAATAAAAGCATGCTGGTGTGTGGACAATTAATGATACAGCACTTTCTCATGGGCACTTATCACGCCCTTTGCATCTTTTCTAAGGCATATCATCAAGTGTAAATACGCTTGCCCGTTAAGTGCTTTTAAAACAGGTGTACAGATGCTGGAGAACAATTATGGCAGTGTTACGAAACCAGATATCAATCTCACACAAAACATTGTCACCATTTTTCAAGAAGCTTGAGCAATGACGAGCTAGAAGAATGTGGTACTTATATAACACCAGGTGCATGGGCTTGCACACATACAGTGCTGTTAAAAATGTGTCTAAAAATACTGGCAATTCCTTAAGAAATTGACATTTTGTCAGATCCATCACACCACATAAATTGCCATAGTATCTGTGTGGTATGCATGATCACATCAAATCTGAAAATTGGCTGTTTCTGGCTGTAGAGCGTGCATGAGAAAAAAAGTACAAAATATAGAACTAATATTCTATTTGCTCATATTCTACCACATCCATAATGTGAAATTGCCTCTATATACAGTATATATAAATGTCTTTGACGTGAACATGACTGCTAAATGTCTTGCCATATATGAACATGCAAAGGTCGCTAAGAGCTCTGAGGTGTGGCTGTTTGGGCTTGTAGGTATGCCAGTGTGGGCGAGGGAGGAGCAGAAGGAGGGGGAGGGGGAGGGGGAAGGGGAGGGCCAGGAGGAGCCCCCCTGGTGCGAGGAGCGCGTGGAGGAGTGGTGGGACCGCATCGAGGGCGTGAGGCACAAGCTTACCCGCATCCTCAACCCAGTCAAGCTGACCCCGTACCTGCGGCAGTGCAAGGTCATCGACGAGCAGGACGAGGACGAGGTGCTCAACTCCGTCCTGTACCCGCTGCGCATCAGCAAGGCTGGTGAGAGACAAACAC
This sequence comes from Coilia nasus, assembly GCA_027475355.1. NCBI lineage: Eukaryota > Metazoa > Chordata > Actinopteri > Clupeiformes > Engraulidae > Coilia > Coilia nasus. The sequence goes on along the minus strand of CM050216.1, from coordinate 19,250,307 downwards.
AGAAGGACAGGGGTGGAGAGAGAGAGAGAGAAAGAGAAATGGAGAGAGAGGATTAGATTTGGGAAACACAAAGGAGAACTTTCTTCGCACAAATGGGGGAAAAGGATCATTTTTCATTTTAGGAAGTACATTGTAGCAGTAGTTCATTTTTCAGTTGTTCATTTTGTAAAAAAAAGACACATTTTACCATCATCATACACTTTACATTTGCACATTGATTGTTTGTGAATTGGGTGTGATGTTCCTCTGACCTTTAACCTTTAACCCCTCTGTGACCCCTGTCAGGTCGCCTGCTGGATATACTGCACAAGCGGGGCCATCGCGGGCTGCAGGCCTTCATGGAGTCTCTGGAGTTCTACCACCCAGAGCAGTTCACTCAGCTGACAGGACGGAAGCCCACACAGCGCTGCTCCTGCCTCCTAGGTGTGTGTGTGTGTGTGTGTGTGTGTGTGTGAGAGAGGGAGAATTTGTACATGTTAATGAGAAATGACGAAGCTAACATCTTTTAATGTACTGTGTAGCTGATTTGTCTGTGGTCTTGCTGTGCTCTTATCTTTTTCTTTTACGTGGCACATTTACTCCCAAACACCTCTCTATCTTGACTTAGCATCCAAAGTAGCCAGGTAAACCATCACTTTGTACCTCTGTACAAAATGAAATGAAGTATGAGGGGCTGGTTTACCAGGCTACATCTAAAGCCATTTCTTGCCCTAAAGTTTCGTTACCCCCTCTGTCCTTGTGCTATGTATTCATTTAGTCGTCATACAAGAGTAATTTCCAGCCTCATTTCCACTGACTTGAGCGTGTACGGCACGTAGCAGACCACGCGTGCGTTGGAAATGGTCTAATCTGTTAACGTGCATTCTAAATGAATATGGACAGAAAACGGGCACTTTCTGTCTACGCGCTGCGTACGGAGAGTGTTTGGTGGAGATGGGCCCTTAGGGGGTCACCTTTTCACTCATGTTGTCTGTGACACTCCTTGCGTCCCCCCGTCTTGTGCAGAGGAGGACGGTCCGGAGGGGCTGACGCAGTTCCTGCTGCTGGAGGTGCGCAAGCTGCGGGAGCAGCTGCGTGCGAGCCGGGTGTGCGAGCGGCGCCTGTCCCAGCGCTGCCGTGTGGCCGAAGAGGAGCGCAGCTGCGCCGAGCGGAAGGCCCAGGAGCTCCGCACCGACCGCATACAGCTGGAGAGGTACAGACATATGAGCAGTCCACGAGGAAAAACGAGCATGGTGAAAAAATGCAGAAACTGAGAAAATGTAATTTATAGGCTTGACTTTTCATTTGATTTTATAACTAAGTGCTATATTAAAATGCTTCTATCTCGAGACTACGCTCGTTTATTCACAGGATTACTATTGAAAAAGCTGGGGTTTGAATACAACTACCGATAGGGAGAGTGACTCAAAAAATGTGGATGTGGAACATCTAGAACCCTTGTCAGAAGAATAAAATATATGTAGTATGAATTGAAGAATGTAGACAATGTTGAATTGAAATACTGCTGTGAACAGGCTAGAGGGTAATAAATATAGAGTGAATGAATAAACAGGCTAGAGTTTAATGAATAATAAATGGCAGAGAGGTCATGTACGAAAGTACAAAAGTCACATCAGTTCACATCCACATTATTGTATATAATTTCAAGGGAAAAAGTTCATTCACCTTGTCAGAATAAACTTCAAACTTCCTGACATGAACATTTTTGGTAATAAAAGGTCAAAAAAAAAAAAGAAAAAAAAAAACTGGACCTGAAGAGAATTAATAAAAATAAATAATCATCCATCAGTTTTTTAATCAGTTGTGCAAAGGCAATGTAAGTTTGAACAATAGCTCTGAAGTTTGTGACTCCTTTGGCTAAAGTGGTGCTTGCCTCCTCCACTTTACCTTATACTTATACTCAATTTCCATATTACTTATGCTTATTTTACACGTATTATACACTTTTATGCTTTTACGTATTGATTTTGATTTTATTTTTAGTTATGCACATAGAACTGTGCTATACAAATAAACTTGCCTTGCCTTGCCTCCTGAACAGGCTGAGACAGGACTGGGAGGTGAGCAGTCGCGAGCTGAGCAGGCTGAAGGAGAGACACCTGGAGCAGGCCGTCAAGTACTCCCGCGCTCTGGAGGAGCAGAGCAAGGGCTCCGCTCGCGAGAGAGAGCTGCTTCAACAGGTAAACACATCACCAAGAGCTGTGCTCATAAGAGTGTGTATGGTCACCGGAAGGTAGCGGTAGGTGTGTGGCACAATAAAATGTGGGAGAGTTGGTTTACACAGTTGTCACAGAATCAAAGGGTGGAGCACCTGCTGATGTCACTTCCTGTACCTGTGGCTAAATTTACATCTGCTCTGGTCCTCTACCCAACATTTCCTGTAGTGATTTTCTTTTTTGGGTTGTAAACTAGTCTACTAGTTAAGATGTGAACCAAACAGTTTTACAGAGGAGGGAATGGAACTAATTTCACATGGTTTTGACAAGTGCATTGATCTTACTGCTATAAATTATTACTGCTGTGAATTTGGCTCTATAATATGCTACAACAACAACAATAATAATGATAATAATAAATTAATAACCCTATTATTATTATTGTTGTTATTGTTGTTGTTGTTGTTAATATTATTTATAATAATAATAATAATGATGGTGATAACAATAACAATAACAATGCTGTTATTAATTATCATTGCTTTTATTAATAATAATAATAATGATAATAATAATAATAATAATAATAATAATAATAATAATAATAATAATATTAAGTATCATCATGAATGTCATTGTCATCATAATCATTATCATTATCATCATCAGCAGCGGTATTTTTATATGTGTAGTGCCTTTATCATACGTCATGATGCAGCACAGGGAAGGAAATATGACACACAGCAATAATGCAGTAGTGTTGTTGGCATCGCTCTCCCCCTTAATCTCCCTGTGTTGGGTAATACCACTACACACCTTTCTGGCTGATTCATCTTTCCCGCCATGGTAGTAAAAGAAAGGCTGTGTAGTAAAGTGATGACATATCTGAGTGACTTCCATGTTTCACTTGCAGGTAGAGCAGCTGAGAAGCAGACTGCAGGAAGCAGACAGAAGGGCGGAAGGAAACCAATCCATCAACAACAACAACATGCCCAGCAAACGCACCAGCACGGCATCCATCACCTTAGACATCATTTCACATGTACCTAAGTCTGTGAATGCACTGGACCTCCAGAAGGACACACACATTGGGACACAGGTAAAACGTGTCTTCTTATGTGGTTGTGTTATGCAAACGCGTGATCTCAGTTTTATGGCCTTCTAGATAATATTTTACATTGTGATTTCTGTCTGATGTGCTTTCTGTTTGTAGTTACGTTTTTATCTAAGGGCAAGAGTTTTAGAGAATTATTTGTCACTGGTGAAAAGAATGTGAGAGAAACGTTTTTACCTAGTGCTTCTCGGTTTTTGTGCTGATACTTCAGTGTACTTATGATAATAAAAGAAAAAAAAAACTCCCACGCACACACAGCCAGAGAGTAAGAAAGTAAGTAATTACCTTAAATGTATTTATATACGTAACAATTTTCCCAGACAAGTCAGTCACAAAGTACTTTACATTGGCAGGATAAGTACATAATAATATCTATAATAGATAAAGCACAGCAACATTTTGAATGGACTGCAGGAAAGAGAGTAGAAAAGTGTATTACAGTGATCAATGCAGAAAGAGATAAAAGCATGTAGGAACATCTCAAAATCAGCATAAAACACCATAGATCTCACTTAAAGAATATTGCATATGTGAAACATGACTGTGTAATACAGTGTTTCTTGAAGTTTTTTTAGACTGAGGACCCCCCCACTAAAAACACCTCAATGGCCACTCCCCCTCTCTGAGGCTAACAGGGCTATGTAAAAGCATTAATTAATGCGGCATCACAGCCGTAACTAGGGAATGGCATAAAGATCATATGCATGTCGTTTAAACACACTGTGGATAGTATACGTAGCTTAAGAAACATGAAAAAATATATATATTTTAATACAACTGCTCACGGACCACTTGGAATTTCTTGCAGACCACCAGTGGTCCTCAGACCACACTTTAAGAAACACTGATATAGGACGACTGATCTGTATCTCCTGATGATGATGTCCTGTGTGTGTGTGTGTGTGTGTGTGTGTGTGTGTGTCTGTGTGTGCTGTTCACCCATAGGCCCTACTGGACATCCTGCAGCAGGACCGCAGGGAGGCCGCTGAGCAGAGGCAGGAGCTGTGTGCCACCATCGTCAAACTGCAGGGGGAGCTAGAGGGCGCTGAAATGCAAAATGAAAAAGTGAGAAGGGGAGGAGGGGAGCATGCGTGGGAGGTCTAGTGCATGCCTGTGCAATAGTCTCATACTATTCATATGCTGTCTAGCTGTTTCTGATTAATGACTGTGTTCTGATAATGTAATGAAAATATAATGACCATGAACTTGACTGCTTTTCAAGTGCAAATAAAATCAATATTGTTCTGGATAAATTCGAGCTGAGGGTGTAGACACTAAAAAAGAACGAGAATGCTTCCAGCTGTTGTTCAAAGGTTTTTGTAGTTTGGCTTGCTATGTGTGTGTGTGTGTGTGTGTGTGTGTGTGTGTGTGTGTGTGTGTGTGTATTTGATGTCTTCTGTAATTAAAATGTTTCTCTGTGCGTGTGTGTTTCTCTGTGCGTGTGTGTGTGTGTGTGTGTGTGTGTGTGTTGTTCCTTATAGCTGGAGTCTCAGTATGAACAGCTGCAGCTGAAGGTGCAGACCTTGCAGCTTGACTGGGAGACGGAGCAGAAGAGAAGTGTGTCTTACTTCAACCAGATAATGGAGCTGGAAAAAGAACGAGATCAGGTCTGTGTCTGATTGAGAGAGAGAGAGAGAGAGAGAGAGGGAGAGAGAGAGAGAGAGAGACAGATGGAGAGAGAGAGAGAGGGGGAGAGAGAGAGAGAGAGAGAGACAGAGGGGGAGAGAGAGGGGGGGAGAGAGAGAGAGAGGGAGAGAGAGAGAGAGAGAGACAGAGGGAGAGAAAGAGAGAGAGAGGGGGAGAGAGAGGGAGAGAGATAGAGAGAGAGAGACAGAGGGAGAGAGAGAGAAAGGGGGAGAGGGAGAGAGAGAGCTGACTTAAACAGTCATGGTTGCCAAGAGAGCAAAGGATATGTGATCTCTGCATGACAGGTGAGGTTCAGACAGAGGTGCACTTTCTTCTTCACTGTGAGAAATACAAAACATTTGGCATGTCTATTTTGACAGGTCTGCAACCATAGTTCCAGGGTTCTGAAATCTAGGAGAGCACGAGGTACTGTCTGTCATACATAGACAGCAGGGTCAGATAGCAGTTCTTGCTGCTAGATACAGTACATTTCTGAATGCCACAAAACAAGAGACAGTGGTTACGTATCAATATCAGAAACATACACACCACTACACCATTGCAAAAACATCCTCACACACATACATGTACACAAACATATATGTACATGTACACATATTCACGGACAGGCGCACACACACACACGCGCACACACACACACACCAGTATATCTCTTTGCCATACATTGTACTTTGCAATGTAAACTGTAAACTTGTCCATTGTACTTTGGCAATGCAAACATGTCTGTCATGCCAATAAAGCTCCATTGAATTCAGTTGAAATTGAAAGACAGAGAGACAGAGTAAGAGAGAAAGTGAGCGAGAGAGAGAGAGAGAGGGGCCTTATTTGGAGATCTCCTGTGTGCTCTGTTTTTTAAGTATATCTGATGGACGGGCAAAAATATGGCCAGCTAAGTGCTTTGCAATCTTGCTGATTTTATCGCATTACATTTTTAACTTGTTTGTGTTATCGCCAGGCCCTGCGTAGCCGTGACAGTCTACAGCTGGAGTTCACAGATTGTCTGCTGGACAAAAATCGCTTGCGCAAACGCATCACTGAGCTCCAGGCCCACCTGGAGCAGCTTCAGAGAGAGCTGGAAGGAGAGAAGAAGAAGAGTCGACAGCAGAGCACCCCCTGTCACCACTGTGTGAGTCTGCCGTGTGGCTCAACTATAATTGCCATAGTTTTCACTTAAACTTATTCTGATTTTGACAATTTGTTGTGTTTGAAAATCTTGGTTGTTGTTTTTTTTTTTTTGTCCCAAGTCTCACCTATCGCTGTTTAGTGAAGAGCAATGCTTTGATCCCTGCTGTTCCCTGAGCTTAAGCTCCCACACAGACAGCACACACCAGCTACTATGCAAGGTTAGCTTCTGTTTATTCCAGCTGAACCTTTTGTCACCATTACTTTTTGGCATTTGTGCTTAGCTATCTCAGTGGGAACCTATGATGCATCACTGTGCTTTTTTTGTCTCACAGTCGCCCTCTGGAGGTCAACAAAGTGAAAAATCAGAAGGTAAGCTTGGCATGAAAAAATACTCTGTGATACAGTAATACAGTGTAAACTACAATGTACATTTATTTAATATATGACCATATTTTTTGACTCCAATGCTGCACATTTAGGAGATTCCCGGTCCAATTCAGAGGAGAATCTCTTGAGTCCTGTGAGTGTTTTTGCAACCTCACAAATCAACAAACAGCTGTCATCATAATAATAATATGGGTTTGTAATAATATTGGTTTGTTTGTTTATTTATTTACCATACAGCTCAGAGACAGCGAGAAAGAAATCAACCGACTCTCCACATTCCCCTTTCCTCCTCATGTGAACTCCATCAATCGCAGAGTCACCACTGAGTAAGCATACATACCCTACATTTCAAGAAAGCGTAGAACTTTAGTGTGGCTATGTGGACTTTTTGGCATTGGCATTTTCCAGTCCAACCTCTTAGACCAGCCAGTTCAAACCTAGGGGTGGTAATCTAGTAGCCTGGTAAACCAACGCCTCGTACTTCATTTCATTTTGTACAGAGGGTCTGGACCAGACACCGTCAGAAACGATTTCTTCCTGGAGGTGTGGACTCTGCTGAAGTTTAAAACAAGTGCCTCTGCCTTTACCTAATCGCTAACGCCTGGTCGTCACGTATGCAGTTAGCCTACCTACGCGCTACAATTGAAATGTAGCACACAAGGTCGTGGCTAACGAACACACCCTCTGTTCGCTGATTGGATCGGTGTTGCTGGGGCCGACTACATGACCCTCAAGAGATTCCAGTCCAGACCCTCTGTACAAAATGAAATGAAGTACGAGGGGCGGGTTTACCAGGCTAGTAACCTGGTAGATCAATGATATCGGCTCTGAGAGGCGGAGACACAGATGTCAGCGTCCTCTCAGCATCCGGATAATGACATATGTCTTGGTATGGCATGAGGAATCTGGGTGTAGGTTTGACCTGTGGTACTGTCATTATGTTACATGAGGAATCTGTGTGTAGGTTTGACCTGGACTCTTGGGGCAGCGATGAGAATGACAATATGACAGGTTAGCAATCTGTTTTTCCCATCTATGTAATCTGCATGTGCTTGTGTAGTAAATAGTTTAGTATATAAAGTACTGTATTGTACATATAAAAACATATATCACAGTCTAGTACACTTTATATATTAAATAATATTACATAATCTGCTATTATAAATGTTAATTTCAGGAATGTTTCCCCTATTGTAATGTCTGGTTCATCCTTTCCTTGACATGGCAGAATCAGTTAATAGTGAGGCAAATAGCCCCTCCCTGTGGGATTCCTGGACGTCTCTGCAGTCTCACCTGTTTCCTCCTGATCTGATTAACCTGCCCCCAGCAACCCCCAGCAAGCCATCACGAATATCACCTGAGTAAGAGCCATTCTTTTAGCTCAAAGAAGAAGCCTCGACCTGACCCTAGAGAACTAGTGACCATGTGCAAGGCCTGTGTAAAGGCTTGTTCAAAAATCATACATTTGAAAGACATTTTGAAAAGAAACTATTACCAGCTTCTGTACTGGTTGGTCTGTCCGTATTCCCAGTTGCACTAACAGTAGAGAACTAGTGGCTACAGCAGGCTTGTGCGTATATTGCATTTAAATTGTTTATGTGCATAGTTGTTTATCATTGGGTTTGATTTATTGCATCACTTTCCCTCACAACCTTGACCATTCTCAATGTAGACCTGAGAGTATCCCTTCGACGCCCGTCACACCCACCTCCCCCAGCAAGCTCAGTCTGGCTGATGACATCACCATCGTCGGGGGCAACCACACGGGCATATTTGTAAAGAGGGTCAAGCCCGACTCCATCGCTGAACACTGTGGACTGAAGGAAGGCAGTGAGTTACTGGAGGTGAAAAAAACTGACTGCTGTTGCATAGACAGACACACAGACAGAAACACTGTCCCTAATAGCACAGTGTATAATACCTACCTACACATTACCGGCCCTGTGAAATGTTGGATGAAGTATAGCCCTGACACTGTTAATGTACGTTCAATATACATTACATGTACACATAGACATACTGAAATTAGCAAATTGCAAATAAAAAGAAATAAACTGTTAAAGTATCACTCAGCACTACATGACTGATAGTAATGGATAACACTTCTCTCCTACCTCTGCTTCTAACCCAGCTGCAACAGGTCCTAGCTGGGGACGATAGTGTGGTCCTCTCCCAGTGCACAGGGGAGGTGGCACATTTTTCCCTGCGGTGGTGGATGGAGCCTTCCTCTCTTAAACACAAATACAACCCAGAGGGTAAAGTCAGCTACGGCATCTGCAGACACATCTCCCTTTAACACTGTGGTTCTACTCAATTTATGGAGTGAAATAATAATGGTCAAATGAGCAGAAGTTAACAGCCATGGAAGATGTTGGATGACTAGTGTCAGTTTTAAATTCAATTTTCAAGTTTAACTTCACATGTCCATCTGGAACTCATTTGTTTTATTGAAGAAAGCAAGTTAATATTAAGACCACATTGGTTTTCTTTAAGCTCTTTGTTATACACAGACACATCTTCAGCAATGCTTAATCATTACAAAAGGACACTAATGTGTCACTTCCCCTTCTGATGTCTCAGGCTACTCGAAACTGTGTGAGCAGATGTCCTCCACCTCTTTCACTGGAGCAGACTCCTTCTATGTGCGCGTCAACCTGGACATGAACTCCAACTGTGACCCGTCCTGCCTGGGCGTCAGCTGCAATGACATTCTGCACGTCACAGACACGCAGTACAAGGGGAAGTACCAGTGGCGCTGCTGCCGTGTGGACCCCCGCACAGCGAAGGCCCTGCAGGCCGGGGCCGTGCCCACTTACAACAGGTAGTGGTGGCAGAGACGCTGCTGTTGGCAGGCACCTCTTAATGAACTAGAATGTCTAGGAAACATTCAATGATTTCGTTTATTTATTCAAAGTTAAAGAAGGACAACTATTTTAGTGATTCTTTACACCCAAAGTGAAATATTTAAAGCCTTTATTTGCTTTAATTTCTATGATTAAAGCTTACATGTTGATGTTTATGCCCTCAGTATTTGGTTGGGCCTGCTTTTGCATTTCACATTACATTGAAATAAATTAACTTTTCCATGATATTAAGTCATTGAGATGTGCCTGTATGGACATGACAAACCTATGCTCCTCTATTTCGACTTTCAGGGCTCAGCAGCTGTTACTTGTAAAGTTGCGCACACTAGCCACAGGACAGAAGAATATAAAAAGGAAGGTACAGTTGACTATCCTGAAACATAATCAATTTCACCATATAGACATTACTAACTGTTGCTAATGCTGCTAATCCTCCAGCTTTGTGGTTCTGATATAACACAGTGCTTTAACACAGTGCATTACTCTCCTCCATCTTCTCCTCCATGTAGTTCGGCAGAAGAAGCACAGAGGAGGTGCGACTGATCAAGCCCGTCTCTCCAAACCTGCGTAACGGCACCACCTCTCAGGTCCTTTACACACTTGGCAAACGTAAGCATCTTAGCAAGACATGTACGTTGATGGGTGATGTCACTGATAATACGTATGACCGTATAACAAGGAGCACAATGTGTATCATAACATCTGTATGCACTTTTACCATAACTAGAATGACATGTCTAGGTAAAAGCTAATGGTATAAAACACCTTGACACTGTTTTACATGGCTGTTCATAATTATAATTTTGGAATATCTTCTACAAATGATCGTGTGTGTGTGTGTGTGTTGTGACAGGTCATGAGGACAGCTTGATTCCTTACAGCATGGTGCAGCCGATACATGTTCAGTCTAAGCGCCCCGTGATCTTCGCGCCCTCCATTCTCTCCCATGCTCTTATTGAACGACTACTTCAACCTGCTCAGTCTGGCCTGGACTTCAACACCTGCCACCCAGGTATGAAAGTAGTGAGAGACCATAAGTAGCTATATGCTAGCCTAGCTTGTCATTACAACATTAGCAAACCTTCCTTCTGACACTTCAAGGAGATGCCAAAGATGGTGGATAGTTATTATCCATCAACAGTTTTTGACTTCCAACTTAGCTAATAGTCTGGCTTTTAGCTGACTTAGTAGCACATCTTTCTCTCAGTCTGGAGTTGCTGTAAGGTTGCAGGTTTGGGCCTTTAGCTAGACTGCAGGATGACCTATGTTATCCTAAGGTATATGTACGTATTGATGACAAATGCCAAGGCAGTGTTTCTCAAGGAGTCACAATGTGTATGTTCCAAATATTAACAGAGATATGAGATATGTAGCTCTAAAATGTTTATTTTACCAAGTCTATAAAACGTTGAGTAATAAAACACATTTTTTTCTTCACATCCTAGAGCCAATCCCTGTTTCAGAGAGACATGACAAAAAGGTCTTCCTGCTTCAGTCTTCTGAGCAAACACTGGGAATACGACTACAGTCTATACAGGATGTTATTAGCCAGGTGGGATTCATAAGTCACACAGACAGTCACAAAGCAGCATCTCATACATTCTTACACAAGCGTGCTGTAATGACCCATTTTGTGAATGTAGGACAGACACTGTCTACTGGAGCTGGGCCTTGGGAGTGTCGAAGCCCTACTGAGGCAGGGAATTTATCCCATTGTCATCCACATCAAACCCAAGGACAAGAGGGGGCGAAAGTTCAAGTAGGGATTGTTTGCAGCATATATATCTGATTAACTACAGTATGTTTTTTATTGACTATTAACTATATTGCTACATTTTACTGATTCAAATTCAAAACCTTTACCACCCCAACTATAATAGGAAGCTGCTGTGCGGTCGCAATGAAGATGAGGTGATGGCCGTCTGTCACTCAGAGGAGCTGCAGCTGGAGACTTTGCCTGTGCTCTACCACACTTTGCAGCCAGGGAGCTGGAGCTGCACTGAGGACCTCCTGGATGCCATACGCAATGCCATCCACAACCTGCAGAGGGCAGTGGTATGGGTTGAGTTGGACCGACTTGGATAGAAAATAAATGCATTAACACGAAGGGAGCCAGATACATAGTCATCTGTAATAGTTTAAACACTGGAGTGTCAATGGAAGCATGACAAGAGCTTGGTGTTCGAGGAAGTGACTTCAGCAGAGTTAGAAACACTGAAAACAAATCACAAGAGGGGTATAACCACGTTCCAGGTCATGTTTTTTTGATTTGGGACAAAATAAGGACTAGACCTTTTGTTTTTTTATTGTTGTAGGTCACTGATGGGCCAGCTAGAAATGACTTATCAACTGCGCTGTTTAGACCCATTACATAAAACCAACTGACATTTTTGCAAGAGGTGCACTACTGTTGATGAAAAAATTGCAGAATGACATTGTGTGTGTGTAAATACACCACCAAAAAGACAAAGCACTCATTATTTTAGTCAAGTGACTTGAATCAACAAAACAACAGTTGTATTTCCAACACATGTAAATAAAGTTTTAGCTTTCATCTGAATTGTAAAGTGTATTTTGCTCTGTGCCCAGATGCCAGCCCACAATACAACATCATTGCCAAAAATGATGCTGCTATTGCCCATCCCATTTTGTCTGACTGACGTCTGCTCACTGTTATGCCTTAGTTACTTCAGTGCTACCCCAGATAACAGAGGGACGTCAACTGTTGGACAGAATGGTCGGTTTCTGTTGGGTGCCTAAAATTGAGTGTTGAATCCACAGCTTTTAAAGTCATTCTTTCGACGTCGTAGGGCGACGATAACCCAATGCTGAATCAACATCAATTTGCGGTCAGGTTTTCAATGTCATTTAAAAAGATGTCGAAAAGTCGTTAATTTATAGCATTTTTTTCAGCGCTTCTAAAAGCTCCAATCTATGCAAGTTCCAGATGACATTTCAACACAACCTACACCCACCCCTAAAAAATCCAATGTTTCTGTGACATGCCAGTTGTCTTTCTTTGCTTACTTGAAACACTGTTACTTACAAATGACCATGGCATACGCGATTGCCCATAATTCCAGTAATGCAGCCGATTTCTAACTAGACTGCATTTCCGCAGAAAATGCTAAAAGTGTGCTTGCAGGGGCCATGTTTCGTGATCACCGGAGCAAATATGACAAAACATATATTTGTTTTTGCTAATAACAGCGCCATGTAGTGGCCAAGTGATGACTAATTAGTTGTGCATTTCTTTGATGTGGTCAGAAACCAATCACAACCAAATTTGGTTGTGATATGTTGTAGCCTTGCGGCGATATCGGCTCATGTCCTGTTTGATGGCTTTGCTGCTGATTTTGATTGGCTGTCATGGGCAAACGATTGCAAAAATCAAAACACCATTAAGCAGCTTTTGTCAGACAAAGTCTGAAAATCATGTGTGCCAAGTTTCCTGAAAATTGGTCAAAAAGTATGACCTATGATAATTATGACCGCCGCTAGCAAAGCTAGCGAAAGCGATCATATTGATGTTGCCACGACTTTTTTCCCTTTTTTTTCTTCACCAGTTTTTCATCAACGATTGCCGGGACACTGGAACTCTGGGGGACATGAATATTTGCAGGCATGTAGCCCTAGTAGTTTCTGAGCAAATAGGAGCTTTTGGCCCCCAAGGGCCACCGCTGTGGCAGTGTCCGTCAAAAGGGGGAGACGGCCAAAGGTTTTTGATGAATAACTTAATGAATGTTTCACCCAACACCATGAAATTTTTGTGATATGCCGGTGTTACAGTGGCGTATTGATCCAGCCCATAAACACTCACTTGAAGCATAGCGCCACCTAGTGATATGGGTAAATACAAAACTTCCAACAAAAACAATTTCCATGAAATGTTAACATCCCGAAGGCGAAACCAAACAAACGTCATAGGCCGTTCATGTGAATCTCACCAAATTTGGTATATGCCATCTACAGACAATGCTGACAAAAAGTTATCAAAGGATTTATCTTGAGATTAACGGTTTCAAAGTTACATGTCAATGAAAATTTAAAACATAGCTCAAAATTCTTGGCTGCTCAAATTTGGTCAAAGTTGACATGCCAACTCGGACAAAGCTAGGTGTCCTAAAACAGCTTTTGTTAAATAACTCAACAATTTTGCTCAAGACAACGACAGAGGTGTATCGACGCAGCCCATAAACACTCAGTTGAAGCATAGCGCCACCTAGTGATATGGGCAAGTGCAAAAATTTTGATTTTGTATTGCCAATATCTTGGACTGATAAGGTGGGAACTGCCCAAAATATGTCATGCACAATCAGCACAAAGACCTCTCCAAGCACAGCACATGCCAATTGTTAAAAAAATCTTAATTTGCCTATCCCTTTTACAAATCACTCCTACACACTATACAAACACACACAATGTAATTCATTCAAAACCCACATCCATGCCCACTTCCAGCAAATCATTTCCACACAAATTCTCACCTCACCAAACTACTCTACCACACATTCATCACACCAACAGTTCCCACATTTCAATACACTGCAGCGGTCATACCATGTACCGCTATGTGGTACATCTGGTGTAATTGCACTTTTGACATTTTGCGAAATGGCATGAAAGTTGCAGAAACCTTGACACCATAGGTTCTTTGAACTTGTCCTTAGCCAAGGATTCCAGTGATACCACATGTTTGAAAATTGGAAGTATGGTTCAAAAGTTACATGCGTAAATGTACCTAATGTTGACCAGTTGATCAGACCTTACCTGGCGACTTGGTATAACTGCTAACAAACATAAGTTAGCTGAGTAACGCTTTTAGCAGTTATCTAGTTATTGTAGCTAATTAGCATTGTTAACATAACTGCTAGCAAACTAATTAGCACTGTTAGCAAAGTAGTGTGACCCAAGGATTGTAGTGATACCAAGTTTTCAAAAATTGGACGTACGGTTTAAAAGTTCCACGCACAAAAGTACCTCTAAGTTTGACCAGTTGGTCGTGCTAGACAGGTTGCCGTGCCGACATGAAACTTAAAAAAAAAAGAATCGTGGGACTGTCCTGAATCAGTAGCCTGGTAAACCATACATCGTACAGAAGTCCTGGCTGTGCTGCTTAGAGGAAAGATTGCTGAAACCTTTGACCAATTGGTTCGATGGACTGCCATGGCAGAAGATTATGCAAGCCATTGAATGGGATTGACATCACTTGAGAGTTCTAACATTACAAATTCAAAATAAAAAAAATGGCAGTTGGTCTAGGTGTAACTGCCACAGTATTTGCTGCCACAGTTTTCCCTCCCCCCTCACTCTCACTGTTTTTCTCACTCACTCAATCACTCCCACCCACCCACACCCACACTATCATGGTTTACAAGGCCATTTAGGTATAATATAGGCCTATTATAGGCTTCTGTCAAGTCTTGCTCTATCTCTAGCTGAAATTTCACATGGTTAACTTTGTGCCCTGAAATCTCTCCTCTTCTTTTTGTGTGATTAATTTAAATAACTAACACCTGCTGGACATCTGCACTACCTACTTTGCACAACTCTGCCAGGTGGTTGTATTGTAATATTCACAGCACATCACAACATAAAATACACACACTGCGGTGGCAGGGTGTATGTTTTGTGATTTTATCAATACACATGCACACATTGACATTGATCATTCTGTATTCCTAGCTACAGTTATATTGCCTTACAATATAAGCATCCAAAAATCAATACAAATAGGACAGAAACAGTTAAATAGGCTACCATGTCACATTAACAGAATGGCAGATAAAAACCATGTTAAAAATCACTTGACATAGTTGCAGACTATTTGATTACAGATCGAACATGACAACTGAAAGTGTTCACATGGCTTGCAAGCAAATTCTGACAATATAAGGACAAAGCTTTAACATTTTTTTTCAGACACTGTCAGATCTACGTTCATAGTAGTAGGTATGGAATAATGGCATAGAAATAATAAGAAAAACTTAAATGCTAAGTGTAATAATAGTATGTTAGAATAATGTTTGTAGTCAGGAAGGCTTAAATCTCTTCTCCCAAAAGTACTCTTTCTAGGTGTACAAGTATCTTGTGTTTTCCCTAAACATAGGCTGCTGTGTCATCTTATTTCTTCCCCTCAACCAAAAATAATGTGTTTGTGATGTTCCTGATCCTACATTGACACAAATTCCTCATCATACCGTAGCCTGACCTCTGTTTCGGGATATGTCATTTTTTTTTTGTGCCAGACACCAACCTGATGCCATTTGCCACACTCTGAGTAGCCATACTAAAAATGTTCTATGCCGTATTTAAGTCAGTTTAATGTCCTTTTAATAGTTGGGCTTTTACAATAAAAACTGTGACCTCACCAAGACAGTTCCAACACCCACACAAAGTGCAAAGTAAGAAAACTTGTAAGCACTTGCATGCAGTCAGGTCTGAGCCATGGTAGGCCGTTGCAGGACAGAGAACAATAAAGGCTAAACAACCAAGCTGGGGACCTCCATGTTGACTTTTATTTGTAAGTTATAGTTTGGAAGTCCCTTCAGATCTTTAGAAGGAGTCTGCGGTAATCCAAATAGGGAAAACAACAGGAGGTTGCAGTTTCATCTATATCTTGTGGAAAAAAAGAATGCATACAAGTTAGAATCAACTTTACATTTTCACAAATTCACAGATTTTTGGAATAAAATATACTAACCTCTTCCGCTCTTGGCACTTTGGCCTGTTTGCCACTGGACCTTCTGATTCGGGACCAGACTTTGTTCCAGACGGTGGTGGATTTTTGTTCCATCATGGTAACAGCCGCCATTTCAAATGGCTGTGCGTTGTCAGAGAGAAGTTCCTCTTTGACCAGAAGTATATCCTCAGGGACTGTCTGCGTGTCCTCCTCAGTGATGCTGAGCGTGGCACTGGATATGGAGCAAGTACTCCCCGACTTTAGGGGTGTTGTGCCCTCAGCAGGCAGGAAACATCCCTCCGCAACTCTGCACTCTGCAGCAGCACTCTGTGAATTCAGGTTTGACCATGAGTCGTTTAGTTCTGTCACTAAGGGCTCATTTCCACCAAACTCTGCGTATTCAGCGCGTGCCCGTTTTCTGTCCGTATTTGTTTAGAATGCACGTTAACAGATGAGACCATTTCCACCGCAGGCGTGATCTGAGCATATTCTGCCCCTATACAAACCTATTGTACACGGATACGCACTGTACACGCTCAAGCCGGTGGAAATGAGGCCTACGTCCTTGCTCTCAAAGCTCGACAACGAGCCATATAGATCTGCAGAAGGGTACTCTGCAAAGGGGAAGGGACAAGGAGCCACTTTCGGACACCTCACCTCTCATGGTCGGGGGTGGCAGTGTCGGACATGATTCCGTGGGTGGGTGACACCTTGCATGGTCACCCCATGCCAACTTTACCCTGTGCTGCTCCGACAGGGCTTTGACAACCTGGGGTGAAACACACGTCATCAACAGCATCGTCAACCAACAAGTCCACAAACTCCTCAATCTCGCTCTCCGGGGTAACTGTTGAACATCTGCTCTCCATGTTACTTTCTCTTGATGATAGGCGAACAATAGCAATTTTAAACATGTGCATATATACGCTCTGTCATCTGTTGTCTTGTGAAGTGTCAAAATATGTTTGATTCGACCAATTAAAGTGTTTATGTAATGACGTCACAACACACCTTGCCCCAGCACCTGCGTCAGGTCCATAACTCTGGTTAGCAGTTTCAGTTTCATAAACGATTATATTAAACGAATAATTTTATGATCATACACCTATCTCGAAATGTGTTCACCTGGGTCTTCATACACGCATGCTTGAACCATGACTTGAACCCATTTCTGAAAGAAAGTCAGGTCTGTGTGAATTAAACATGGACTTCCTGCTGAATTTGTGAATAGATGTGGCATCAAAACGTGAGGTTATCCAGGTGACCTACAAAAAGAAATACATTTAAATAAATACATAGAACAAGACGCATGAATCGTGTTAGTCAACTATGCATATGCCTATGAATCCGCCCACTCTAGCAAATAAAAATTATATACATCACAGAAAGCAACGAGAGTGAAAAACCACATTAAAAACTTACATGGAAACTCATTCTGGCAGCTCTTAGATGGCCTACAGCTAACGTCAACCTACGCAATCGATAAAAGGGGAAAATTGGCGTCATGAACTTTAATACATTAAGGGACATGGTTTTATTTGTGTGTAGGGGCTATAAAATTATTTAAAAAACATATTTCATCCCCGATGCTATCCTACAATTGACTTTTCGTCGGTAAAGGTATTGAACCTACTCAATAACGTAACGCGAGAGGTAGGCGATTTGCAAGTCTCCCCTCCCCAGCTATGCAGCTCGAGTTAGCTATCTGACTCACATTAGCCCAGCCTCTACTGATGCCCGTTCGTCAACAACCCTGTTTCAAGCAAAATGGCCGATAGTAAGAGGAGTAGAAGCAACCACATCGTAGTAAGGAACACAAGATATCTTCATTCCCAGGTCGAAGGAAAATAGGAGTCTTTTTCTCTAGTTGAGCCTTCAACTAGGTAATTATAAACAGCCACCCTGTCTGCACTGTGCTATTTTTTATAGCGAACAGGTTATCAACATTGGACCGTCTATATTAGTTAGCTAGCTAGCATTAGCTTGTTTATGCTGCCGACAGCGTTTAGCTAGTAGCTCGCCAGGGTTAGCTGGAAACGTAACTTAGAAGTCGAACTACGTAGCCTGTTTACCACCAGGCTGCATATTAGACTGGGCATAGCTTGTTAGTATCAATAATAGTTTCATTTTGTATGTAGATCAATTGCACGCATTTTCTTCATGAGCAAAGTTGAGTATGTAACATGAGCTACCACAGGGCTGTTCGAATGTTTCTCTAGCGACTAGCTAGCTATCGCTAAGGAGTGTAATACTTGGATTACCAGGAAAGCTATTGCAAGTTTTTTTTTCATGAAACATCGGCTAATTACATACGTGTCCAAGCATCTACCACGTCGGATGTCTTTCAGCTAGCTACATATCCAGTAATGGCTTTCTTATTGTTGTGATTCTCCCAATATCGGCTAACCAGCTAGCCAGGGAACTCAGCATACGTGAAGTTAGGTCCATTTCAAAACATTGTTGGATTGCCGTAGTGTATATGTTTGCGACTTGTATTGGTCGTACTTTGTCAAAGCTGTAGTCGGGTATGGCTGGGCAAAGCGTGTGTGCTTCATTTATCTCTAAGCTGAGCATGCACTAACTGGAAAAGAAGCACCGTTAGTGAAGTTACTTCGCAAACTTGGAGGCGTAACGTCAACATTCGCACGAGCACCTACCTAGCAGTAGATATCTCCCAATGTAGGCTGCTGTCGTATTTCACTGGTAGCCTACTGTGTTACCCGTGGTTTTCTCGGTGATGCGCCAGGGTTACTCAACTAATTTATTTTCTGTCGAAGTCTGTAGCAACTAATGTATTCCTCTGCGTTTTGAAGGTGTAAAGAAAGCAATTTTTGGTAGCATTTACCCTACAAATTAGCTATTTAGTTAGCCGTTAAGCAAATCCCATAGTCAGCTAGCCTTGCAAACCAGGTACATGGGTACGGTATTTCATAACGTTGCGTTCTAATTTTTCTAATTACAGCTACCAGCATTGCATATGTAAACAAAGCGATAAGATCAACACGATGAGCATGTAAGCATGCATGTGAGCGACGTGTATATGATTTACTCGTATCTTATTGCGCAAGCCTTGTGGTTTTACGATGATATGTCTTGACAGTTTGGATTAATTTAGCTCAGTAGCCATTCACCTTTGAGCGGCTTAACATTAGTGCTGTTCTTAGCCAGCAAGCAGTAGGCTCCTTCACGACGTACCGTTGGTGAACTTAACAGAATGTTCGTAAATTATCAGGATGATATTTAGCTGTATCGTGCATTGCAAACTGTCAACATTATGGGATATATATTAATTTATTTCTAAATGGCTTTTTTAATTAACCCTAAACTTAAATAAAATTTGAGCGTGCAGATCAGAAAGCAACCAATACAACTAAAACAAAACGTGGACATTTCCATTATTCAAACCAATAATGTGCTTAGTTAGCCAGTCACCTTATTAATTTATCCCCTGCAGTTTCAATGTTGGCATCTCTTGACGGATTTTGGATGTATTGAAAGCTATTTGCAGTTATCCAGCAGCAACTGTATTCTGTGTTTTTTGTATTTGCAGAGAGGATTACCACGGAAGGGAATAGTGGTTCATGGAAGACAATAATATCAAGACAGAGGAAAATAAGACATGGGAAGGTTCCCAGAAGGTAGCTTGTTTTGTTTACATTATCATAGATATACTACTTGGTTATGACATAATTTGTAGTTTTCCACAATGCGTTAAAGTTTATGGTCTTGGATTTGGGTCATGAAAGTATATTTTGTCTTTTCAGGGCACAGAGCAGAAAAGTAAAGGTGAGTGAAACTATAAAAACCTCCACAGTTGAACTGACAAGACTGACAAACCTTTCTGTCTGAATGAAAGGAAATAGAGGTTTTAGGATTTTGTGGTTGCAATGTATGCTGCAGTGTGTAAAAGTGCAGCTATGCAGTGATTAGCATTGAAAATTTAATTGAAGTCTATTAAATGAGCCTGTTGGTAGAAGGTAAATCTCAGAGGTGGGTGATTTGGTTTCAGAGAGCAACAAGCCACGCCACTTGTTTTTTCTTCCAACCATTGACTAAACCAGTGGATTCTATTTTGCACAACTCTTCAACCAGGTAGATGAGCGAAGTAGTAAAATTCACAGGGTTCTGTGCATAGGCACAGCCAATGCATGACAGGACTTTTACTGTAAAGCTGGGCGTATAATAAAATTTGCATCAGTTATGCCCATATATAGTACTTCAACTAAATCAAATAGACTTTAGAAAGCACATTAGAGAGAAAGTTAATGTGATTTGCAAACATTTCAAGTAAGGATTTCTTATTTAGATTGGCCAAATTCACACACAGGATTAAGATGGAAGTCTATTTAAAAAAAGCTAAGATTACTTACCTCTTGTTTTTATTTCATAATTATTGGTGGGATGAAAGGTGCCAGTAAATCTTATTCTCATCAGCGCAAAGGTGCTCACACTTTCATTAAACTCATTTGTCATGTCCTTATCATATATCCCTCTGACGCTTCTGCCATCAGATTCGAGCCAGCCCACATCCACAGACGCCGAGACAGCTAGCCTTGAGACTCACCCCAGTCCCCCCACATCTCCCGAGTGCCCCTGTCCTGCCCCCGGGGCTTCTGGTGGCCCCCCTCCGGGCGGGAACAATGCAAAGTGGGCAGCTGTGGCCAACGGACAGCCCCCCGCCACATCCAGTCCGCCACAGCGCTACATGCCCCGCGAAGTGCCCCCACGATTCCGTTGCCAGCAGGACCACAAAGTGCTACTGAAAAGGGGCCAGCCTCCACTTTCCTGCATGCTTCTCGGCGGAGGTAACAGCGGGGAAGGCACACCCCCTCTCTCTTATGGAGATGGCCCCGAATCAACCGCAGCTGGAGGCTCAGGTGAGCAACATGGATACACAAGGAATTTTTAGAGATGAAATAGGTGCTAGGGATTGCTTATCGTTTTTATTTGCATTGTCTTCGTGGTTTATGTGTTCATGGTGAACTGTAAATGTAAAAACTACTAGTGTTTTCTAATAACAAAAATGTTAAGCACAAATTATATATACTTTCTTGTACTTTGTTACAGATTCTGGCTTAGGCTCATCTCTCTCCCCCTCATCCACCTCAGCAGCTACTGCTTCTGAACCTTCCAGTTATGCAAATCCAAACTTGGGGGAGGGCTCTGGCAGCCAGCCCTTCTCTCTGGATGTGGACAAGGTGATCATGGATACCACCAAGCTGGAAGAATGGCCCAGTGTTCTGGAGGCTGGCCTGAGTGTGAGAGAGACAGAAAACCACCGAGCTCAGAGTGCCTCTTGGGGTGATGGGTACCTGCAGCAGCAGCAGCAGGAGGAACAGGAACGACTGCTGCAGATGGCATTAGGATCAGAGGCTGTTGAGCGTAAAAGCAGCGAGTCTGGCAGTCCCCCCTCTGCTTCATCATCACCCAGCGAATGTCCCCAGTCCGGTGGGATGTGGCTGTCCTCGTCTCAGGCCGAAATCGTGGAATCAGTTGAAGCTACAGCACAGTCTGCCACCGTGTCCAAAGGCTCACCCCCTCCCCCAGAAAATCAAGAAAGTTTACTTGGCATCAGTAGTAGTAGCAGCGAGGTGTCTGGTGCCAACTCCAATCCAAATTGCAATTCCTCAGCCTGGCCTGCCTTGGCGCTGGATGAGACGAGAGAGAGGGCCGATGCTGCTGCGGTCATGGAGACGAAAGCGCCCTTATCTCAAAGTCCAGTTTCCTCCATGTCAGACAATGCCCTCGTCGCTTCCCCTCCTGCTCAGCCTGCGGTTCTGGCCAGCCAAGAGCCCCAGGCGCCGCAGGAATTGCTCTCCGTGGGTGGCGAGCGCGTGCTCTGTCCGTGGGATAATCAGGGGTCAGAGGCTAAAACAGGACCAAAAACAGGAGGAGGAGGCAGCGGTAACAACGACGACGTGGACTCCAGGATTCCAGGGGGCGTGGAAAACCTCTACACCTCCTCATCATTCTCCGCCAGGTCGTCATCTTCCTCCTCGTCCTCTTGGAAAAGCCCACCTCTGCCCTCGTCCAACCCCAACACAGGTGCCTCCAGGGCTGACTCGTGGGACATGGGGATGGAGGGGGGAGGCCTGTGGGGCACCGGGGGTTCCACCAATGAAAAGGGAGGACGGGGACAGGCGAGCGACGGATGGGGCGCGCTGGGCGATGAGGGCAGCTGTATGACCCGTGGGGTCTCTCAGGGAGCGTGGGACGTGGAGGGGGGTGACGCCGACGCAGACTCGCTGGAAACCGCAGGGCGTCCCCCCAGCTCGGCCGCGGACGGCGTCGGAAGGGACGGGAGTGGGAGCGGCAGCGGCAGCAGCAGCAACATCAGCGGAGGCGGCGGCCTGTCACAGGACTCGCAGGGCTCATTGACCTTCGCTGCCACAGACAAAGCAGAGGATAATCAGAAAGGGGACGGGGACGGATCAGCAGGGGTGTTTACAGGTCAAGAGGAAAGTGGGGAGGACGGCTCCATGTCCGGCACTCAGCACCAAGACCACGACCAGGCCCAGGTCCCCTCTGGACCCCAGACCCCCGCTCCTGCCACGGCCTTGCAGACCATGCTCGGACGAGGCGACTTGGACCCCAGGGTTCTGTGCAACACGGGCTGGGGCCAGACCCAGATTAGGCAGAACGTCGCCTGGGACGTGGAACCAGAGGATGCGGGTGCCCGAGGGCGCTCGTCCTTTCGCGGTGCAGTGCCCGCTGCTGCATACCCTGGTGGCGGTGCCAGCACAGGCGATCCTGACCCAGTAACGGCTTCGCAGAGGTTTGGCCTGGCACATTCGAAAGAGGGCTGGCACGATGTTAACCCTTCACTGCCATCGCGAGGACCTCTGCCGCAGGACTCCTCCCCTTCCCAGAAAGCAGCAGCAGTGGAAGGTGCCCAGGGAAGACTGACAAGGGACTTCAGCAGGGGGGACGCCGGGGAGAGCCAGGGCAAAGGATGGGGAGGCAAGGAGGGGCCTGACTGGGGGGAGTCTAAAAGGGATGATCGAGAAAGTGGGGAGTGGGGAAACTTTGGAGAACAGGGTAGGTCGTGCAGCAGCGCCAAGGGCAGCGGCTGGGGAGACGTGCAGGAAGAGAAAGGGACCGGCGGGTGGAAGGAACTGTCCAAGGGCACCGGCGACTGGAGACAGAACCAGTCTGGAACCAGTGGCGGTGGCTCGTGGAAGGACAGCAAGGGAAGTGGCACAGATGAGGGATCGTGGTCCAACTGGGACGACGGAAGGCCAAAGAAGAGCTGGGGAGGAGGAGGAGGATCAGGGGGCGGCGATGTCGGCGTCAAGGCTTATCAAGGCTGGGGGGTGAAGCCGATGGCGACCAGCCAAGCGCCCGCACTCAAAGGCCCAAATCAGCAGCAACAATCACAGGCTCCTCAGCCCCAGCAGCTTCGCTCGGACACGAGGGCCCTGCAGGAGGGCAGGGGAAGACCCGGGGGGCCCCCTGCCGCCCCGCACCAGAACCAGAACCAAAGCTCCGGCTGGACGTCTGGGCCCATCCCCCAGGTGGCCACCTCCACAGAGCCCAGCGGCTGGGAGGAGCCCTCGCCACAGTCCATCAGTCGCAAGATGGAGATCGATGACGGCACGTCTGCCTGGGGCGACCCCAGCTGTTACAATAGCAAGAGCGTCAACCTGTGGGACAAGAACAGCGGCCAGGGCCAGGGCCAGGGCCAGGGCCAGGGCCAGGGCCAGGGCCAGGGCCAGGGCCAGGGCCAGGGCCAGCCCCCGCAGCAGAAGCCCATGCCACCTCCGCCACAGCCGACCCTAGGCCGACAGGCCGGACCCCCCATGAACCGGGACTCAAACCTGGGTAAAGGTGCGAACACAGATGTGCCGCTAATGTTGAACACACGCACACATATATTCGCCCAGATTGCCATGTTAAGTTTATGTACAAAGCACATTTTAAAATAAAACAGTAGTAGTTAGTAGTAGTGTTTTACAAGCAATATAAGATGTTAGTAAATGCACAGAAATTATGTAGTATGCACAGTAATAATGAAGTAATAAAACAAAATGTTATCAAACAGTATTTTTTTGTGATATGCTTTATATGTGAAGCTAATGGTCTGTCCCCCCTTTAGCACCCTCCATGTGGGGTGTGGGCAGGGGTCCCCCAGAGCACTCTGTGGACAACGGCACCGGAGGCTGGGGAAAGGGCTCCGAGACATCCAGCGGGTGGGGGGAACCAGACGACCCTGGGAAAGGCGGTGGCTGGGGAGGACGCTCCCCCAATCCAATAAAGTCTGGTGAGTTACTCTGCAGCTGTGTTTATCAAACTGAGGACCACTTTCCCCCATGTAACCCCCCGAGATCCAGTGCTGCAGTATTACAGCATTACATTTAAGTCTACAAAAATAAGCCTTCCTCTTTTTTGTCTTTTTAAAACCACCATTTATGTCACTAATAGGTCCTATTGTTCACTTCTGCAATGCTATTGGATGGTAGATTGTATAAATTGGCTCAGCTACCTGGCCACAAAGTCATACGACCTACATCACCTTGTTGCACCTGGTCCATTGGATTGCATTGGATTTGATGTGGATGGCATTTGAATTTTGCATGTCAAAAGTGAAAGTAAACACTGATTTCTGCTTCATATGCCTCCTTTAGCAACATCTAAAGGGTTAAAAAAACATTTTTGAAGTTTTCTTCTATATTTGGGTCTCTGGGGGTTAAAAGCCTCAAGGACCACCTCCCCAATGTGAGGCCAACAGGGCTGTGTTAAATGCATGAATTGGTGCAGCAGCACGGCCCTAACTAGGGAATGGCATGAAGATGATGTACATGTCGTTGAAACACATTCTGCATAGCATAGGTAGCTTACAAAGCATGAAAAAAATATTTTAACAGAACTGCTCGTGGACCACTTGGGATTTCTTGTGGACTGTGTTCCTTGTGGAATGTTCAGGCATTGCTTTTGTTTTTGCTGTTAAAAAGATAGTCTATAATAGGTGTTATATTACAAACATATGTATGCACACAGTTTTTTTTACTTAGAATTTTAGAGCTTCCTCGTCATCTTTGAAATTGTGTCAGGTCAGCTTTTACCAACGTTTTGTACTTAAAGGTGTACTTCCACGAGAAACCGTTTAGTACTTGCTCTTTTGAAATATGATAGGTCACCCCGAGTTGCATATGCATGCTGCATATCAAAATGTTTTTCTATCCCCGTTTTCTGTATCAGTCAAAAGAAGACAATAGGCGGAAAAACGACCCAATGCGAAAAGGGTCTTCGGCGTGACGTAGACGTGGAAATACATATAAGAGAAACTGACCGAATGGGCTTTAAATAATGTTAGCCTGTGACTGACTCGATTAGCAGAAGATTAGCAGGCTAGTTGAATGACTGAACTGCATTTAGCCGGGCACTTGCACTGTTTTGTCATGCAAATATTACCATTCTGAAACGTTCATTGACAAACGGTCAGGAAGCGACTGTGCTTGTGCCATCTCTCCTTACTCTTCGGATTCAGGATCAAGTACATAAGGCTGTATCTCCGTAGACATTCTGTGTGCAGTTTTAGCGCTGTCAAGTTGACTTTTCCCCTTTACCTTAGTCTGCTATCAAGTTGACTGTGGGGCAAAGGAAGCTGCAGGGAGCGTGCCTCTGGTGAAATCGTGTCGTTCTCCCGGCCCCACCCCCTCCACCAAACTAAAACAGCCTGAAACAGAAGCACTAGAACATTTTTTTTTTATTAAAACCAGCACACAGGGCAATTATTAATACTAGAAAACACCGCAAAATTAATGAAAACACGATGGAAGTACACCTTTAAACATACACACTAAACATACAAGACACTTCAGGCTTTGTAGCGCCTGGTGACCTCATTGACCATGTTGGCCATTTGTGTTTTCCAGGATCGAAGACTATGCAAGAGGGCTGGGGCGAGATGGAGAGCTCCATGGGCACATCTCGCCACTCCAGCTGGGAGGACGAGGACGAGGGCACCAACATGTGGAACAGCACAGGCCCCCAGGGAAACAGCTCCTCCTACAGCTCTGTAGGCTGGGGCCACGGCAGCAAGAGGGGTAACAACAAGGTAGGTGTGCACAGAACACAGCAAGGCTGGGCAAACTCCAGAACTGAACGAACTGCTCTTGCACGCAAGTTGTGTTTTGAAGGAGGTAGCAAACAGGATGCAGAATTTCAATATGAATGTAGCACAGTCCTGGCACGCATGCGTTGACACGTATGTATTTCGATAAAGTGTTTTACGTAAAAGCAATGAGATAAAATCAGTTTCTGCAAAACTTTACTCATTTAGATCTCTTTTTATTCTAGCATCTCAGAGTGTGTGAAAATAACAAAAAATGCACTGTTTCCCAGGGCGGCATGAAAGGTGGTGATTCATGGATGAATCCTGTGAATCGGCAGTTCTCAAATATGGGCATCTTGGTGAGAAAATTTTGCCTCATTAATTAAACAGACATTGGCCGGGTTTCCCAGATGCAGTTAAGAACTTCTTTAGACCCTTCTCAAGGCTCCCGTAAGAAACCACATTTCCCAAAATGCTTCTTAGCATTGATGAGTTCAGTCAGATGCCACATGTTATACCAGAACTTCAGGTGGGAGCATATTACCAAAGATTAGAAGGTTCATTAAGAAGGTTCTTAACTGGGAAACCCGGCCATTATCTTTAAAAAAAAAAAAATCACAGAGGACAGCATTTTATGTTATCTTTCATGGCATCGTTGACAGGACGATGATCAACTCCAGGACAAACGGATGGATGGAGACAAGAGGGGGATGAGCGACTACAACGGAGAGATGCGGAAAGGAAGAGGTGGCGGAGGAGGAGGAGGAGGCGGCGTTTTCCGAACCCCGGCCTCCAAGGAGGTCGGAGCTGGAGAGGCCGGGCCGTACTTTGACAAGGTGCCAAAACACACGAGGCAGCAGATTTTATGCAGGAAATGCAGGCAGTGAATGAATGCTGTGCTGCTGTGGGGTGGTCAGGTGGTAGAGCAAGGTCCTGACCGCAACTATCGCTCATTTACATCATGGGGTTTAACATCCAGGAAGTGCACATACAAAGACACATTTTGGCTTTTCTGTATTGGTTTTCTCTCTGGTTACTCTCTGTTTTTTCAAGTCTAGACATGAAATTGGCCACAGTGGGAATATGGATTTTAGAACTGACAGATAGCATTTCTTTACATTTTGATCAGCAACCAATGTTGTTGCCAAACAGGTGGGGTCGGGACAAAAGCCACAGTTAGTGGTTTCCCCTGACAAATGCAGTTTTTAGTTTGAAGTTTTTAGCAATCTATTTTTGTCTAGGCTAACTTCATTTTGTGTCTGACAGTTCTTAGTTTGGCACTCATCCAAGAAGAGCACAATTAGAGTCTTGGAATTTAGGCTTTAGGACAATTTTGGTCATTTTCATTATGCAGCTCTATTGCTCAAGCTACCCTGTACATGCCAGTACCGAAGGTGGGAGAAATTTTGGTCCAGCCCATACAGGTCTCCTTGAATGTAGAGTTTGCACTGACAGCTAGCCCGTGAGGGCAGAACTTAAAACTGTGTTTTAGCATCTCAATTAGCATCAAAAGTTCTCGTGTCGTCTTGTCCTTGAACATAAAAATGAATCAATATGTATGAATGATTTCAAAGGGACATTCAGTTTAAATGGTCACCCTAGTGCACCCTTAGTCGATTTGGTTCAAACGATCTGCTAAACAAATTACTAGATGTGACTAGACAACAAGATGTGTACAAAACGTGAATGTATTGACATGAATTCAAGTGAATGCACTTAATACGGGCATGTGTGTTTCAGATGGGAGGCCATGGTGTGTTTGGGGGCAGTGGGGGGATGGCTCAGCTCAGAGGGATGCACCCCATGAACCCCCCCCAGGGGATCCGTGCACAAGTGCCTCCGCAGTTCTTGTCCCCTCAGGTACTTTGCAGCAGTGTACTGTCAGCTTCTGTGTGTCCGAAATGTTCCACTTGTTTCCCTAACGGGGCACTGTGTAGTGTACGAGTCATATGGGCTGATCCACTGCACAGTGCACCATATGGAAAATGGCTTCAGTCTGTCCTTCTGCTTT
The DNA here is from genome assembly GCA_027475355.1 of Coilia nasus. NCBI lineage: Eukaryota > Metazoa > Chordata > Actinopteri > Clupeiformes > Engraulidae > Coilia > Coilia nasus. The sequence continues at coordinate 19,222,267 of CM050216.1, read as the reverse complement.
TCTGCAACACTGGCATTGCACATACTTTCATGCTAGCTCTTTGGTTACATATTCTCTTAGAAATACAGATGAACTGTCAGGTGAAAGGATCATACATGTGTGTGTGTTTGTGTGAGAGTGTGAATTTTAAATTTTTCCACCTTGCTAAGATTCGCACAATTCTTTAACGCTCCCTTCTCCTCCCTCAATCTGTCTGTGGCGGAGCAGGTTCCAGGCTCCATGCTGAAGCAGATGCCCCCGCCCACTGGTAACCTGGTGGGGGGCATTGGGGGCGTGCCAGGAGGAGTCTTTCCTCCTCAGCTCTCCCCGCAGCACCTGGCCATGCTGAGCGGCATCCACCCTCATATGCAGCAGATCCTGGTAAATATCGCCTGGCACATTGCATTGTCAACCTGCTGTCCTGCAAGACCAGTGACGTAGCTAAAAAACCTGTTACGTTTCATTGCTTAAATGTTTAAAATGAAATAGGGAGATGGGCAGATAAGAGCTTTTTTTTCCCGCCAGACCTTTGTCGTCCTCTAATAGGCGTGTCAGTTGATTAGAGGTTGCATGCTTATTAGGCAGTCTGGCAAGACAGGCAACAGTGGGATTTTTTTTTCTACCTCCTTGCTCCATGCTGTGTACATCAGCATGTAGGGGTGCCAGCTGATTAAATGTTGCATACTTATTCAGTAGTCAGGGAGGCTACAGTAGGGGGATTTTTCTGCCTCCTTAGGCTCGTCCATGTCGTGATTTGTGCTCATCGTCTTGTAGGCTTGCCAGCTGCTTCTGCAACAGCAGCAACAGCAGCAGCTTCTGCAGAACCAGAGGAAGTTCCCACAGCCGATGCGTCAGCAGCCAGACCCACAGCAGGTAGGCTCCACTACCCGGCAGAGCTGGCACTCAGCCACCATTACAGCGCCACCATACTGGGCGTTTCTGCTCTTGGGTTAACCCCGGGGGGGGGGGTCTGGCCAAAGTGGGCTGGAAGGAAGTTCTTCACAAACATTGGCCGCAGGGTGGTCCAGTTATGTTATTTTCCTCATAGATAGACAAACTGTTTGTAAAATAAACTGCCTGCTTATCTTCCTGTTTTGTTTGTGTGTGTGTCTTGTGTGTGCGTGTCTGTGTGTGTGTGGTTGCGGCTGTCTGTAGCTGGCCAGGATCATGGCTGTTCTCCAGCAGCAGAGACAACAGCAGCAACAGCAGCAGGGCGTTGGAGGAATCGGGACAGTGGGGTCCAAAATGTCCCCCTCCCACCTGGGAGGGGCCCCATCCAAGCACTCGATGCCCGAGCACCTCCAGCATCCAGGCTTGGGTGGCACCTTGGCTGAACTGCAAGCCAAAACGCAAGGGGGATACCCAGGTTAGTTCAGCATGGAAACTTCAGTTTGTGTGCCATGTCTTGTCTCTAAACGTTGCCTCAATTGTAGCCACCATGTTTAGGTCGTGCAGCAAGCTTGTATCACTAAAACCAAAACAAAAATCACTGTTTACATTATGCAAATGTGTACGTTCAAAGGGAAGAGGCTCCGCTACTGACCATCTTAAATTAAAAATTTTAAAGCCTGTGGATGGCATGTCTGAACAGCTGCATGCCCTGTGTGCTTTTGCCCCATCAGGATTTGGCTCTGCTGGGGGTAACCTGTCAGGGCTGGAGCTGGGGGCCATGGTGGGTGCTCCAGGCGCCGTGAAGGACCCCGTGGGGCCGCAGTCTCGCTTCAAGTGGATGATGGAGGGCCACTCCACCGCTCCCTCACCCCCAGACCCAGCTCTGCATAAGAACGGTACGTTAAGATGATGCACAAGGCTTTTCTCACCACAGTCACCTTTGTGGGTTGTTTTGGGAAGCTTAAGGTCTTTTGTATTGTGAGGTGCCTTGACACATTGCTTTAAGTGTACTCCCACCCCACTAAACATAATCACTGGCAAGTGTGTGTCTGTGTACTTAGCATTGTGGTCTAGTGCATTGCAAATAGAGCTTCCATAAAACTAATTGCCAATTTAAAACAAATTCTGCTTTTCTGGCTACATGACCATTCATTTACTTTCTTATAAAACAGAAACATACAACTGGCTTCATTACTTATACTACAAGATGGTATGTAAAGAAATTCTTTGTAGGCCTACTAGTCATAAAATATGTAAAAATCTGTTGGCAGAATCGTGGTTAGTAGGAAGTAGGCCACTAACACGGAGCTACATAGCAGAACCATATTCAAAATGTGGGATTTTCTGATGAGATAAACGCATAAAGAATACCTGTTCCTGGCTACATCACCAGTGGATCCAGTGCGTTGTTAAAATGTGTTATTTGCAATGTTTGTATGAAGTAGAAGAGAGAGAAATCACCATTGGAGTGATTTGTTTTCATCAGCTGTGCTTGCCTAGCATAAGACCACCTTAAAAACGTGAAGTTACATGGAGGCTTTTGCCATGATTAGCTCAAAATTAACTCGGATATGAGCAGAACCTTTTTATAAACCTTGCATTGCAAAGCACATTAAACAAAGTGGTGGCCTATTAATTCTTGTTTTTAACTTTGTTCATTTTCTGCCCGGTTTCAACTCTTCCCCAGGTCCCTTGACCGCCCCAGGCAAACCATTCAGCAGCACCCCTTACGCTCAGTACGACCTGCTGGGAGGGGACGGCTCTGGCATGGCCTCACAAGTTCTCTCTGACAACTGGCAAAGAAGCCCTGGCATTGGTCAGGGCACCATCATTGGCACATCCAGCTGGCCTCCTGGTAAAAAAAAAAAAAAAGCTTGCAGTGCATTTACATTGCCAAACAATTTTGCAAACATTGTTAGCTTTTACTCAGCTGTAAACATGCAAACTGTTTGAGGAGGTGGTTGTCCAGAAACTTAACACGTGACGTTAGACTAGGGGTTACTGGTTAATTCAGACCATTTGGAATGTTTGTGCAAACACATCCAGTTTTAGAGACTTCAAAGGAAATTCGCTGGTCTCTGTTTGCAGACTTTGAAAGCACCTCTTTTTTGACATTGTCTTCTACAGTCTAGTTGAATGGCTGTCATGGTAACGTGTTTTGTCCTGGTGACAGAGTTCCAGCCTGGAGTGCCCTGGAAGGGGATCCAGAGTGCTGACCCTGAGTCTGACCCCTACGTGACCCCAGGAAGTGTGCTCACCCCCCACGATCCGCCTAATCTCAGTGACACGGACCATCAGTTACTGCGAGATGATACAGGTATGTGTTATTGCATTACATCACACGGTGTAAGATAGAGGGTCCCTATTCTGTTAGGAGATAGTAACACTGATGCCAGACTAGTTTCTGACTAGTGTGATTTTCCATTTTAAAGGCTAGTAACATTGAAATTAGTAACATTGTTGTATGTATCCTGGCCAATCTGTGCTGCCTGCTAACATGCAAATGTATTGCTTATGGTTTTTGTTATTTTATTAATTGACTTAATAAACATTAACATTGATTTTCAGCACCTTCATGAAGCAGATCCCCATAGGACATAATTTAGCAAACAATACTCACTTCATGTGATGCGTTGCTCAAATATGTTGTCCATCAAAACATGTTTAAAACCGTAAACCCTAGAGATTGATTCGTTGTCTTGTGAAAGTGCCTTATGTAAATACACTGTGTTTGTTCTCTGTAGTGGTTGCTTTGTGATTGAGCGGTCTTATGAGATTGATGGTCTGTCTGCTTGCCTTATCTTCTAGGCTCCAACCCTGCCCTCAACACCTTGCTGCCTTCACATGGTGCCTGGCCCTACAGTGCCTCAGAAAGTCCCCTCACCAATGCACACAGCTCAGGTAAACCAGTCCTCTTACCAATGCACACAGCTCAGGTGAACCAGTCCTCTTACCAATGCACACAGCTCAGGTGAACCAGTCCTCTTACCAATGCACACAGCTCAGGTGAACCAGTCCTCTTACCAATGCACACAGCTCAGGTGAACCAGTCCTCTTACCAATGCACACAGCTCAGGTAAACCAGTACCCTCACCAGTGCACACAGCTCAGCTGCTGCCTCTGTGGCTGAAAGGACTATGACCCATTATAAGTCAGTGCAAAGACTGGTGATTTGTTTTATTCAATGTTGAGCAGTAGCTCTGTTAATCAAATAATGAGCAGAATGTTTACAAGAGAGAGGTTTGCATTAACAATACAGTGTGATGTTTTTTGTAACCTTTTGCAAAGACATGCATGGCGCTAATAGTCATTTGTCACTTACGTTTGTGCACCTGTTCATGTTGCGTTGCAGCTAAGTACTCGGAGTACAAATCTAGCTGGCCCCTTGAACCAATCGGACACAGTAAATCCTGGAAAACCAATCGGAACAGCTCTCAGCCTTCGCGCCCACCCCCTGGACTCACCAATCAGAAGCAGAGCCTGGCATCACCTTGGCCCCCCGGAGGACCGCGACTGGCCAGAGGCTGGGGAGGTGGCAGCCAAGAGACAAGATTTGAGTCGGGTAACGGTCTCCATTAACAAGTTTGTTGTTTGGAAATTTACAAAGCTATTATTTTATGTTTTTTTATTTTTTTATATTGGATGTGCAAAAATGGATTCATCCTTTTGTTTTTTGTAGCAAAAGGAATGTGACTCACTGTGGTTTGCAAATTACTGCTGTGGTTAGATCAAAGCACAGATGAAAATGTTTAACCTTTAAACAATGCCTTCTTTTGAGCAGCACAATTTTTGACTATGGTTCGGACTTTGGTTTTGAAAGCTCTTTAAATCCTTAGTAAGAGCAGCACAAATGAGTTTAGGGGTGTCGCAGCTTGGGGGTGTGTTTTGGTGTAGTCACGAACCCTTATATTGCTGTGCCCTACATTGCTGTCGCACCAAGCTGGTAGACAGTAGCTTGGTCTGGCAAACCTCCCATAGACGGACAGTTCGCAGAGGCGGAGTCAACGGTGTACTACTGGACAGGGCTACAACCAGTCAGACCATTGATTCTGATGACCTGCATAGCGTTTGTTTTTTGTTGGTTCTGGATTTTTCCGGAGCAGGAAGAACTGAGCATGGACAGGTTGGCCAGACTGACTTGAACGCGAAATTCAGTGTAGCGTCACAGGCAGTATGGGCAGGCCCAGGCTAGCCGTGCACAGACTGCAGCTCAAATTATTCATTGAGATCAAAAAAAATGAAGACCTTTTGTAGCCATCATGCAGCACAGCCATGAAGACAGGTAGTGCAAGCCTAGCCTTTAGGGCAGTAGATGACAAATCAGACACTTTCACCTGGTCAGCCCGACCAGAGGAAACTGAAATTCATTATTTAAAAGCTGAAGAACTATGAGAACTGTACATAACAGCGCAGACATCAGAAACGGCCTGATGCAGTCAATCAGGTTTTCTTTCAGGCCTGCTGTTCCAGTCAATTTTAGCCCGCAAATGTACGGGCTAACATCTTGAGTTGCGATCTGGCTTGCAAACATTTTAAAACCTCAGGCAACAATGGTCATGTAGTGAATAATTGATGGTATCGATAAACAGACATTCTGTTATGTGAACTTGCTGAATTGATGGCCATGTAAACAGTAAATAAAACAATTTATTAAAAAAATAAAACTATCATAGTGAAGAATGATTAGAGACCTACCTGCTATGCAACAACTACACACTGTGCAACAATGTGCACAGACTTTGGTGATTTATACGGCTGTTTTTTCTCTGTCTAGACTCTGCATGGAGTGATGGCACGGCCCCCAGAGGAAGCTGTTGGCTGCTGCTTAGCAACCTAACCCCCCAGGTGAGGCAGGGTGAATGGTGCAAATTTGACTTGTCTAGTGTTAAAAAAACACAGCATGAGTGAGGTGGGGATGTGACCTCAACAGTAAAAATGTGTAACTTCATGAATGCCTGTGCACCTCATGTTTTTTTTTTTCTGTTTACGGTGGCTGTAAAAGCCAATGACTCTTGAAGGTTGGCCACACAGATGCGCAGCTGTACGTGAAAGAGAACACGTCTGTCACCTCCATCTGTATTGGCTCTCCCTCTGTCCGTTTTAATGCCATTGAAATGTTATCACATGTGGCCTTGGTAGAGCTAAATTGTAATACTGGGTTATAGTAATTACAATTAGTAATTGTAATTATCGGGAGCACAAATGACAAACATGGCTGAGGTCTTGGTCGAAGTATGAATGTGTGTATGAAGTATGAATTCAGTTTTTGAATGAATATCATAATCTGTTCCTGACATACTGATTCTTTCCACTTTTTCCATGTAATTCAGACGCTATTTCAATTACTCTTACTGTTTTTCTCTTCCAAAATGTCTGATTGAATATCATGGTCTGTTCCTTTTCTACTGATTTCCATGCTTTCCAGTCATGTAAAAAAAACACTCTTGCATTGAATGGGACTCTTACCGTTGTTGTCTTCCAACCTGGTTCTGGTCTCTAGATCGACGGCTCCACTCTGCGGACGATCTGCATGCAGCATGGTCCTCTCCTGACCTTTCACCTGGGCCTGACTCAGGGCAGCGCTCTGATTCGCTACAGCACCCCGCAAGAGGCGGCCAAAGCTCAGAGCGCCCTACACATGTACGTCATACCACCTGTGCTCCCAATCCCACAGCCTCGTTTGCGGTGTTTATATGCATGCATTGTGCTGAAAGATTATTCTGTTTCAGATTCTGTAATGATCTTTAATAATATGCTATTTAATATATAATAAATGGTATGATACAATGTATTGATACATAGATTATTTAAATAGTGTTAGCACTCATAAAAATTGTGGTGTTTGTAAATATAAAATGGTGTATTTACGTGTTTTTTTTTTTTTTTTTTTTTTGTTTTTAAACAAAGAATATTACTCATTATTGCCTCTTGCCTTGCACAGGTGCGTTTTGGGTAACACCACCATACTGGCTGAGTTTGTAAGTGAAGAGGATGTGGCTCGATACTTCGCACATTCCCAGGCTGTGGCTGGTGCGGCCGGTGGTGGCAGCGGTGGCGTGACCATGGCGGGGGGCCTGGGGGTGGCCCCGGGCTCTGCAGCGCCAGGCACGGCAGGGGCCAGCAGCGGCGGCGGCGGCGGGGGGGGGCGGAGCAGGAGGCAGCAGCGGGGCCCGTAAGGCGGGCGAGCGAGAGCGGGGTCGGGGGTCGCTGCCGGGTGGCGGCAGCAGCAGCAACGGCGCGGAGGTGGGGGCCGTGGGCAGCAGCGCGGGGCCCTCCAGCAGCGCCTGGCAGAGCCTAGACGTCACCGGCTCCCCTCTGGACGTCTCCTCGGCGCAAGGGTCCGGGCTGGGGATATTTGCCCAGTGGAGCACCAACGGGGCTGGGGAAGGGGAGGGGGATGGAGTGGGGATAGGGGCAGGGACTGGGGTGGTGGTGGAGCCGGGGCGCGGTGGTCTCTGGGGGGGTCGTGACCCCTGGGTACCCCAGCAGTAGCAGCATAGGCAGTGGCCGAAGGGACAGACACCACATTAGCAGCCCTGGTGCCTGCTGCCAGGTGACCTGCTGGGCTGGGGTGATGATGCTATCTCACCACCGCGAGCCCATGAGAGGAGAGACATACACACAAACACACACACACACACACGGACGCACACACACACACAAGGACACAGCTGATACACTGGGTGAAGCACTCACTCACATGCACTTGCACAAACACACACCTCATACATACATACACACACACACACACACACACTGCACGTAGAAACACACATGAACACATTCACCATTAGGAATTTCAACGTACACTGGAAGAAATGCAAGTAGATGCGCATACACTAGGGATAGCCACAAACAAAATCACTGACACAAAAATGTACCTAACTCATCCAGTGGCAGAATTCTACAGAGAAAAAAAAAAGTTTGTACGCATTTTTCCTGTAATGTAACTGAATGCAGGGACTGTTGTAGAAAAAGTACAAGGCCTTCTTTCACAAATGAAGATTTCAAACTGCTTAGACTTGAACATTTGGAAAGTCCAAGTCCGTTAGCCTGAGGCACTTAATGGAACTTGATCCGTTCAGCTGGAGACTTATTTGAGTTACACATGCACATCCAAATCCAGAAAAGCCTTGAAAACAGATAGTCATTGTAACAGTGTTAAAGAGCATCATATGTGATGTAGGGCAACATGCAATTTAGTTTTTTTTTTTTTTTGTTTTTTTTTTTAAGTCCCTTCAGGACACTGAATCAAAACACATGCAAATACACTGCTCAGATCCATATTAGACAAACCATGTATTGTAATTGTTCCTTATTTCTTTGTTGTTGTTGGTGCTTCATTTTGAGCAGTGAACACCCAGTATTGTCATTGCTCTGGTCAAGTCCCAACTTCCTACTGTTTTTATTTCCTGTCTTTTTTTCAATCATCTTAGTTGTCATCGTTGGTCATCGTCACCATTAATATAGTTATTCTTTTTTGACTATTATTATTATTATACTGGTTGGCTGTTTGAGGCATTTTCTGTAGGTGGCCAGGTACTGTGTCGAGGACACTGCGTTGTGAATGTGTGTGTGTGTGTGTGTGAGTGGCTGAGACCAAATGCATAGACTGTGTCTGTGTATGCGTGCATGGGAGTGAGACTTTTTTTCTAATGTGTGTTTGCGCAAAAAAAAACATCACTTTCGTCTCCTTGAATGTTTGTTTGTGAAGCTGCTTTACAGAATGTCTGTACTGTTCAGTGTGCTCTGTACGCTATGTGCTGGTTGTGTGCTCATGAACATTGGCACTAATATTGTTGTTTTTCATTTTAAAGTGTTTTTTAGGGTACTCTGTGTAGTCTTTTTTATTGGCCGACCTGCAATAATGATTGAAAGAACCCTTTTTTTCAGATCCACCCGTCAGAAGGCATATGCATCTCGAAAGACCATGCCAAATCTTACTAGACTGAGCAGCGCAGCAAAGATATTTACAGATGCCTAAGAACTGTTGTAATATTTGTGTGTGTTATGTTGTTGTTTATCGTTTTAAGTTAAGAGACTTTTAACACTCCTTTCAGTGTTTTGATTTGAGATTTTACAAAGAGAAACTTTATTTAAGAAAAAAACAGATTTAAGAGGTATAATAAATATGAAAGTATTGGCTTTGGCGTGTTCTGTGGTCTTTTGCTTATTCCCACGTCTCACTGGAGAGGATTTGTGGGTGACTGTGGCAAGAGATCCAGGTGAGTCTCTCACAAATGCCTGTCCATATGGTCGCCATAACCCAGTAACCCAACTTACCAACTCTCTCACTCCTAAAGTCCCATTAAACAATTCAGAGACAACTAACAAGCTATTCCTCTCCATCTATCAACACAGGACTTCAGTATGAAGCACTCATTCTTATTATGAGACTTTTTTGCTGTTCTGCATGCATTGATACATTTGGGAAACAGAATCCACCATATGACACCCAAGCACACACTTAAGACTGACTAACTGGATTTGGTTTTAAATAGATAATAATTACTTATGCTGTCTCAAAGCCACTACGGTCAGTAGCAGATGTTTAGGGCTTACCTGGCTTCCATGCATGCAGGCAGACCTGAAGCTCAGAATTGGCTTCGCCTGCGTTTAGGGAATCTTTGTAAGCTAAGTGCATATTAGTCTTCCCTAATCCATGTTATGCCCCAGCTGCTGTCATTTTGAATCACCTTTTTCATGCCAAGAGTGTGAAGGTCTCATCATCTTTTTCATTACTGTGAGGTTATTATATTGAAAACAAGTGTCTTCTGCATTCAACAGGTAGTAAAAATAGCTTTTGTGTTTAAAATTATTTATACAACTAAAATATGACCAAATATAAACACTGTTTGAGGTCTTCAGCAAGTATGGTTGAAAGCATACTTTAGGGACACAAAACTGTATAGCAGAGCATATCAAAATATTTTGAACATATTTCCTCATAAACAATTTTGTTAATGGTGATTTCTGCTGTTGACCGTTCCTGGGAGTGTGACTTTAAGGCAATCCGGGTGCCTTAGGCATCCTGCGAATGACATCATCGGTGTTGTCAATGGTGCGTTGCAAGCAACGAGAGAGGGAGATAGACTGGGGCTGAGACGGGCATTCGCAGTGAAGCTTCTCAGGGACTATCAACAGGGCGTACTATAGAACGCAAGAGGAAAATTGGGGTATGAGATCCGTCAGAATCCGCTCCCATCCTTCGCTGCCCAAGGCTCAGTCTGACTGACAACCACTGGTTCAGCACCACCGCCGTCTAACCTCTCAGATAAGCCCAATATCGGGTAAGAATGATGCCAACAAACCGCCGAAACCAGGGGGGAAAGGTGTAGGAGCTTGTTTCGCCCAAACGGGAGTGTTGTATTCGGAGCATCGTAGAGGGGGAGGGGGCGCTTTCAGATGACTATCCTCACAAGCGTAGCCTGTAGTATGTCCCAGTGTTTGGGTGCGGCAAGAAAAAACAGAGTGTTTTTGTTAACAACATGGAGGCCAGAACGCTATAGTTCTAAATTCGCCGGCGACATTTTATTCAAAATGGTGTTCCTTGTGGTTTCTACTTAAACAAGCATCCTAAGCACAACATAACAGTGCTTCTTTCAGTGTTAGCAGGCTAACTGATACTACAAAATGAGCTCTCGTGAAATAGTGGAACACAGTGGTACACTGTCCAAACACCCTTGGCTTTTGTCTGAAATCCTTTTAAATGTTACATTTGTTTGAAATCCAGTGTCACAACTGGAGAATTCCAGCTAACGTTACATTGTAAGGCTACTTTCCACTATAGCTACATTAGACCAGTGATATCGACAACTAGTGTAGACTGTGTTGTAAAAGAATGACGTATTGTAGCCCTTGGTATTCCAGTGAAGCAAATGGAACATCATGTCAGTCACTCTTTTGTAAACTTGACGATAATTTAATATCGTAGTTCTGATAGTAACAAGGCAGTGGCGCATAAGGACACGAATCGGTGGACAGAGTACATATGAACGTATGCACGGAAAGAGCACCGATAGTTTATGAATGTTGCATTAGGTGGACAAACATGCTCGAACCCTTAAGTTCCATGTTCATGTATATGGTTGTATTTTTGCAGGGTGACATTACACTTTCCTCTTAGCTTGAATAATACCGTGCATGGATGCACGCTTAGGCGAACAAAGCTAGTCCCCTCCAGCGACCCTCGATGCAATTTCAGTCTTGCGAAATACGAATATACGAAACAGCCATAAAATAATTACATCAGAGCTGTGTACAAGTGGCGTTGAGAGTGTACGTTTTAAAATGTCAGTACAGTGACAGAGGTAAAGAAGCGATAGACGGGTTATGTTTGCATGAAGCGTGCTATTAAGTTCCAGCCCAGGGATTTGTTGTGCCTACACCACGAAACCCTGACCAGGTCACTGGAGAAGAAATTGTAGCCCAAAATATTTATGACAGGGCTGGTCATTGTGGCCTAAGCAAGGTCGGGTTAATTTTTCCCCTTGTAATGTAGACTGTAATCTGGCTGGCCATTTCAGCAGCAAAGAACAACTATTAAATCTAATCTGCGTTCAGAGGTTAGCTGGAAAAGTCCTTCTTTGAGGGTGTGCTTAGATGTCCCACCAGTGGATGCACATCCTCAAAGGGAGATGACCTCTCTTTACAGTTAGGAATTTGCTAAAATTATCATAGATGTTCTTGTGTCCGTTGCATTCGATGAATATGACTCTCATAGGCCAAGGTTCATTTGAAATTGGCGGTGACAAGCACATAGCCTGATCCTTGGCTTTGCAGTGGCTTGGCTTTTGGCGTGAGCTTTGTGGCGTGGTGTATGTAGTGATAAATAAATGATGACCCCTTCCCAGTATCACGTGCTAGTGAAGACCCACTTCCATCGGTCCCTTGATTTTATCAAGTGTCCTGATTCTGGAGAGCATCATCCACCTCCAGCTTTTAGTTAGATTAACTGTATAGGCTTACTGGCCATATCTGCAGATCAGGCCTACTGTCACCACTCAGATAGAAAACACTGTACATTTCTCTTAACTTTCAGTTGGAGCAGTAGGCCACAGTCACAGAGTTATAATGTGAGAAACATCTGATTGGAGAGGCAGTGTTTTAGTAATACATGACTAGAGGCCATGCTGATAAACTGATGTTGTGTCTGTGTGTGTCCTTTGTTGACTTTTTGTCTATGGTGGTGTATTGCTCTTCTAAACAATTTGGTCTTGATTCACTATCACTGCTTGACTGCTTAGGCTATAAACTGTTATTTAGCAATAATTACTTTCCAGTGGCTGTTGTCATTGTTATATTGTTTGCCTGCTTAGCAAACCAGCACAACCATGGAGCTGAGAGTGGGGAATAAATATCGGCTCGGCCGCAAGATTGGCAGTGGCTCTTTCGGTGACATATACCTGGGTGAGTCCAAGTCTTGCTTTCTTTCCCTGCTTTTGTTTTTTTGGGGATATCTCCAGTTTCTCTAATGCCTGTTTTACTTATGTGCTTGTTAAGGCTGATTAATGCCATATGTAGCAGTCTATACACATGAATTTCATACCTGGTAATTGATCTTGATAGTTGGTATGTGTCCTACGTCCTAGTAGTCACACTTATGCTCAGGTTCAGGCCTGTCCTGTAGCACATGACACATGACACAATGGAGGTACAGAAATGAATGTCAGTGGACTCTATACACATACTGATGAACATGCATATCCTCCCTATGCTGCTGTAGATGCTTTGGGTAACAGTGCCATAAACAATCAGATGAAAATAAATGTAAATGTGTGTGACCTGCCAGGTGCCAACATCGCCACGGGGGAAGAGGTGGCCATCAAGCTGGAGTGTGTGAAGACCAAGCACCCACAGCTGCACATAGAGAGCAAATTCTACAAGATGATGCAGGGAGGAGGTGGGTGCCATTTCTGACTGTGCAACTTATTTCAGTGGGATCGTGGTGTGGGTCCTGTTCACAGTAATTTGTCTGAAACACAGTCAAGTGCTGAGGATAATCAATTTGAGTTGGTTTGGCTATCTGAATATTGATGGTCAGAAATAAAAAATTCAGAGGCTTGATTCATTTTAGCGATTTGCTGCAATATTAAGGGTGACTTATAGCAGGACCAATTACTTTATCTTAAATTATAACAAGGTGTTTTTAAAAGCCCTTTGAATTGTACAGGATGGCAAAGGTTACACCTGAACTATAATGGCAATGACATGGCTGAATGACATTGCTGGGATCACTTTTACAGTGATTTGATAAAAACACTGACAGCCAAGCAGAATCCATTAGATTTCGCAAGCTGTCACATTATATTACTTGTTTACACTCACAGCGAGAATGTAAGCTTTAAAATAATGTTCTTCAGTGTTGACAGTCATGTCATCATAGTTATAGTTATCACTATAGATCTGGGTCTGAAAGGCCTTTATCCAGTTGGGATTAGGGTATGTTGCCACTCTGTAGTGGATCAGCTCATGCGATGTTCCATTTTTTTTCTCTTCCCCTTCCCCCCTCCCCAGTTGGCATTCCATCCATAAAGTGGTGCGGGGCGGAAGGTGACTACAATGTCATGGTGATGGAGCTTCTGGGCCCTAGCCTGGAGGACCTTTTCAACTTCTGCTCTCGAAAGTTCAGCCTGAAGACTGTGCTACTGCTCGCTGACCAAATGGTACAATAGACCTCTTAGTTCTGTGTTTTTTTTTTCCCTGCTCTCTCTCCAAATTTTCAGTGTTAGTTTATTCCTCTTTGTATTCAACAGTCTCTTGTCCTAGTGACACACACTTGACACTACAAGAGTTGGTTAAGTAACTCTCAGCACTGGCCGCATGGGTCATAGCGTGTAGATCAGTGTCTTGTGAGGCATAATGTTACACTCACAGTGTCACCAGCATCACTGCACTGCTGCCTCTAACCCTGTGACACTTTTGTTACACAGATCAGCCGCATTGAGTACATCCACTCCAAGAACTTCATCCACCGCGACGTCAAGCCCGACAACTTCCTGATGGGGCTGGGCAAGAAGGGCAACCTGGTCTACATCATCGACTTCGGCCTGGCCAAGAAGTACCGCGACGCCCGCACCCACCAGCACATTCCCTATCGGGAGAACAAGAACCTCACCGGCACCGCCCGCTACGCCTCCATCAACACCCACCTGGGCATCGGTAAGCACATCTGACGACTACATTGTCATGGATATGAGCACTTGGGGTCCACATAAGGTGCCTTGGTCTACCTTGCCCTTGAGCAAGACACTGGACATCAAATTGCTTCTTATGACTGAAGACGGCTATTCCTGTCATGCTTTACAAATTCATGATTTTAAAGTTAAACGATGTCTGTTTTCTGACTATTACTGACATATGCCAGTTACTGTATGTTTATAAGTAATATTGGTATTTTTTGGTAAAGTGAGCCTGGTACAGCCTTGCATGGCAGCTTTGAGGCATCAGTGTGAGAGTGAGGTGGATTGGCAGTGTGAGGCATTACTGTAAGGTGCTTTTGAAAAAAGTCCTATATAAATACCTTGTAAATTGCAGCATACAAGGTATGCTGCAATTTGCACACAGCATACCTTGTCTAACCTCTATGCTGCATTTCAATTGAACTATATGGTTTTCCACTACTCGTCAGAAATGTCAGGAGAGTAGCAGTTTGGAGGGCCCATTGTTATTTTTTAACCTTCATGAGGTCATTGACTAATGCTGCTTTATGGTACAGCTGTGGCCTAGTGGTTACAGGGTTAGTCTTGGGATTGGAGGGTTGCAGGTTCGAATCCCATTGCAGTAGGAAGAATGGAGGTGGGGGAGTAAAACAGCCAGAGCTCTACTGCAACCTCAGCCATGGCTGAAATGCCCTTGAGCAAGGCATCTAAGCCCGCATTGAATCAGGGACTGTAACTGAAACCCTGTTCCTAAATGACTGTAAGTCGCTCTGGATAAAAGCGTTAGCTAAATGTAATGTAATGTTTTTTTCTTGCCATTATCTATTTTAGAGCAGTCAAGGCGTGACGACCTGGAGTCCCTGGGCTACGTGCTCATGTACTTCAACCTGGGCTCTCTGCCCTGGCAGGGCCTGAAGGCTGCCACCAAGAGGCAGAAGTACGAGCGCATCAGCGAGAAAAAAATGTCCACCCCCATCGAGGTGTTGTGCAAGGGCTATCCATGTAAGTTCCCATGTGTTCCCACGTATTCATGCATGGGTGGGCCTGTGTGTTGGTGTCTGAGTTTGCAATTTGTATGTTTTACATGTTTGTGTGATGTAATGTGCCTTTGGAGGGGTATCAGTATTACTGTTTGGTCTATGTGACTGGCATGTGGAATGCAATACAGACTGTTAAGCAATTTGTCACCTGAACTCTTAGGATACCCAGATACACTACGCCTTTAGCAACCACTTTCAAGCATGTTTTCAAACACGCCATCTACGGATACCAGAAACATGCATAAAATGTCTTACATTTGTACAGGAAACGTACACCATGGTTTTTGCATGTGCCAGGAATTGGGCTACTTGGTACACTTCTGTTCATCATGCATGTTTTTCTGTGTGTACCTGGCTACGTGTTGTGTGATACAAAAGGCTGAGGTATTAGGTCTCATGACTTGTGGTGTGTTCCAAATATCGATATGGCAATACATCGTTGCGGGCCTCTTCATGATACACGTATCGTTACGGAGGGGTCAGTATTTCACATTTATTCATCATTCATTCATCATTCAGCATTCATATTTATTTATTGTCACTCCTTTTTACATTTCTTTGTCCTACATTTACATTTACAGCTGAGAGAAGTGTTTTAAAACCAGATCATGTAGATCAACTGTTGTTCCTAAACAATAACCTACTAATGGTTCCATAAGAAACAGGTTACAATTTTACTGTTCATTGTCATTTGGTTTTGTAAAAGGCAGCTTTATTTTTTTGTGCCAGGTTAAAAGGCAGCTATTTTTGCACTACAGGCTTGTGAAGAAGCCCATGTTTAAGTTATTTAGTTCTATATTACTGTGTTTTTTATATTTGAGTTTTTATATTTAAGTTATTAAGTTTTATCATATTTATTTTTTAATATTTTTCTTATATTTTACCTGTATAATTTTCTTACTACTGGCAAGTTCAGTGTGGTGGTGGTAAGTTCAGAAGTAATTGCACTACAGGCTGATAGGCCTGCTTAAGGCCATGCTTAAGTCTTGTATGTATTTTTAAATGCCACTGTTTATGAGTTCAAAGGCAACATTACATTGTAACTGCACTGCAGTTTGGCATTTTTGCTATCCAGCATAATAAAAATATAATTTGGGTATAGATATGACTGGATTCTTACAAAATGTATGTAAAGTAATGTAAAATATTGGGATATGTATTGCCTTGAAGGTCATGTATTAGAATACACATGTATCGTATCGTGACCCCGCAATACGTATCGTATCGTGACCCCTGTATCGTGATACGTATTGTATCGTGAGGTTGTTGGCAATACCCAGCCCTACTCATGACTGAAACAAAACACTCCTAATACCAATAACAATATGCCAGGATTGATTGCATGCAAATGGTGCTTAGGTAGAAAATGACCAGTTGGTCAATGGGAGTTTTTTTTTTTTTTTTTCTCAGTCAAGTTGTAAAGCGTGTTGAAGTGCAAGCTTGAAATCATAAATTAGAGATTATGCTCTCATCTTCAAAATTTGGTAGGTGGATAGTCAGATAACGGAGGTGTAGATAATGGCTTCGGGGTTTTCAGGGATGGGTCACATGCCCTTTGGGTGGGTAGCTCGCAAGCTTTACACCAAAACTCTCTGCTCTTAAACTCCTTAAGTCATGGCCTTGTTGTGACATGTCACAGCCATGTTCCCTGGTGTGTTTTAGCATCGTGATAGTACTGATGTACAGTGGGGTTGCGTTTTTAAAACTCTTGGGTTAGTTGTGAGTTTAGTGTTGAGCAGTCTATGCTTTGCACTCAGAACACTATCACTAGAACACTATTACTAGTTATCCTGATTAATAGAGACACACTTTAGTATCAAGGGCAGCGACTTGTTTAATCTGCTTATGTATCGTTGAAGTATTGTGAAACCTGGTGCGACCAGTCTAATTCCAACTGAGTATTTGCCTTGACCATCTCAGGTCATTTTGGGTTTTCAAAGGGGCATTGCCAGTAGGCAGTAGGGATAGTGTTGCCCCTGCTGTACAGCTTCAGACAAGATTTTTTTTATTTATTTTTTATAGTTGTTTAAGAATAACACAATAGCCTTATCAGCAGCACTCGCCTTCTTGTTTGTCTAGAAGTGCCTTAACAACACTCCCATAGGAAGTTATCATGTCATCATGCACACCCTGTCTCATATCAGATCTGAAACGTTCATTGACAAATGGTCAGGAAGCGACTGTGCTTGTGCCATCTCTCCTTCCTCTTCAGATTCAGGATCAAACACATAAGGCTGTATCTCCGTAGACATTCTGTGTGCAGTTTTAGCGCTGTCAAGTTGACTTTTCCCCTTTACCTTATTCTGCTATCAAGTTGACTGTGGGGCAAAGGAAGCTGCAGGGAGCGTGCCTCTGGTGAAATCGTGTTGTTCTCCCGGCCCCACCCCCTCTACCAAACTAAAACAGCCTGAAACAGAAGCACTAGAACATTTTTTTTCATTAAAACCAGCGCACATGACAATTATTAATACTAGAGAACACCGCAAAATTAATGAAAACACGATGGAAGTACACCTTTAAGGAAACACATTTCAAGTTCAAGTTCTTGAACTAGTAAGAATGTAGCCTGTGTGCGGGTTTAAAAAGACAAATTCATGCCTTTAGCACTATAAATGTGAGCAACATTGTGGAAACATAGCTGAACTTTGACTTAATAATCCTTAAACTGTTGTTCTGTTTGTTTGTTTTTTTTTCAGCTGAGTTTTCCACCTACCTGAATTTTTGTCGCTCTTTGCGCTTCGATGACAAACCAGACTACTCGTACCTTCGTCAGCTCTTCAGAAATCTGTTCCACAGACAGGGCTTCTCTTACGACTATGTTTTTGACTGGAACATGCTTAAGTTTGTGAGTATCATTGTTACCGTCAAACTACTTCTTATGACTGAAGACGGTTATTCCTGTCATGCTTTACAAATTCATGATTTGAAAGTTAAATGTCTGTTTTCTGACTATTACTGACATATGCCAGTTACTGTATGTTTATAAGTAATATTGGTATATATTTTTTGGTATATTTTAAGATTTAGCTAGATTTTTGTTGATATGGTGTTTTTAGTATAGCACATGGTTTTGGGGGAAAAAAGTGATATATGTAAACATAAATTGACATTACATTGCACACTGACAGGTGTTGGTGGGAAGTCTGCTGTGCTTTTGTTAAATACATTTAACATGTGTATGTGTCAAAGTGCTATCTGTGACCTCTTCTCGACTTCATCTTTGACCTGCAGGGTGCCAGCAGAACAGCAGAAGAGGGAGATCGGGAGAGGAGGGGCGGCGAGGAGCGCGATGAGCGAGTGGGTGGGGGGCCGCGAGGGTCGGCTGCACGGGGTCACCCGCCCGGCCCAAACCCCTCGGCCCCCAACCGGGTCAGAAACGGACCCGAACAGGCCATTTCCAACCCCGCCTCACGAGTCCAGCAGTCTGGTAAGAGTGCCATGATGTGTGTAGTTACAAACAAAAAAAAAATCTTTGTGCACATTCCAGGTCTGTCTAGAGAGGACAAAAACGGCCAAGTACATTCTAAAAAAGATGGGTCCACACTCTTAAAATCCTTTTTGTTCTTCCATTTTTTGGCACAGAAGGAAAATCAGCAATGGTAGAAACCTTATTCTGTTAATAGATCCTATTAATAGAGCAAAAAAGATTTCAAGTGTGCGTACCCATGGAATTTAGTTGTCTCATGATGTGCACCTTATGTCTGGCCCACTGATCATGCCTATTAAATGCAATTTTGAGAAGAAATGCATCCCATCAGTGGTGTCTGTCTCTGGCATCTACTTTGCAGGGAACACATCGCCTCGCGCTATCTCGCGTGCGGAGCGGGAAAGGAAAGTCAGTATGCGTCTCCACCGAGGAGCACCTGCCAACGTGTCTTCGTCTGACCTCACTGCCCGTCACGACCAGTCTCGCATTTCCACGTCACAGGCGAGTGCCTTCATTAGGCCGCTTTGATCTGTTGGCCAGATGGCTGACTGTCTTGGGTTTCAAATATGGATGGTCATTGTACTGTCCTCACTATGTTGTAGGAACTAGCTAGACAGCAAGTTAAACTTTTCTTCTTTGTGATCATTATTGCTTGACGTGTAGACTCCAACATCACAACTTCAGAAGAATAAAATAGTGAAACTAAAAATGAAACAATTAGGAGAATAATTAAGTCTGTCACATTTCTATACAGGCTAGCAGTTAAACACAAACTAGAGAAGGTAACTAATGATCTTGGCATTCACTACAGTGGCTAAGCTATAGCTAACATTTAGCTACCATTTGCACATGTTTTTCCTACATTTACTTTTAACAGTTTCTAAGCACAAAAGTTCGACATAAACCATGAAATTATCTACCATAACAAATACTAACAACATAAAGAATGAATACATACAAGGGGTGCCTCTGCTGGGGCTATGAGTGGCAATTTTTCTAGGAACTCCTTCCTCTGCATGGCAACATGATTTTGCCCTTGGTTCAACTGTCCTTTTACTTCCTACTTCCTGTTTGTAGCATTGTGACCTCACAAGTCAAATTAAAAGTCCTTCTTCCTAATGTATGAACCTACCATGAATAAAAGTCTCAAATTCTGCCAGAAGGCAGCACACTCCCCGTCTGACCTTAAAGGTCACTACCTACCGATAAATGTCTCTGGCCTAAGGTTTCAGTCCTTTGGCAGCAGAAGAATTACTTCTGACACCGGCCTCTGGAACAGCTTGGATTCCTTGCCTGCTGTCTTCAGCTCGACCTTCCTTACTCTGCCGTCCCTGCCAGGGACGACCGCTGTAATCCTTGCCTTGTCCTTCAGGAGCACAATTTCTCCTTCCTTCACATCCCGCCTTGCCTCCTTCCACTTCCGCCGGGGTTGCAAAGTGGGAAGGTACTCCTGTCGCCAGCGACGCCAGAAACAGTCTGCAAGGGCTTGCACCTGTCTCCACTGTCTACTGAGAAAATCCCTTCCCATGAATTCCCCTCCCACGAATTCCCCATGTGGTGGAGGAACTCCCACCTTCTGGGTGAGAATCATTGCAGGGGAGAGCACGAAAGGTGACTCTGGGTCAGTGGAGACCGGAACAAGGGGTCTGGCATTGAGTATTGCAACTACCTCAGCCATGAGAGTGTTCAAGACGTCATGGGTTAGCTGGACATTCTCCTGCAGCAGGATGGCATCCAGGATCCTTCTTGAGAGGCCTATTAAACGCTCCCATGACCCTCCCATGTGTGACGAGTGAGGTGGGTTGAACACCCAAGAACACCCTTGCTGGCTCAAGAACTGCTGGACTGAAGTGTCCCAATTCCTTTGCAGCGGCAACAAAGTTTGTTCCGCAGTCTGATCTTATTTGCTTAGCAGGTCCCCTTATCGCGAAGAATCTCCTTAGTGCATTGACACAACTGGCAGTGTCCAAGGAGTCGATGAGCTCAATGTGCACGGCTCGGGAGCTCATGCAACAGAAGAGCATCGCCCATCTCTTGCTTTGGGCCTGTCCACCTCGGGTGCGCCTTGAGATGACTGGCCAAGGTCCGAACACATCCACTGCCTGCAGCTCTCAGGGCCCCTTCTGTAAAGTGTCATCCTTGATGCTTGACATCTTCATGACACTGGCGCACTAGCAGCAGGGAAACATGACTGTTCTTGGGCAAGATGATGGGATTCTTTTCCTCACTGCTCAAGTCAGCATGTTTTAGTCTGCCGCCAACGCAAATTAGATCTTCTTCAAGAACAGGTCTGAGTTTCTGAAGAGAACTGTCCTTGGCTACAGCTTTTCCATTCTCAAGTGCTGTTAATTCCTTAGAGTAGGCATCTTCCTGCGCTGCTCTGATGATGTGTCTAGCTTGAGACAACTCATCTGGAGTACGCGGGAGGTTGCAGTAGTGCCATCCTTTGCACTGACTGGACTTTTGCTTGTAAGATCTAGCACTGTGGATGAGTACAGCAATCGCCCTAGTGAACTTCTGGAAACGTGCTGCATTGAGGCCTCTGTTTAGACTGCGAGTCAAGAGGCTGCTCACTTCGGGGCGTATCTCTCCATCCGATTCTGAGTTGAGAAGTTCAAAGACTTCCTTTGAGTCTTCATCAGGTGGACTTAGTTTGTACAGAAAGTCTGGTCCTGTGAACCATGTGGTCTGTGCCAGATGTGATGCCGCAACTGCCCGTGAAGCGTGGTCTGCGGGGTTGTCTTCTGTACTGACATAGTGCCACTGGTCAGGTGTTGAGAACTGACGTATTCTGCGAACTCGGTTGTGAACGTATACATAGAAGCGTTTCGTCTGATTGTGAATATATCCAAGAACTACCTTGCTGTCACAGTAGAACTTGACCGCGTCAGGCTTCATGTTCAACTCGTCTTGTATGAGCTCAGCAACATCTACGGCTAACACTGTGCCACTGTGCCACATAGTGCCACTGGTCAGGTGTTGAGAACTGACGTATTCTGCGAACTCGGTTGTGAACGTATACATAGAAGCATTTCGTCTGATTGTGAATATATCCAAAAACTACCTTGCTGTCACAGTAGAACTTGACCGTGTCAGGCTTCATGTTCAACTCGTCTTGTATGAGCTCAGCAACATCTACAGCTAACACTGCGGCACACAGCTCTAGCCGAGGGATTGTTGGTTCTGACTGTGGAGCCAGTTTAGCTTTCCCTAAGATGAATCCTACTTGGATTTCTCCATCAGTTTGTGTGGTTCTCAGATACGCCACCACTCCAATGGCCTTGGTACTTGCGTCGGAGAACACACACAGCTCTGTGTGCTCACCCTTGGAGAGTGATGTCGCAGTGTATGCGCATGGAATGCGTAGCTTGCTTAAATCATGCAATGACGTTCGCCATGATTCCCATTGTTTCAGCTTTTGTTCTGGGAGCGGTGCATCCCAGTCACACATGTCAACACTGAGTTCTCTCAGCAGACCTTTGCCTTCAATGGTCACTGGTGCGACCATGCCTAGTGGATCAAAGATGCTGTTCACCGTAGACAACACTCCTCTGCGAGTGAAGGGCTTCTTCTCTTGTGAGACAGCGAATGTGAACGTGTCTGTTGTGGTCTCCCACAATAATCCCAAGCTTCGTTGCACAGGTGTAGCTTCGCCACTGAAGTCAAGGCTCTTCAGGACTGCCCTGTCTTCTGGTGCAAAAGCTTGCAGGACGACGTTGCTATTTGAAGCGAACTTGTGGAGTCTCAGGTTTGATTCGCTGAGTGAGGCCTGCGTTCTACGCAAGAGGCTGATGGCGTCAGCGTCGGTGGGTAAGCTGATGAGTCCGTCATCGACGTAAAAATGACGTTCCACAAACTGGACAGTGTCCGCTCCATGTTTGTCCGCACCTTCTTGGATGGCCCTCCTCAGACCGTAGATGGCCACAGATGGTGAGGGACTGTTGCCAAAAACATGGACTCTCATCCTATAGTCGATTACGTCCTTGGACATATCATTGTCCCTGTACCATAAGAAACGCAGATAGTTCCTATGGTCAATGCGAACAAGGAAGCAGTGGAACATCTGCTGTATGTCGGCGATCACTGCAACGTGTTCCTTCCGAAAGCGGATCAGAACCCCAATTAGTGAGTTATTGAGGTCCTGTGAGAAGAACGTCGTTCAGAGATGTTCCTGAATACTTCGCACTAGAGTCGAATACCACACGAATGTTCCCAGGCTTTTGTGGTAGACTCCGAAGGTTGGGAGGTACCAACACTCTTCATTTTCTGTCAGTGGCGGAGCCACTTCTGCATGTTTTTTCTCCAACATTTTCTCCATGAATTCCAGGAACTGTTGTTTCATCTCCGGTTTCCTTCGTAGCGTCTTCTCCAGAGCGGCGAATCGAGTGAATACTTGTTCGCGGTTGTTGGATAAACGCTGCCGAGGGGCCCTAAAGGGTAGCGGAGCGACCCAGTTGTTTGACTCATCTCTGTAAACTTCTCGGTCCATAATCTCCAGGAAGATAGTGTCCTCAATGGACGGGGCAGGTCTGTTATCATACTCTGTCTCTTTGAACACTTTCCTTCCAAGGGTATCCAGTGATGGGTTTGTGGACTTACTCCTCTGCTCTCTGCCATAAGACACAGTCTGAGTCAGTTTTATGGCGCCTTTGCAGGGTGTGAGGATAGAAGGACGGCCATTCTCCAGCACACTGGTCTTGAATGTCCCCACGACTGGTCTATGTGCAACCCCCAAACACACATCCCCGACAAGCACCCAGCCTAGCTCCATTTTTTGTGCAAAATGAGCGTCTGGGGGTCCGCTTACTTGCTGCCAGACTTTATGCACTCTGATGAGATCTCTGCCAAGCAGGATAAGTATCTCCGCATTGTGGTCAAGCTCAGGTATGTATGGTGCTACACTTCTGAGGTGTGGATGGTGGTGGGCCGCGTCAGGTGTTGGTATTTCAGTGCGATCATTGAGTATTTCATTGCACTCAATTAGAGGCGGAAGTGGTAGGCTGGTTTGCCCATCCAGAGATTCAACCTGGAACCCTTCAGCCTTCCGGCCTGACGTCTCCACCAGCCCCGCGCAGGTCTTCAGTGAGTAAGGGAAAGACTGGCCTTTGATGTTAAAAAGCTCAAAGAAGTCAGACCTGACCAAAGAACGATTACTTTGGTCATCCAGGATTACATACATGTTAGTTGCCCTTTCACGTTGACCTTGGAGATATACTCGAACCAGACAGATCTTTGAGCAGGATCTTGCTGTTCGGCCTGGACCACAAACTTGTGTGCAGCTAGAATTGATGACTGTGCTGTCACCAGCTGGCACATCTTCCTCCCCGCCATTGTCTGATGGTGGTGGAGGCCCTTTCGCAGCTTGAGGTGGAGGACCTGGGTGCATGGCAGCATGGTGACGGTCACTAGCACACTCTGTGCACTTCACAGTTGCCTGACAGTCTTTAGCGAGATGACTTGCGGACATGCAGCATTTGAAACACATCCCGTTGTCTTTGAGAATGCTCTTCCTTTCCTCAAGCATCTTTCCTCTGAATGCTCTGCATTTCCTGAGAGGGTGCCAGTCCTGTGAGGTAACCTTCTCCTCTAGCACCCTGCAGCTCCATGAGGAGGTCGCCTAAGTCCCTCAGTTTCGAGTATTCTTTTGAATTTTTTTGGGAATTCATCCAGTCGTTTAAACAGAGACTTCTCCATGACTTCAGGTGCAGCATAACATTGCTGGAGGCGCTCCCAGGCCTTCCGTAGTGCTACATCTGGGCGTCCTACATGCACAGATCGAATGCGTTTTATGTGCTTCACTGACTCTGGCCCGAGCCACTTAATGAGCAGATCCAGCATTTCAGTGCCTGTTAGTCCCAGGCCAGCAGTGGCATTGTCGAATGATGACTGCCATGCCATGTAATTTTCAGGTTTGTCATCGAATTGGTAGAGGCTGGTACTCACTAGATCGCGGCGAGCCAGGTATCGCGCCAAGTGTTCTGTTTCAGGTGCCACGCTTGGGGTTGTTGGGACATTGCGAGGAAAGTATGAATGTGCCATTGGGCTCAGTGCTGGTTTCTGAGGGGAATGTGCCTTCCTTGGCACTTCGTGATGTCCACTATCTCGATTCGGAATTGTTTGGTTCCTAGTATGAGGTGCGCTCTGATTCATTGGCATGTTGAGGAGGGGTGGCCTTTGGGGGGCTTCGCCCTGTTGGTGTACATCATCCTCATTTGGGCCTATAGCTGACAAAGGATGCCATGTAATGTAACTTTCTTCGGACGCTGCTGCATCGCGTGCTGGACCAGGGGGAGACACTGGAATGCTTGTTCGGCGCAGTTCAGTTTGTGCTGCAACGTACTCTTTAGTGCGTGTTGCGATTTCCTCTTGGAGGACCTCATGTGAAGATGAACCAGACTTAACTGAATTCTCTTGATGTTCAGCTGCCTCTAATGCTTCAGCTTGTGCTTCAGCTGCTGCTGCCTCTTTTTGTTGTTCTAGTGCGCATAATTCAGCTTCCAGCTTTGCTTTTCCCAACTCTAGATCTGCTCTAACTCTTCCCAGCTCTGCCTCTGTAGTAGCTTTCTCGACTTTTAGCCTTGCTTCTTTTTCTGCATACGCAGCTCGTACCTTTGCAGCCTCTGCTGCTGCCCGCGCCTTGACTGCGGCGCTAGATGCAGATGAGCGAGAGCTCCTTGACTTATGTGTGTGTACTGATGTATTCTCAGACTTCTCACTCTTTCTTTCTTCCATCTTTCTTGTTAGGTTTTCGTTCTTTCTACTGTAGTTGTTGCGCTCCAGCTGAATCCCCCTTTTTCACTGTACTGT
This sequence comes from Coilia nasus, assembly GCA_027475355.1. Classification (NCBI taxonomy): domain Eukaryota; kingdom Metazoa; phylum Chordata; class Actinopteri; order Clupeiformes; family Engraulidae; genus Coilia; species Coilia nasus. Next base: position 19,196,963 of record CM050216.1, on the reverse strand, counting down.
CCTCACTATGTTGTAGGAACTTGCTAGACAGCAAGTTAAACTTTTCTTCTTTGTGATCTTTATTGCTTGACGTGTAGACTCCAACATCACAACTTCAGAAGAATAAAATAGTGAAACTAAAAATGAAACAATTAGGAGAATAATTAAGTCTGTCACATTTCTATACAGGCTAGCAGTTAAACACAAACTAGAGAAGGTAACTAATGATCTTGGCATTCACTACAGTGGGTAAGCTATAGCTAACATTTAGCTACCATTTGCACATGTTCAAAAAATCGTTTTTCCTACATTTACTTTTAACAGTTTCTAAGCACAAAAGTTCGACATAAACCATGAAATTATCTACCATAACAAATACTAACAACATAAAGAATGAATACATACAAGGGATGCCTCTGCTGGGGCTATGAGTGGCGATTTTTCTAGGAACTCCTTCCTCTGCATGGCAACATGATTTTGCCCCATAGACATACTATACATATATATGTATAGTATGTCTATGATTTTGCCCTTGGTTCAACTGACCTTTTACTTCCTACTTCCTGTTTGTAGCATTGTGACCTCACAAGTCAAATTAAAAGTCCTTCTTCCTAATGTATGAACCTACCATGAATAAAAGTCCCAAATTCTGCCAGAAGGCAGCACAGTCATGTTTTTTCCCCCTGCTTCTGATGTCTGCTTCTCTTCCTTCCCTCCTTCCTCTAGTCACTAGTTTCTCATAAAGTCTGGAATTGCTCAGTTTCCTATTAAACTTCACACCCATAAGTTGTCAGAGAACAAAAGGTATTCTAATCTTGTTAAAGTTAAAATCATTTTAATGGTTCCACTTAACATTGCATCCTACAGGTCAGCATGCCGTTTGAGCACCTAGGAAAGTGAGTCCCTCAGCTCCATGCACACTGGATACTGACTGGTGAGACATTTTTTTGCCCCCCCCCCCCCTTCTAAAATTCCAGTTCACCTTCCATTTTTATGCCAGCTTAAGTCAGGAGGCCTTGTTGCAACTCGAAATGTGTTAAGAATGGGATGCAGGCAGCTGGATAATCTGATATACTATGACTGAAATGTGTTCTCTAAACTTTTTTTTCTAGGGCATCAGGTGACACCCCTTGCTCCAGATTCTTTTGGTTTTGTTTGTTTGTTTTTAAATGTTGCCAGTGAGACCAAGAGATGGACACGGAAGGCATGGAATGGGGGGAGAAGGAGGGTGAACGAATGGGTATGTTTTAGCAGAAATCACAGATGTTTGGCACAGAGAGATCTTCACTCATCTTCAACCAAGTCATTCAGGGGAAAGAAAAGCAAAACAGTATTTTTTCCTCTCCTCTCCTCACTCGGAAGACTGGCCTATCCTGCATCATCGCCCATGTGTTCTCCATTTGAGTCTGTCCTCATGTCAACTGGGACAAAGTCCCTCCTCTCCCAGTATGTCATCGGCAGGCCTGGAGGTCCTGGATAGGCTGAGGCATCTAGTTCTCATTGTTCCTGCAGAGAATGTAGCTGTTAGCATGTGCATATTCTAATCTGTGCAAAGTGAACATGTTACTCTTTCACAAGTGTAATTTGCACACTCAAAAAAGCTCATGGTACCTGTCTTCATCCTGGTAGTGCTTCGTATGTTGTTTTAATCCATTATCGATGGTAGGACAGCCAAAAGATATCCTTTTGCTCTTAAGATATGCTGGGTGGTTTATGTATTAGTGGTTTTATTGGAGAGGTGGAGATGAAGAGAGAAACAGAGAGAGGAAGCTAAGACTAAGGAGAGGGAGGTTGTTGAGACTATGAAGGGCAGAGAAAGAAAGCCTTGGAAAGTGAACATTAGCATTGGGGCTCCTCAGGGGGCACAGTATGGTCGAGGGACACGGGTTCAGATCTTTGCCCTTTCTTTTGCCAATGTCTTACTTGTCATATTCACTGTCGATGTGATCATGAACCTTTTCCTGACCAAGTTGGCAACAAGCCAACATCAAACCCAGGGCGGCTAAATGGTAAAGATGGATGTGCTTCATTGTCGTCCTTTTTTATTTCCAAAATCCTCACTTGAGCCCAATCCCCTTTTTTATTTAAAGAAAAACATCCATCCACACAGCGGTGGAGGTGTTATCAAAGTTTTTTTTTTTTTTTTTTTTTTTTTTTTTATTGTTTCCCGAAGAGGTGCCACACCATTCCAGGACTTGAGTCACATTCGGACAGTGGACACTTGACCTTTCTCAATGTATTTGACTAGAGACTGCGTAAAAGGAAAGAAAAAAGAAAAACACGGCCAACTATCATGGCAGTAAATTCTTATGATTGTTCTTATTGTCAACATTTTTCTTTCTTTTTTTTTTTTTTTTACTTTCTAATTGTGTTGCTTCTGGAGACCTGGTGGGAAGGTGGGGCATGAAGTAGAATGACATTTCTTTACTTTTTTACGTCACTGTAATTTTTTCTGTGTAAAGCCAAATGTCGTTGGTTGTTTCGAGGTGTAATGTAGAAAAACTAAAAATGCTTAAAACCTGGGGTGGGATCAGAGTTTTATGAAATATGTATACACATATAAATATATATATATTAAAAAGTACTACATTTGAGTGGGACTCAAAGCGTTGCATTGTCTACTGGGTCATTCGACAGAGCTGCTGTGTATATCTGTTTTTCTGTTACCTGTTCTGCGTTACAGCTGTGTGTGTGAAGCTTTTCTCAATGAAATGTCCTGCTCACGTTTGGTTTGAAGGTGTGGGAGCGGTTGAATAAGTGACGGGCATTGTTTTCTTTGTAGCCATGGTTGCAATATTCACAACTTTGTTTTCCTGTTTGTCTAAAACGTCTAGGGGCTACACCCAATGATGGTCCCGTGTTTGTATGACACTGACCGTTGAATGACCGGGGGGGGGGGGGGGGGGGGGGGGGCAGACGGATGGACGGGTTACACCCTAATTTGAGGATCTTGATTTGACGTTTTGCTCCTAGATATATTTTTTCTCATTGGTTATTTAGACTGTGGTTTCGTTGAACATCAATGTATCTGCTAGAAAGGGTGAACTCTGATAGATGGTAATGTGTTGACGGCCATTTCTGTTTATGCATGGATACTGAGACTGTTGTGCAGTCACAGCATGATCATTCATACCGTGCCATGTCAGCAGGCTGTGCAAATGACCCAGTAGCAATGTTACCAAGGGAGGAAGGGGATGTGGGGGATAGGGCTAGAAAATACTATGGGTCAGGAAAGGATAGGGGGACAAGGATTCACTTTCTGTATTGTGTACTGATATCTTGTACAGTTCTTTAACACACTTTAACTTTATTTACAACAGTATTTGTGTATATTTTATGAAGTAATAATAAAAATGAGCAACACAATTTTTTGGTTGTATTTTGTTTACCTTTTTTTTTACCTTGCATGAGGTAATTGAAGGAGAAAAGGTGGCTTAAATGTGACAGATTCTGTGCATATTGCCGTTTCGTCAGGTTGACCACATCATTCTCTTCTGGCTTAGGCCGCAAGTTCAGACTTGAGGCAAGCATTTATGCAGGCTGGGCGAGCTGGCACTGGTTGTGAGGAGGGATTACATCATTTACACCATTGTATGATAAGCCGTTTCAACTTTCCAAACATTTGCGGTCGTTTTAAATGCGTGAAATGGCATCTACAGTTTTCCCCCCAGCCAAGGAGTGCATGTTAAGCTATTTATTTTCAGGCTAACAGATGCTCTGTCAGCTACCTAATTACTTACCTTCGTCATCAAAGCTAATCATGCAGTTAAAATTTGTATCGTAAGGAAAAGAATACTTAGTAGTGTATGAGTGTGATTAACAAATGCCAACAATGTCAACACGCCACAAGACGTATGGCTTGATTTTTGAGTTTTGACTTTTAAACTTGACAGCTTGAAATGGCAACTGTTAAAGTTGAAACGGCTTGACGTATTTGGAAGAGCGCTTGCGCAGTTCAGTGGACATGGTCAGTCAGTCAGATAGTCCGAGCAAACTGATTGCTTTCATTCCCATTTGAGCAATGGGGGTAGGTTAGAGTTGGCGTTAGAGTTTGGGCATTTTTAGATCAAATGGAATACGCCGGAATCATCAACGAAAAGTAGTATTTTTCTGTTCTAAGTGGTGTACTTTATATCAAGAAATTCGTTGGAATAAGTGCGCTAGCTAGCACAGTTACAGTAAATGGAAAAAGCTAACATTAGCTAGCTAACAGTTAGCTAAACGAGCTAACTGTTATTGCTAGTAACTGATAGATAAATCATGGCTAGGGAGATATCTTGGGTTAGCCTATTTAGATAGCTAGGAAGTTAGCAAGTTAAACCAGGTTTTCATGACAGGCTATATTGTTTAATTAGAACACTACTGTGGTATTTTATTAAATGCGACATTTACAATTGACGGCAACCGCTGTAAGCTAACATTTGTTTGCCAAGTGGCTCGCTAGGTAACATTGCCTACCGTCACTACTGTAAAGAGACCGTTATTTATGCCAGCGTCGTCAGCTGTTTCAAGTCCAGATGAGAGCATAGACTAGTTGTTTCCTTCAAGCTTTGCGAGTTTGTACAGACTAGCTTAATGCACTCGTCTTATCCGAAAGAATTATCAGGTAGACATTGTTAGGGGTACAGACAGACGCGACGAGAGGAAACCAGCCCAGTGCCGCAGAAAAGGTAAGACTGCAAGACCTGGCATGTTAGTGTGATGAATGAAAACATTATTGTGTGGCATGAAATACACACATAGTAAGTGTTACTGATAACCTAGTTGGCTGGTTGTTGCATTGTATCCCTCTGTTTCATCTTTACTATTTTGCAGATAGGACTACTGTTGAAGCATATTAGCTAGTGTTTATTGTAGGCAGTGGCGATTTTGATTGAGGTGTTGTAAGACGAATGAAATGATGAATAAAATGACATTACAGAACTGTACGTGGTTGTACGCGTTTCGTGCAGCATTTAGTCATTCCAAAACGTCTTTAAAACATACTAACTTCATGGAAGCGTTTCTTTTAGAATCGTCGTTGTGATTTTGTTCACTAAAATATTTTTGCTTCCGTGGAACACGACTTGATTGGGTATGGCTAATGTTAATGAGCCTGTAGCCTGCTGAATGATGGCCATATTATTTTATCACCAAAGCTTCGTCATTCATTTTTCTAGGTTGTTAAGGCTGCGGAGAATAGCAGTATGTCCTCTCCTTTAAACGACACTTGTTACGCCAACTAAGGTACAAAATTGCAAGCAAGCTAATTGGTACGTCAAAGTCAGATTTTTTTTGCATCCCCACCCATTTCCTCTATGTTTTTGTCTGAACTATGTTCCAACAATCTAGTACTTGCGATATTTCAGCTGGGCTAATTACTTGCGTCTGATTGAGACTGTAGGCTAGTTTGGTTTAATGTTATGTAATTCGGATTGCACTAGGGAGACAGTTGTGCCCGTATGTTGATGTTGGTTTTCGATATTGGGTGGGATGAAACGCACATTCCTTATTTAGGGTACATGTTTGATGATCCTGTGTTTTGTCAGTGCTGAAGATTGTGCAGTATTAACATCGGTGTGGCACCTTGACTGAAAGGGCTCATGTGTTTATAGTCTAGTGACAAGATACAGTAGTTGTGTTTTGGAAGTAGACCTGACATTATCATTTCAGCCACATTCACACCTTGAAAGATTTTGGAATTTTAACAGTGTTTCTGAAGAACCATATTTAGCGTGGAAGTCAAAGACAGGTGGCTGTCAGCTAGTCTACTTCAAACACAAGTGAGTTGGCTTCTATAGAAAGGCCACAGACAGGTTTGAAGCAGAAAATTAATATCTTCTTCATGCAGTCAGACCCCCTCTTGCCCAAATATGTAGAAAACATGAAGGGCTGCTGCCCTGTGGTTGAGAAAATATGAATGCATGGATGTAAATGTATGATGGTAAGTGAAAGCTGATTTGCACATCTTTAGAATTCATCTTTGTAGTGTGGGATTTCAATAGAAGCATTGTGGGTGTAATTGTTGGATCTCAAAGTTTAGTGCGACATCATGATTGCTGCTGACATCACGTTTACACTGCGGTGCCTTGCAAAAAATGTCATAAACACTAAAGAGAAAAACCACAGAGCCACAAATATTCACGGCTGATCAACAGGGCGCTTCATGAATAGGAAGGGAGGAGTTTGCTATTGCTCATAGAGCTATTGCTATAATTGCTCATAGAGCTATTGCTATAATTGCTCATAGAGCTATTGTACAAAATGAAATGAAGTACGAGGGGCTGGTTTACCAGGCTAGGGTCCCTAGGCCATGTATGAGTTAATTTACCTTACGTGATATTGTATGTCTGGCAGTGTGAATGTTGTGATGATGCTGTTGAAAATAAAGGCTGTATTGTAGACAAACCCTTGAAGCCCTGTCCTGAGTGATCAGAACAACTGAGTCCGTTTTTTAGCCAGAACTTCAGTAAATGTGACTGAACTGACCACAACAACTCCTGATGTGCTAAGAAACACAGGTGGATGCTGCTTCTCCGTTGACATGGGTTCAGTGGCTGAACGGTTGTATCGTTGTATCATTATTGTTTGCCCTCAGATGCGACTGCTGTGGAGGCGTGACGTGCCTATGGCACGGGTAGGAAACGGCTCGCCGGTCGGCATGGCACCAGGGCCAGCGGCGTCAACCGTGGCCCCCGGGAGCCCCAACATGTCCTGGGTGCCCGAGGCTCCTCTGGTCACACCAGACAACCCCATCTTCCTCATGACGTCCGCAGCCCAGACCATATCGGGCTTCTTTGTGTGGACTGCCCTCCTGCTGACCTGTCACCAGGTAAGCACATGAACACACACACACACACATCGTAAATATTTTCATGGTCAGGTGTCTCGGCACAAGCTAACTTTAAATTTCAAAGATGAGAAAAATGGAGATTGACTGTTGGGCCTTGACTGTCCTGAAGATGTAATTTTTTAAGTAGCTCCTAAATTGTTCCTTTTACTGCACTGATCTGACATGTTAAGCATGTTCTGCATGTTATGCAGAACTGTCAGATCCAGAATTTCCCTTCTTTTTGCAGGAAACCTAACATGTGAAAAATAGTCTGTGATGTCACAGGAAATCAGTGACGCTCGTGTTTCTAACCCCGTGCCTGTTTCCGTTCGATGTGGAGATTAGTGATCGCGCTGGCGATTTAGTCGCCTTCAGTCGAGGCCTTGCTCGTCTCAGCACATAAGGTCTGAGGAGGAGCCGTTGCTTTGACAACAGGTGCGCCTGCTTTGCGATGACATCAGAGAGCAGAGAGGGGTTGCCTAGCAACGGCACTCTGCTGCACATTGCTTTCCATGTGCTGCTGGTTGTTTGTTCCCACAAAGGTGTGTGTGTGTGTGTGTGTTTGTTGATTAAGAAAGGTGATAGGTGGGGCATTGTGTGTATCTGAAAGCAAGGGATGCCCTACACAAAAGGAGCCGATGACAAAAGGCTTGTCTGAGGCCCAAGATAAAAAATAAATACATATATGGAGTGTCAACAGGTCCAGCAGGATCCCTATTAAACATGTACCTGCCTGAGACCCAGCAGCCAACACTCAGATAACCTCCCACCTGCCTGCTAAACACATACACACACAAACACTTACACACTTAGACACATGCACAAACATATACAAATGCACACAATGACATACACACACACACACACACACACACACACACACACACACACACACTTACACACTTACACACTTAGACACATGCACAGACATATACAAATGCAGACATTGACATACACACACACACACACACACACACACACACACTTACACACTTACACACTTAGACACATGCACAGACATATACAAATGCAGACATTGACATTCACACACACTCACACACACACACACACACACACACACACACACACACACGACACTTACACACTAGACACATGCACACATATATGCACACGCATACATTAACATTCACACACACACACACACACACACACACACACACACTTACACACTAGACACATGCACACATATATGCACACGCATACATTGACATTCACACACACAGACGTCAGCTCAGCAAACACATTGAGCGGCGCACCTGGCCTTAGCCACAGCAGACTATACTGCTGTACACAGCACAGCACACCCACACACACCTCCTGTTGTTGACTCTGTCCTGAGGATGTGGGCTGAGCCTGAGCGTCAGGCGCCGTGTGTTTTCTGCGAGCGCAAGCAAACACCCTCAGATTGATTGCGCAGATTAGATGTGATTCGCTCTCCAGGTCCACCAGTGATCCCTGCCGACCGCAGGTACATATGCACGCACTTACGTAATGCACGGCATTTTGAGGTGGGGAAAAAAAGAAATATTATCCTGCCTGGTAGGAAGGTTAGGGGGACACAGAGCGGGCTTGTCACCTAAGACAGAGGTGCCGCTGTTGGTCACTCTTGCCACGGTCATACTGTAGGCCCTCTATCGCAGGCATGTTTTCCCTGTAGTGAAGCAGGTGTCTGTACACACGCACCAAAATACAAAGAAAACCAAAAAGCTGCTATTTCTTACCTGTGGGTTATGGGTATGTGCTTTGGAATACATTTTAAGCCACTGACCACTGTTTCTGACGTGATGTCTATTTTGTGTATGTATATATATGTGTGTGTGTGTGTGTGTGTGTGTGTGTGTGTGTGTTTGCTGCACCTCTGCACCAATGACCACCGTTTCTGACATGTAATGTTTATTTTGCATATGCCGTGTGTGTGTGTGTGTGTGTGTTGCACCTCTGCACCACTGACCACTGTTTCTGACATGTGATGTTTATTTTGTGTATGGCGTGTGTGCGTGTGTGTGCGTGTGTGTGTGTGTGTGTGTGTGCGTGTGTGTGTGCGTGTGTGTGTGTGTTGCACCTCTGCAGATCTACATGCACCTGCGCTACTACAGCTCGCCCAACGAGCAGCGGCACATCGTGCGCATCCTCTTCATCGTGCCCATCTACGCCTTCGACTCGTGGCTCAGCCTCCTCTTCTTCACCAACGAGGAGTACTACGTCTACTTCGACACGGTCCGCGACTGCTACGAGGGTAGGTCCCTGCTGGGGTGGTGAAAAGGGGTGTGGGATTGTGTTCAAGAATGGCAGCAGATGGTGAAGGGGCCCATGGAGAGACCCCAAGTCTCCCAAGACATGCCTGTGTGTGTGTTTGTTTGTTTGTTTGTTTTGGGTTGTTTATCAGTGTGAAAAAGGCAGAACTCTTAACAGAAGACGTCAATATAATAAACTTAAAGGTTCACAGTGTACACTGCACTCGCACCTGGCTTCACTTCTGCAAGGAAATGTCAAGCTTTATCACACATGTGCTGTGAAATGTTAAACTGTGACAAGTGTTTTGCCATAAACACATTGAACTGACTCAAAGCTGATTTGGATACAATATGACAACAGCTTCAGGTGTTGCCTTCACTTTGATATTTAAAAGAAATGTCCTGGAATGGTAGCACCTGTACTACTAACTCAAAACAGAGTGGTGGACCTTTTTTTTGCCCTATCACTCAATCACAGCTTGAGTGCATGGACCTGACGCAAACTATATGCTGCTCTTCTCTGGGTATATAAGCTCAGCACTGCATATCCATTGCCATCTACTCACTCCAAAACTGTGTGCATGGCTGAGCCTTCCCGTGTGTGTGTGCATGGCTGAGCCTTCCCGTGTGTGTGTGCATGGCTGAGCCTTCACGCGTGTGTGTGTGTGTGTGTGTGTGTGTGTGTGTGTGTGGTGTACATGGCTGAGCTGTTGTGTCTGTGTGTGTGTGGGAATGTACATGGCCCCCGTAACAGATGGCCCTTGGTCTCTGTCTGTCTTTATGGTGGCGGCCATCTTTGTTCTCCCCCTTGTGTTTCTGAAGCCTGCTGGGATGGCAGGGGAGGGCAAGCGGGTTGCCTAGAAACAGCATGGAAACAGACAAACGTCAGCCATTCCAGAAAGTTCATCGACTATTCCTTTTCACATGAAACAACAACAAAAAAACAACAAAACTAAACAATTACAAAAAAAAAAAACTGACAGACGAGTCCTTAGTTCTGCAAGTTTCCAGAGCAATGTACACCACTAACTCTCTACCTCTGGGGCCAAAACTCAGACAGCCCATGACCGTTGCCAGCTGGTGGCCTGCCTGCCTGTAGCCAGCTCCATTCTTAGCCATTGTTGTGTTTTGGCATTGAGTAAGCGAGGCTGAAGGCACTTGGCGGTGTACCGTGTGTCGCCCTGCCCTGCAGGCCGGCCTCCATTGTGTGGTAGTGAACTCTAATGGCAGCCCTCTGCCCCCCCACCCCCCCCCCCCCCCCCTAAAATAGTCCCCCCCTACCCTATCATTCACTCGCTCACAGACAGCTCCTCTTGCACAGACTCCAAGCCTCATGGTCTGGTCTGTCCTCAGCACTTGTGGCTGGCTTTGATTGCCTGTAGAAGGCAGTGGCATGATGGAGGAGATAAACTCCACAACACTAGTAATATGCTCCCAACAACATTGTAATAAGGACAGTTCAGGTGTCTTTATTGTATAGGCCCGTTTCCCTAGCCTGGTAAACCCGCCCCTCGTACTTCATTTCATTTTGTACAGAGGGTCTGGACCGGAATCTCTTGAGGGTCATTTAGTCGGCACCAGCGAGACCGATCCAATCAGTGAACAGAGGGTGTGCACGTATCTTTGGTTTACTAACTGCTGTTCTACACGAGTGAGTGTGTGAGTGTGTGTGTGGGTGTAGGATGTCAGAGGGTGTTTGTGGAAGTGAGAGTGTGTGAGTAAGAGTGACCATGCTCGGGAAGTGACAGAAGGGAAGCTGACAGCTTGGTAGAGTGTGGCCGTGGTCACACACACACACACACAGTCCACTCAGGCTTGTGCAGCACATGGCAGAGGGAACGTGCAGCAGCTGTGGCCCCAGGGCTGTGTGGAGGCTAAAGATGGAGAGGGCCAGCGATGAGCAGACGCGCTACAGACACACACGCAGACACAGATGCAAACATGCCACCACACACAGCAGTCCACAGCAGCAGCACACATGGCCCATACTGCTGACACATGGGGCGGGTCTTTGCTTTCTGTTCCTCTGGATGGATAGATTTTTTCACCTCTGCCTTTTTTATACTTCCTCTGTCTCTCTCTCTCTCTCTCTCTCTCTCTCTCTCTCTCTCTCTCTCTCTCTCTCTCGCTCTCTTTCTCTCTCTCTCTCTCTCTCTCTCTCTCTCTCTCGCTCTTTCTCGCTCTCTTGCTCTCTCTCTCTTTCTCTGGGAGGTGACAGAATAAAGAAGGTTGGGTTTGCACGTGTGTGTTTTTGTGTCTGTGTGTGTCAAGAGATGTCTCCCTTCAAAGACGCTTCAAAGTCTGCTGTCTGAGGCCTGTCTGTGTTAAGGTGTTAAAGGCCAGTCTGTGGGTCTGTGAATGTGCCATAAATCGGGACACCTGTAATTTGGCCACCCCTTCACACCTGGGAAAGCCAAGTGAAACAGGAAGCACCTTGCTTCACAGAGACTTGGGCCATGAAGGCCTTCACAGAACACCTCTGTTGCAATAGCTTACCATCAGTTGGCTCCTTTCACAGTCACACTTTGTGGAAACATGAGTGCCAACCTACTGAATATCCTTTATGTGGTGCTGCATGAAGCACTGGATGTTGATCTTAAGAGTTTTTGTCAGACTCACCAGACGTGAGTGGAACAAAATGTGACGACAAACTCGAAGAAAGGGACAAGAAAAAAGATCAGTCGTTTCTTCATTTGCCTATTTTTGTCAGGGCTGTCGTCAGGGCTCCCATGGGTCTGCACAGATGTGAAGAGTGACCCAGACGGCACTGGAGTGGAAACACAGGGGCAATGCAAGCACTGCTGAAGAGTATTAGGCCTGGCAGTGTTGATCCTGGCAAGAAAGGAAAAGCGCTTAACTGTCCCTGGGCAATGGCAAACAATGACCCTGCTGTGCGTGACTGGACTCTGTAAAGTGCACAGAAGCTGTTGAGCCATAACAACATTAATGTCATTTGAGGCAAAAGAGCGAGGGAAGAGGAGGAGCTAGAGAAGGAGAGAGGGAGAGAGAAAGGGGGGGGGGGGTTGTGGTGAGGAGAGAGGCTTTTGTTAGTCTTTCTACCTGGCCACTGGCCAAATGTTATGGAAATCAAATAGGAGTTATAGTAGTAGTAGTTTACGTTTATTCATCCTCTTGTGTAATCGAGTAAATATGCCCACAGCTGATCTCCCCGACATTTATCGCGATTACTATTTGCAATCATAAAATCGCCCAGCCCTAGTTTGGTATACTGCACTCTGCACTCATCCAGAGGGATTGGGTGTGGCAGGAATCTGCATTGTGTGCCATCCATCTCCATTTACAGTCTGTGTGTGCCAGGAATAACAATAACACTGAATAGACCACTGTGATGCTGTATTCTGTGTCACAGTCAGGGCCAAAGCACTTAACTCTGGGCCCTATTCACAAGCAGCTTCTGTGAGCCCCCCCTCCCTCCCTCTTATTGGTCAGACATCTGGCCCCCACCACCACTGGAGCCTGGGTACTACCCAGTCGGTAGTCAGTCCAACCGCATCGACGGCGACGAGACAGGAAAAACACATGATTTTGTAACAGCTGATCACCAATTCACTGAAGCGGACATTGTAAACATCCGAGTGGTCATCCCACTCTCTTATGACAAAACAAGTGCCGATTCTCGGTAAAAAAGCACAAGAAAGTTGTCTGATGCGTTTTCATTGACTGTCAGTGTATTTGCTCAGAGTTAGAGTCTCTGTGGCTCCCTCTCGATTGTCCCTGTGGTGCCCCTCTACGTCATCTCCAAGTGGTGTCTGCTGTTTGATAACACTCAAACTCAAGTTTGACAGACAACCCTGTTTGGACATGGCTTTGAGAAGGCATCAGGAGTCAATATTACTGCATGGATAAAGTGATCTAACGTTTGTGTGTGTGTGTGTGTGTGTGTTTGTCTGCAGCATTTGTGATCTACAACTTCCTCAGCCTTTGCTATGAGTACCTCGGGGGAGAGAGTGCCATCATGGCTGAGATCAGAGGCAAACCAATAGAGTAAGTAAAGCTGTTTCTCCTCTCTTTCCTGCCTTCCCTCTCTCCCTTTCCCAACCTGTCACCAGCAGCTATCTGTGGCTCAGTGAGTTTGTACTTGTATTGCAGTAAATATTTTGATTAGGCAATTCACATTAACCTTTAATGTCAGGGCATGTTTGCTGCTGTAGCACATTTTTAAAATGGAGAGGTCCATCTAAGTTATTCTCCTTCGCCAGGTCCAGCTGTGTGTACGGAACCTGCTGCCTTTGGGGAAGAACATACTCTATCGGATTCCTTCGGTTCTGTAAACAGGTACGGGCTGTATGCTACCAGGGCACGTCAAGTATGTACAACATATTTTTCCTCTACCCCACTGATGTTGTGTCTGGTGTGTTTCTGCTGCTGTCTGTGCCTGCAGGCGACGCTGCAGTTCTGTGTGGTGAAGCCACTGATGGCCATGATTACAGTCATCCTGCAGGCCTTCGGGAAGTACAGAGACGGCGACTTCAAGTACGCATAAGTCTTATCTTCTCTCCGCTTTTTTACATCGGTCTGAGTACAAAAACAGTCTCCTGAAACTAGCATAAGTGTGTTGGTGGAAAATATAACCTGATCAAGATAAAACTTTGTCACATTTGCTTATATTAGAGTGATTCACCATAATATGTTGATGTTGATCAAGAAATTGCAGGAAAAAAACATTTAGGTACATAAAACTGCTCCCAAGTGACCAGACTGACTGATTACATCCTCTGCAACCTGTGTGCACTGCAGTAACAGTTTGATTTAGGTTACAAGGATACAAGGAGTTTTATTTGTCACGTACATAGACATACTGGGTAGTAGGACATGCAGTGAAACTGATGAATTTCCAATATTTTGGAGTGAAATGGCATCATAGGTAATAAGTGAGTAGGATGAATGGAAAAAATAAGGGGTTAATAAAAGGTAAAAAAGTAAATAAACGCACAGTTTAGACCGAGCAACCAGAAAGGCGTCCGAACGCAGCGGCGCCATGGCAACACCCAAGGTTGGAGCCAGTATCAATGTTTTGGTCTGTTCCAATAATTAAATGTGAAGTCTATGGCCTTATCTTGCAATTATTCGCATCAACTTGTTCCAGAATATCAGGAATGCTTCAGCAAAGACGTCTGGAAATATCTTGTGACCATGAAAAAACAAAAAAAATTGTAAGGATAATGTAATAGGCCTAATTATCAGCTAAATGTGTGGGTTTGTAGTGTTGGACAAACTATACGCTGGGTTAGTCAGGAACAAAGAAAATGCGTCCTCCTGAAATATTGTGGTGAAAATTTAAAAAATAGGCATCTGTGAATCATTGAACGAAGGACACTTGACAGTGTTGAGTGATGGGAGATTGCATCTCAGTAAAGTGAGCTGCCTAAAACCTCCCTCTCTCTCACAAACTCCTGTTTCCTGTCCACAGTGTGGCCAGTGGCTACCTCTACGTGACCATCATCTACAACATCTCCGTCAGCCTCTCCCTCTACGCCCTCTTCCTCTTCTACTTTGCCACCCGCGAGCTGCTCGTTCCCTACAGTCCCGTGCTCAAGTTCGCCATGGTCAAATCTGTCATTTTCCTCTCCTTCTGGCAAGGTAAGGCCTCCCTCCTCCACTGTCCATGAGATGTGTGTGGGACCCTTTCCATTGTGTGCTTGTGTAGTTGCAAGTAGTTTGTGAGTAGGGGAGGACTTAAGTGTGCCAGCTTAGCCTTACTTTTAAAGATGAGATACACACATACAGTACACTGGTAAACACAACAGTGGTAAAGACTCTGTGAACTAGTTCACAACTCACCAGACACTTTAAGAGGACCAGGTTGCCAGGGAGCTTACAATTAGCACTGCGGCAACTGCTTTGAAGTAGGCTGCCATGACTTGGCTCCAAGCCAGTATGTGTTAAAATGAGGCCTCTGTGCTTATCCCAGAGCTTCCACTATCAGTTTTGTAATACGTCTTTATCTATAAAGCATATTTTATTGTCTTGCTCTTCCCTGAGAATTAAAAGGCAGCAGTTTTTTAAAGAAAATACTGCAATTAACATTTTTTTATAAGGTCTCAACTGTAACGGTTTTGAACTTTTTATCATGTATTAATGTAAAAAAAAATATTTTGTTAAAATGTTAAACTTATTTAATTTATTTTATTCCTTTATTTGTTGTTATTTAAAACTGTGCTCACCCCCCCCCCCCCCCCGCACATGTCAGGTATGCTGCTGGCCATCCTGGAGAAGTGTGGCGCCATCCCCCAGATCCACTCTCCAGACGTGTCGGTGCGGGAGGGCACGGTGGCGGCCGGCTACCAGAACTTCATCATCTGCATCGAGATGTTCTTCGCCGCCATCGCCCTGCGCCACGCCTTCACCTACAAGGTCTACATGGACAAGAGGCTGGACTCCCATGGTGAGCACGGACACAGAGGAAAACGCATCACTGTCTCTCTCACTCTCACTCTTATACAATATGGTGGTTTAGTAATTGTACTACTGCTGGGAAAGGAATGTGGCCATATTTAGATAACATACTACATTCTAAAGTCTAAAAATAGAAAAGGGTTGTAAGTTGTGTTCCAATATTCAGTGCCCATAGCTGGATCTTCATAAGACATCTGTGTACAGTTGAACTATGGTTAGGCTTGTGCTATAGTGAAAACAGGTAATTGAAATGAAAAGAAAAGACTGTTTAACAGTTAATTGGAAAATACTTGTTTGACAATTAATTGTCAACTAAAAAACATGACCGTGGCATGACAGTTTTGATTGTGAAAGTTTATTGAAGAAATATTTGCTCGTTACAATATTTTCTGCCTCCAGCATTTTTCTCTTGTTTCTCTCTCTTACTGACTTGTCCTTTTTCTTCTCCAACTCCCTCCCTCCATTCTTCTGCGTTCCTTGTAATGTCCCTCTCCTTCCTCCCTCTCTTTTTGTTATTGTCTCTCATGCTCCCTTCATACTTACCATGTGTTTCTTATTTCTCCACCTTTGTCCTCTTTGCCTTTTTGTGTTTGGAAATTTCCTGTTCTTATGCTACCCAAACATAATGTTTTTACTTCTGTGGAATACCCTGTCCCTTTCATTACCCCGCTGCCCCACCCCCTCCCCCCTTCTCCCTCCTCCCTCTCTCTATGCTGTGCCATAAGGCCCAATCCCTAACTATGGACAGTACGGTAGGTTGACTTCAAATTACCTGATGAACTGTGTTTCGCTTTGACTGTCTTTGTCACATTTGAATGTCACTTTTCCATTGTGGTGCTCGTCTCAACTTTTTTTTCACTTCTTTCTCCTTATTTATTTATTTATTTATTTTCACTGTGTAGATTTTATTTTTGTATACATTTTTTTAACGGTGTCATTCCACAGTTGTCTTGGTTGCCGTATAGTCACCCTTGTGTCATGGACACCACCTCAGTTCTAATTGTTTTTTTTGTCCCTTAACTCATCACCCATCAAAGTTCTCCTGTGTCAGTCTTGAGCCACTGTGACTCACTCTCGTCTGCTGTGGGCTCTCCTCTCCTGTCCTTCCTCCGCCCCCCACAGGCCGCTGTGCCCCCATGAAGAGCATCTCCAGCAGCCTGAAGGAGACCATGAACCCCGGCGACATGGTGCAGGACGCCATCCACAACTTCTCCCCCGCCTACCAGCAGTACACGCAGCAGTCCACGCTGGAGCAGTGCGGGGGCCCGCCCGTCTCTCGCTCCCACAGCACGTGCAGCGCCCGCGGGGACAACGAGAAGACCCTGCTGCTCAGCTCCGACGACGAGTTCTGAGAGCGCAGGCATCGAGGGGAGGGGAGGGGAGGGGAGGAGAGGGGATGGGGTCTAGGAATTAAAGAAAGAGGGGAATAGGGAAAATAGGAAAGTTTGAGTCAGTCTTAGAGGACTGTGTCCTCTAAAGCGATTCTGAAGAGACTTACACAGACATTGTGCCATAGTTGCAGTTGAGGTGACTTGGCCAACGCACCTTTAGGACACACACACATACACACAACCTTTGCACAAGCATTATACAACTAGAAAGGTCAAAATTAATACAGAGCTATGATTGGGATGTAAGCCATGTTTCAGTCTTCAAATAGTGTGACTGCTGCTGGCAGGACAGTGACTGATGAGGCACTGCATTGGTGGGGGTTATTCTGCTGCCTTATGCCACACACACACACACTCACTCACACACACAAAGCCTGTTTAATAGACAGACCTTACTCTTCAGTGCAAAATACTATTAATTCAGAGTTAAGTACACAGTTCACAATCACTGGTTATGAATACGGGCATAACCGGAAAGCTTAATTTGTCTTAATCCAGTTAGTAGTTACTCTTTACGCAGGATGTAATGAATGGCATTTTAAGAGCTGCGACATGGTATCACCTGGCTTTGAATCTAATAGACTCCTAATTTCATGGGCACATATACACATTTACATTTGTGTATCGTACAACATTATCAATCTATACTTATAATAAGTGATTAAAAGGCTGCTGGCTGGTGGGGCTCCACAGCAGCAGTGTTGCTTAGCCAGCTTCCACATATTTGTGCACCTGCCAGACTTCACCCACAAATAGATACTAAGGCACTTTTTATTCATTTAGCTAACAATTCAGGTTTGGAACTGTGCTCAACCTGCTGTGGAACAAATAATGGCCAAAACGTGTGCAGCTTGCCACCCCTACAAGCTCATTAGATGTATCCAGAAGCTAACTCTTTTATGAGGTGATTTTGTTTATTTCTATTTGTTGTGTTGTTGTTGTTTTTTTTATTATTATTTACCATCATCAGAAGTGACCTCCCACCTGCTGGGCCTCACATGAGACACATTGCCAAATACAGAGACCCCGTGCTACCGGGGAGCTTCTGGGTTTGTCAGGGGGACAGTTACAAGTTCCCCAGGGGACCCCCTTAATCTCAGCTGCGGAACCTTGTCTTTCCAGTTAATTTATAAAGTGACATTTTGCAGATGTTTTTATTGTTTCAGGTGTTTGACTTATGTCATAGTGCACCCCTTTGTCAGTGGTATCATGTTTTTACTATGGAGGGATGTCATTTTTTTATCGTCTGTCTTTGTGTTATATATAAAAAAGAGAGAACGACAGAGTTGTGCTCTCTTATATATGAGGGGTGGGGGGGTGATGCTGATGGGGTTGTCATCTTGGAATGTTAATAATAATAATGTTGTTGTCCTGCTATCTGGAGAACAGCTGGGCACGAGCGCTTTGGCATGGCGCGCTTGGACGGCGTCCCACGGGGAGATTACAGATTAAGAGAAGCGGAGCTCTCGGTGGAGCAGACGGGATTATAAATCCTGTAATTAAGGGCATTATGCACAGGCACGTTACCAAGGCAGGCGGCTGTGGCGCCCCCACCAGTAGCGTGTGGGGGCTATAGGTTAGGCAGGGCTGCTGTGGCCACTCAAGTAGGTTTATGGACAAGCGAGAACTCTACAGATATGGCTTTAACGGCACTAGATGCATTAGAGCAGAGTTTGTTGTCGTTTTTTCCCCGACTGAAATGCTTCGCCTTTCATAAGCTTAGGAGTTGGGTTACAGAAATAGGGCATAGTTAGAATGGCTGTGGAAGCCGACCATGGCATTTCTCTCGACATCTTGACAGCTGACAAAGTGGAAAAGCAATGACAGTTGCCAGTTGGTTTACATTCAAAATATTAGAAGAACATAGCAGGGACATCCCTGTTAGAGCAGGCCTGTGAGATTAATTGGAGTGACTGGAAAACCTGGAGAGAATCTGTTATTCAATCTGTTTTTGTTGTAATGTTTTAAACGCCAAAAGGCCTGCTGTACAAAAGTATAGAGGCTTGTAAATTGTAATTTGGTGGTTATTGTAAGGGTGGGGTTGTCAAATTCAAGGTCTCACTATCCTAGCATTAAAAAAAAAAAAAACTTTGACAGGCCAATTTTTAAGGATGTCACATTTTATGTTCTTAATTCACTACGAACTTTTAATGCCAAGCCTGGATGTGCTTTTGAAGGGTGACTTGTAGTGATGTGTGGTGGATTTGTTTGACTTGAGTTACTGATGTATATACATCTGTGTATCAGAAGACCCAGTTTACCAGCTTAAATCAGTTGAAGGGTGATTTCACACAGTCTGGTCATGATGAAGATGAGACTGAAATGTCTGTCCTACTTGTAACTGAAAATGCCAGAACATTTGCATTGCAGCTTTTTTGTTACTGCTGAGCCTGTCCCCTATAGTAGCTAGGTAAACCAGGTGTATTTTATTAAAATAAAGGATATATTATTGAACTACTAGGATATTGTACATAATATTGCAAAACAGTTGTAATGATTATGATGAATTGTTCAGAGAACTCAGATGCATAGTTTGGTACTGTCATTTATCATGTATCATGTCTCTCTCTCTTTTTAATATTGTTATATTAATGCTTTAAACATTCTGCATCTATTTTTGTCTTTGTGTGGTACCAACATTCAGAGAAATATAGTCAACTTGAAACCATGTCTTTGCTGTGTTTTTTGTTTGTTTCTGTATTTTCTTTAAACCCTCTGTGGCGTTGAGGTGGAATATAAGGGAAAAGTGTTTTTCTGAAATGTTCAGCCGATTAGATTGATTGGTGTTGGATTTTAAATCCTATGGGATGGTTGCCATGCTTCAAGTGTGGGATTTGGATTCAGAAATGGGAGAAATGAGAACTGAGACCTCTTTACCGGAGAAATTGTGAACATCATGTCCATATATTTATGAATGAAACGCATGGCCTATACGCAATGACATACTCCAAACAACAGAGGGCAGTGATATGATTTGGTACACAAACTTAAAGTAAGCGGCTGCTGAGAGACTACCACAGCAACACTTTTTCTAGTAACGTGCATTCATCTTGCAAGCACTTTGTTTTAAGCATTATTCAACAATCAAGTGGTCAGTATCAATTTACTTTCGTAACCTCATGAACAGCGCTAGTACTTAACTAAAGTAAGGGGATATGCCTACGTGCAGTGCTTATAATTGCAAGAATCGTTCAGACTCAGAGAGATGTCTACCGGGCATTTCGTTTCACAGGTAGCTAATGTTTACTTTGAATTGACCAACATTTGTATTGCATTATTATAACTTGTCTGCACTGAAGAGCTCCTTTAGCAACTGATGATGCTCATGTAGTGGTGTCTTCACGTGTTCACAGATTCCCAGTCAAAGATCCCAAGAGGTTGAAAGAATGGACCTTGCGAACCAGATGGGTGAATTGGGCCCCAAAGCCATCCTCTCGTTTGTGTTCTGATCACTTTGAGAGCCATTTCTTAGTCAGATCAGGTAATGTTGTTCGATTGCGTGACACAGCACTGCCCACAATTTTTAATTTTCCTGGGCATCTTCGCAAAAAGGTTAGTATGACAAAGACCGTGGTGGGAAATATATACAGATATTCACAGATCATTTGGACTTGAAACTCATGTCCCTCATCTTTTCTTGCATTTCAGACACCGCCGCGGAGGAGAGTAACTTTAGTAAGTAGTACAAGGATAAGCCTACCAAGTTAAACAAAACAGTTTTTGGTACATATAACTGTTCTTTAGCAAACACAGTGCTGCCCGTTTGTGTATGGTTGTCAAGGGATTGACTAAACATGTACGCGATCAACTTAGTAGATCAATGCCATTGCATTGACGCAATGCATTCATTCTAGTTTCCTGAGACACCTGATATACAGAGCTTTGTGCAAGCCCAGGAACAGCGCTGTCAAGTGACACAGTTGTAAGTGTCTTATTTCATTTTATTTAACATTTTCTGTTACAATTAAATGTTATACTTAAAGTGACCGTGATTTGTATTGTTTGTTGTATTTCATTATTTTGTGTACTGGCAGGCAGCAGTCGGTTAAGCATCATAGTGTTCGGCCGGAGACTATTGACTGGAGTAAATTTACATGGCATCCAAGTACTTTTCATGACGATTACTGTGAGCCAGAGGTAGGTGATAATTTCACAAAAATACTATAATGCAATTAATGTGATTTTATAGGGTAATTCAGGTTTCATCTTGTATTTTGATGGACAGAGCATTCAGTGGGAAACGGACGACGGGCAGAATGGAGATGATGTAAGTGGCACATAAAGACATAGGTGTGTGTTGCGTTATATCTGTTATTAATGTTTGAATAAGTGGAAACTGACCTTTGGAGCTTGAGTGAGGGTGCTCCTCCTTAAATGCAGGACAAAATACAGTCTGCTTTAAATATAGGACTCAAAAACAACGCAAAGTTTGTTCATCCAGGAACTGTATAGTGCTTTAAAGACGTTTGATTTAATAGATAAGCCTTTGTGATGTAGAACTGTAACGGCCATTGAGAGAAGAAAATGTTTTTCAAAGGCTTGCACAAGAGCACACCTGAACATATCATATGTTGTTAGGTTCCTTTGGATAACTTACGGAACCAAGGACTTCTATTTATTCCCAAACGGGCAATCAAGGTATGTTTGAAAATATAAATGTCCTCTAAGTATGTGCATATGCAGAACTATCAACAAGATGAATCAATCCTCCATTGTCCCCCAGATCAAAGGCAGGTGGGAGTGGCTTGGTGTTGAGGTAATAGGGCCTCTGCCCATCACTCAAAGAGGACGCAGGTTTGTCCTGTCAGTCATGGACTTCTACTCCAGATGGGTGGAGGTCTATCCCATGGAGACATGTAGCAGTGAGGAGATTGCACAGAACGTCTATGACGTGGTCTCTCGCATAGGTTACCCCTACGGCTTCCTTTCCAGGATGAGCCCAAGATGCATCAAAGAAGTAAGTACAGTAATGTCATGGCCTGTCTTAATGTCTGATAGATTTTCAAAGTTTATATTTGAACATAAGTGGTAAAATCCACCGATACACTGAAGCAGTTACCAACATTGTCTGTGGTAATTGAATAAGAGTCTGTTTGGATTAGTGTTTACATTTGTTTTGTGTATAAGTCAAAACTATGTTGTTTGATGAAGTTACATCTGCATATATTAGGTAAACAGTGCCTTATGTAAACTTGTGGGACTGGAAGCCTCCTACATAGTTCACCATCCTCAGACGGGCTCTTTGGATCAGACCACAAAGACACTTATAGACAAGTAAGTCTCACATTCACCCCCCTCACTTAATCTCTCCTCACATCTCACTTAAAAATCCCATTGCATTTTTGCATATGTGTTCTGGCATTATTAACCTTCAAGGGTGTGAGTTTTTGAACATTCTATAAAAGAATGCATTTTATGCAGTCTATGCATATATGTTGCAGCAATGTAAGATTCTAAAATTTCACATTGTACGGACTCCAACATTCTTTAGAAATGCTATCCTTCCAATGTTCACACAGCACGAACTTAAGGCTACCCAGCTGATCTGTGGAGAGGCTTAAAAAATTACAGTTGGCACCTTTTGTGATCTTGCCTGAGCAGGATGGTTTTTGACCTGACGAGGGAGCACCGTGATGGCTGGGATGTGCACCTCCCCGCTGCTGGGTACCGCCTGTGTTGCAGTGTGAACCCAAGCACCCGCCAGAGACCTCTCTCCCTGCACCACAGCAAAGGTGCTACGCCATTCGTTATGAAGCCCAGGCTGTTGATGGTAAGCAAACAGGGTGTCCAAGTAAGCCCCATGTCACTGGAACTGGGATTTTTTTATCTGGCTGTAACGGTTTGTATGTGTGAAGCCTCGTAGGCGTTTTGGATTTTTGAAGCTATTACAACCACATAACAAGTGAAATCAGAGATGGCAACCTGGTCCCCCATGTGGACGGACAGGGTCATTGCGGGCGGACAACCACACAGACAGACACACACACACGGACAGGATCATTGCAATACCTGGTCAATCCCCTCCGGGGGACCAGATAATTACACCTGCCATGGCTTCAGCTTGGGTCAGCCAGAGTCAAGCAGTGTGTAACATGAGCCTGTCTCCTCTCCCCACAGGTGGAAGATGGTGGTGACATAAGCAAGTACACTTTTGTGCTTCTGGAGCCCCAGGCCCCCCCTCGACCCGCTGTGGAGGTCCAGTGCGAAGAGTGCCTTAACTGGAGCCAGATCACCCAGCCCGCAGACATCCAGGAATACGACAGCCTGAGGCTAACGGATGAGGAGCACAGCTACATCTGCCCCTGCTGCAGAGTCCTCTTGGAGGAGAGGGACAGGGCGATGGAAAATGGCCTCATAGAGAACAGTGGAGCAGTTGCAGAAGGAGCACAACAAGGAACAAGTGAGAAGAGCAGAGAAAGCTCTGTGGTTGAAGTTGGTGTTTTAGTCAAACAGGAAGAACAACAGGAAAGTGGTGGCAGGTTGGAGAGGAGTAGAAGACCTGAAAGAGGCCGACCTCAGTGGTGGGAAAGTTTTGTCGAAACAGATGCCCCTTTGCAAAGAGGTGGACAGAAAGGTGGCAGGGTGAAGAGGAAACGGAGAAAAGGGCGACCTCGACAGACTAAAAGTATTGTCAAGAGGGATGATAATTCAAAGACTGAAAATCTTATCAAAGTGGGTGTGCATTCACTGGAAAATAAATCAGTTTAACTTTTTAATTCATTGGGGAAGAGTTGTGTTCACATCCATGGAGACTTGTTCTATACATACCACTAAAGGGGATGAGGGGTGGAGGCATGATACAGATCTGAAAATGGAAAAGACAATAACTCAAAAATGGATGGCAGATGGTTCAATCATTTCCAAATGTTATAAATAAGTTACTGGATTTGCATACGTCCTCTGCCGACTGTCCTGGAAATAAAATACGGTGCAGTATTAAATGCAGGGTTTTTTTTTTTAAACATTGAGACTGTAAGACTGTATGTACTAATTCATGTGTTTTGTTTTGTAGCCGTAAGCATTTTTATTTAAAAATAATAAGTTTGAAACCCTTGGTGGGAAAAACAAATACAACTGAGTTGGGTTTCTGAAGCAAAATAAGTACTGAGAACATAGGCCAAAAGTGGTAGAAGGTCACACTTGTTAAAAAATTAAAATGTGACGAAAGTGAGTTCTGGACTTCTGTTTCGGTGTACGTGTAGCCTATCGCGAACCCCAGCTGAGCTAAACGCAAACATTTTGATGTGCCCGGTGCAGTGTGGGATAGGTTAGGTTACAGGCGACGCAAACGAAGGAAATGGTGAGTGCGGAGGATGACAAACTGTCACAATTCTTTCTCAGTACTTTGCTGTCTTATTTGGTCATCATTATAATGTTCAGAGACTTCATCGCTAACTAACACACTACTAGATTGTGGTCTACCAGTGCAGGCTTTTTAAAGCGCGTAGCCTACAAAACACATCTCTTTGTTTCGCAATATGTCTAGCCATCCAAGCTAACGTTGACTGTCACAGGCTGTTGTAGCCGGCTAAGCGATTTTACTGTTAACCT
The DNA here is from genome assembly GCA_027475355.1 of Coilia nasus. NCBI lineage: Eukaryota > Metazoa > Chordata > Actinopteri > Clupeiformes > Engraulidae > Coilia > Coilia nasus. The sequence goes on along the minus strand of CM050216.1, from coordinate 19,172,559 downwards.
CGTTTATTTTTGGTCGGCACAGCGAATTATTTGCTGTATGGTTAGGTGGTTAAGACCTGTTCTGTTCACCGGTTCCAAATGTAAGTTTAGACGTAGTCGATATCAGGACTATTAATTGTACCTGAACAACTGGTGCAGTTTGAAACTGCTTTGCCACAAGCTAGCTAGCGTGCTATTTGTTTGGTGTATGACGCATCGAAGGTATCATGGTCACTTAATGTAGGGCACCAAACTGGAGGATAAACTTTAAGATTTTTTATGGTAATAAAAAGACAGCTTCCGATGTTTGTCACCGATAGCCAGCCTGTCAGACATAGGAAAGAAATGAGCACGCAAAAAAAGAAATGCATAAAGGGGATGTTCCTGTAATTGTAATGTGATCATTAGCCCAAATTGCTAACTGGCGGTGCTGATAGACATTCTGGCTTAAATGGAGCTTTCTTTACCAAAGCCAATACCAAAATGTTCATGTTTACCATCATATAAGGGGCGCCGAATCTTATCGCTAATTTGCCGTTTTGTGTCAATTTAGTTAACAGGCTGCTGGTATAAATTTAGCTGACTGGCGTAAGTTACTCCTGCCCGACATTCACTAATTGCTTACACGGCAATTTACGTAACTGACCCCCTAACAAGTGAGGTGATTTCAGTAAACATTGTAATCACCAGTCGACACTAAACCTTAACTGTCCCTATCTGCTTGCGGTGACAGCTGATGTTAGAAGTTGGGTCGCAAATGGCAGCTGTCACCCTGTGCAACTTCGAAGTCATCTGTTGCCCATTTTTTTCAGTTGCAGAGTAGTCAGACGTGAATGACATGTTTCACGAGAAATTCTTGTCACTCAATTTACATGCAGTTGTGTAGAGCATATTTAGACTTATATATAATTGATTTAATTTGAGCAAGTATGTTTTGTCTGTCAATGTAACTTATTTCCCTTCCCACTAGGACGTGTTCCTTATGATCAGGCGTCACAAGACGACCATTTTCACAGATGCAAAGGAATCAACCACTGTTTATGAACTAAAACGGATTGTGGAAGGCATCCTGAAACGAGCTCCAGAAGAACAAAGGCTGTATAAGGTAGTTCTGCATTGCAGTAGTTTTACATAGATGTCACCTGGTGCTAAGGGTTGTCTTGCTCATCCAAAGGAAATGTCACAAAAGTGCTGATGGAACCATACCTGTACTAGGTGCCTGTAATTGTCTTTTGAGCCCCAAGTATTCACTCAGTGCCATTGTTTCTGTACAATTATATTAAGTGATTTAATGTGTCAGTTTTATATTGACATTTTTCTTCAGCACATGATATGAATAGCTAATTATACTAATAATACTGTTCTGTGTTGACAGTACACGGCCCCATTATTACATACTTAAGCTGTTCCTTAGGCTGGTCCTTTGTGCATACTAATGCCTTAGTTGCCAACCACTGGCTATAAATCATTATACTACACCATGGCTATATACCATTGGCCACAGCAGTTTAATGCACTGGGTGCTAACCTGTCATATTGTTTCTGCCAAGGATGATGTGTTGTTGGACGACAGTAAAACTCTGGGAGACTGTGGATTTACAAACCAGACAGCCCGACCCCAGGCCCCAGCCACTGTTGGCCTGGCGTTTTCTATCAGTGGTGAGTCCAATGCTTTTGCCTTTTACATTGCGTTCAGCAAGCTCTTTTATCTAATGCGACTTACAGTTGAGGAAACAGTCAAGCTATAGCGAACATAGTATAAGTGCAAGGAGAACAGGTTGAGATGGGCAGTCTTTGCTTATAAACCACTTTTTCTGATACTGGGATGACTGGAAGGCACAGGCCATAATAATAATTTGGTGAGGTTTTTTTGTCAAATGTGGTGAAATACATGTTGTAGTCCTCCGTTTTAGTGTGTGCACACATGGAAAAAAAAACACCAATGTTAAAGTTGAACTTGAGTGTCCATACATACACTCCTCTGTAGGCCTTATCCTAAAGTGGAGAGAGTCATACACATAGAAAGCAGAGACAGCATAGAAAGTAGAGATGTACCTTGATTTATTGTTGTGCAAAAAAAATAAGAATAATTGACTTGTCTTACATACAAACTATAGTTGTATTTTTTTTTGTGTGTGTTTTTGTGAACCTGATTGAATGTGTTACTTTATCGAACGGTGATTTGTATTAAAGAATATTTGTGTTTCTGTTCATGTTTAACTCATGTCTCTCGCCCCTCCCCTCGTGCCTCTCTTTCGAAGATGATTCCTTTGAACCTCTGAGGGTGGAACCTTTCTCCAGCCCCCCTGAGCTCCCCGACGTCATGAAGCCCCAAGACTCCAGCAGCACTGCCAACGAGCAGGCTGTGCAGTGATGCCTACGCGAATGAATGAATGGATGGCTGGGAGAATGTGAGGGAATGAGGGAAAGCTTGTTTGTGTGGTTTGTAAGTGTTGTTATTTAATTTTTCATAAGTTTCATTTTGTTTGTCCTTGTTTTTGTTTTTTGTTTTTTTGTTTGTTTTGATGACAGAGGGGTGGGTTTGTTTAGGTACAGAGGAGTTTCTCGCTAACAGTTATTGCGCGTGGTAAATTCAACTTTCTTGGAATTCTGTACATTACATCCCAACTGCATCATGACATGCCATCAATGGCTAACAAACTCACACCCCTCTATCCTCGTCTCCTCTTCTCTGTTCTGACAATATGCCACCCTTGAATGCCTGTTTCAGACATAGCTTAGGCGTGTCCTTTTTGCTCATGCGTTGCCCTTTCAGGAACGCTCCCATTGGCTGCACTGATGTCAATCTTCCAGATGAGGTGGGAGGAGTCAGGGCTGAAGATGAGTGCTGTACCTCAGAGTTGGACTAGTTTGGGTATGGATCTCTAGGTGGATCTGGTGTTGTCTGTTTTTCCCTCTTGTGTGTGTGTGTGTGTGTGTGTGTGTGTGTGTGTGTGTGTGTGTGTGTGTGTGTTTTGGTTTGGTTTGGTTAGTTAAATTTTTTTTTTTTTAGAATACTTTTGTTGATTTTACGTTTTGATTGTGTGTGCTTTACTTTAATGACCATATTGTTGTTATTAATATGTGTTATTTTTGAATTTGTGATAACCATGAGACATCTGGGATGCAAGACTAAAATACTATAAAAGTTACTCAATCATGAAGTGTATGAAAACAGCTTACATAAACTGTATGAGCAGACATTGTACAGAAATCATGCTCTTATAAGTGTTTTAAAGTCTATGAAAAAAAATCACGGCATTTCAATGTACATATTCCCCCCATGTGTTGCTTTCTTTTTGGTTCTTTACTTCAGTTTCTGTGCCTGTGTCCATTTCTCTGTGTCCGAGTCTGATTATATCGTAAGTCGCAGTCGTTTTCAGCCTTAGTCTGCCCTTTGAGCGTCCTTCTGTTTTATATGGAAAACCAAAGGGGAAGTTAAAATGTAAGTTCTCTCTTTGTTGCTTTGATTTGGGTGTGCAAAAAAGGGGATATTAATTTGAGAAGGACTAATGTATACTAGCTTTTGTATCAGTTATGCAGGCCTACTTGTACCAAACCACTGAATGTTTAGTTGTGACAAAACTCCCGACAGAGGTCCTCCCCAAGATTAGATGGATCTTTTAACGATGGAAGTCAGTGTTGCACCAATTTCTTTTGAGGACTGAAATGGTTCAACATCAAACACTTGCTTTTAAATTATGAAAAAAAAAAATGTAATTACGAATATGAAACTGTAATTGTCAAGGTTGAAATTAAAAAGACACTTTTTGTATTTATCCTCTATAGCTGTGCACAACAGTATTTGTACAGAAGAGTCTCTAATGCGTACTCTTAAGAAATGACAGAAATCAATAATTTGTGTAAACCAAAAAGTATGGTTCATTTGCTTTTGTCAATTGAACAAAAATATTTTGTGCAAGGCCTGACTGTAGAGTACAAAAAGGAACAATTTCTTGTAATTTATCGTATATGTTAAAAGTTTGTTGTAGTTCAGAAATTGTATAATATGGTTTGCATTATGATGATTGTATCTTCATCAAAGTAATGCAAAAGCCAAGGAACCACGTTTCCATTTCTGGATACAATGACAGCAAGCTAACTTAAGTAAGATTTTTTTAATGTATAGAAATAGCCATCTAAGACAAGATTCGCAGAAAACATTTATCCAGTATCTTCCTTTCTATAGTACTGTATGTGCTGACATTAGTCTCAGAACTCTTTACTCCGTGCGAGTTGGTGGCGCTGTGGAGTAATTTATTGGGCTAGTTTACCTCTAGCAGAAGAAAAAAGCAACAGAGGGAAAGAAAACATGAGCAACAATTTATTTTAATAATTACGTTATTCTAACTAGTTATGGCGGTCTTGCAACCGTTCTGATATACTGAATTCTTATGGTTTTGTGGCAGTAGTGACCGTACTATTTTTTTTTATTAGTTGTGACTAGTCATATGTTTTGACAAGTCAGGGTGAGTATATCCTTGTGCCATTGGCGAACTTATGTCTTAAAGGTTTTTAGTTAAGTCACTGCTTCGTAAAACCGACGCTATTGTAACACGATATAGCTATTGATAACTGACCCTAATTCTTTGGTAGACTAAAGATGTACAAAAATGCCTGTGTTGCATCGGCGGGCCGTGCGGTGCTGGAGATGATGCAGTACGACTGGGAGCCTCTTTCACATGGGGAGCTTGACCAGCGCCTGGATCAAGCAGTCGAGGAGATACTAGAAGCCGAGTTGATGTCCAAAGTGCAGGCCCAGTCCAGTCCTGTGCTTTTGCAGGTTTCCCGTGCGGAGGATCCTGTGTTGAGTCTTCAGGTACAACCTCAAGATCTGGCCCATTCTCAGTTGGTATTTCATTTGTCAGATACGATTGCTATTTCACCTGATTCCGACCATGAGCTACAGCGACAGTCCGCAGAGAAAGCTGAGGAAAACCCAGCAGTTCAGGTTGGTGACAACTACAATACACTGGCCCAAGGCATTATCAGTAGTACTGTATGAATAACCTTGTATCTGTTGTTGTTGATGTTTTAGCACATAATGGACCTCCTGAAAAACGCCAACACCAGCTATAATCGCAGTCGACTTGCCGGGAGAGCACGCTTGTCACTTTCCCACACAGTCCTCCTCTCTCTCACCCTGCTTTCCAAGCGTCGCAGCTATCGGTCCGTGTCAACCAGTTTCCGCCTGGAGAAAGGCAATATTCATCGAATATTCTTCTCTTTCTGCGACCGCGTCAATGCTCTAGAGGAACAGCAGATACGTTGGCCAGATGGTATGGGCTTAATTAATTACAATGTTTGTAGCAAACCTTAAGTCAACCTTATATTTCTGTCACATGATTTTAGTAGAATTGTTTGGGGATGCATATTTTAACCAGAAAGTAATAACTGGCATGTCATTAAATATTTTCTTAGTATTGGTGAGATGCATTTATTAAGGCAAAATGCCTGTTAATAACTTAAAGAGATCTCTAACAAATCTTTGTTGTAGGTCAGGAAATGACTGATAATCTGCTGCCCTTCTCAAGTCTGCTTGGGATGCATGATCTTGAGGAGCGAGGCCTCCCAAAGGTGTTGGGAGTTTTGGGTCACACACGGATCCCTATTCGGCTGCCTATTGGCAAACAGGATGTGGAGAAGGACGAGCTGGACCTCAAACATCTGACCAAAGAGGTTCACCCAGACTCTTGGCTGAATCTGGAGCTGGTGTGCGATGGACAGGGACGCTTCATCCACTGCCGAATCAGCCGAGGGTCAGAACAGGAACGGGCAGGTGACCTTAGCAGAAGGATCAAGAACAACCCTTGCATGGTGCCACCAGGGTGCTGCCTGGCTGCAAGCTCTGGATACCCTTTGACTGAACAGATCCTCACCCCGTACTCTGCAGGGCGAGGACCCAGAGAGAACCTCTTTAACAGAATGCTTGAGAGTCACTTGTGTCGACTGGACCAGGCAGTGGAAGACCTGAAGACACGATTTCAGAGACTAAAGTACCTTGACATGGGGAACTATGAAAGGGCTAAAGCGGTGGTCTTGACTGCATGCATCTTGCATAATGTGTTTTTGGACATGGGGGATAGTGTCAGAGGCCAGCCAGGGAGAGGGCTGAGAGAACAGGAACAAGAAGGGGAGAGAGACGAGGCAGGTTTGAAGTGGAGAGATGCTATTGCACAACAGTTGTACAGTGCCTTGGACATGGAAAGCATCTGAATGGAGTCCCAACACCTTGTGATGATTCAAGCCTTGTTGTTTGCTCCACAGAGAAAAATTACAGAAGACTAACATCAGAGTTTTTGGTGAATGGTGTAGTGCTTTCAGACAAGAGGTTAAGTTCACCATTAAGTCAACTACTGTGTATTTGAACTTTTACCTGAACTAAAAGAACTGACAACTGCTATATTCTGTATTTTTGATTACGTAAAAAAATACACAAATTCAGTTCATATCAACAAATAAATGTATTTATTTTTGATGAACAATAGTGTCACTGATAAATATGCACATCTTGTGTGTAAGACTGTGCACCTGTGACAAACAACATATTGTCTATCAGAGAGACACTGGAATATTAACATTTTTTTAGTTTAAACTTAATGTATACTTACAATCCTGTATACACACATATGACTTGAGTATTTCTGATGTCATTATTAATCTGTTGTAGAACTTTTATTACATAACGTGATATTCTGAAACGTGACCTATAAAAAGCGCTCACCAGACTAAGCATAGTATTGGTCAGTTTCACACGGTTAACTCTGTATTTCCACTTCAAGCCATGCTTGTTTTGTTTACATCTTATTACACATAAGATTACTCCCTTTTCAGTACATTTCAATATTGTACTTGAAGGTCAGACGTCTGTCTTTGTGTTGGAGAGTGTTTCCACATTCTTGATTTCACTTATGACTGGAGTCATTATCAAGAAAATCCTGGTTTACATCTGTTCATTTTGGATTACATTTGTGATCAAAAACATCCACCTGAATCCATTTTTTAGACAGCACTGAGAACTAAAATGTGAATGCAGAGTCAATGCACTGGGTCTTTTCCAGGTTCACTAGGTGTGTACACCTTTTTTCCCTTATTCTTTTGGCAGCTGGATGCTATTGTCCTGTGCTAAGCTGGAGATGGCACGTGCCAGGTTGTTGATAGCTTCAATCTTTCTCTCCTCTAGCGCCTTCTGCTGAGCCCACATATTCATCTTCCTCTCCTGCAGCTCCAGGTACAGGTGCAGCACATCCTGGGTTTGCTGAGGGGGTTTGGGGGGTATGTGGGTGGCTGTTATCGAAGGGGCAGCTGTCAATGTAGGTGCTGCTGTTATCGAGGGGATGGGCAGAATGGGGGTGAACCGTTTGCTGGCGATAGCCTTGCCCAGCTTGGTACCATTGAGCTTTGCCTTGCGCTGGGCCTCAATCTCCTCCCGGCTCTTGCCCAGCACATTGTGCATGGCCCTGAAGAACTCCCAGTGTACGCTCTGCACCCCCAGGCGCTTGGCACGCTCTGTATTTTTGCGGTACGTGGCCAGCATGTTCCTCCACTTCAGGTCACACTCATAGGCTTTAACAGCCACGTCCAGGTTTCCAGCAGCCTGGAGCTTAGCAGTGACTCTCTCGGCAACCGTTTCCCAAAGCTTCTTCTTTTTGCACACAGGCTGGTCAAATTCTGGGTCCATTTCCAAGCGCGTGTTAACAAGTTGCCATGTTGCTTGCAGAGTCCAAACAAACTCTAGGGGTTGGCAGAGAAATAAGAGATCAGCTGGAATTCATTGATGATAATAACTGTTACATACAGGTTTGATATTCAGTAATTGAGGTCATCAGCTGGGAAATTTCTTTCTTAAAAATGTTATAAAAAATAAAGGTCATAGGTTGTCTTCAGTATATAAACACTGAATTACAATTAATAAGTGGGTTACAATTATGCAACTGCCAATGTATAAGTAAACCCGCATCTTCAAACAAACAATGGTATGTTTAAAATTACGAGTAAATAGATGTTATTTGGATCAGTGCGATCCTGATTATCGGCGTTCATCGTGTCCTCCTCGCATGCACTCAATGGAACTGGTGGATTCGATTACTTGTAAAACAGACTTTGCTCACGTTACCTCCTTTCGATTTTTCGGGCTCCAAAGTGGGAAGCGTGGTCGTGCTCTCCTCGACTTCAATACTCTCCGTAACACTTGTTTCGATTACCTCCTCCATCTTGTTTGACAAGTGTGAATCTTTCACTGATAACTTGCAATATCAACAGATACTATCGACGATTTAAACAACTCTAGTTTGGCAGCGATGAATTACCTACCCGCATCAACTAAACCGATGATTATAACAACAACCTCCGGTTTGGCCCCCCTTACGCGAGTTTTCAGAAAAGAACAGTGACGGAAGGAATATTAACATGTGGGAATTGTAGTCACATTGCATTAAAACAAGTACTGATGGGCTGTTAGAAAACTGCTGTCCCTAAACGCTTTGTGTTTAGCCCACATGCGAGAAAGAGGGAGGCGGATATGCTGGGAACAGTAGTTCTGAGGATGTCACGCTAGATGGAAAGCTCGCTCAAAGGTTTACATAAAACTACAAGATCCACGTATCAACTTTATTCTCTGAGATCTCATACGCTGCCCCTTTCCGCCAACGCCTTCCATGACGCCTCCCTGTTTGTCGCTGTGCTAAAGATGGCGTCTGTGCTATGCCAAGATTATTGCGTTTGCTTGATTATATAAATTTCGAATGGAGGAAGGTTGAGTAAATCAAAATACGCTCTTATGGTTAGGAAAAGGACTAGATACATGTATATGGTAAAAGCGTGTAGCCATATTTCCAGTTAAACATAGAGAAGGCCTACTTGTTTCGAAGGCCCGACATAATTCCGAAAGCGGGCGAGGGGTTAAAAAACTACAACTCCCAGGAACACTGCATAGAGGCGTTGCCAGGTTATAACTGTTCCGCTTGTAATGATGGTGAGTGTAGTTTTTCTGGAAGTTATTCCCTTCTTGACATGGACCGAAAAGTTATTGTAAACGTTTTAAAATTGACCGTTAAACCTGTAAAAAATATTTGATGGACGTCTAAAGTCCGAAAGGTGTTTCTTTCGGAATCCACCGAAATCCTTTCTTTCGTTCAGGCTATTCCTGTCACAGAAGTGTGGTGCGGTATAGGGTAGTGTTGTCATGGCCACACATGGCCATTTAAAAAAATCTAAAGCCAGGATCAAAGATGGGTCCTCAGCCCTCCCAGAGTCTTCTTTGACATGGTGCATTTCCCAGTTGTCCAAAGTATCACTTTTAGCAGACAATCAGAGCAGTGGTTCCCAAGATACAGAGCTAAAGAATGGTGATGGTAGAGACAAGATTAATGATAATCAGAAGAGGCTTCAAGCCAGCCAGTGGCGAGCACTGGTGGCTATCCGGACACAGCACATCAAAGGTGGGAACAGCAGGATAAACAGGTACAGGATTCAGGGGGGTCTTCCACCTCTGCTGGGCGTCCTCAGAAGATCCGACAGCTCAAGGAAAACCCTAGACCTGGCCCTCAGTATTCTTGCCAACTGTTGCACTGAGAAAGATGCAAGGAGAGAGGTGAGCAAAACGTTTCAGTCGGCTGCTCTTGCAGGATTGTTGGTTGATGCTTTTGAGGGCTATTAAAAAATGTAACAATATCTAGGCCTACTTACTAACATTGGGCCACAATTTCTTAGGGTAGCCTATGCTTTGTTTATGAACAAAAATGCGTAGCACAACATAACTCTCATTAAGACACACTGGACAATTAAGTTGTGAATATATTTTCTGTTTTCTTCTGAAGGTCAGAAAACTCGAAGGAGTGCCCATTATAGGTAAGTTAATGTGTGTTCATGGATAACAATTAAGTGTTCTAAATAAGGAGCTTTACATGAAGTGGTTAAATTTTTTTTCCCCTGTCCTGACAGTGGACGTTATGAAGAGACATGTTGCTGTGGAGACCTTGAAAAATCGAGCTGCTCGGGCTTTAGGGAATCTTGCCATGGATCCAGAGGGCTCAGCTTTGGTTCATTCTGCTGGTTAGTTAAAAAACAATTGTCTTTGGGTTTTTTTTTTCCTCCTGATTCCCGCAAAATGTCTCTGGTGTAATTCCATACTCATTTGGTTTTCTTGTTATTGATCTATTTTATTGCTCCATTGCTCTATTTAAAAATATGTTGATGTTTTTGTTGCTGTATCAGTTTTAGATTTCTGAAATATAACCTTGTTGTCTCTCTCAGGCGGAATACCTCCACTTCTCCTCTGCCTCTCCCTGTCACCCCCAGCCTCCTCCTCTTCCTCCCCTTCCTCTCCCAACCCCTCCTCCCCATCCTCCCCCCCTCCTGTCTCTCCACCCTCCCTCCCGTCCCCTGCCAAGCTGGAGTGCGCTCAGTCGGCCGCCCGTGCCCTCCTGTACCTGGCAGACACCCCTGCCAACCGCTTCTCGCTGCTCTCCCAGGGAGCTCTGCCAGCCTTGGCACCACTCATGTCCCCAGAGCTTCCGCTTGGCCTCCGGCGGGCCGCTCTGCGCGCCCTCCACGAACTCACCCGGGGCTGTGGGGCTGAGTGTGCCCGGGAGGTGTCGAGGTCCGGGGCACTCGCTCAGCTGGGAGCCCTTGTTGCCTCTGAGGAGGAAGCCAAGCCCCTGGAGGAGCTGGCACTGAAGACCATGGCCAACCTGTGCGCTCAAGGCTGCCTGCGGCCACTCGTGGGCTCGCTCGGGGCCATTCAGAAGTTTTCCGAGGAGGTGAAGAAGGACCCGTCAAGGTCGGGAATTTTCCTCAGGGCTCTCTGCTTGTGTTGTAAGGAGGCGGTGAACCGGGCCAAAGTCAAGGAGAGCGGAGGGTTGGAGGTCCTGATTGGCTTTCTGGCTGCCCATCAAAACCACCCACTGACACGATTGGCCATCCTGGCCTGTGTGGATTTTGTCTATGATGAATCAGCTTTGGAGCACCTGCAAGATCTTGGACTGATTCCGCTTCTGGTGGCACGATTGGTTGAGTACGCAAAGGGGGAAGAGCCAGTAACCAAGTCAGATCTCAGCCCCTCTGCAGGCAGTGATTTAATGTCTCCATCATGCTTTGAGTCCTTTGACTTTCCACACCCTGAAGGGAACAGAAAGGATGATGTGGGAAGGGAACAAGGCGCAGGATCCTCCAGCTTTCTCAGCCTGAAGTAAGAGACTGACTGATTTATTAGGCTAGTGTTAGTACATCATGTAGTGCTAGTAAGACGAAAGACAAACATACAACAGATGTAGTCAGCATACACTGTAAGTACCCCATCTTAAGTTCATTAAGTTATGGCTGAACAGTCAGTTATTGTTCTTATTTCTACATCTTGTATGCTGTAAAATCGCTGTAAATTTCAAATTCAGATTTATTTAAGAGAACTTTTGTTTTTATTTAAGAGTCAGTGCAGTCCATTTATACTCACATGTTTATAACTTACACATACATAAGCAAATTCACCTTTTCCTGGCTTTAGCATGTTTGTTAACATTTTCTCTGTTCTTGTGGTATGCCCAGGTCCTGGCTGGTGTCAGAAGGTTTGATATCTTCTGAGGGAGACCTTCTGGAGTCTTCCACCGGTTTGGAGAGCGACTGTGGCAGTTCACACGCCTCGTCACCCTCAGTGATGTCCTCACCCACAGCATCGGTCCTAGATGCAGGCTCGTCTGTGACGTGTCCATCACCTGTCCTCTCACTGACGCAGCCTCTGTCCCCACCGAGCCAGCTCGCTCCACATTCCGCGCAGAAAAACATGCCGGCATCACCCTCTGACCCTGAAAGCCCAAGTCCGTGCACTGTTCCCAAACCCGCCAGTCCCTCCAAGGTGTGCTCCCCACCCAAGAAAAGACCCAGAGTGTCATCATCGTCGGCGTCATCTTCCTCCTGTTACTCCTCATCGTCCTCCACTTTCTCCTCCTTCTCCTCCGCCTCCTCGACCTCCTCCTCCTCCACCACCTGTTCCAGCGTAGTCTCCCTGGAGGCCCCTCCGGTGATGTCCAGAACCCCGGCCTACCAGCACCCCTACCACCCCGAGCCGTGGGCCCCCGAGTCTCCCCTCCTCCTGCTGCTCTCCCGCTTCTCGCACGCCTCGGACCCGAGCGCGGCGCTGGTGAACGCGGGTGTCCTCTCGGGCCTCCTGTACTACCTCACGCAGCACAAGGACCCCAGCGGCCGCTGCTTCCGCATGCTCAGCCGCCTCAGCTGCAACCCCAACTGCCTGCAGGCCCTGCTGCGCACCGGAGCCGTGGTTCTGATCCGCCAGGACCTCTGCCTGAGGAGCGGCATCATCACAGGGAGACGGGGCAAGGAGACGCAGACAGACCGGGTGAAGGTCAAAGTCAGAAAGCTTGGTGAGTTTGCCTTCTAGCCTACAGTTCTGCCTTTGAGTTTGTTTCCATAATTAACAACAAATGTGCGCTGCTCAAAAATGTTGACAGATTTGCTCCTCTTGTGACAGCAAATTTATTGTCTTTTCAAGCCATTCAATGTTTCAGTACCCAAAATTTTTGTGGTTCAATATTTTTTTTCTCTTTCACTCATTTTGACTTCTCTTTTTCCTCTCCCTCAGGTCTTGGCTTGCTCAGTAACTTGCGGGTTCAGTGTGAAGCAGGCTTTGGCACAGGGGTTCTGTCCCATATCATGCTGTCTGGTGTTGATGTGGACCGGATGTTCTGCGCTCTCTCTTTACCTCTAATTTGCAGGTATGTGAAAATAATCATTGGGGAAAAAAAGCCATGGTATATCGCAATAAAGCATTTGCAAGGTTATTAGTAAGCTGTTGGTCATACAGGAATAATGCTAATGAATTGAGCAACTTAATTTTAGGATGATGTGGAGGGCGGTTTGTTAATGAATGTGAAACACCTCTTCCTCTTACAGTAACAAAGTCCTGTTGAAGAAGCTCTTGCTCGACAACGGAGGCCTAATGCATGCACTGGAACCCCTTTTTTGTACCGATGGCAGCGAGGAAGACAACAACCATCCGGTGAAATGCCACACCTTCCTGTCCTGTTGGCTCTGCCCACCACAGGAAGTGACCTCAACCCGTCTCCACTCCCTGTACGCCTCTCTCCTGATTGGCTGCCTCTCCAGTCTGCTGGGTCTTTGCAAGGCGGAGCTGGACCAAAAGAAAGGCAGCGGCGCGGAGCCACCACAAGTCACCGCGGAAACCACTGTGCGTTCAACCAGCACTCTCATCCCTCTAAAAGACACAGGAAGTGATTTGCCCCCATTGCCAAAAAAGCCGTGCCTCTCCACCAGCTGCTTGTACACCGACGCCACCCACGACATCTTCCTTCAGCTTGACGACGGTAGCCAGGTCCCTGCTTGCTGGGGAGCTTTGGCGGGTGGGGAGGGAGAGTCGGGCGACGGGGGCTCTGAGTACTTCAGAGCTCTGCTGACCGGAGGATTCGGAGAGGCTCAGCGCCAAGACGGTCAGGCCATTCCCATCAGGGACGTCCCGCGTGGCGTGTTGCTGCCCGTGCTGCACTACCTGCATGGCTGTCGCTTGGCGGCCAGAGAAAACGGGCGAGAACGGGAGGCGGGCGCGGGTGAGGAAGATTCAGGACGTTGTGGCTTCTTAGACTCTCTCGTCCAGCAGTGCTGGTCCTCCTCAGATTTCGAAAAGACCGCTCTGGCTCAGGGGATGGTCGGTGCGTGCCGTTTTTTGGTGACCGGTTTGCAGAGGGATGTAGAGGACACGTGCGTGACCTTGCTCCACCCCTTCGCCTCAGCACCGGCGTCGTGTCTGTCCTCACCTCAGAGGTCGCCCAGACCTGCTTTACCTGACGACACCAACAGGAAGACCACAAACCCTAGAGTGCCACGGGAAGGTATTCCTAGGCCACTGCAGGCCAACAGAGTGCTTAAGAACCCTTTGCCGTCAGGACCAAAGTCAACCCCAAAGACCCCCAAACAAGACCCTAAGGTCACGAGCAGCCAGGGTGTCCAGGAAGTTCTCCAAACACCCCTTAAGTCGCCGCAGAACATCACAGTGTTATCTGCAGATGAGGCCTCGGAAGAGAGCTGTTCACTGGTCCATCTTCTGCCACAGCTGTACTGGTTCTCCCAGCGCTACAACTACCGCAGACTGGGTAAGGCGTGCCTGTCCGTCTTGCTGCGTGCACAGGGGCCGGGAGCATCTCGCAGGGAGCTGGCTGCCTCCCTTCCACCAGCCCAGGCGGCCGAGTGCCTGCTGCAGCTGGCCAAGGATGCTGACTGCCAGGAGGGCTTGAAGCAGGACCTGCTGAAACTGGCAGCCACAGCGCTTAGTTAAAGGGATACAAGGGTTGGGTTGTACGGAGCAGGACACGGCTAAGACGGGTTGAGGAGGAATTAAATGAGAGTTGTTTTCCTCCCCTCTTATCACTGATCTGTTTTTTTTTTTTCTGTCGTTGTTGTATGATATCTCAGTATCATTACTAAATCATTGCCATGATAGAATGTCTTTGTTTACCTTTTTCTTGCCAATTAAAAAAAAAAAAAACGTTTTGTTTTTCATACGTTTTTATCTTCAGTTTTTGGCCAGAGCATCCTCCTAATCTTCATAGTGTCAACAGCCCATTGTAATATACCGTAGATGTTGCCATATAAGATAGGGTGCACTTTTTTGCCACAGTTAATTTGGAAAAGGCATACGTCTGTACTGATAAAGTGTCAGTATGTTTTCAAAAAAAGAAAATCAGTTAAACAGGGATGCCTTTGTACTTGCTTTTTATTTTTGTACTCCTGATTTTGTAAGTAACTTTTGTAAATATGTAAGACAGGTGTCAAGATAAGAGAGCTATGTTTGAGTAACTGGTGTCTGGTGAATCTGCTCTTCTCTGTCATATGGACTTTTTTTGTTAGCTTGTCATACATGGTTGTCATAGATATTTCTCCCCATCATCAAGCACATACTGTATAGGATTTGTCCATCAGCCTTTTCACTTTAATCCCGTTAGAAATGTATATACTGTAAAGATAAAATCTTATAGAGATGTATAGTGTATAATGAGATGTGACACTTCATTACAGTGAGAAATCTTAATAAACCAGACACAAAGATGCTATTTGACAGTCAACGTTGTTTTTCAGGGGTGAAACAAACATGCGGTCAGGCTAATTTGTGGCCGTTTTACTTGTCACTTTGAAATATGCATGACACACAGGTAAGTGTGTTGTGTGAAGATATGCAATCAGTGTGTACAGTTAAAGTAACACTAAGTAGTTTTCATCTTCGGTCACCCTACAGGTTGGAAGCGGAATTGTCTCTCACCCAGTTACAAGTTAATGAACCACTAAAATGATTTTGGAAACATTATTGAAGGCTGAGAAAACTACTTAGTGTCGCTTTAAAGGTCTCATTGCATTGTTTTGTCATTAATTGTGCGGATGTTTCAAGCATTAATAAATGCCGTTAGCTGGTTTTAGTGAAGAAAAAAAATGCTTCAGTGCTCCTGTTACAGGCTGTTCTAGTTTGGTGGAGGAGATGGAGCAGGGAGAATGACAGGTTCACCGCTATGCTAGTCAAAGGCTACAATCATTCTCTATTTGGTCATAGCACACCAAATAGAAGATTTAAACGTTCTAAACAAACACAAATACTTACCTATATTTCGCTAAGTGAATGCGCTACAGCGATACTCTTCTGGTAATCACAACTGTGGCATGGCTTTTTCTATTTCACAAACTTATGTGACTTTATCTGCCTTTTACTTATTGGCTTATTTTTCCTGCCTATTTTCTTTCATTGACTAATGGAGGCAGTCAGGGTAGAAGTACATTTTCATGTGCAGCATGCATATGCAACTCGGAGTGACCTGTCGTATTTCCAAAGAGCGAGTACTAAACGGTTTCTCGCGGAATGAGACCTTTAACTGTTACATAGGACACATACTCCGTGCTTCTGTCACACTCCTTAATGGAAGCATATGTACTAAGCAGTGATCAACTGTTTATCAGTGGCTTTCCCTAGAGCTCAGTTAATGAACATGTAGTAATGTATCCAGAAAAAAGTTGCATTTAAACAACTTGTTACACACCAAAGAAACAACGTGACACAGGCATTATGCTTCAGAAAAAAGGAAGGATTTTATTTCTGTCATTTTCTTTTAAATCACATTGTTTGGCCCCTGTGCCCATGTCATAGGGAGCTAACTAGCTCATAATATAGGAGTCAACATGAGGTCTGTGGTAGACATAAGGGGGCGCTGTGACTAGTGGTCGTGACCGTCCTCGTAGCCTGTGGGTAGAGCGTTGGTGTGAGAGTTGTGGAAGAGCGAGTGGTTGCCATCACCCCAGGGCCAGGGCTGGAAGAGGGAAAAAGGACAACAGACCAGTTAGGAGTCCACTGGGACGAACATCTGTCGGTTTATCATTTGCACTGACCTAGAACATGTTTTAAACACAACACAGAGCATATCAAAGGCAATAAAATATATCATATGGAAATAAAGTTAGGTCAGCTGACCTAACGTGCCAATTGGCCACCACAGTGCTGAAGAACACTACAAATTGGTTTGATTCCCATTATCAATGTAAAATCTTAGAGAAACTTAAAAATAAACTTGAAGTTGTATTAAGTGAAATTTGTGCTACTGCATAAGCAGCTGACAAACAATACTGTGATGAAACTAAAAGGTATTCAAACTAATTATTGAAGAGTTAGGTGTTTTTGCCTGGCAGACAGTATACATCATCTACCATCTACATGATACCATGAGTCACCACCCATTTACTATTCAAACAGGTCAGTCTGGCTGCCAATGAGGAGGCGAGGAGTTTCATGATTAACAACAGTCTGTGTGCTCATACCACTGATCTGTACTAATAACCTGGATGGCTCACGGCCTATCAGAAGAGCACTGAGGCCACCGGCGGCCATGTTGGTACTCCCTAAACATTGAACCGTGCATTGGACTAACAGTGGAGTGCGGTAAGTTTTTAGTTTTAAAAGTTCAATACCTTCCATAATAATGGTTAGATTTTCGATCTTTTTGGATTGGGAAATACTTGAATATCTTGTGAAACCTGGACAACTGTTGAAAACAGAGTGGCGCTATTTACATCAAGTTTTATACCGTTCTAACTTCTTGTTCTATGATTATTATGATAGTCTAACTAAGTCAACAAAAGTGTTTTTTAGAATTTTTAGTATCGTATCGAGCGTGCAGTCAGCAGTGCATAGGAAGATGCTTGGCCTAATACAAATAGCAGACCCGTGTCTATGCTATGTTTCATATAAATTAATGAAAAGACCTGTCGTGAGGCAAGCTGATTCTTTTTAAAAAGATTTGTTTGATCTTTTTGTTTTGCTTAACTAACTTATACGCATCACAGTAAGGCATTGCGCTCGTGAACGGTGAAAAAAGCCGTCAAACCATTTAGCTGTCACTCTAAGTCCAATGACAACATGGCCAGGTAGGGAGTACCAACATGGCCGCCTGACTACTTCTGGTGGCTTCACCTCCTAGCGGGCCGTGAGCCATCCAGGTTATTAGTACAGATCAGTGGCTCGTACCTTAGAGCGGATGCGCAGGTGAGGGTAGGCCACAAAGTCAGGCCGCGGGTGTTTAGAATGCTCCTGCATCTTCATGTAGGCGTTGATCATGCACACAGCCACCCCGGGCAGAGCCAGGACGAATGACAGGATCTTCCAGGTTTTTGCTGCAGAGGAGTCAGATAGTTTGGTGTATCTTACTGTATATTAACTAGAAAACTACTAGCCTGGTAGACCAGCCCCTCGTACTCCATTTCATTTTGTACAGAGGGTCTGAATCAGAGACTGTCAGAAACGATTTGTTGGAGGTGTGGACTCTGCTGAAGTTTAAAAAGGTGCCTCTGCCTTTACCCAATCGCTAACGCCTGGTCGTCACTTATGCAATTAGCCTACCTACGCACTACAATTCAAATGTAGCACACAAGGTCAACGTCATGGCTAACGAACACACCCTCTGTTCGCTGATTGGATCGGTCTTGCTGGGACTTGCTAAATGGCACTCAAGAGATTCCGGTCTAGACCCTCTGTACAAAATGAAATGAAGAAAACTACTACACCACAAGACACCTTGACGTGTAAAAGTGACTGCACTAGCCAATCTGTTCATCAATGATCAACTGTGACCATAAATACATTAGACGTTAAATACACTAAAAATAAAGAAGCCATTAGAACATACCACGACAACATAAGTACATATCATAACAGAAATACATTAAAAACAGAAAACCCATAACACACGTATCAAAAGGAGGTTTAAAAGGACAATTACAGCAGGTAGAAATGAATCTATTCGATCTGCAACTGCATAAATGTGCATCTTGATGGTAGCAAGGTAAATGGCTAAAAAACCTGGATGACTTTGGTCATGTAAAATTGCCTGATCTTACCACTTAGAGCCAACAAGTGGTTCTCAGTAAAAAAAAAAAAAACCATCAAATATTTCTGTGCATCCAAGAAAAGGTCACACAAATTAATTTGTTCCGCCTCCCTATATCTTTCATCCCTGTTTAATTTTCAACTCCCCCACATTAAAAATTCTTAATTAACACAATGTGATTTTACTATTCACATGGGAAGGACAATGTGTGTTTCACTATGACCCATGAGCACTTTTAGGAGTGCTCGAAAAGTGAAACGAAAAGTGAAATCTTTGGAAAGCCTTGATGACCTTACCCTGACACTAAAAAGCCATGATGCAATGCACTGTGGCAGATGTGGGGGAAATGCCTTTTCAAAGAACAATATCAACTGGCAGTCACATTAAAAATCCATTGCTTCATTGGTTGTATCCATGGTGCAAAGCTACTAAACATGGCCACTGTGTTTTTAAAGAGTAATGTTTAGCAGGAAAATTTTTAGATCAGTCTAAAAGTATGACATCATAGGGTAAAGAAACATTAAGGCACAATCTTTAAGTTCACACAAAAACCCTTTAGACACACAAACACAATTCATTCATTCTGTCTTCCTTAACTATATCCATCTTTCATCCCTGTTCAGTGACACAAGAAAGCTGTTTAGGGAAAAGGGTCAAGTCAACTAGGTTTTTATTGTCGTTTCAGCCATATACACAGTACATAGTGAGACAAAACATTTCACTGGCGGTGATGCACACAACTGTTAAAACACAGTAGAGATAAGACAGATACAGTCTAGTGCACACACTGTTAGGAACCAAACACACAGTGCGCACACATAAAATCATTTAGATCTTCATTCATACCCCCCCCCCCCCCCCCCCCACACACACACACACACAGTGACTTAAAGCAAACACTACAGGGCATGGCTTGTAACAGAGCTTTTGTAACAGTTAGCTAGTGGTTATGATTGGATTATTGTACAGCCTATACATGCTGTGGGACATTAGCAGCAAAGTAAAAGCGTGTGAGTGCATAGAGGTGCCATGTGCTCGTTTGCATTTTACAGATGCTGAACTAATACCGACCTCCTCCTTCGTGGCTCTCATGAGATGCGGCAGACGCGAAGGCTCTGCGGAGCAGCAGGCGGGCAGGTGATGAAGCCATGGTTCCTGCAGAGTGAGGACACAAACAGATAAGGCTAGGGCTGGGTGATATATCGATATTATCGTAATATCGTATCGTAATATTTATATCGATATGTATTTGACACTATATCGCCATATCGATATATTTTCAATGATACAATACCACTTTATCAAAACCACTTATCCTAATGTGTTCACACTGTTCAGACAGCCGGAGCTTTCTCGGATCACTCAGTTTTCATTGTGATCGTAACATTGAACGTGTTTTGACAGTCATTTTGCCTGAATGCTTATTGCCTGTCAGAGGAAGGTTAAGTTAAAAATGAATAGATTTTTCCCCCCTGTTACTTTTAAATAGGTCACACAATGTTTCAATAATTATCGATATCGACCGATATGAAACACTTATATCGTGATACAGATTTCAGCCATATCGCCCAGCCCTAGATAAGGCTATTATCCACTCTAGATTTAACAGAGAAGATTACTACGGTCAGTGTCTGGCCAACTGTCTCTCCATGCTGCAGACACAACAACATTTTTACTTTTTAAGTCACTGACTGATTAAGCAGTTGTTTTGCAGGCTACAGGTGACTAACTACACATGGTGTGGATTCAACTTGTTTTTACTGTGGTTTTGCAGCAACAGGTCCATGCGACACAAAACACAAATTTCTGTCATACTTAGATGACATGATAAATGTATATTGGTCATGGATGTAAAGACCAGCTTTTATAAGCCACAACTATCTCACCAAGATCTAAAAAAGAAGTTTAATTCCCAACTCCTTCACTCTGAAAAAACATTATTAACCCAGGTGTTTCACTATGACCCAGCATTTTAATAGTAGTGCTCTGACTCGAGAAGTGGAATCTTTGTAAACATAACCTTACACTGACAAAAATCTTTGATGCAATACACAGTGGGTAAATGTAGGGGAAATGTCTTTTCAACGAACATTATCAAATGGCAATCACATAAACAAATCCGTAGCTTCGGTTGTATCCATGCAGTCTAAGACATTTCACAGTATAATTACAGTAAACTACAGACAGCAGAGACACCGTTATTTCACAATGTGCATGTACTGTTTTGTATTTTCGCAATAAATAGCCGTCTCTGTATCTGTCCACAGCACATGGCATAAATTGACAGTGCATTACCGTTCAGTGAATAACGGTGAGAATGTAATAAAACGCTTTACCTCTGTATTCTAAGATCAACTTGCTGTTTACCTGTCAACAGTACACATGCTGTAAAACAAACTGCTACTGCACAGCCTATACGGTTTGTGAATAACAAGAGACTGCAGAACACCACTCCATCACTGCCTTTTAACAGTAGGCCTATATGATACATATTAACCCTTTGATGCAGTGGGGCATTTTGGGTAATTTCCGCCTATATTTGACCTTGAACTTTAGGGTCTAATATCTCTGGTTCTACACATTCCATAATGATGACCCATGACTTAAGTAACAGTACAATTCAATAACTTAACTGGTGTCAAGTTAATTTTAACCTAAATATCCACCTTACCTTAAAAAATGAAATTTCCTTTGCCTACATCAACAACAGTTCATGGTGTAATGCCCGCTAGGCCTTTTTGGTCTTTCTGTGCCTGATTGGCTACCTGCAGGTTTCTAGGGGCCGGACTTGCCTAATTGCTGATGGGCTGCTCCAGGTGTCTCCCCCGCTTACAAGACTGCTACCTTCCCCATTTTGGGGCTATTCATTTTGATTTCCAGAACATCTCACATCCAACAACATGCATGCATTAGGCTACTGATGACTGACTTTAACCCATGTCATTGTGCTTGTTTTGTTTGTAATTAAATAAATATATTTTGAGTAAAATCCAACCTCTTTTTTTTTTTTTTTTTGCTGTGGCCTTGGCACATGGTCGTAACAGTGGATACGAAACACAAGTGTGAACAAAAGTCTTGGCAGTGATGTGAGTGTCCATTAAAATGTGTCTAGGCTACCTTCCAATACTGCACCAAATCTGATTTGTGCAGCGATGGAACTACAGCTAGGCTACAATCAGAAACATCACAAACAATAAGGAAGATTTTTTTTACACAGCTAAAAGACCAGAGTTGAATTGCCCCCCTCAGAGTTGGGAGTAACATCAAGAGATTAAGCAACTACACTGCTCAGATTTGATTTTTTGCAGTCATTGTACATTCTATTTCAGTTGAAAAGCTGCAAGGCTCATATGCAAATGAGGAGTGGCCACTTGTTTCCCCACAACAGTATAATACTGTTAAAATCATCTTTATTAGTCGTCATTACAGCTCTCATAGTACTGCTGTATTGTTGACAAAACAGCAGTGCTGTTTATTTACAGGGGATTGGTTGATATGTAATGGTGCTTTGCAATTACTGTGACAAACTGTAAGGTACTGTAAGAAATCCCCTGTTATTTAACAGATATTTCTTAAAGTGTGCTACAAGTTCAAGCTCTGTATTTTAAATGCAAGCCCAAATACTGTTATCTGCCCTTCATTTGACCACAATATCAACAGCAACCTAAACAGAAAACACTTTAAAATCACAAAGTATGAGAAAGCATAGAGTATTTCAGTGATTTGAAATTGTGAATGCACTGTCATATATCATTAATGGTAGTCAGAGGATTCACCATGAGCTGGGTGAATGAGAATCTTTGAGACATTATCATTAACCGTTAATATGACACTGCTAAACATGGCCACTGTGTTTTTAAAGAGCAGGCTAATGTTTGACAGGAAATATTTTATATCAGTCTAATAGTACGACAACACAGGGCAAGGAAACATGAAGGCAAAACCTTTAAGTTCAAATGTAAATACTGAATAATATAGTCCACTTACACCCCTCCTCTGTCGTTGTTCTTCTCTTTCTTTTTATATAAAATAGTCTTTAGCTTCCCCTTCTCTTTGCACCTTCGTCTGTTTGTCCTTCAGTCTGTCCTGCGCTGAACTGCAAAGCCCCTCCCCTTGGCAGTTTGTCTGTCTGCCAAGAAACATGAAGTTTATATTTGGTCAAGTGCAAGTGCAAACGTGTGATTGAGGTTCAGATCGAGAGATGACACAGTGAGGGTTAAAGGAGTATTGTACTGCTTGCCATTTTCTCTCATCAGTTGTGGCTGTGGGAATATGTAGGTGTGTAGCCTACTTTATACAGCATGTTGAACCTGCAGAGGATGCATGCATTTTGTCACTGTTTTTCATTTTGATCTATTCCAGCACAACACTCTGTCATGCATTTAAACTCATCTAACTGGTCAGTTCTATACATCCTTAACGATCCCGAGGCTTTATGCTGCTGTTTGCATTGTAAAATTGTGGTCTAAATATAAGTTTAATGTTTTGGTTGCAAACATGTTGGTAGGCTAGTATTGCTTTCAAATGTGCATATCAGCCATCTAAATGCACAGACGTATACCAGTTGCATGCATCAATCATATCCTGGGAGGGTAAATGTCGTTTTATTTTAGGTAGCAGAGGTAGCTTACAAACAGATAAAAACAAAAATACAAGAGGCATTGCAATCCGCAATCTGAAATATCGTAGTCATATGCAGTTGTCCTCGGGTGAACTACTGAGTTGGCTATATGCCCCGCCTGAGGAGCGGCTCAATCTTCAACTAATGACCGCCTTCATGGTAGCTGTGAGCCTACCACCTGTTTTTCATTACGTCAATGATTGACAGACACTTTCATCAATCGCAAAGCTACTCGCTTATACAGAGCGTTTCCTTTACTATTCCAAGTGGACTCATAGAATGGACTTCATCCGACGCAAAAAAAAAAATTAAATTAAAAATAGAGAACATTATCGTGTCACAAGACCGGTTGGATGTCACACTGTTTAGTCACGACATCTCTGCCTCTGTGTTTTGAGAAACGCGTTCTTTCTCAGTTTGAAATCGTTGTATTTTATCAAAAGCAGTCTTGTTAATCAGTTTTAGACCTAGAGATTTTTCGTTTACGCATGAAGGCAATTGTTATGAAAATCCCCTAGCATAGCAAACCGGTATGACCAGTCTACAACATTTTTGTTTGTTTAAACACCAGTAGTGATCTAATTGTGAAGGCATGCTGAGGACATTTACTATGGACGGATACTTTTTGCCCACCAGATGGCACAGTGGGCCTTTGAAAGTGCAACAGCTTGTGTCGATAAGACTTTGCATGGAGTCTATAATTGAATGGTTTCTTCTTGGCTGTGGCATTTTATTCTCTGAACCAGGGATTTGTTTGAGGTGGCATATGTGAACAAGAGGCACAGGTGTTCCCAAATGTGAACTTTAAGGGCTAAACACACTTTAAGCAGTTAC